>CM077306.1:31300000-31925000 GCA_039655065.1 Glossophaga mutica | reverse complement strand
ATAGACTACCAGGACGTCCAGGAAGCTCAGAGAGCCCCAAAGAAGTTGGACCCAAGGAGGAACACACCAAGGCACATCATAATTACATTAGCCAAGATTAAAATGAAGCAGAGAATTCTAGAAGCAGCAAGGGATAAGGGGACCTACAAAGGAGTTCCCATCAGACTGTCAGCTGATTTCTCAAAAGAGACCTTCCAGGCAAGAAGGGGCTGGAAAGAAATATTTGAAATCTTGAAAAGCAGGGACCTACATCCAAAATTGCTCTATCCAGCAAAGCTGTCATTTAGAATGGAAGGACAGATAAAGCGCTTCTCAGATAAGGTCAAGTTCAAGGAGTTCATCATCACCAAGCTCTAATTATATGAAATGTTAAAGGGACTTATCTAAGAAAAAGAAGATCAGAAATAGGACAGTGAAAAGACAGCAAACTCACAGCTATTAAGAACCACACCTAAAACAAAAGCAAACTAAGCAAACAGCTAGAATGGGAACAGAACCACAGAAATGGAGATCATATGGAGGGTTAGCAACAGGGGCGTGGGAGAAGGGGAGAGGGGGAAAAGGTACAGAGAATGAGTAGCATAGATAGTGGGTAGAAAATAGACAGGAGGAGGGCAAGAATAGTATGGGAAATGTAGAAGCTACAGAACTTATGACACATGGACATGAACTAAAGGGGGGAATGTGGGTGGGAGAGGGTGTGCAGGGTGGGGGGAATGATAGGGGAGAAATGGGACAACTGTAATAGCATAATCAATAAAATATATATTTAAAAAAGGCTTAAATTTTTAGTTGTTTAATTTCCTTGTTTTAAACTTTAAAGAATAGTTGGAGGAGAAAGGGGATGAAATAAGAAAACTGTAGATTATACAAATCACTAATAAATTCTACTTCTTGGATTGGCAGAGGGTCCACAGATATTCCTTAAACAGAATGATTTATAACCTACACATAGATTACATATATTATTTTATATATATAGAATAGCATATTTTTTTAAGAATAGCACATTTTAAAATATAAGGTAAATTAATGAAAAATAAGGGGAAAAGGGTGCTATTATCCATCAATAACCAACAAACTGAAAGAATTCATTCATTTTGACAAAAAGAATCACAAGGACACTGCATTTCTTGAGGTATTAAAAAAATAGCACTGGCTGGTGTGGCTCAGTGGAGGGTCTCGGGTTCGACTCCCAGCCAGGGCACATGCCTGGGTTGTGGCCCAGGTTGCAGAGGGAGGCGCTCAAGAGGCAACCACACGTTGATGTTTCTCTCCCTTTCTTTCTCCCACCCTTCCCCTATCTAAATAAATAAATAAATTTAAATATATTTTATTGTATTATGCTATTACAGTTGTGCCATTCCCCCCTTCATTCCCCTCCACCCTGCACACCCTCTCCCACCCACATTCCCCCCTTTAGTTCATGTCCATGTGTCATAAGTTCTTTAGCTTCTACATTTCCCACACTATTCTTGCCCTCCCCCTGTCTATTTTCTACCCACTGTCTATGCTACTTATTCTCTATACCTTCCCCCCTCTCCTCCTCCCACTCCCCTGTTGCTAACCCTCCATATGATCTCCATTTCTGTGGTTCTGTTCCTGTTCTCGTTGTTTGCTTTTGTTTTAGGTGTGGTTGTTAATAATTGTGAGTTTGCTGTCTTTTTACTGTCATATTTTTTATCTTCTTTTTCTTAGATAAGTCCCTTTAACATTTCATATAATAAGGGCTAGGTGATGATGAACTCCTTGAAATTGACCTTATCTGAGAAGCACTTTATCTTCCCTTCCATTCTAAATGACAGCTTAGCGGGATAGAGCAATTTGGGATGTAGGTCCCTGCTTTTCAAGACTTCAAATATTTCTTTCCAGCCCCTTCTTGCCTGGAAGGTCTCTTTTGAGAAATCAGCTGACAGTCTGATGGGAACTCCTTTGTAGGTGACTGTCCCCTTATCCCTTGCTGCTTCTAGAATTCTCTCCATCATTTTCATCTTGGCTAATGTAATTACGATGTGCCTTGGTGTGTTCCTCCTTGGGTCCAACTTCTTTGGGACTCTCTGAGCTTCCTGGACTTCCTGGTAGTCTATTTCCTTTGCCAGATTGGGGAAGTTCTCCTTTATTATTTGTTCAAATAAGTTTTCCACTTGTTGCTCTTCTTCTCCTTCTGGTACCCCTATAATTCAGATGTTGGGACGTTTAAAGATGTCCTGGATGTTCCTAAGCCTCTCCTCATTTTTTTGAATTCTGTGTCTTCATTCTTTTCTGTTTGTTTGTTTGTTTCTTCCTTCGATTTGAGTCCCAGTTTTCCTCCCATCTCTATTGGTTCCCTGTATGTTTTCCTTCATTTCACTTATTGTAGCCTACATTTTTTTTTCATCTAATTTGTGACCAAAATCAACCAATTCTGTGAGCATCCTGATCACTAGTGTTTTGAACTGTGCATCTGATAGGTTGGCTATCTCTTGATCACTTAGATGAATTGGCTCTAGAGCTTTGATCTGTTCTCCCATTTGAGCCATTTTGGGGTGTGGTTTTTTTGTTTGTTTGTTTTGTTTGTGTTTTTTGTCTGGTTGCAGCTGTTGTGTAGTGAGAGGCAGAGCCTTAGGTGTTCCCCATGGTGGGGCAACCCACTGGCTGGGTTGTGACCCTATATGTGGGGGTGGGGTCCGAAAGGGAACAAAGGTGCTTGCTCCACTCTCTCTGGTATCTCAGTCCCTTCCACCACTTCTCACAAGCAAACCAGGCCCTTCTGGTGCTGGTTCTTTGGTGGGTGAGCTTGTGTGCATTCTAGGACCCTGTGGGTCTCTCCAACGAACTCCCCTGTGAGGCTGGGAGTCTCTCCTGGCACCTCACCCCCCAAAAGTGTTTTCAATTGGTGTTTTTAGGTTTTATTTACCGGCGCTGGGGCCCTGGGTGGCAAGGCCTGTCTCACTCCATTTTCACCTGGATTATCTGTGTGCAAATGTGGGACCGCCTGGTCAGCCAGCCACCTTGCGTGGCTTCACTGGGTCCACCCATTGCCACCCTGCGCCGAGGGTCCTCTAGCTGCCGCCTGCGCCCCCGGGAGTCCATCAACCTCTGCTTTTTCCTGCCACGACTCTGCCACTCTTACTGGTCTAGATGAATGGTTGACGGACTTCCGTACAGTTCAATTTTCTGTTAGTTCGGATAGTTTTCTTGTTTCTAAATCTTTGTTGTCCTTAATTTTGGTTGTGTGAGGAGGCACAGTGTGTCCACCTAGACCTCCATCTTGACCAGCAAAATCTTTTTTAAAAAAAAGATAAATTCATATATACCAGGTGATCACAGTCAGATAAGATATATATGCAAAGGAAACTTGCCAAAAATGTTAATAATGGATGTTTATGAATGATGGAATTATGAGTGTTTTTCTTTACTACTTTTGGTATTTTTCATATACTCTACTGTAAGCCTGTATTATTCTAATAAACAGAAAAAGTATATTAAAGTTAGGAAAAGCATCTGTAAAGTAAGCATCACATTCCTTTGTCTTTCCAAGATAAAGAGAAATTTCAGTGGCTGGCCACTTTGTATTATGTACATATTTCTGTAGGTACCTACATATTAAGTTAGTTTTATGGTCAAGGACACATATGGGATATTGAGATATAAGAAATTTTGCATAAGATTGAGGAAGACTCTTTCTCTTAGTCTTCTAAAGACTAATTTGTCTTTAATAAAACTGACTTGGTTAATCAGACAGTATGAAAAAACAGGGTTTTTAAATGTCAATAAATAATGTGGCTGTTACTTAATTAGGCTTTTATACCCTTTTCTGGTGAGGCTTTTTGATTCAAAAGTAAGAAGGGGTGATCTGTACCCCACTTTTAAAAAAATATTATATTTATTTATTTTTAGAGAGAGGGGAAGGGAAGGAAAAAGAGAGGGAAAGAAACATCAGTATGTGGCTGCCTCTCATGCGTCCAGTACTGGGGACCTGGCCTGTGACCCACGCACCTGCCCCAACCGGCAATCTAACTGGTGACCCCCAGTTCACAGGCCCACACTCAACCCACTAAGCCATATCAACCACGGCTGTACTCCACTTTTTTTATAACCTAGAGAATTGACAGTAATGACATTTAATTTAAAGGAAAATCTGTTCTTTTTTATTATTTTCTATATAGATGTTTTTTACATTTTTTATTGTTGACACTATTACAGATGTCCCCATTTTCTACCCCCTTTGCCCACATTCACCCACTTTCCCTCTGGCCATCACCACACTGTTGTCTGTGTCTATGGGTTATACATACATGTTCTTTGACTAATCCTTCCCCTCTTTCATCCAGTCACTCGCTCCCTCCTCCCCTCTGACAACTGTCAGTACAGACTGACATGTGTCCATGTGGCCATGTGTCCATGTCTCTGTTTTTATTTTGTTCATCATTTTATTTTGTTCACTAGATTCCACCTATTAGTAAGATCATACGATACTTGTCTTTCTCTGATTGACTTATTTTACTTAGCATAATAATCTCCAGGTCAATCCATGCTGTGGCAAAAGGTAAGATTTCCTTTTTATGGCCATGTAGTATTCCACTGTGTGAATTTAACATAGCTTTTTTAAAAATCCTTACCTGAGGACATTTTTTCATTGCTTTTAGAGTGGGGGTGGGGGAGGAGAAAGAAACATGAGTGTGAGAGAGAAACACCAATCGGTCACCTCCCATATGCTCCTGGATGGGATCAAACCCACAATGCCCCAACCAGGGATCGAACCTGCAATCCATGTATGTGCCCTGACTGGGAACTGAACCCACAACCCTTTGGTGTATGGGATGACCTCCAACCAATTGAACCACACTGACCAGGACTGTACCACAGCTTTTCTATCCTCTTATCTACTGATGGGCACTTGAGCTATTTCTTATTTCTTCTTTTTAATCAGGGGCACTTGGAGGCTGGCTTTTCCTAATCTCAAAAAAAAAAAAAAAAAAAGGCAGAAACCAACACAATGAAAAGACAACCTACTGAATTGGAGAACATATTCACAAATGATATACCCAATAAGGGGTTGATATCAAAAATAAATAAGGAATTCATACAACTTAACATCACTAATCAGGGAAATGCCAATCAAAACCACAATGAGATAACACCTCACATAATACTTTTTGAATGGCTATCAAAAAACCAACAAGTAGCCCTGACAGGTGTAGCTCAGTTAGTTGGGCCTCGTCCTGCAAAGCAAAAGGTCACCAGTTCAATTCCAGATGAGGGCACTTGCCTAGGTTGCAGGTTCCATCCTTGTCAGGGCAAGTACAAGAGGCAACCAATCAATGTGATCGATGCGTCTCACATCGATGTTTCTCTTCCTCTCTTTCTCCCTCTCTTCCCCTTCTCTAAAAATAAATAAAGTTAAAAAAAATAAGTGCTGGCAAGGATGTGGAGAAAAGAGAGCCCTTGCACACTGTTGGGGAACTGTAAATTGGTGCAGCCACTATAGAAAATAGTATGTAGATTGCTCAAAAAGTTAAAAATAAAGCTGTCATATGACCCAGCAATAACACTTCTAGGTATTTATCCAAAGTGGGGGGACATTAATTTGAAAAGATATATGCATCCCTATGTTCATGGCAGCATTATTTACAATAGCCAAAATATGGAAGCAACCTAGGTGTCCATCAATACATGAACAGATAAATAAGATATGTGTGTATCACATATATACATATATATGATGGAATGCTACTCAATAATAAAAAAGAATGTCAAGGTGGCAATGAATTTGGGATGTTCCAAGAACAGCAAGAAAGTTGGTGTTTCTAGAGTGGAGTAAGGGGAGGAAATAACAGAGATAAGTCCATTGTTGAATAAATGAATGACTAAACAGTGAATGAAGAAATCTTCCAAACTTTCCTGCTCTGTACTGCCTCTGTTAGTCCATACAAAGAGACCTGCCACATAATTTTTGTTACTGCATTTTCAATGGCAGATGTACCACCTGGAAACACTGCTACTAATGATTCAGTTTAGGCTAGCTGTTGTCTGTAGCTGAACTAAAACATAAGTAGGTGGTAGAGGAAGATAGGAATTTATCAGCACCAGAGAAATAGTAGGATTTGTGAAAGAAGGTAAGGAAGGGATGTTGGGCAGACTTAGAGTCCTTGGGTGAGTGACAGGTTTTCTGTTGTAGGTAGTACCAGGAGTCAACCTGGATACGTTGGCAATAGTAACAACAATAGCAACAGTACAAAGCCAGCAGTTTTCTGATGCCACCCAAAACCCAAAGAGACCTACAAGGCATAGTACTTTTCCTTCTTAGTGGTGGGAGGTACATGATGCAATTGTTTGTCCTTTACTTTGGAGATGTCCAGGCATGTCCCAGGCCAGTATATCCCTAAATCAGTGATTCTCATCTGGGAGTGATTTTGTTTCCCAGGGATACTTGGCAATGTCTAGAGACTCCATCTTTTCCTGAAGTGTCCTCCTTCCTAATCCCACCTCCTAATCCCACCTCCTCAACTGTCTTTCACCTGGCTGACTCCTTCTCGTCCTGTAAAACTGACCTTGTGTCACCCCAACCAGTAAGTGTCACCCTATGAGTGAGACACAGATAACCTGCTTTGACATTTGTGTGGTGCTTCTAAAATGCCACAAACATGTCTAACTACCCTAACCACTTTGTATTATAATTCTTTCTATGTGTTTTTCTCCCTGAGCTGGACTGTAACACCTAAAGCAACTTAGATTACTGGTGTCTAAAGGCCAGGGATACCACTCAATATCCTGTGTTGCATACAAAAGCTCTCAGCAACAAAGAATTTCCTGGCACAGAATGTTGATAGTGCCAACATTGAGAAATCCTGCCCTAAAAAATACCACTAATGGAGCAGACCCTTAATTTTCATTGGGGTTATCTCCCACCCTCTGGAGCATATGTGTCTTTCCAAGGCCTCCAATGTATGTACCGTTTCCTGGTCATCTAGTCTGATGAACATGATTGACACAATGCCATCAATACAAAGGACTAATTATATCTTGCTGTATGTCCAGATGCCCAGGTCCCTTAAAACTATATTATGATAGAGTTGAATTGATATATTATGGGCGAATTAACATAACCCAGTGGTAAAACTTAAAATGTATACTGTTGCTCAGCTCAAGAGAATGCAGTTTAAAATCCTCTTTAATGCTAAGAATGGAAAACGACTCATCATTAATACCTGCTTACCATGTACTTTAAATCATGTTAATCTGTTTAGATACCATAATCTGACAAAGCAACTGCAATTGAGGAACTACTTAATTGAATTTGTGATAGTTCATTGTCATCCTCTAGGATCGGTGTAACCTTGAAAAAGATCAGACTTCAGTGTAGATGTGATGGGGACCACCATCTTTGCATTCCTCACGTCTTAAGGCAATAATCTGTGTAATATTCCCTAGGATATGATACTATCTTGTAGTATTACAGGGAAGCTTGTTCAGTAGCCTTCCCCATATGTTCTTATTCCACAGGACAAGGAACCAACTGAGAGTTTGGCTAACTTCTAAGTATGTTCATTACAATTATACATTTGGGAACTTTGGAAAGGACACTTGGCACTATGACCTGATATACCATCACTCTAACAGGGACCACTATGACACTTTGGGTGTCACTGTCAACTTGGACACTACATCCACAGCCCTCAAAATATTTGCTTATTCTGCCTTTCCCAGTATATAGTTACCAAGGCAAATGATAGGTACCTTTGGAGAAGTACTAGGGCAGGGGTATCGAACTCATTTTCATTGGAGGCCACATCAGTCTCTCGGTTCCCTTCAAAGGGCCAAATATAATTTCAACTCCTTAACAGTTAAGGAGTAGTTACATTTATACAGTCCTAAAATTATTTTGGCCTTTCAAAGGCAACTGTAAAGCTGATATGGTCCCCTGTGAAAATGAGTTTGACACCCCATACTAGGGGATTCATTAATACATATTTACCATGGTATTACATGGTCTTTGGTCCATCTTCCTCTAGCTTCTCTCTCAATTAAATAGTCTGAAATCAAGTAGTTCTATGTCTGAAAACTAGCACAGCTCTGAGAACTAGTTCAAGAACCACTTTAAAAAAACTGGAGTAGCTGCCTTCAGTTCCCTGAGCATCCATCCTTGATTTCCCTTGGTTGTATAGGTTGAGCAATACCTTTGTAGGCTACCCATCAATCTTGCCTCCAAGAACACCCTGTTCATTAACCATCTCCATTTCATAGGTCAGAACCCACTACCCAGCTCCAACCGGCAGCCATTTTGACTTTGTGCTAATTATAATTGTACTCACCTTACTCCTAACAATTAAGCATTATCAGTTGGCCTCTATTTTGGGATCCCATCACCCTGGTTGCTAGCATGGAGTTTAGCTCTGTAACATTATCTGCTGCTCTCACCTGAGGCCTGTAAAGGGCAGCCATCTGGAGTGGCAGCATTGTGCTGAGCCCATAGAGGAGGCATTATGGAAAACTATGTAACATTGATTCTGTCTTTATTTAAAATTTGGCTATCTTGTTCACCATGGACATTCTGAATTAATTTTGATTTTTTAAATATCAAAATGCATTATTTATCTTGGTTACTGAGTTTTTTGGCTCCCTTTAATTTTGCATCTAAGGCAAGTACTTCACTCACTTTGCACTAGTCTTGGTCCTGTCAGTGATGCTGGTACCCTTCTCACATTCCTTATTGCTTTAGGAAACAGAATGTTCTCTGAGTCACCCCATGGAGAATAGTCATCTGTCAAGTTTTCTGGCCTTAGCATACAATATCTACTCTAGCATACCCATTTCTCTTAGCCTTTTCACTCCTTCTTATGCCGTATCCCACAGTAGTTTTGCCATTCTGCACCACTTAATGTGGGCCATTGCTTTCTCTGAGTTTCTAAAAGTCATCCTAGTAAATAGAATGTTAACACTGCCTCCCTGGATCCTTGTCAGGATATTCCGTATCATGGGATAGTGCTGCCATATTGATAAACCCTCCTCGTCTAACATTATGTTCTGCTATCCCTCCCTGTGCCTTGATCTAGGACCCTCAATTCAGTTCCTTATGTCACCTTCCAACTCCTGATGGTACATATCGTTTAGGTCCTTTGGCTCCTTTGGGGCATCTCTTTCCTCCCTTAGAAGATCCAGCATTTCCTTGGCTAGGTGATGTATGAATGAACCCCAGTTATTGGTCTGGGGTTCAAGAGGAAAACTGAGGAAAGTTACTGGTGCACCTATTGTCTTGTAAGTCGGTGGTCTGAGTATCTTCTTCAAGCAAAGAGGGAGCACTACTTTTATGACAAGAAGAATTAGGTCACTTCTCTAGGCCCAGGTGATTCAGGGGACTCTAGGATTTCAAGTTTCTTCAGTGTACTAACCCTGATGTCCTTGGTCTATTTCTCAGCATAGCAATCCTTCCCAGTCAGGGCACTCACTTTTTGTAAGAGACATGCTGAGGCTTAAAATTCTGTTCAACTTTGGAGCTCTGCTACTCTTACTGTTGAGTCCAGTAATTGACCGTCAGCTTGTTTTGCTCTCTGGCTGCACACATGAGACTCTATATATGCCAAGAATACCCTTCAGCTTTTACACTTTACCTTTAATGGTGATTAATCACTCTCAGCCTTTCAGTGTCTTTCTCCCAATATCCCAGTAGGAGCTATTAGTGCTTCATCTACCACCAGTGACAGGGTCCTCACTGGCAGCCAGACTGCAGGTGACCCAGATAGAAAAATACCATTTTGGAGTTTGCTTTCTTCGATCACAGGTTGGGTTCCCTAAGAAGCAGACTCTGAGATGGAGGTATGTATGCAAGAAGTTTGTCAGCATAGCCTCAGGATCAACACCTTTGGGAGATAGAAGGAATCAGAACTGGGCAGAGGATGATGTTGAACTGCCACCTACTTCAACAAAGACCTCAACCTATTCCACAGAAAACTTTGGAGATGGGGTGGCCCTTCCGAGTTGTCCTAAACTGGAGCAAAGGAGTTGGGATTTTATACCCCCATAACAACAAGATTTTGCATGTGAGATTCCCCAGGAAAGGGCATGACCTTGGGAGAGGCAGGTCTTTTTTTACCTACAAGCAATACCCAGCGAAGGATGCATCAGAGAGCTGTCACCAACAGAACACCCAACAGTTCTGGTTATGAGGGGAGAAAGAAAGGAATCTGGGCAGCCCACCATAACATTCATCTCAAATGTACTGTACAAGTGTCTTCTGTGAAATGACAATGATGCAGCCAGAGAGAGGATGGCACTCTCCCCTATGGCTATCAGCCTCGATGAAGTTTGGGCTTTCACAAACGGGTGAGTAAATAATGGTCTGCCCTAACTGGGAATGGAACAAGCAACTCTTTGGTTCACAGGCCAGCACTCAATCCACCGTGCCAAACCAGCCAGGGCTTGCAGGCCAGGTCCCCAGTAGGAGGCGCTCAAAAAGCAACCACACATAGATGTTTCTCTCCCTCTCTTTCTCCCTCCTTTCCCCTCTCTCTAAAAATAAATAAAATCTTTTTAAAAAATGGTCTTGTTAGAGTATCATCCCTATACACCAAGGTTTTTTTTTTTAATATATTTTATTGATTATGCTATTATAGTTGTCCCGTTTCTCCCCCATCATTCCCCCCACCCTGCACACCCTCTCCCACCCACATTCCCCCCTTTAGTTCATGTCCTTGTGTCATAAGTTCTTTAGCTTCTATATTTCCCATACTATTCTTACCCTGCCCCTGTCTATTTTCTACCCACTATCTATGCTACTCATTCTCTGTACCTTCCCCTCCTCCTCCTCCCACGCCCCTGTTGCTAACCCTCCATATGATCTCCATTTCTGTGGTTCTGTTCCCGTTCTAGCTGTTTGCTTAGTTTGCTTTTGTTTTAGGTGTGGTTCTTAATAGCTGTGAGTTTGCTGTCCTTTCACTGTCATATTTTTTATCTTCTTTTTCTTAGATAAGTCCCTTTAACATTTCATATAATTAGAGCTTGGTGATGATGAACTCCTTGAACTTGACCTTATCTGAGAAGCGCTTTAACTGTCCTTTCATTCTAAACGACAGCTTTGCTGGAAAGAGCAATTTTGGATGTAGGTCCCTGCTTTTCAAGATTTCAAATATTTCTTTCCAGCCCCTTCTTGCCTGGAAGGGCTCTTTTGAGAAATCAGCTGACAGTCTGATGGGAACTCCTTTGTAGGTGACTGTCCCCTTATCCCTTGCTGCTTCTAGAATTCTCTGCTTCATTTTAATCTTGGCTAATGTAATTACGATGTGCCTTGATGTGTTCCTCCTTGGGCCCAACTTCTTTGGGACTCTCTGAGCTTCCTGGACGTCCTGGTAGTCTATTTCCTTTGCCATATTGGGGAAGTTCTCCTTTATTTGTTCAAGTAAGTTTTCTACTTGTTGCTCCTCTTCCCCTTCTGGGACCCCTATAATTCGGATATTGGGACGCTTAATGATGTCCCGGAGGTTCCTAAGCCTCTCCTCATTTTTTTGAATTCTTGTTTCTTCCTCGTTTTCTGTTTGGTTGTTAATTTCTTCCTTCTGGTCCACTCCATTGATTTGAGTCCCAGTTTTCCTTCCATCTCTATTGGTTCCCCATACGTCTTCCTTCATTTCACGTATTGTAGCCTGCATTTTCTCATCTAATTTATGAGCAAAATCAACCAATTCTGTGAGCATTTTGATGACCAGTGCTTTGAACTGTGCATCTGATAGGTTGGCTATCTCTTCACTGCTTAGAGGAATTGACTCCGGGGTTTTCATTTTTTCTCCAGTTTGAGCCATTTTTGGTGGGGTTTTTTGTTTTGTTTTGTTTTGGTTTTAGTCTGGTCGCAGCTATTACGTATGAGGGGTGGAGCTTTAGGTGTTCCTCAGGGCGGGGCAGCCCAGTCGCTGGGTTGTGACGCTATAGGTGGGGGCGGGGTCCGAGACGGAAGAACGGCGCCTGTTCTGCTCTCTTCTGGACTCTGGTCCCTTCCTCTGCTTCCCCTTCACCTGGATTATCTGCGCACGTGTGCGCGTGCTGTTACGCAGTGAGGGGTGGAGCCTCAGGCGCTCCCCAGTGTGGGGCAGCCCAGTCGCTGGGTTGTGACGCTGTATGTGGGGGCGGGGTCTGAGAGGGAACAATGGCGCCTGCTCCGCTCTCTCCTGGATTCAGTCCCTTCCGCCACTTCCCCTCTGCCTGGACCGTCTGCGTGCGCAAATGTGGGACCCCCTGGTCAGCCAGCCGCCCTGTGTGTCCTCACTGGGTCTGCACAGCTGCCCCCCTGTGCCCGGGGTCCGCCAGCTGCCGCCTGTGCACCTGGGAACTGCGAGCCGCCGCTACTTGCGTTCCTGGGTCTGCACCTCCACTTTCTCCTACCGCGACTCCGCCCCTCTTACCGGTCTGGATGAATGGTTTTTGGACTTCCGTACAGTTCAATTTCCTATAAGTTCTGGTTGTTTTCTTGTTTCTAAATATTTGTTGTCCTTAATTTTGGTTGCGAGAGGAGGCACAGTGTGTCCGCCTACGCCTCCATCTTGGCCGGAAGTCCTATACACCAAGGTTGTGGGTTTGATCTTCGGTCAGGCACATACAAGAATCAACCAATGAATGCATACATAAGTGCATCAACAAATCGATGTTTCTCTCTCTCTCTCTCTCTCTCTCTCAAAACCAGTAAATAAAATTTAAAAAAGTAAAAAAATAAAAATAAAAAATAATGGTCTGAAAGCAATAGTAAGGAGTGAGGGGCACAATGGTCCTGTTCTCTTGAACTTGAAGTACACGGGTAGTATATAACTAATAGATAGGTTGGCAAATGTCCCTTCCCAAAATTCTCCAAAACCTTTTTCTTTCTTGGAATGGTGATTAATCAAAAACAATTTTTATAGTCCCCTTTTTTTCTCTTCATGGAAATTTACCAATGGTTATGCCTCTGTAGGAGTCTTCATGTGTGGAAGTTGGCAAGGGTGGAGGAGGGGGCAGCACATGAACACACTCTCAGTTCTGAAACCTTTCGTTCCTGCTAATGCAGTAATTCTCAAACTCTAAGAGTGCTGAAGTCCCCTGAGGAACTTCTTAAAAGTGAAGGTTGTGAACCCAAATTCCAGTAGGTTTGAGGTAGAGCCTAAGAGCTGATAATTCTTTTTTAAAAAATATTTATTTATTAGAGAAAGGGGAAGGGAGGGAGAGAAACATCAATATGAGAAACATCGATCAGTTGCCTCTTGCAGATGCCCCAACAGGGGACTGAACCCACAATCTAGACATATGCCCTGACCAGTAATCAAACTGGCGACCTTTCACTTTGCAGGCCAACACCCAACTAACTGAGACACACCAGTGAGGGTGAACTGATAATTTCTTTACAGGTAGCCTCCATACATTGAGAAATACTGCATATTAAAGCCTCATTTCTCATCTGTAGCTGAATTCTGGAAAGGCAAACAGACCTCCAGTATTCCATGGTAAGAAATAAATGTATGCAAGTGTTCATAAGTATGTATCTGTCACACACCACCATCCACCCCCACTTTTAGATAAAATGTGCCTATTGGTGAGAAAGAAATGAGCAGCACAGAAGAGCTCCATAAGGGAGCCAAGACTCAGCCAAGGCAATTGTTTTCAACCCTATAGGCTACAACACCTGTGCTCTGCTGAAATAAAAATTATAGACACTATGGCCGGATCACAGATATTTTTTTAAGATTTTTTTTTCAGAGGTAGAAGGGAGGGAGAAGGAGAGAAGTATTAATGCATGTGAGAAACAAACACCAAGTGGTTGACTCTCACACGCCCACATCCAGAGACCTAGCCCACAACCCAGGCATGTGCCCTGACCGGGAATCATGGCGACTTTTAGGTTTGTGGGACATCCCACTGAGTCACACCAGTCAGGGCTGATCACAGATATTTTGAGAAACATCAATACAATACCCTAATAGAAATATAAAAGAAATGAAAGCGAAAATGCTTATAATACCCTGGCTAGTGTGGCTCACTAGATTGAGTGCCAGCCTATAAACCAAAGGGTTACCGGTTCAATTCCTAGTCAGGGCACATGCCTGGGTTGCAGGCCAAGTCCTCGGTTGGGGGTGTGCAAGAGTCAACCAACATTGATGTTTCTCTCCCTCTTTCCCTCCCTTCCCCTCTCTCTAAAAATAAATAAATAAAATCTTTAAAAATGTTTATAATAAAAGATGTATTGAGGAGTAGGGAAGTTTATGAATCACAAATTAGAGGTTCCAGAACACAAAAAGTAAAGGCTAAAGGGGGGAAATCAGAGGACTACTGAGCTGTAGAATAATGAGGATATTATTATAATGAGGAGATAATGAGCTGAGAATAAAGAGGATGATTTTTAGGAGGGCTTTTAACTTAGAAAGTGAGCAAGAATAACAAGCAAGGATATCTTGCTTTTTGTCTGTCAACATAAATGGTCCCAGGAATCCTTAGGTGGGTGGAGAAAGCAGGGTTATGTAGGTACTCAGGCCAAAATTTCCTACAGCAGGAGACAGTAAACTCTGGCCCATGGGCTGCCATCTTTCTTTTTTTTTTGTAAAGTACACACAAAAAGATTACAACTCACTTTATTGTGGTACTTAATTACAGTGTCCTATAACCAAACCCACGATATCTTCAAGGTATGCTTATACAACATAAAATATGCCACTTTTAACTTTTTGAGGAGCCACCAAACTGTATTCCACAGTGGCTACACCACTTTACATTCCCGCAGCCAATGTATGAGGAATCCAGTTCTCCACTTCTTCACCAACACTTATTTTCTGATTTTTTTTTTAAGTAGCTATCCCAGTAGATGTGAATTGGTATTTCATTGTAGTTTTGACTTGCATTTCCATGTTGGCTAAGTATATTGAGTATCTTTTCTTGTGCTTATTAGCCATTTGTATATCTTCTTTAGAGAAATGTCTGTTTAAGTCTTTCGTCCATTTTTTAAATTGGGGTTTTTGTTGTTGTTGTTGTTGTTGTTAAGTTTTAACAGTTCTTATTTACTCTGGACATTTAGCCCCTTATCAGATACTATATGATTTGCAAATATTTTCCTATCCTGTGTGAGGTTATAAAATATATATATAATGCCTCTGCCCCTGGTCCCTATCAAAGCCTCTAAAATACTTGTGAGTCCCTTAGTGATAAGAGCACTGGGAGCATCTCTTGTTCCAATATTTGGTCTCTGACCCTGTCCCTGACATAGACTCATAAAACCCTTGTGAATTCTTACGTGTGAAAGCACTAGCAGGTTCTCTGGTTCTATTGAGGGACTCTGGATGGGCTCCTGGGTGGCTCCTCAATGGGGGCTGCTCACCAGAAAGACCAAGTCATAGTTAGAAGCTTGGAATTCTCAGCCCTGGCACTGTCCCCTTCTCCAAATAGGAGATAGGAGCTGGAAATGGAGTTAATAAGTGATGATGCCCATGTAAGGAAGGCTCCATAAAACTCCAATAGTATGGGGTTTGCAGGGCTTCCAGGCCAGCAAACACACCCACACCAGGAGGGTGACACATGTCAACTCTATGGGGACAGAAGCTCCTGTGCTTGGAATGCTCCTAGACCTCACCCTATGTATTTCTCCATCTGGCTGTTCACCTGTATTCTTGATCATATGCTTTAATAAACTGGAAAACATGTTTCCCTGAGTTCTGTGAGTTGCACTAGAAAAGTAATCAAGCCCTGGCTGGTGTAGCTCAGTGGATTGAGCGTGGGCTGCGAACTAAAGGGTCATTGGTTTGATTCTTTGTCAGGGCACATGCCTGGGTTGTGGGCCAGGTCCCCAGTGGGGGCCATATGAGAGGCAATCACACATTGATGTTGCTCTCCCTCTCTTTCTCCCTCCCTTCCCCTCTCTCTAAAAATAAATAAATAAAATCTTAAAAAAAAAAAAAGAAAAGTAATCAAACCTGAGCAGAAGGTCATGAGAATCGCTAATTTATAGTCAAATCAGACAGAAGTTGTGGTAACCTAGAGACCTACTACTTGTGTTTGGCAGTCTGAAGTAGGGTGTGAGCAGCCTTGTGGGACTGAGCCCTTAACCCAGGGGTGTCAAACTAGAAATTGAAATTACACTCAGCTCTTTGAAGGCAACCTCGAGGCTGATGTGGCCCCCGGTGAAAATGAGTTTGATACCCCTGCCTTAACCTGTGGTATCTGATGTTATCTCCAGGTAGACAGTGTCAGAATTGAGTTAAACTGTAGAACACGCAACTGGTGTCACAGAAAACTGCTTGGTGCGGGGGAAAACCTCCACGTACAGTACCTGGCATCAGTGAAGTGTTTTGTGTGAGTAGTAAAGGAAAGGTGGAAAACTGAGCTTTTTCTAATTCACTGTGGGTTAACTTTCACTCTGTTGACAGTGTCCTTTGAAACACAGTTTTAATTTTAAGTCCAATTCATCTATTTTTTTCTTTTGTGGCTTGTACATTTGGTCATATCCAGGAAATTATAGCTAAATCCAATGTCATGAATAATTCAGTTTTGATACCAGAAAACAATGTATATTACAAACTATTCAAATAGTACCCCTCAAAAAAGATATAAAATGAAAAGTAAAGTTTTTCCTCACCTGTTTTATTCCTCAAAGGTTGAGTGTTTTAGGTACTCATTGATTAATGTTATACATAAACAAACACGGTCAGTATGTATATTATGTAATTTTTACAACAGAGATTCTTAATGAGAAGACTGTTTAAGAAGATGGGAGTTGACAAAAATTACATACTATAAAATCAAAAATTATTCCAAAAAAGGAAGGAAAGAGTTCCAGCATAAAGCTGAATAAATGAGAAGCTTCCTGATAAAAATCAGACTTAATAAAAAGGAAAAAGATGAAAGAAGGCCTACATAAGAAAAATAAATCAGGAGCTCCTGGGCTGGTGAACACGTAGAAATTGGGTAAAGTGGCACGCTCAGAGAATACAGAATCTCCAAACCCCTCCCCACATACCTTGCCCTGCACATTTCTTCCAACAGTCCATTCCTGAGTTATATCTTTTTATACCAAACTGGTACTCTAAGGGTGCACTGAGTAAAAATGCTGGGGAATGTGCAATATGCCTTGAAGTGCAGAAGGGAGATACTATTGCATGACTGTGTTGTCTGTACACATGTCATAAGACTGCAGTGACAGTGGGAAGTAAACAGATCTTGTCTTGAGCACCCGTCAGACTAAGCATCACATTTGTGTTTTACAGGTTTTCTTATCTTTTGAAGATGCTTATAAAACCGAGAGGGTATCAAGATCTATCTCAGGGCGGGTGGGCAGGGCCGGGGGTGGGGGGACACGCTCAGCCCGAAATTTGAGTTCTCTGAGACTCAGTAGTACAGAGATTGGAATCATACAGGAAAAAAATATCCTGCTGAAGAGAGGGCAATCACCACAAACTCAGTGTACCAAACACGCAGGTAAAAGGCACAGAGAGATTTTGAAAATTCTGCGTATCCCTAATAGCAGTCATCTACATAGTAACACTGATACATACTTTTTATTCTGACATCAAAGGGTTATCAGTTTGATGGCCCTTTGACAGACTTAAACATTGATTTACTATTTACTAAGTTCTCTAAAGCTGTACAACTAGTTGTGTTTTGATTTGTTTTTTTAGTATGGGATCTCTTTATTTTCCCCAACATGATGTTTCTACATTCAACCATTCTTATATTGAGGACCACAAATTTTACTTTTTATAAATTAAAATCCTAAATGTGAAACCAAGAAATGTAATCAGGCAGTAAAACATTCTCTGAATGTAGACCATGTTCTATTTTCCCAAGAATAGAAAACAGACTTCTACATAAGAAAGCTAAAATAGCCGAACAGCAGCTGAAAGCTGAACAGCAGCCACGGCTCTCTGCTACCCCATGCTACCCCATGGCCGTGGGCCTCAACAAGGGCCACCAAGTGACAAAGAACGTGAGCAAGCTGAGGCACAGCCGCCGCCCGTACGTGTGGGACATTAGTGGCTTTGTCCCCTAAGAGGAGTGCGCCATGGAGCTGCTCAAGGTCTTTAAGGACAAGAGGGCCCCGAAATTCATCAAGAAAAGGGTGGGGACACACATCCATGCCAAGAGGAAGAGAGAGGAGCTGAGCAATGTCCTTGCAGCCTCAAGGAAGGCAGCAGCCAAGAAGGACTGAGCCCCATCCCCTCTGTGTAATAAAACCTGTTTAGGGGGAAAAAAAAAAGCTAAAATATGTTAATATGTTTAAATTAAAGGTTTATCAATATAAGAATGCAGCTAAAGAATAAAACAAGTCATATAATTACATTTTAATTAATTAAATCTAAGGTAGTCCACTGAATTACAATTCATTAAATATAGTTTCCTCTTAAATAAAACTGCTCAACAGTTGATCAGCAATGAATCATCTTGTAACTATGTAACCTTTTAAAGACATGCAAATTTTTAAAAATGTGAATTATCAATTGTAACTGCTGCCAGCTAAAAGAGCTTGGTTTTAATGGATTTTTGCTTTTTCTTTTCATGTAATTATTTTATTGTGCTTTGCGTTTTAAGGCAGTTTTCCCACATCTGGGTAAAATGTTTAGCAGGCTGTAAACTTATTAACCTAAGAAAATGCTAAAATAAAATTTTCTTGAGTAAAGGAAAGAAATTTAAAAGTGGCAGAAATCTATCAGAATAGTGTAAGAAAGGCTAAACTCAATGAACTGAGGCTTATAATAAAATGCTAAGGAAAATGAAGTCTTTTGTTTGGAGAAAGAATAATGAAACTATTTCCATTGCTTGAGGTAGGTAGTTCAATTTAACAAAAGACAAAGTGAACTCCCCATTCTATTGTTTCTTTCTTTTCTATTAAGAAAAATAATCCCAAAACTAAAAAGGAAAAAATATGAGTGAAAGGGAAATGGGCTTAATTTAAATGAGGTGAGGCAATAGTGAAGAGAGTGACTGACAGCTTTAAATGAGGGCAGGTGGCCTGGCCTAAACCCACTACATCCCAGAGGTCAACAGAACAAAAGCACTTTTAAGAGCATCTCAACAAAATGTAGTACTTGTGGATGATGCAGAATCTGAAACCCACATTATATACAAACTTACTAAAGAAATGTTTCACACCAAAAAGAGAAGATAGAAATTATGTCTCAGATTTTTTTAAATGGTAATCGTAATATAAAATATTTTGCATATTATCTTCATATATTATAGAAATACCACAGAAACCCCAGTAGTTCAGCTGCTTTACAGTCCAGTGCTGGGAGAAAGACATAGAAACACTGATATCCAAAGTGGTTAGAGTAGTTAGAGACACATCTGCAGTATTTTAGGAAGACTGTACAGAGATATCAAACCATGCTATCTACCACTATAGCTAATTCCTAAGGTGAGATTTCCTGGGTGGGGCGACACTGGGTCAGCCCTATAGGAGAAGAAGGAGTCAGCCAGGGGAAAGGGAATAGTGGAGATGGGGTGCAAACAGGAAGGAGGATCCTCCAGGGAAAGAGGACAGTATAGTCAACAAACACCAGGGTGTCCGCAGACGATCTAGAAGCAGCTCTGTTTGGCTGGATGCCACAATACGTGGCAAGGAGTAGCAAAAAGGGAATTCTAGGATTTGATAAGAGGCTGGTCATATAACCAGGAAAAATCCATTTTTAAAAATAACCTCTTAATGCCCTAAGCTGGTAATTTCTGGATCTGGAAAGCTGAGAACCCCTAGATGATGGTGTCATCCTTTGTAGTCCTCCCTAGATAGACAATTATTTTGTGCAAATTGCTAGCTTGAACCACTTGCTCAAATTTCTAGTTTGACTCTAACTGAGCTGTTTTTTTTTTTAAAGCTCATATTTTAGTATAACAAGATTGCTGCTACATCTTTCAAAAAATCTTATAGTAGAAAAGAACATTCCGAAGTCAGAAAACAAGGGTTTACCTACTGGCTCTGCTGCTCTCCAGTTCGTGCGAGTTACTTGACATTCCTAAACCTGTTTCTTGGGGTCTTAGTAAATGTGCTGAAGAACTGAATCCAAAGGCCTCATTGTACCACCTCAGGTGAGCCAACATTAATCATTGCTTCTTCCTCAGATATCTTGAATCTAGCTCGTGGGGTTTGAGAGTATGAGGGGGAGGTGTCTCCTTCACACTTCTCGGGCACTAGCAGCAACCAAGCAGTTCACTCCTCCCCTTGGTTTCAGCATTTCAGGACCCCTCTACCACGTTTGTAAATTCTAATAATTCCAACTTGTTTCCCCCAGTGCTAGGGGAGTGTGCAGAAGGAAGTCAGGCCTACCTGCTATCCTTTGAAAGACCTGCTTACAAGGTAGGTTTTGGCTGGTATCTGGGAGCTTGGATTTCAGGAGGGTCCCCACCAACCCCAGACCAATAAGATTGTTTCACTGTGGCTAAACTGTGTAAACAATATGGTTTATGCTGAACATCAGCTTTCCTTGTCGAGTCTACATGATCAGCACCCCCAAATTCTGGGCATAGAATCTCTAATGTTGGCAACATGTCACATATCAGAACTCGTCAGAATTAAGCATGTCCTGTGTGATTCTAGGACTTCACAGGGAAAGGATCCTTGAAATTTGTACCTGGTTCCCCCAGACACCCCATATGTTCCTTTTCCCTTTACTGATTTTGCTCAGTACCTTCTCACTACAAAAAAAAATCATAGCTGCCCTGGCTGGTGTGGCTCAGTGGATTGATTGCCAGCCTGTGAACTGAAAAGTTACCAGTTCAATTCCCAGTGAGGGTGCATACCTGAATTGACCGCCAAGTCCCCAGATGGGAGCTTGCTAGAGGCCACCAATCAGTTTTTCCTCCCTTTCTCCCTCCCTTCCTCTCTCTCTAAAAATAAATAAATAAAATCTTTTTAAAAATCATAGCTCAGTACAACTATCAGTTGAGTCCTGCGAGACCTCTTAGCAAATCATTGAACCTACCAGTGGTCTTGGGAACGTGAGGTGGTACCTACTTCTTGCAGGTACAACTACTTTCTTATCTCTGTATCCTCTTTTTGCTTTTGTTTTTAAAGATTTTGTTTATTTAATTTTAGAGAGAGGGGAAGGGAGGGAGAGAAACACTGATGTGTGAGAGAAACATCGATTGGTTGCCTGAAACATCCATCAAGAATGTCCCCATTCAGGGACTTGGCCTGCGACCCAGGCATGCACCCTGACCAAGAATCGAACCAGTGACCCTTCAGTTTGCAGAATACCCAGTCCACTGAGCCACACCAGTCAGGGCAGTATCTTCTTTTTGTCACAGTAGTTCTCCAATCCCTGTTTAACAATATCATTATATTACTTTTTTTTTTTAAATAACTATAATTTCCCTGACTGGTCCCTAACTGGCTAAGCCAGTCAGTGAGGGCAAACTGTCTAGTTAGATAATCTCCTTTGATAGTCCTATTTTTATCAGAAAGTAACATTTGTAACAGCAGTAATCTCTTGCAACTCAGTTCCAGATTCAGTCAAGGAAGGTGTTCTTTCAACCAAACATTCCACGAAGATAATCCCTGTAGGAGATCATTGAGCATGCTAGGAAGATTATTCTATTGATTTAAAAGGTGAAAGACACCCTGACTGGTGGCTGGCTGTCTTCCCACGAAGTGAGAGGTTGTAGTTTTCATTCTTGGTGAGGGCACATGCCTAGGTTGCAGGTTCAGTCCCCGATCCGGGCACATAGGAGTGGCAACCCATCAACGATTCTCTCTTACCCTGATGTTTCTATCCCTCTCTTTCTCTCCTCCCCTCTAAAAATAAAATTAAAAAATAAAAATAAAAGGTGAAAGACAGAAACAATGTATATTTAGTCAATAAATGTATACTTGGTTTTATTATGGAAGATTTCAAACATCTGTAAAAATTAGATCTAATACTATTATAAACTTTCCATGCACCCATCATCCCATTCAATAATTACCAACAAATGATCAATTTTGTTTCATTTACTTTATTCCTCTGCCCACACTGGATCACTGGAATACTTCAAAGCAAATTGAAGGCATATTTACCTATAGAATCTTCAGGATGACTCTCTATGGGAAGTAAAAATTCAGTTGAACTTCCCAGTCTTGTACATGGCTTTTTAGTTACTTCAAAACAAAATCCAAATAATGCCCCTTAAATCTTTTAAATCTACGACAGCCCCCCTTTCCTCCTTCTTTACTTGGCATTTATTTGAACAAACTGGATCTCTGTCTGGTGGAATTTCCCATACTCTGTGTTTCGTAGATTGTGTCCCCTTCATGTCATTTAACGTGTTCTTCTATTTCCTGTGTAAATCAGCACATCTAAAGGTTTGATCAGATTCAGGTTCAGTTATTTTGGCTAGAATATTTAATATATGGTGTTGTGTAAACTATATTGCTGACAGCATAGTGGGTTTGGACTCTAAAATACTGCTTCCCACAGGTCTGGGCTGTTTTAATTTACTACCAATCTTTTCATATTCTATGGACAGAATTTTTAATCCTCAATTTATGAAAGCACTGTCATCTCAAATGGAACCAGAGTTTATTATTACCTTTAAGCTTATGACATATTATTCTTTGCTGAGAAGTCAAACGAATACCATACACTGTCATCTATTATAAAGATTCCATTATTTGCCTTTCAAATTGTTTCAATCCTCATCTGAGGGTATATTTATTGATTTGAAAGAGAGAGAAACATCAAGTGACAGAGAAACACCGATCAGTTGCGTCCCAGACATGCCACCACCAGGGACTGACCTGCAACCTAGGTATGTGCCCCGACTGGCAATCAAACCTGAAACCTTCTGGTGTACGGGACGATGCTCCAACCGAGACACCTGGCCAGAGCTTAATTTTTTTTTTTTTAATTAGGAAACTATTCAACTGGGTTGCCCAATTCAGTAGGTATTTTCATATGCCTGGGAAGAGTTGAATGAGAAAATGTCTGGTGAATTTAAGAAAAAGAGGCCTTATATTAAGTATGTAAGTACATTATGTACTGTACTAAAAATATTTAACAGGCCTTCTAGTTAACAATACCAATAGCTTGAAATAAAATTTAGTAGGAGGTGACAGTATAATGCCTGTATTTTGTAGGCACTGGTAACCACTGTGGTTTTTCAGCAGGGAAGTTATATGATGAAAACATTAATGGAAGATATTACTGGAAATATTTAGGATTTAAGGCAAGAAGAGCAGGGATTGGGAATTTAAAGGTAATCTGATATAAAATTGTTCGGATACAGCTACAGAACCACCTGAATCAACAAGTATATCCTGTGTTGTATTTAAAAGTGTCTGACAAACTTTGTACTGGGGATTTCAACTCACTCCACAAAGCATCTAATAAGGGATGACTACAACGAACAAAGCAAGAGTAGAAAATAATCATACACATACACAGCAGCTAATATTTCTGTAAATGTAATTAAGATCAAGTCACTATTCCACCCTCAAACTCAAATGACTTACCTTTATATTTGGAATAAAATCCAAAGTTGGTACCATTACCTCCCAGGAACTCTGACAAAGCTCTCACTACCTCTGACCTCATTTGCAGCCCTTCTCCTCACTCACTGTGATCCAAAGCTCTTGCTCTTCATAAAACAGGGCAAGGTTTTCCTGCCTGGCCCTTTACACTTGCGCATGCCTCTACCTGAAGTAACTTTCCCACCAAATATTCACACAATTCACTCCCTCGCTTCATTTAGGCCTTTGTTCAATATCACTTCCTCAGAGGCCCACCTGACCACCCTATATAAAATAGCACTTCCCCTTACCCCTTTCCATCTCCTTACTCTGCTTTACACTTTTCTACTGCACATGACTTTATCTGACGTATTACACACTAATTAGTGGATTTCCCCCTCTAAAACTAAGATCTATAACAGTAAAGACTTTTGTTCATTTATACAGCACCTAAAGCGGCAAAGAGTAAGCGCCCCCAAAATATGTTTACTACATTTCATCAACTAGTATTTCATCTACTCCGTAAAATTGTATGCAGTAAGTAGTATTGTTGTCCACAAGGACCTGGAAACAAAAGGAGGAGAAAAAAAATGTCAGGACTTGATGATTGATTCCTGAATGGGTGAATCAAAGCAAAGGTGTCTGGTTTGTATGGAATAAGGGAAACCAAAACGACACACGAACAACCAATTAAAATGTTGGCTACGCAGAAAGAAAGCACACAGAACCCAAGTCTGTTCCCTAAGGACGTGACCTTATGTTACCCTCAGGACAACCGCGTGGGGTAAGCACGGCAGGTATTGTTAGACAATCATTAACAGCAAGACTGTGACGGCCAGACTTGGCAGCCGGGAGCAAGGGCGAGCCCAGCTCAGCACTCACCGGTTTGGACAGCTATACAATTAACACAGAAAATCCGGCTTCCTTCCGCCTTGGGATAAACTCACGAGCATGACCTCGCGACCAAAAGTAGTGCCCAAAGAACCAGGGCTGTTGACGAACCCCGGGAAGAGTTCCAGCGCGAGACCTGGAGTAAACGGTCACTGGGTCCTACGTGAGGCCCGGGAGCGCGCGGCGAGAACCCGAGGCCGGCCAAGGGACAGGGTGTGTCCAGGCATCCGGACGCTCCCTCTGATTGGCTGGCTGGATGACGAGCCCGTTTACGCTCGGGCCTAAGGCGGTGGGAGTTTGCGTCAGCTTTCCGTAATCGGGAAGGAAGAAGAGGCGGGTCTGGAGGCTGGGGAGTAAGGCCGTCGATTGGCTGGAAGGCGCTGGAGCCGGCGGGACCAGACCCGCACGGAGATGGGCGGTGCCCTGAGTTTGGTCCCGAAGGTGGCTGCCGGCTTCAGTGAGACGATCATGGCAGCTCGGACCGGTCAGAGGACCCTGAAAAAGGTGATCTCCGTCTCGGGATGTCGTCCAAAGTTGGCAGCGGCAGCTGGAGCCCGGATATCGGCGCGGGGACCTGCATGGAACGTCAGGTACTAAACAGGGGCGCCGCGACCAGGGTAGTTTTCCGACGGGCCCTGCTGCGTTGTGGGATCCGGGGTCATATTAGATAAGGCGGAACCGGGCACGGAGAAAAAAGGTTTCCTAGTTTCTGCCTTTGAGGGATTAGGGCGCCGGCTTCTAAACCCGGGGCCGGAGGCTCGTCCCCTATCCCGGCCGCTCCGTCTGTATCTGTGGCTCACCGCCCTCCCGAGAGGCGGTGAATCATCAGCAAAGCAACTTTGGAAACAGTTGATAAAGCAACTCGGCCTCCGGTGCTTTTGGTCTTTGCCGGTCTCCTCCCTTGTGTCCTGCTGATGCTGCTGGCGGAAAGTTTTAACTTTGCGTACAGGGCTTGCGGCCTGCTGGGCTTGTAGGAGTTTATGCCTGGTAGTGAACCCCCTTCTCCTGTTCCTTCTGCGTGCCAGAGAACCAGACGTGATTTTCCCGTTTCTAATAGATGTCCTTGCCCTCGCACTTCGGTTCTTGCAAAACTAAATGTTGCCGACGTAGGAGACTTGGATTTTTTTCCACTCTACTGTAATTTACTGGTCCTGTAACCTTGAACCAGAGGCTCCCTTCGATTTTCCTGCTTGGTTCTTTTTTGGTGGGGGCGGGAGGGAGAAGGACGTGGAACATGAATTACATACGTCCACCATTTAGTTTCATTTTACTAATGACATTGTAACTTAATTATACTCTTAACATTAGGATTTATTTTTTTCAAATTACGTTTCATTGATTATACTATTACAATTGTCCTGAATCGTCCCTTTTTGCCCCTCTCCACCCCCCACCCCCCCAACTCCTTGAGGCAAGCCCCCCACCATGTCCAAGAGTAATGTGTACAAGTACTTTGGCTACTCCGTTTCCTACACTACACTTTACATCCTCATGGCTATTTTATAGCTATTTGTACTTATTTCTACTTCCTTTTTTTCCTTAAATATTTTATTTTATTTTTTTAGACAGGGGAATGGAGAGAGAAAGAGAGGGAGGGAAACATCAATGTATGGTTGCCTCTCACACGCCCCCTGCTGGGGACTGACCCGCAGCCCAGGCACGTGCCCTGACTGGGAATTGGAATTGAACCCAAGACCCTTTGGTTCTCAGGCCCATGGTGCTCAATCCACTGAGCCACACCATCCAGGCTATTTGTACTTCTTAACCTCCTCACCTCTTAACCCATTCTCCCCCATCCCACCCCATCTGGCAACCATCAAAATGTTCTCTGTGGCCAAGATTCTGTGTCTGTTCTTATTTGCTAATTTTGTTTTTTAGATTCAGTTATTGATAGATATGTATTTTTTGCCATTTATTATTCATAGTTTTGATCTTTTTCTTAAGTCCCTTTAACATTTCACCCCCAATAAGGGCTTGGTGATGATTGAACTCCTTTAGCTTTCCTTGTCTGGGAAGCACTTTATCTGCCTTTCCATTCTAAATGATAGTTTTGCTGGATAGAGTAATCTTGTTTGCAGGTCCCTGTTTTTCATCACTTTGAATTCTTCTTGCCAGTTTCTTCTTACTTGCAAAGTTTCTCTTGAGAAATCAGCTGATAGTCTTATGGGAACTCCTTTGTAAGTAACTCTGCTTTTCTCTTGGTGCTTTTAATAGTCTTTCTTATCTTTAACCTTTGGCATTGTAATTATGATGTGTCTTGGTGTTACCCTATTTGGGTCCAACTTGGGTGGGACTCTCTGTGCTTCCTGGATTTGTATGTTTATTTCTTCACCAAATTAAGGAAGTTTTCTTTTTTCAAATAATTTCTCATTTACTTTTACTTTCCCTTCTCCTTCTGGCATCCCTATGATTCAGATGTTAGTGTGTTTGGAGGTGTCCCAGAGTCTTCTTATTCTCTCCTCATATTTTTGAATTCTTGTTTCTTTATTCTGTACTGGTTGACTGTTTATTTCTTCCTTATGTTCCAAATTGTTGATTTGAACTTCAGTTTCCTTCCCTTTGCTGTTGGTTCCTTGTTGATTTTTCTTTATTTCGCTTAGTGTAGTCCTCATGTCTTCCCTTATACATTGTCCATATTCAATGATCTCTAAGCCTCCTTACCTCCAGTGTTTTGAACTTCGCATCTGATAGGTTGGTTATGTCCATTTCGCTTAGTTCTTTTTCTAGTGTGTTAATCTGTTCTTTCATTTGGGCCATACTTCTTTGTTGCCTCAATTTGGCAGCCTCCTTGTGTTTTCTTGTGTGTATTTGGTAGAGCTACTTTGACTCTGTCTTGGCACACCTGTCTTGGCAGAGCCCTAGGTATTTGCCAGAGTGGGGCAACCCGCTTTGCTGCTTTGCGGTGCTGTATGTAGAAGAGGGGTTGGATAGAGAACATTGCCACTTGCTTGGCCCTCACCCTGTTTCCAGTCACTTTCCTCACCTCCCTTTTGCGACTGGCACCCTTCTAGCTGCTACCATGGTGCTGAATCCCAGAGTGGGTGGGTTTTTATACATTCTAGGATCCTACAGGACCTTTAAACAGACCCTCCTGAGAGACCAGCATTTTCTTCCACCACCCCAACGGCCACTGGCTTTTACAGCCAGAAGGATTTATTTCCCAGCACTGGGACCTTGGGCTATGTGGTCTAGCATGGGACTGGGATGGCTCGCTCCCCAGATGTCCCTCCCAGTTTTTATCTGCCCCAGGTGAATGTGGGACTGCCAGCAGCCACCATCACTGCTGCACTGCATCCTCTCTGCCTGACTCCACCCTTTCCTATCCATCTGGATGAATATTTCTTCTTTAAATCCTTGGTGGTCAGACTTCCATACAGTTTGACTTTCTGGCAATCCTAGTTGTATTTTATTTTGAGATTAATTGTGATCCTTCTGGTTGTGCGAGGAAACAAAGCATGTCTACTTATGCCTCCTTCTTGCCAGAAAGTTCTTCTGGTAAGAAGTTCCTGATTGCATTTTTTACACTGTTGAGGTCCTCACTAAGTTTCTTGAGCATCCTTATCACCGGTGTTTTAAACTCTACATCTGGTAGATTGCTTATCTCTATTTTGTTTAGTTCTTTTCTGGAGTTTTGATCTCCATGTTCTTTCATTTGGGCCATGTTTCTTTGTCTCCTCATTTTGGCAGCCTCCCTGTATTAGGTAGAGCTACTATGACTCCCTGTCCTAGTATCATGGCCTAATGCAGTGGATGTCCTATAGGGTCCAGTGGTACAGCCTCCCCCATCACCCAAGCTGGGTATTCAAGGTGCACCCTTCATGTGTGCTGAGTATATCCTCTTGTGTTTGAGCCTTGATTGCTGTTGGCAGGTCAATGGAAGGGATTTACCCAGGCCATTCAGCTTCAAGGACTGGTTGTGACCACTGACCACAAATCTCCGCCCTCCATGGAGGATCAGCTGTGCAGGGGGCAGGGTGGTGGTGCCTCAACGTGATCTGTAGCTGCCCACAGGGATGCAGGCTCTGAGGTTTCCTGAGCTATGAAGCAATCTGAGATGGTTACTACTTGTGCTGGGCTTGGTGATTCCCAGATGAAGCCCAGCTGTGAATCTAGGCTGGCTGCTGCTAGTGCCAAGCCTAGCACCACTTAGCAAGAGGTGCAGGGACCAGGGGCTCACTGAGGCTGTCTGTTGCTTGTTTGAGAGGATTTAGGAAGTTGTGAAGCATGAGCCAAGACCAGCCATTCACATGAAAGTCTCTGTTAACTGCTTAGGTGGACCCTTAAGTTGGGTGCGACGATGTCTTAGGGGATCTCCAGGGCAGGGCAAACAGTATTAGCCAGGTTGATGGAGTCTCAGATATAGTACCCCACACCGGCTCTGTGGCTCTGTGGGTGGAGGGTTCAGAAAAAGGAGACAATGGCCTTTCTGTCTTGGAGGAAGCTGTCACCCAGCTATTGCCTTGATGCCAGACTGTTCACTTCCTCCCTGTATGCCACAGGTGCCTTTCAAGCTGCTATCCCAGTGCTGGAGCTGAGAGGTAGTCTGAGTAGGTATATCCATGTGTGGGCTCTTTAAGAGGAATTGCTTGGGACTCCAGAATTTTCTTCCATGGACTTATCTCCTCTGGTTTTGCAGTGATAAGTTATGGAGACTTATCTTCCTAGCACTGGGGGCCATCATGTTGGGCTGGAAGTTCTCACTCATGAAATATCCCTCCAAAATTTTATCCACCACACATGAATGAGGGACCAGCCCATTCTGCATCTCCACCCCAACTACCAGTCTGGATGGATGTGGTTTCCTTAATTCCATAGTTGTCAGACTTCCATTCAACTAGATTTCTGACCATTCTGAGAGATGGTTGTTCTATAATTTAGTTGTAATTTTGATGTGGTTCTGTGAGGAGGCAAGCTGTGTTTACCTGTGCCACCATCTTGATCAGAAGTCTGCTTGTATTACTCTTATAAAATATTGGGTCACAAATAGAGAAAACTGTCATTTTTAATAAGACAAACACATTTGCTTTAGTGATGTAATTAAGGCTTAAATTTCAAAATAAATATCTACTGTTTACAATAATGAAGGAGGAGGGAGTTTATGAGTTCATTTCTAGTTAGAACCATTAACATAGATTTTGGACTTATATTATTAATAGACAGTATATAATTATATGTAATTATAATAAATACACTTAATATATTATTATAGAATATTATATCTACCATAGTATTTGAGATGTAGTATTGGAAGATTAGTGACAAAAAAAGCTGTCCTTCATTTGGTCCAGTTTTCATTTCATTGTTTAGCCATATATGTATATGACTGTATGATTATAGCGCTCCTCATATTGCAGTTAAGGGCACAGCATTTTTTTTTAATTTGTTTTATAGAGAGGAGAAGAGAGGGAGAAAGCGGGTTTGATTGGTTGCCTAACGTACACGCCCCACCCAAGACTGAACCTGCAGCCTAAGCATGTGCCCTGATCTGTGCCCTGATCCAGAATCAAACCAGCAACCTTTCACTTTGCAGGAGTCTACCCAACCTACTGAGCCACACTGGTCAGGGTAAAGACACAGTATTCTTGATAGTATATGTTTAGGTGACTGTAACCATACTATGCAGACTGATTAGAGAAACTATAAGCTTACTTTAAACACAGGTATTTCCTTATGATTATAATCAGATAGTGTAAGGGTTTCTTTTGAAGGGCTGAAGGGATGGTATTACATGAACCTACTACAGAATTCAAAACCATATACAGTGAAAAGTAAGCTTCCTACTCAGACACTCAGTTCACCTTTAGAGAAGCAAAAGTCTTTTTTAAAAATAAAAGAAGCTGCCTTTTGTAATACTGATTTATCAGAAAATAGGTATAATTGGTCCTGGCTGGTATGGCTCAGTGGATTGAGTGCCGGCCTGTGAACCAAAGGGTTGCCAGTTCAATTCGCAGTCATAGCACATGCCTGGGTTGTGGGCCAGGTCCCCCATGTGGGGTGTGCTACAGGCAATCACACATTGATGTTTCTCCCCCTCTTTTCCTCCCTCCCTTCCTCTCTCTCTAAAAATACACAAAATCTTTTAAAAGGAGAGCAAATTGGTATAATTGTGCACAATATCTGTCACATAATTGGATTTTTATAATAGAAAACAAGGTATCTAATACAAAAAGTGGGGAAAATAGGTAGGTAAAACTGTTATAACAGTAAAAGATATCTAAAAATGTCCTGAAGCCCTGGCTCTTGTGTCTCGGTGATGGAGAGCCAGCCTGTGAACCAAAAGGTTGCTGCTTCAATTCCTAGTTGAGTCATTTGCCTGGTTTGTGGGACAGGTCCCCAGTTGGGGGCATGTGAGAAGCACCCCAAATGCATTGATGTTTCTCTCCCTCTCTTTCTTCCTCCCTTCTCCTCTCTCTAAAAATAAATAAAATTTTTTAAAAAAATGTTTTAGAATGGAAACAGATAATTAAGCAGTGTAGGGGAGTGGATGAAGAGGTGAGGGGACTAAGAAGTACAAATAGGTAGTTACAGAATAGCCATGGGGATGTAAAATGCAGTATAGGAAATGGAGAAGCCAAAGAACTTATACACATGGTCGTCCATGAACAAAGGTGTAAGGATCGTCTGAATGAGTGGGGGGGGGGGCGGGGTGGAGGGGGGCAAAGAGGGAAAACTTGGGACAACTGTAATAGCATAACAAACAAAATATAATTTAAAATAGAATTACGTAAACAATTAGTATCCTGCTTACCTTGGCATGTGTTTGTACATATATGCATGAAATGGAGATCAGAAAGTCAAAGGATGACAGAGCCACAGTTCCCTACAGGGTCACCAGATCTCCAGTCTGAAAGTGAGACCTAAATTCAAATATAATAGAATAGATTAAGAATTAAGGAACCTCTATGGATCCTCTGGGAAAACAACCTGAGTAGATAAGATGAGTTGAAAAATATATGATCAATATTCTAAGAACTGTATGGCAAGACTTTGTTGTAACACATGACTACAGACTGAAAGCCAACATTTTAGAAGAGATCCTTTTTTGTGCCAGATACTTCTAACCCTAACTATAAGCTGTTATTTTTTTGTTTTCTTTAAGGTGCTTGAGAAGCTTGTTTTTGGTGTGTGTATGTGTGCATTTCAGGAATATTTCGAAGTTGCAGACCCTTCTAAATTATGATAACTGTTTTACAATCTCTGTAATTTGTGTTTCCTCTCTTAATTTTTAATGTCACTCTAAATCACGTAATTTTTGTCTTTTTAGATATTTAGCTTCCTGTGGTATACTGATGAGCAGAATTCTTCCATTACATAACTCAATTTTGCCTAAGGAGTTATATGCAAGAACTTTCTTCAAAATTGCTGCACCGTTAATAAACAAAAGAAAAGAATATTCAGAGAGGAGAATTATAGGGTTTGTATATAATATTAGTTCTGCTGAAAGAGCATGATCTTTTCTATAGAGTATCATGCCTCTTTCTTCTGGCTTCTCTGCTTATAAACTCTAGTTTTTCTAGGTTTGTCTTTCTATAGCCCTTGCTTTTTATAAATATTTGTTGATATAATTATATGGTAACTTTACAGGATGTATTTAAACCTTGACATGTAAAGGAAATAATTGAACTGGTTACGGCCTGCACTTTTTGTACACTGTTTTTTTCTATATTGGCAACATTACAAATATCTAGGCTCACATATGTTTATATAGCTCCCTCACATATGTACATACGTACATACAGACATACTAAGAGGCACCTACCGTCTAGAACAGAGGTTTGCAGACCTTTTCTATAAAGGGCCAGATAGTAAGTATCTTAGGTTTTGTGGACCATGCTGTCTCTATTGCAACTACTCAGCTCTCATTGTAGCACAAAAGTAGCCATAGAAAATATGTAATAAATAAAAGGGCATAGCTATGTCCTAATAAAACTTTATTTACAAAAGCAGGCATTGGGCCAGGTTTGGCTCCTGAGCTAGGGGTATATGTAGCATAGGATAGAGACTCAGCAGTTCTGCTAAACCAGAAATACAGCATCCCTTCATATGGGAATTTCTACAAGGGTGTCTGAATTCTCCATAGGCCATTAAGTAATATATGAATTCCTGTAAAAGTGCATTTTGTTCATTTTATTCGGTTGCTTTTTTTCTTCTGATTTTTCTGTAGTAAAGGACTTTGTGCTGGCTCATAACTTTTATCACTAAATTACCTTATTACTGGTTAGTCACCGTTATAGTTAAGAAAATACTAGTAGTTATACAGATAAAAGCCCAAAATTTCTTTCTTTCTCACGTAAAGTTCAAGTGCATGCTCCCAGTCCATGGGCAGCAATCCTTTAAGTAGTGATTCAGAACCCAGGCCCTCCTTAGCTGTGTGAGTCAGTTAGTGGTGGATTATCCCATACACCAGAAGGTAGCAGGTTAGATTCCTAATTAGGGCACATACCTAAGTTGCAGATTTGACCCCGGTCTAGTAGCCTACAAGAAGGAACTGAGTGATGTTTCTCAACATTGATTTCTCTCTTTCTCTCTCCCCTCCATCCCTCCCTCCCTCTTCCTCTCTGTCTACAATCAATTAATAAATATATCCTCAGAAGAGGATTAAAAAGAAAGATATACAGAAACCCAGATTCCATCCAACTTGTGACTTCTGTAATTTTGTAGTCATCAAGAGTCTTTCTCTTTTTTAATTTAATTTTTCAATTACAGTTTACATTCGGTGTTATTTTTGTATTAGTTTCAGATGTACAGCGTAGTGGTTAGACAATCATGTACTTCACAAAGTGGTAGCCCTGATATTTCAAGTACCATCCTGGCACTGTACATAGTTATTACAATATTACTATATTCCCTGTGCTGTACTTTGCATGTCCATGACTGTTTTGTGACTACCAATTTGTAGTTCTTAATCCCTTTACCTATTTCACCCAGTACCCAACCCACCCCCACCTCCGCAGCCATCAATCTGATCCCTTTATCTATTTCTGTTTTCATTTTATTTTGCTCTTTAGATTCTATATATAAGTGAAATCATATGGTATTTGTCTTTCTGTGACTTATTTCACTTATCCTAATGTGCTCTAGGTCCATCTATGCTGTCACAAGTGTGAGGGTTTTGTTCTTTTTCATGGTTGAGTAATATCCCACTGTATATATGTACTACAGCTTTTTTATCCATTCGTCTCTTGTTTTATTTATTTATTTTTATTTATTTATTTTTTTCATTACCATTTACCCCCCTATACCCTCTTCCACTTCCACCCACCCCCTCCTCCTAGCAATTACCACACTGTCTGTGTCCATGAGGTCTTTTTCTTTCTACTTGTCTCTTAAAAAGATACATTGCTTCTTAACCACATTGGTCTGGAAATGACAGTGCTACCTCCTGGATATTATTGGCAAGAACTAGTCATGTGACCCTCTCTAAATGCAAGGGAGGAGAGTCTGGGAATTGTAGCCTCCGATGGGCAATTACTCCCCAGCAACAATACCACAGAAAGGAAGTTCAAATCTTTGGATGGGTAGACATCTGTGCCATGGCTGGTATCTATTAAAAAGAGAAATGGCAACTAAAAGATAAATCAAGTAGTAAATTAGTCTACTTTACTTTTTTTTTTTAAGATTTTATTTATTTGTTTTTAGAGAGAGGGGAAAGAGGGAGAAAGAGAGGGAGAGAAACATCAATGTGTGGCCGCCTCTCCTACACCCCTTACTGGGGACCTGGTCCACAACCCAGGCATGTACCCCAGCTGGGAATTGAACCAGCAACCCTTTGGTTTACACTCAATCCACCGATAGAGAGTGAAGGAAGGAGAAACACTGACTGGTTTCCTCCCATATTGCCCAGGCTGGAACTCGTACACACCCAGACCAGGATCGAACCTGAAACTTAGGTTTCAACACAGTCTTTTCTAACTACAAAGTCCATCCCCTGGACTGCTATGCTGTTTCTTCATCTTTGTAGACTACTTTTATAGCAAATAGCTTCTTCTGGGGAGTTATGTCGGCATTTCTTTCAAAGTGTCTGAAAACCTGGGGAAGAGAAGTTTTTCTTCCCCCTACTCTTTCTCATGATTATGAAAATTAATCTACACATACATAAAGACTTATTCTGTCATATTTAAAAATACAGTTGTATAATTTAGATTGTGATTGTTAAAATTACTTCATTTTGAGGCAAATTATGCTTTAATAATGTTGAATCATATTACCTACCAATCGATCATTTTACCTAATTCTTTTCCATTCACATTCCTTTATTTCATGCTCTGTTTTAATTACTTTAACTAATACTTTCAGAACAGTGTTGCATGACAGTGATGATTGCTATCATCTTTGTCTTATTTCTAACTCTGATGGGAATACTTATGGTATTTCACCATCTATGGAGAAAATCGTGTAGTTTTTCTTTTGGCTAATTAATATGGTTATAATAATGGAATTCTTAGTATTAAACCATCCATACATCTTTAAATGAGTTGCAGTTCATCGTATTTTTTAACATATTGCTAGATTATATTAGTTGATATTTTACTTAGAATTTTTGCTTCCATACTCATAGGTCATCTATATATTTTTTTATGTTCTTTGTCAGATTTAGGTTGTCGGGATGTTATGCTCACTTATAAAAATATGCGGTTTCCTTTATGATCTAGAATAGCTTTATTTTTCATTAAAAAATATTACGTACTGGTATAAGAACCAGTATGTAGAAGTATATACACTCTACTCCTACTTCTTTTTCCTGAGTTAACAACTGTCAATTGTTTAATCTGTATCCTTCCAGGACTTTTAATGCGTTTTCATTATAGATATTCTATTAACATAATGATTATTCTCAGTAAATAATAAATATCAAATGTTTAAAACTAAAGAAGTATAGTATATACTTATAGTTTTTTAAGTAAATAATAGAATTACACATATCTGTCTGCTTTGTAATGTGCTTTTTAAATATAACAATATATTGTCAACCTTTTGCTCTAAAGTACATATTTGATCTTTTAAATAACTGATACAAAGTCCCATAGTGTGAGGGTACCAGAATTTATTAATCATTTATTATTATATTAAGCATTTATTAATCTCTACCAACTGGTAAACATTTAGGTTTTTTTCTCTCAAGCTCTTAATATGTAAATGCTGGCTACTAATTAAAATTCTAAAAACTACATCTGCAAGCCAGATCCAATATGTGGTCTGTCAAATTACGACCTCTACTGTATATGTATAATTAGCTCTCTTTTATTTTGTGTTGCTTTGAAGTTACTCATGTCAGAGTATATATGATTCAACATGTCCCAAAACATTTATTGTCTCATGTACAATAAGTTTTATTTATATTCATTTTAAAGTATACGTATACTATGTAACTAAGTGCAGTTAACAGTTTTCCTTTTTTTTTTTTTTTTTTAAAGATACTCTATGCAGGAAATGTATGATGTTGTATCAGGAATGGAGGATTACAAGCATTTTGTTCCTTGGTGCAAAAAATCAGATATAATATCAAAGAGATCTGGATACTGCAAAACACGATTAGAAATTGGGTTTCCACCGGTATTGGAGCGCTATACATCAATAGTAACCCTGGTGAAGCCACATTTGGTAAAGGTAATGGTTTGGTTTGGTTTTCAAATATTCCCCAAATATTGATTGTATAAATTGGCTAAAGTGTGAGTGCTTAAAAATTTTTCCTAAACTAAAGAAGAGGAGGGGAAAAAAACATTTATTACATTATCCTAATTGTTTTATTTTAGTTATTTACATATTTTAAATTCTTATTTATTGAGAGAGAGAAACATTGATTTGTTGCCCTATTCCCTTATACATCCATTGGTTGATTTTTTCCGTGCCCTAACCAGGGATCAAACCCGCAACCTTGGCATATCAAGATGACGATGCTCTAACCAACTATGCTACCCAACCAGGGCCTAATTCTTTTGTTTTATACAGTATTAGCATAAATCTATTTGAATAGAAATTTTGCTAGAATATGGAAATGAGAAGCTTTCTTTTGTCCTTCTGTTTACGATTACTGACCCACAGGAAAGACTGGGCCACACAAGTAAAAAATATTCTAAGTTAACCTTTGCACTATGTTTTTTTAAGTGAAGGAAGGGGAAGTTGTGATAGGATGAAGAAATGTAGAAAAGATAAATGTGGAGAGCATAAACATTGCTGTGGTCATCTTTCCATGTACCAGGCACTGAAATGCCAGGTGCTGTTACATGCATTATATTAACCACATTGCCCTTGTCAGCAGAGGGCACACATGGAAAAGGTATCCAGACTTCAAACACAAAAATGTAGAATTCCATAGAGTAATACCCATTTCTTTTGAATACCTAGAGTGTGGTAACCAAAGACTTTTGAAGCTGAGTTATGTTTTGTGCCCACAGGACTTAGTGGTGATATCATTTTTTAGTAACTGGCCAGAGCTAAACACCTTCATCAGTTCTTTGTACGGCATTGAATGAATTTAACCCTCGTACTAGAAAGAGTATACCTGTCCAGTAAAACTGGGACCTTCAAGTCCACCCTAGGCTCACTCTCAAAACTTGAACTCCACTAAAAACACTGCGCTTACTCTGGGACTTTGCCATTATTATGAATGTTTTTGCCTGTTTGCCTTGTGTTTTGGAGTTTTTACCTACTATAGTGAATTGCCTCTCTTATAATAGCTATAATTTAAATAGTTGCTTATTGTGATATTTGTAATGCTTTACTTGAATTACTCATTTAGTCTTCTCAACAGCCCTTTGAAATTCAAACGTTATTTTCATGTTATAGTTGAGTGAAAAAAGGCTTAGAAGAGTTAGATACCTCTGGCTGGTGTGGCTCAGTGGATTGAGCATCAGCCTCCTCACCAAAGGGTCACCAGTTCGATTCCCAGTCAGGACATGTTCCTGGGTTGCAGCCTGGGTCTCCAGTAGGGGGCGCACTAGAGGCAACCACACATTGATGTTTCTCTTCTTCTCTTTCTCCCTCCCTTTCCCTCTGTTAATAAATAAATAAAATCTTTTCTTTTTTATTTTTATTTATTTATTTATTTATTTATTTATTTATTTTTTGCGTTAAGCTTGAACATTCTTTTTTTTTTTTTAATCAGTATTTTTTAATTGTTGATATTGTACAGTTTTCTGTCTTTTACCCCGCCCCAGCCCACCACCCCAGCCCTCCCCACCTTCCTCCCATTTCCACCCCCCCATAGTTTTTGCCCATGAGTCCTTTATACTTGTTGCTCTAAACCGTTCCCCTTTTCCCCTGAAATTCCCTCCCCTCCCACTCTGGACACTGTCAGACTGTTCTCAAATTCAGTGCCTTTGTTTATATTATGCTTGTTTGTTTGTTTTGTTGATTAGCTTCCTGTTAAAGGTGAGATCATATGGTATTTGTCTTTCACTGCCTGGCTTATTTCGCTTAGCATGATACTCTCCAATTCCTTCCATGCTGTCGCAAAGGGTAGGAGCTCCTTCTTTCTTTCTGCTGCATAGAATTCCATTGTGTAAATGTACCACAGTTTTTTGATCCATTCATTAACTGATGAGCACCTAGGTTGCTTCCAGCACTTGGCTATTGTAAATTGTGCTGCTATGAACATAGGGGTAAAATCTTTTCTTTTTTAAAAAGAAGAGTTAGATAACTTGACCAAACTTACATAGCTAAGATTATAGTTGTCTTCCTGATATCAGTGAATGTCTCTAAAATCTTAAAGTATTCTTCACTCCCTGACCTCAACCTCTTACCACTTAAACTCTTATAACTTAAATCTTAATATATTATGAAGTGTCTAAAAGAACCCCCTCCCCTCCAAAAAAAAAAAAAAAAAAAATCTCGTGTTCTCTATCTGGTTTTCTTCTCTTTCCTGGCTTCTTCTTTTTTTTCTTTTTTTTTTTTTAAATTATATTTTATGGATTATACCTTGCAGTTGTCCTAATTTTTCCTCCTTTGCATCCATCCACCAGCACCCCCACTCCCTCAGGCAATCCTCACACCACTGTTCATGTCTATGGGTCATGCATGTAAGTTCTTTGGCTGTTCCATTTCCTGCACTGTACTTTACATCCCCATGGGTATTCTGTAACTACCTAGTTGTGCTTCTTATCCCCTCACCTCTTCACCCATTCCTGCAAGCCCCCTCCCATCTGGCAACCATGAATACGCACTCCTATCCATGATTCTGTCTCTGTTCTTCTTGTTTGTTTAGTTTGTTTTTTAGATTCGGTTGTTGATAGATATGTATTTATTGCCACTTTATTGTTCATAGTTTTTATCTTTTTCCTCAAATAAATTCTTTTAACATTTCATCAATAATGTTATTTGGTGATAATGAACCCCTTTAGTTTTTTCTTATCTGGGAAGCTCTTCATCTGCCCTTTGATTGTAAATGATGGCTTTGCTGGGTAGAGCAATCTTGGGTATAGGTCCTCACTTTTCATGACTTTGAATATTTCCTGCCAATCCTTTCTAGCCTGCAGAGTTTCTTTTGAGAAATCAGCTGACATTCTTATGGAGACAGTCCTGTAGATAACTAACTGCATTTCTCTTGCTTCTTTTAAGATTCTCTGTCTTTAACCTTTGGCACTTTAATTATGTTGTGTCTTGGAGTTGGCCTCTTTGCATCCATCTTGTTTGGGACTCAGTGACTCCTGGACTTCTATTTCCTTCACCAATAGGGAGGTTTTCTTTTATCTTATCAAATAGATATCCAGTTTCTTGCGCTTGCTCTTCTCCTTCTGGCACCCCTATGATGTAAATGTAGGAGCACTCGAAGTTGTCCCACAGACTGCTTACACTATCCTCATTTTTTTTGGATTCTTTTTTCTTCCTGTTGTTCTGATTGGTTGTTTTTTTCTTCCTTATGTTATAAGTCATTGACTTGATTTTAGTTTCATCCGCTCTGTTGTTGATTCCCTGTAAATTGTTCTTTATTTCAATTAATGTATCCTTCATTTCTGACCGGGTCTTTTCTATGCTGTTGAGGTACCCACTAAGTTCCTTGAGCATTCTTATAACCAGTGTTTTGAACTCTGCTTCTGATGTTGCTTATCTCCATTTTTTTAATTTAATTTAATTCTTTTAGTTATTTTTCTAGAGTTTTAATCTGTTCTTTCATTTGAGCTATGTTTCTTTGTCTCCTTGTTTTGGCAGTTTCCCTATGTTTGTTTCTATGTATTAGGTAGAGCTGCTTTGACTCCGTGTCTTGGTATCATGGCCTAGGTAGTAGGTGTTCTGTTGGGTTCAATGGCACAGCCTCCCCTATCACCCAAGCTTTGTGCCTTGACTGGGAATCAAACTAGTGACCCTTGGTTCGCAGGCCAGCACTCAATCCACTGAGCCACACCAACCTGGGCCCTCACCTAAGCTTTGTATTTGAGGTGCACCATTCATGTGGGCTGAGTGCACCCTCTTCTTGTATATGAGTCTTGATTGCTGTTGTCATGTCAATGGGAGGGATTTACCTAATTGAGATAGCTGGTAGGACTGGCTGAGAGCCCTGGTCAGCACCTACCTCCCTCCTTGATTTCTGGAGGTGATTGGGTGGTACTCTGACATGGTCTGTAACTGTCTTTTGGGTGCACAGTGTCTGGGGTTTCCTGGGTGGTGCAGGCCAAGGTCAGCTTCCACCTGTGTCTGTCTTGGGCCCCTGACATAAGCTATAAAGCAATCTGCAGATGGCTACTATTAGTGCCAGGCCTGGGGCCACTCAGTGAGTGGGTTGGGGGCTGGGCTTAGCTTTTCCTTGTGTGAGCAGATTTAGGAAGGTCTGAAGCCTGTGCCTAGTCCAGTCTTTCATATGGAAAAGCCACTGTTGCTAACTTGTGTGGGCTGGTAACTTGGATGAGGCAGGCCCTTAGGTAATCATCAGGGCAGGGCTTACTTACTGTGTGAGCCAGGTTGATATAGATTCAGATATGGTGACGCTGCACTGTGGCTCTGGGTGGGGGACATCTCAGAAAAAGTACAGAGGCTGCTGTCTGCAGTTCTGTCTGGAAAAAAGCTTCCCCCCAGCTCGTCCTGATGCCAGACACTGCAGTTCCTCCCCGTATGCCACTGGTGCCCATCAGTGTGCTGCCTCAATGCTGGAGCCCAGAGGGAGTGAGTCTGAGTAAGTTCATGTGCAGTGCAAGGTCCTTTAAGAGGAGAGGACTGAGAATCTTGCAGTTTCCACCGACCCAGCTTCATTGGTTTTTACAGCCAGAAGTTATAGGAACTTACATTCCTGGCACTGGAAGCCTGAGCTGGGGAGCCTGGTCTGGGGCTGGGATCCCTTGCTCCAAAGATATCCCTCCATTTTTTATACACCACACATGCGTTTGGGACCAGCCAGTTCTGTGTCTCCACCCCTCCCACTCTCCTACCTATCTGGATGAATGTGGTTTCTTTAATTCCTTAGTTGTCAGGCTTACATACAGTTAGATTTTCTGATGGCTCTGAGTGAATTCGTTCGGTAGTTTAGCTGTAATTTTGTTGTGGATGTGTTAGGAGGCAAGCCACATTTACCTGTGCCTCCTTATTGACCAGAAATCTCTAATGATTCCTCAGACTTTTTTTTTTATTTAAAGATTTTATTAATTTATTTTTAGAGTTGGGGAAGGGAGGGAGAAAGAGAGGAAGAGAAACATCGATCGGTTGCCTTTCGTACACGCCCTGACTGGGGACAGCACCTGAAACCCAGGCACATGCCATGACCAGGAATTGAACCAGAGACCTTTCACTTTCTGGGACAATGCCCAACCAACTGAGCCACACTGGTCAGGGCTATTACAGACTTTTGATGTGCTTAAAAATTAGATGGCCATTAGTGAACTATATTTAAAGCCAAACTTTTTGAGGAAAATTTTTACTTCCCCCCAGTGACTTAGCATAATGTGACTAAATTCAGCTATTAAAGTAGTATTTTAATGAGTGTTATTTTACAGTGTCTAAATAAATTTTAAGACATTCACCAGTTTTAATTTTTTATTTTTATTTTTATTTATTTTTTTTAAATCAGTATTTTTTAATTGTTGATATTGTACAGTTTTCTGTCTTTTACCCCGCCCCAGCCCACCACCCCAGCCCTCCCCACCTTCCTCCCATTTCCACCCCCCATAGTTTTTGTCTATGAGTCCTTTATACTTGTTGCTCTAAACCGTTCCCCTTTTCCCCTGAAATTCCCTCCCCTCCCACTCTGGACACTGTCAGACTGTTCTCAAATTCAGTGTCTTTGTTTATATTATGCTTGTTTGTTTGTTTTGTTGATTAGCTTCCTGTTAAAGGTGAGATCATATGGTATTTGTCTTTCACTGCCTGGCTTATTTCGCTTAGCATGATACTCTCCAATTCCTTCCATGCTGTCGCAAAGGGTAGGAGCTCCTTCTTTCTTTCTGCTGCATAGAATTCCATTGTGTAAATGTACCACAGTTTTTTGATCCATTCATTAACTGATGGGCACCTAGATTAGTATAATATTTATTGTCAGTATGGATGTAGTTAATCTTCTTTGCAATGATTCTACCATGTTACTATCTGATAATTGATTCAAAAGGGGATGAAGAGGAAGTGAGGAATAAACTACAAATAATTTTTAACTCTTTGGCACCCAGTTTGAACTAGCTGTGGAGAGATCCGGGTATAGTCAGAGAAATTAATGTATTTAGGGAGGCTATACCTAGGGAAGACAAAGTGACTGTTTACTTTGGGGGAAATGAGTTTACCTGGGCGAGTTCTTATTTTGCTAATTCATAATGTATAGCAACAGAGAACGGACAGTGCAGACTCTTAAGAGAATAAGTTATCAAAGAGAAAAGGGGTAGTGGGGCTTAATCATTTATTGGCTCCAATATATGCCCAAAAGTCTAACAACTGAAGGCTTAATTGAGGAGGGAGATGTAGAATTTGAAACAGAATTTTTAAAATCGTCTGCTGCTGGGGGAAGGTGATATGTATACTTGACGTCAGTTGTCTACTAGTATGATATGATAAGGCCCAGATAGCATTTTAGGATGGTAAATAAAGAAGCTGAACTTCATTCAAGGTCATAGCCCACCCACCCTAGCAATGAACTGAGGACTCTGGTTCTGACCACCATTTTTCACACTGCAGAAGGCAACTGTAGTGTATCTTAGTCAGCAATTTTTTAGTGATAGAGAGTGGGGAGTAAGATGTCCTACACATAATCTCCCTAGGTATTGTATTCAGTGCGCGTGCACATATCAAGTAAAGGAGCACTGATGGGATTAGAGGTCAGAAAGCAATGGGTCAGGCAAAAGAGTCAGGGCCAGACTTTTATGAAAACTGGAACCATAGAGACCGCTGGAACTAAAGGATAATAAGTGAAGAAAATGTGAGTGGTAAGAGAAGACTACTTGGGTAGGAAAGAAGAAATAAAGAATTGTCATAGGGATCTGTGCCAGATATTTTATAAATGTTTTAGCCATCTCATAGTGATAGTATAAAATAGGGATTATATTCATTTTACAGGTTAAGGAAGTACGATACAGGGAATTAGCTTGTTCAGGATCACTTTTAAGTGGCAGAGCTGGAAATAAACTTCCAGAAAATCACCCTTGTTTTGCTGTGGGAGGAGAGAGCTCTGGGTAGCACAGTGCGGGGTGATAGCAGTGGAAGAGGGAATAACCGGTGAGTTTGCTTGCGGATCCCAGGGGAAGAGAAAACAGCTTACATTGGCAAGAGGTCACTTCCTAGTACCAGGCTAAAAATGAGATAGGTTCCTGCATCACCTGTGGTCTGACTATAAAAATATTTACTTTTCAAAGAAGTCATTCTCAGTTCTAGATTCTGGACATCCAAATGGTGTTTTATTGCACTTTTATTTCTCATTTTGTTCTAGGCATCCTGTACTGATGGGAAGCTTTTCAATCATTTGGAGACTGTTTGGCGTTTTAGCCCGGGTCTTCCTGGTTACCCAAGAACTTGTACCTTGGATTTTTCAGTAAGTCTCTCACAAAGTCCTTGATTTGTTTCATATATCAGGTGAAGTTGGTAAAGAAGAAATAATCTATTTATTAAACCCAGATGCCATAATTAATAATCTTATTTGCATAGCAATTACTGAAAGAAACTTTTTAAAAATCTCAGATTTTTGAGTATTGAATACCTTTTTATACTAACTTTGTAAGAAAGGATAATGAATCTTTCTCTTTCCATTATGTTTCTTGAGACCTTGAATAATCATCCCTTCCACTTTCTAATTTTACAATTTCACGGACATATTATAAGTTACAAGTTATAAGACACATGCTATGACTTTACTGCCAGTTTAATAACATATTAACACCAAATGGAATATAAACATTGATCTGCATCTTATGATACAGAAATAAAGTGCTAAAGGGGCAAATATGTTTTTAGAACCTGGAGACTAAGGTATTTCTTGTTTATATAATCCTAGCTATAGAAAATTAAAGCCACTTGTAGCTTTTCCTTTGCCAACAGAATATACGTGTTCTCTATCTTCAGGCATTACATTTTAAGAGATGGTCATAATTTTGATTAAATTCTTTATGCTGTTCTCAGCTCTTGAATTGCTTTCATTAAAATATTAGCGGACATTAATTGGACAGTTGGGTAAATTTGAATAAGACCTGTGTGGATTAGATAATAGCATTATTATTTAGTGGTTTTAACTCCTTCTGTTAATTTCCTGGTTTTAATAATTGCACTGTGGTTATAGAACACATTATAATAGGAATCTGGGTGACGGGTACATGAGAAATTTTTGTACTATTTTTGCAACTTATTTTATAAACCTTAAATAATTTCAAAATGAAAATTTAAAAAGTAGTGCATATTTGGTCCTTAAAATACTACTTCTGAAATCTTGTCTTGAGTCCTGTCTTGAGGGGATATAAACTTCTAGATCACTGTCTACTTTAAGATTGAACCACCTATGCCATCCGTTTTGTGGATCAGTCTCATCTTCTTTCTGCTACTTCTCATGGGAGTACCTATCAGAAGGAACACAGCTCTTCCTTATTTTCTGTTGGGGGGTAGGATAGATCTAAAAGGGACCCATTAATAAGAAGCCAGAGTGATAAACATGGTATTCACAAAGCCTTTTTTTCATGTTTTCCACTTAATAAAAGCAGCCTCTGCCTTGAAATGAGAGTCATTGGCCTTGTCTGCTTAAGTGCATTGTGCCAACAGTTGTGCCTATACAGTAAATATGACTCCCTCTTCTGAGAGTGCTTAAAATCTCGTCTAGGTAGCCCCGTTCGGCTCTGCCTTGGATACAGGGCTGATAGCCCATTTCACAGTGTGAATACCACTACCCTAAGTAGAAATTTAGTAAAAGAAAGGTCTTCCTATATTAATTATTAACATTTTCCTACAGATTTCTTTTGAATTTCGCTCACTTCTGCACTCTCAGCTGGCCACATTGTTTTTCGATGAAGTTGTAAAGCAGATGGTAGCTGCCTTTGAAAGAAGAGCATGTAAGCTGTATGGTCCAGAAACAAATATACCTCGGGAACTGATGCTTCATGAAGTTCATCACACATAAAGGGAAAAAAGGACTGGAACTCGTCACCGACTTGTAACTTTAGTTTATTCACTTTTAGAACGTGCTTTTGCCATTGGCTTTCGGAAGTCAGAAAGCATTTGTTCAACTCAACTTTGATTATAAACCTGTACCGTTGAAAATTTGCACTTAGAATATGGAACCACATGTACATAGAATTCAATCAAGTATAATTCAAAGTAATGTGTATATAGCATATTTACAATAATGGGATGTCATCACTATTGCTAAAACACTGATATCACTCTTCTGAGCAGAAATTGAAACGAAATTTAAACCTTTTAGTTATCACTTTACCTGAAGGAGCTTAGTTGAGATACTCATCCAGTATGTATTTTATTAACCATATCACGCTTAAGTTATTAAATTCAGACTATTTATAACTTATTGTCATAGGGTCTGCCTCATAGGTTAGGATATTTGAGTAATCATCAGATACTTACAGTAAAACTTTGACTTAAAAATACTGTTAATGAAGGTCCCCTGGCACTTATTTTTAAATTGTTCATATGCGTAGTAGATAATTCAAGGCTGTGTAGTTTGAGGTTAGCTCCCTGATGAACAGCGAATTTTTTGGTGAGTGGTCCAGAGCTTTAAGATACTTTTTAAATAGTTTGCAGCCCTCTGTGAGGTCCTTTGACTGCTCTTTCAGTAGTGCTGATTGTGCATCAAATTGTGTCCACAACAGGGGCAGCAGATGAAGATAAGGTGGCTGATGTGTCTCCAGCCCCATGCATCCCTATTTTCTATTTATTATGTGTACTCACTTTCAATAATGTATTTCAAGCTGATATTTTTGTAAACAAATTGATGTAAGGACTGCTGTGGTAACTTAATAAAGTTAATTTGTTTATTTTTTGTACAGTTATTTTGGTTATTGCAATCCTCTTGCATTGTTTCAATATGTATTTACATAGACATAATACAGTTTATTTATAGCATTTATTTCTTGAAAATACTTTCACGGAAACAAATCTGGACAAAATTCAGCCTTCTTTTAATCTATGTTGGTCTCCTTCCCTCCTTTCGCTCCACACCCAAAAACCCTCTTCTATTAACCCTTCCAATTATAGTGCTAACTTTGTTTCCTCAGATCAGTAAGGGGCATCAATAATTAGTTCCCTACACAAATGCATGTTTGCATCAATTTGTTCAATAAATCTGTTTTAAGTACCTGCTGTCTGCCAGATGTGGAACATGCAGTGGTGAAGGACTCATAATTCACTCACGTGGAGTTTGGCTGTGCCCTCATACAGGTGAAGCAGTATCTTCCCACTTATAGATGAGGTACGCCCGCCCCAGAGCTTAAGGAGCTTGCGTATGCATATAATCATGTACCATTTAAATAATGAAGTTTTTTGAAAATGGCAAAGACAAGGCCCAGATATTTTCTTTTTTCCCTGAATGGTACTTTTTTTTTGATGGAAAAATAAGAACCTGTACTTTATACCACTATTCCAAATGCCACAGGTAAATTCTTAGTGGTTGGGATATAATGGGCCTGGTGTTATGATAGCATGCAGATGGTGTATTGGTGAGGGAACCCAGGAATACCCAAATATTGCCCAAAGGGAATACCCATCCCTTTGACCCAAGTATCTTCAGAACCCAGGTCACTCTGTGTGGTAGGGACAGCATATGAACCCAAGCATTCTGGGTCCAATATCCTTGTTCTTGGGTTTCCTTTAGTACAACAGTCTAGAAGCCATGACCTGTGGTCTTAAAATTGGTCAGCTACTGCCCTGGCTGGTTTGACTGTGGGTTGAGTGCTGGCCTGCGAACTAGAGGGTTGCCAGTTTGATTCCCGGTCAGGGCACATGCCTGGGTTCAGGCCAGGTCCCCAAGTAGGGGGCTTGAGAGAGACAACCACACACTGATGATTCCCTTTCTCCCTTCCCCTCTAAAAGTAAATAAAATCTTTTTTTAAAATTGGGAAGCTATTGCTTTCTGTGTCATAAGGGAAAAACCATACCACATTTATTAACTTTTCTTGGAATGGCTTCTGGTCAGTAGACTCTGAGGGAAAGACTAATGAGGTAGGACTGATAAGATTTTTCTCTCTGTGGAATACTCGGAAGAGAAACTAATCCTCCTTGGTTTTTGCCTGACTAAGGACATGAAGTTTGAAGCTACACCTGCCATCTTCACAAAGAGGGAAGAGATCATTATACCAGAGAAGGCAACTCAGAATTCTAACATCAGGGTTAAATAAACCAACCCTGTAGTTGTCAACTTTGCACTTCTGGCTATGTGAGGTGACAGACCTCCACTGTTTTAAGTCATTTAAACAGTTACTTGCAGCCACTGCTTTATTGTACTCCGGTCGGAACTGGTTTCTCTCTAGGCTGTTATGTGGCAGGCGTCTTAGGAGTTCCCTTCTCTCCTTTGGAGCTCCCTACTTCCTAAATCTTTTGGCTTCCTCTTTTTTTAAAATTTACTTTCAAAACGCTGCGGAAATCTTCTGGTGGCTTCCCAAGAGTGAGAGGTAAATTTTTAGAATTCTGAGTATCAGAATATGTCATTATTTTATATTCACATCTGATTGAGTATAGAACTCTACATTAAAAATACCGCCACACCTCCCACCCCACCTCGCATTAATGCTACTTTTTATTTTATTTTAAATTGTAGTGAAAGGCATATAATGCTACTTTTTATTTTATTTTAAATTGTAGTGAAAGCTTATTTAGAAAGTCACAGAGGTAGAGGAAGCAAGCCAGCTGGGCTCCCTGGGCTCAAGAAACAAGTTACAGAGGCAAAGAAGGGCCCTCGCAGCTTGAGCCTGAAGGAAGAAGGTGCAGTCAGCTCCAGAGAGAGTGTGCTGCAGTGCAGCTTTTTAGAAGTCTAATGGGACTCTTATTTCCAGTCCTTTGTGTACCATCCATTTTTGGGGTCTCTGGAGGCTTTAAGAATCTTATTCTGGGTGGTTTAAAATTCCATGCTGATCTGCCCTGTTGCCCTGACTCAGTTTGGTTGGGCACCTTGTGGGCCCTTTGGGTCACGGTCTCATTCCTTGAGCCCTGGAGAATTATTGCCTTGAATTATTTGATAATTTCCTCCTGTGTTGTCTGGTTCTCTAATTCAGTAATTCCTGAGTAGACATTCTCCTCTTGTATTAAATCTTTATCTCTTTTTCTCCTATTTTCCATTTGTTTTTATTTTGCCTTTCAGGTATCTTCAATTCTATCTTCCAGCCCCTTTTGTTAATTTTATATTTGCCATAGTTATAATTTCCATGAATAATTTCTTGGTTTCTAATTGTTCCTTTTTTTTATATTTCTTGTTTTATGAAGATGAGATCTCTTAAGATATTAATTAGGATTTTTAAAAAATTTCCCAAGGTCCTTTCTGGTTTTCCCTCTCCTCCTTCATGCTGAAGGCTTGCTCAACTGCCTAATGGTTCTTGTTTGTCCATTAATATTTGAAAGCAAGGTACTAATTAGAAAGCTTATTGGAATTAAGGTAGGTATATTGACTGCTGAGTTTCCCTGTAAAGGGATCAGGTGAGCCAGCCTTTTTCATTGGGGGACTCCCAAATAGCAGGATCCAGAGATCTGTTCTCAGTTTTTCTTCATAAGGATTCTTCTCTCTTGCCTTAGAGAAATAGGGGGATGGGGATAGGAAGATGGACAGATGGCGTACAAATAATGCTGTCATTCTGGAAGGCTAATACAGGGTCACATTTTATAATGGAAGCTCTCTCTGTATTTTTTAGCTCTCTCTCAGCCTAGCTTTTGGGTTTTTGTTGCTGTTCCTTGTTGTTTTAAGTATTGGAAGGGCTTTGCAGCAAGAAGTGAAATAATGTTTTTAAGACTTTATTTTTAGAGAGAGGGGGAAGGGAGGGAGAAAAAAAAGGGATGGAAACTTCAGTGTGAGAGAGAAGCATCGACTGATTGCTTCTCATAGACACTCCAATTGGGACGGAACCGGCAACCTTTCTTGCGGGAGGATGTGCAAACACTGAGCTACACTGGCCAGGATGGAAGTGAAATCATTTTATTTCTACTTTGTTTAATGCCCAACTTATTAATCTACTTATATAACTAATCGATCTAAGTGTATGGAATTTGTAAGTTTCTCTGAACATTTAAATATTGCAAAATTAATCAAAGACTGAAGCATTTAATTAAAATTGCAAATCTCTCGCTAGTTTTGTTTTATTCATTCTTGTTTATACATAGAGAACCAAGAATGTAATCTATACTATATCATATTCTCTTGGCTGTTTTAAACACCCGAAGTGACAGAAAACTTCACAATATTCTTATTAGAATAATATTCACACATGCCCTGGCTGGTGTGGCTCAGTGGATTGAGCACTGGCCTGTGAACCAAAGGGTCGCTGGTTTGATTCCCAGTCAGGGCACGTGCCTGGGTTGTGGACCAGGTCCCCAGTTAGGAGTGCATGAGAGCCAACCACACATAAATGTCTCTCCCCCTCTCTTTCTCCCTCCCTTTCCTTTTCTAAAAATAAATAAATAAAATTTTTTAAAAGAATATTTACATGTAAATAGGGTATGTGTTAGTATTTCAACTTCTTACATTTAATATTTGTTTCTTCTGAAGTTACCTGTTTGGGTAGTTTTATCTTTCTGGATATTCAGTATATTAATTAGATGCAAAAAGAGACACTATCTTAGTCCAGCTGAGTTACAGGATCTTGGTAACTGACTTTAGGTTTGGTGGAGACATGAAACCGGGCTATACAGGCCAGTGTGATTGTGAGCCTCACTGAAACTTAGGGTGAGTCCCTTTTTTTGTTTTTATAACAAAATTTTGTTACATCATGAGGTTCATTTCAGGAAGCTTCAAAAATCTACTCCTTATTCTGGGTGGTACATTTCATTCCCTTGGGGAGTTAACTTCAGATTTCAAATGCTGGGGAATTTGGACAATACATCATCCTGAAACCTACTGTACCTTCCTTCAGTTGATTTATTCATGACCAATGCTAAGTGGTTGCTGGACCCTTCTATCCAGTTATCATGAAACAACCAGTGCTGCCCATTTTTCCTCCTCTTGGTTCAGTTTCTACTTTCTGCATTTAGCTCTCTCACTAGTTTTCATTCATTCCCATTTGTACACACAGAACCAAGAATATAATCTATACTTTATCAGTAAACACTTATATGCCAATACTCTGTCTTCTTAACATCATAAGGCATTAAATATATATTCACCAGTTTATACTGGAGCTAATATTTTCCTTCAAGTTTTTATTTATTGAGAGCGAAACGCTGACTTTTTTGTTGTTGTTCCACTTACTGATGCAGTCATGGGTTGATTCTTGCATTGCCCTAACCGGGGATCAAACCCGCAACCTCCGTGTATCAGGAAAATTCCCTGAGCTACCTGGCCAGGGCTGGAACTATCTTTTCCTATTCTTTACATTCACTTTCCTCTTTTGAGTATCATGGTGAACTCCTGGCTTTGTTATAATTCACTATTAATTATTTGTTAATTTTGATACTCAAAAAGTCCTGACTTGGCCAGTGGGAACCCCTTGAGCTAGTTCCAAAAAACAAAACAAACAAAAAACAATCTGCTGTGGATATTCTTGAAAGTATTCTTGCTATGAGGCAGCAACAAGGTGTTCCAGGTCCATCCTGATTTTCCTTTCTTAAGGCATGGCTGTATTGCTATCCAAGGAATTCTGTTCTCTTTCTGTGGAGACTAGTATTGGAGATCAAAATCTGGTGCTAAGGATGTACATGAGCATTGGTGATAGGCACAACTGCTATTGCTGCTGCTACTACTGTTAGGCCATTTCTGGGTGAGAGCCAAACATACATTATCACTTAAGGTTACTAAATTCACAATGATTATTTTCCTTATTTTTTAAAGGCTTTTGTTTATTTAGGTTTAGAGGGAGGGGAAGGAGACAGAAACATTGTTGTGTTAGAAACAGTTGCCTCTCCCATGCACCCCCAAGGCGGGGCCTGTCCCACAACCCAGACGTGTGCCCTGACTGGGAATCAAACCAGCGACCTTTTGGTTTGCAGGCTGGTGCTCAGTCCAGTCACACCAGCCAGGGCCACAATGATTATTTTCAATTTGACAGTTGATGCATCCCATTTTTCTTACAGCATTCGATTTCATCAACCACTTACTCTAACACAGCCAGCCCTTTATAGTTAATCCAGTCTGACAATCACCAGATTGGAACTGTGGCTGCTGTGAGAACCAGGATGATGCCCCTAGTCATGTGCTCCAAATTTTGCTTTTCGGTTTGACTCTCCAAGACCTGAGCCTAGCTGGGGCTCCTGGGTTGCAGTAGAAACATCCTATGTTCTCTTTTCCTGAAATATTCAGTAACTTTATGGTGACATTCCATTTTTCTTGGTTATTCCCTTACTTTCCAGGCAGACCCAGCAGCATTTTTAAAAGTTCACCTCCATCTTTACAGCTAAGTATTGGACTATTGGATCAGTGTTTTCATCCCCTTGCTCAGACTTTTTTCCAGCCTCACACATTTGTTAACACACTCCTGCAAATGTTGACTTGAAAGGCTGTCCGTGGGTCTGTACTGTTCAAATAAATCCTGCTTGCTCTCAGTAAGGCAACTACAGCCTGCCAACATTTTTCCATCTAACACCTGATTTGGGACTCGACATTATATTTTATGCAATTTCCCAAGGGATTTCCATGAACCACCTAGGCATATTTCCTCAAAGATCTACTGATCCTGCTTCCTCATCTACAGTCACCGGTATCTTTAATCTTGACCAAATTGTTTGAAAGACCATCTTGATTCTTGATACTCCTCTCTACAATCTCCAAAACCGTAGTCAAGAAAGGAAACTTCCCAGTCTACTTACTTGTCTTGCAGCAGCTTTTACAGGGTTTCTTACAATTGCCTAGATCTTGGCTTACAGAGCTTCATCACAGGTTTGCTCTGACTTTAAACTCTGAACCCTGGATCAGATCTGGGGTCTACTACTTAAATAGCTCTTGAGGCTTGTGTGTGTAGATACTTAACCATTCAGAGCCTCGGCTTCCATAATTGTAGCATAGGTGTAATAAGTGGTCCCTAATCCAAGGGTTAAAAAAATCCAAGTATTTAGTCCAATGTCTGGAACGTAACAGTAATTTCTCCTGTTAATCTCTTCAGGCTTCTGTTATTCTAATAGCAACTAGAAATCTTTTAAAGACCAGGTGTTCCCATTCCTTTTCTAATAATCTAGCCACAAAATTATTTTTAGTTGCAGGATTTCTAGTAACTTTGGCTCTTGATCTGTGGTGGACTTTATTTTTCCCTCTATTTCTGCGCAAGCAATGTACACAAAATGACAGCAGAAAATATTTCCCTCATTGCCTGGCTTACACTGGACTAAGCAGTGGCCGCAGGGCCATATTGGGTAGTTCCTTCCCACCTAGAGCAGATCTCAGGCATTACAGCTCCAAGACAGACTAGGTCCTTGGCACAGATGAAAAGTAAAAATTAAAGTGTTACATAAGATCTTGTACCTTCTTAATCTAGAAAGCAATGTTACCTCTTGCAAATCAGTATCTGTCCCCAACATGCACACAGTCAGGTACTATTTTAAAAGCCAGCCCTGGCTGGGTAGCTAAATTGATTGAAGTGTTGTCCCATATACCAAAAGGTTGCAGGTTTGATCCCCCTGTCCAGATGCACACAGGAGGCAACTGATCCATGTTTTTCTATCTGTTCCTCTCTTCCTAAAAATCAAGATATATCCTCAGGTGAGGAGTAAGAAAAAAGCCACCCTCCCACACTTTATGATCTCATAAAGACCAAGTACATTGAGCCAAATACCCAGTTTAACTTTTTAAGTAGTGAAAACATGGGACTGTGCATTATCAAGTTATGGATGCCCTGCCTGCCCCCTATCCACTATGCTTGAATGGCACACCTCACTCCTTTCTACTTCAGTACACCCTGCCCTCCTGGTAGGAACCCATGGCTCATCTGTTATGCTGAGGCACTGGAGTAATAACCCGTCAGAAACAAGTTGCCCCTTTATGACCAAAACCCCAACACATACAATGTTTCCACAGGATTCAGAGCTGTTACCTTTAAAATTTTCCCCCCATCATTACCCTGGCCAGCTAGCTCAGTTGGTTAGTGTCCTCCCAATACTCCAAGGCTGTGGGTTCAATCCCCAGTCAGAGCACATACAAGAAATCAACCAACAAATACATAACCAAGTGGATCAGCTCTGGTAGGGTGACGGTTGTTTGGAGTCTTGGCCCCTGCACCAAAAGGTCATGGGTTCAATTCCTGGTCAGGGTGTACATGAGAAGCAACTGATTGGATGTTTCTCTCTCTCCCCCCTCATTCCTCTCTAAACATATCCCGTGGTGAGGATTTAAAAAATAAAGTTAAAAATGAGTGGACCAAATCAATGCATATCACTTTCTCTAAAAATCTACTCCCCTTACCAATATAATGTAATTCAGTGTGCAGGACAGAGAACACTATAGGTAGAACAATGTTTTAACACTTGTGCCAAGCCCTATCCCTGCCCTTTCGATTAGCTTTCACTTCTACCTTCTAGTTCATGGAAAGGCTAACACAACTAACTTTTAAACAAATTTTTATTACACAAAGCTCACATAATTGGATATTTCTCTACTTTGTACACAATTATTCTTACTCTCCACAGAAAGGCTGCTTAACTTCTCATCAGGTGATAGCAAGCACTAAAATCCTGATTTTAACAGAATAGTAGTAAAAATACCTCAGGGATTTAAGTTGAAAGCAGTACATTGGTACATGGCTCTTGCACTTAGTTATCAGGAATGTACAAATGTATTTTATTCAAAAATACAAAATAAATTATCTGTAGGCATGGACAATGACAGCAGTAAACCATTTTATGTTGTCAACTGAAACCAGTAACTGATGGTCATAGTGATTTTCTTAAAACATCAGCCAGCCTTTTCTTCCGTCATTTCCTTCAACTGACTTCTCCGAAATTAGAGATGAGGAGCCCTGCCTGGAGCTTCCTCTCACAGTTCTCCGTAATAATGGTAAAGCACTATTCCGGGACTAGAACATGCCACCTCCCATACCGCCTCCCATTCCTCCCATGCCGCCCATGCCAGGGTCTTTCTCTTCTTTAGGAAGTTCTGTGACTACAACTTCTGCTGTTGTTAACAGAGAAGCCACTCCAGCAGCATCCAATAAAGCAGTTCTCACAACCTAGGAAAAAAGTTGCATGAAGTATTACTTTTACTTAGTAAAATGTGTGTAAGGCTTATTAAAGAGCTGTTGAAAGAACTTGTAGAAAGTAGTCAATTATTTACCTTAGTTGGATCAATGATTCCTTTTTCCACCATATTCACAAAATCTCCAAGCATAGCGTCATAACCAACTTCTGAGGAACTCTGCATAATTTTCTCAACTATCAATGATCCCTCAACACCTGCATTCTTAGCAATGGTCATTGCAGGAATTCTGAGTGCTTTTTTAATAATTTCTATACCTATAAAGAAAACAAAATTTAGCCACTTAATTTTAATTTTCTTTTATAAATATTACAACACAATTCTCCTTGTGAGTACTGACATAGAAAAATTTCAGTTGAGAAATACCACAGGCCCAATCATTTCCCCTGAAAGTTAGGACGTATCTTTCACCTCTCATTGATCTCAGTGCTTTGTACAGTCATTATTCTGGGAATTGCTTTGTGATTTGCATTCCATTTAGTGGGCAACAATATTATTCTAACAGAACGACAAAAACCAGGTCACAAGTAAACTAATTTTAAGCAACTGTTTACCAATTTTTTGATCTTCATTAGCTGGAGTTAACGAGTCCAAGGGTGGAATGCACCGAAGCAAGGCACAACCCCCTCCCAGAACAATGCCTTCCTCAACAGCAGCTCGTGTAGCATTGAGGGCATCTGTTACTCTGTCTTTCTTTTCATTCACTTCAACATCACTTGTCCCACCAACCTAGAGATGAAAAAAATTCCAGTTAGAATGGCTTCTCCAATTCAAGATGCTGACAGCCAAGAGTCATTAGCACCTAGTTTACTTAAAATTTTATGTAATAATCATCTCGGTAAGAAAGTTAATTCCCTGAACAATAAAACCCAGAAAGTCAACAATGAATCTTACCTTCAGCACAGCTACCCCATCTGAGAGTTTTGCTAGACGTTCATTTAGTTTTTCCTTTTCATATTCACTAGTTGTGATATCCAACTGCTCGATGATTTCTTGAATACGTTTTTCAATTTGAGCCTTGTCACCTTTTCCTTTCAAGAGCATGGCATCATCTTTGGTCACAATGACCTCGCCAACTTTTCCTAAGTCATGAGCCTGAACGTCTTCAAGATTTAGAGTTAATCCTTCTTCTCCAAACACCTACAAAAATATTTTTTAAAAATTAACAAATTTCAGTTATGGTTTTTTCATCACACCAAGTTTATTAATTACACATCATGCAGATGTTTTGATGCAAGAAACATCTGGTAATACTGTTATTTCTTAGAAATCTGTAAGTTTAAGATCTTTCAATATTGTATTTCCTACTTCTCACTTTGACCTCAATTAATATTAGTTTTATTTGACAAAAGTATGAACTCAGGAAATTCATCCAAAGTTACACTTTTGGTGGAACCAGGGCTAAACCCTAAGCCTAAATTCTTAAGTCCTGGGACAACTGTAACAGCATAATCGGGAAAAACAATTTTTAAAAAATTTATCCATTAAAAAAAAAAAAAACAACAAAAAACCAACCTCTTAAGTCCTATGTCCTTTTATTGTAGTCTTAAAAATAGATTAGGCAATAAGACCATCTACAGCAAGACAGAAAAGGAACTGTAGCATTACTTAATCCAACCTTCATCTCCCGGACATCCAAGAGAAACAGAGATTAAATAAACAGTTCAGGTGGTAGTATCTAATTGTAAAAAATGTGAATTCTACATATTAATTTTAGACCTGGAAGTGGAAATAACATTCCGTAAACCAGTGTCACATTTCTGTTACTTACTGCACCACCAGTAGCAATAGCCATGTCTTTAAGCTGGTTCTTTCTATTGTCACCAAAACCTGGAGCTTTCACCGCTACAACCTGAAGCCCAACTTTTAGCCTGTAAAGAACAGGAATTAACAATGTTTAAATTAAAAACAATGGTAACTGTTTCAGATTATGAAAACTCAGAATTACTACTAATTATTACATTTGGGGGTCATCTAATAAGCACTCACCCCATGGGTTCTATTTATCTTTATGATTATGTAAAGTACTGACTGCTGAATATACTTAGATCTGAAGTTTTTAGTATGGCAGTTGCTCACTTATCTCTTCCCATGCAATATTATAATTGTAAAAATATTTTTCCAGAAAAATCTTAAAATATAAAAACAAAACTCAGTCATTTATTTACCTTCAAACCAACGGTAAACACAATAAAAAATAGATATCATATACAAAATTAGGCTATGTTACGAGAAAGTTGCATGAAATATTAAAGACTTTGGGGCCCCATTCAAAAAGACAAAGTCATCACAACTGGACTAAGGGTTCATGAAGTACACCTATATTATACACGACTGCAGATACTAAACACAAGTGGGTGGAGGTACACAGTGGAGATTTCAATCAATACAAACTATTCACCTAGAAATGTAAACCAAATAACACTGCCTATTACCTATTCAAAACAAGTGTACTTAGAGCTTCTCCATCAACATCTTCAGCAATTATAACCAAGGGCTTACGGTGAGCATTGGCAATTTCAAGGGCAGGTACAATGGACTGAACACTAGAAATTTTCTTTTCACTCAGCAGGACATAGGCATCTTGGAATTCACATTTCTGACCTGCAAAAACAACATTTCAAAGCAACTTTAGAACATTAATATTCTGAAAATCACTGAAATTTATGTTAACCGGAAAAATTGTAAAACCAAAGTTCTAGTACATTTTTAAAGCCACTAAGTTCATAGTTTTCCTCTTATATACATTTTAACTTTTGGTGCATAGGAATTTAGATTTTCAGAGATACAATGTCAACATTTTGACATATAAATAAAATGTTTTACTCTTATTTTTTATTTACATTTCCTTTTCTAATCAAATTTATTGGGGCTACATTGATTAATAAAATCATACAGGTTTAAGGAATACAATTCTACAATACCTCATCTGTATATTGTATCGTGGTCACCACCTCAGGTCACGTGTCTTTCCATCACTTTTTATTCCCCCTTTACCCTCTCCTACCGCCCCCCATAACATGACATGAACTTGCTCTTACCCTTTGCTGTATTAATAAAGTATGGAGAAATATAACCTCGATCAAACTTCATGCCTTCAATAATTTCTAATTCATCATTCAGTGTTTTCCCATCCTATTGGGGGGGGACAAAAAATTATTCATATGAATTTCATTAAAGAAACACAAAAACTGTAACTACAGACCAGATTTATAAATCAACCCCACTTCTCCTAAAGACAGGGATCCAGGTAGGCATATATACATGCCCTAGGGCATCCAACTTCTGTAAAAACTCCAAGAATGAATATTTGAATTAATTTTTATAGCTAAAAAACAATACCATTTAAGTTAGGATGGATTCATTTTTGACGGTGCAGGCTAATAATTCACACAGAACATAGTTAAGTATTATATATAAATGCTAATATGACACATGATCGAATAAAATAGAATATACTTTTTGAAATGTATAGAATAAATTTTTTTAATTTGGAAAACTCAGCTTTGATCATCAGACATCTCATTTCAAGCTATCATGAGAAACACTTACCTTTACTGTGATGACGCCCTTTCTTCCAACCTTTTTCATTGCATCGGAAATTATGTTGCCAATTTCTTTGTCTCCATTTGCAGAAATTGTAGCAACCTGAAATAATCAAGTTACCTTTCCAAATTAAAAAGGTTAGGACTAGTGTCCTCAATCAACTCCCCTTTCTCTTCCTAGTAACTTCCAAATTGACACATTCATGGTTGGCCGGCAGAAGTATCAGGAAGAGGACTTTATGGCATACTACTCCTAATGACGTATTGGTTCCATTTTCAATTGTTTTTCAACTCATTATTTTACTATGTTATTTTCAAAACACATGAAACAAACATGCAATTATTTTTTTAAAAACAAAAACAATAAAAAGGCTAAGTCCCATTATTTTGTTTTCCCTTGGCAAATATTACAACTACACAAAGGCTGAAGAAAATTCTGCATACACCCAAATGAGTTTTATTCAGTGTGTCAAAATAAAATGGCAGCCCACTAAGACTCATGTCACAATCACTGAATCATTTTTAAATGTTACAGCAAGCATTTAGTGAGAAAAATGCTTCCAGTGTTGGTGGTTGAGTAGTATTGTTAACTCTGACACTGGTGTACTATTTCCATGGAATAAAATGTTATTACTTTTTTTAACATTACCATAAAATATTATGAAAAATTCCCTACCTGAGCTATTTCTTCAGGAGTCGTCACAGGTTTGGACTGCTTCTTAAGTTCAGAAATTACAGCATCAACAGCTAACATCACACCTGGGTCAAGAATAAATGTCACTGACTACATGTCACGTACAACTTTTGATTTATATAAACATTTCCATGCCTTAGCCTATACTTTGTTTCTGTGCCAGTACTTTTCCAAATCACATGGAGTTAGACGGCATGCACAGAAACAGTAATTTTAATAAAGTCCCATAATGACAAAATATTTTTACAACTGCACCATTCAACTCATTCTGTGTAAGTCATTCCCAATCCAATCATGCTGCATGTTTCCAATAGGGTCACCCAACACTTCTCCCCCCAACTGAATGACACAAAAAAGGACCAAAATGGTTTACAGTCCCTTACTTTCAATGAGAAGTATAATTCTCAAAGATAAGGAACTTCTTGCAACTATGCCCCTGCAGGTTTTAATTATCCAGTATTTCCTCATTTAATATGTAATTATGGCCCTGGCTGGTGTGGCTCAGTGGATTGAGGGTCAGCTAGCCAACCAAAAGGTTGCTGGTTCATTTTCTAGTCAGGACACATGCCTGGGTTGTGGGCCAGGTCCCCCCAGTAGGGGGCACTCAAGAGGCAACCACACATTGACATTTCTCTCCCTCTCCCTTCCCTTCTTTAAAAATAAAATCTTAAAAAAAATGTAATTGTGAACCTACAAATTATTTTCAACACCTAATAACATCACAATATGTATTTATGAGAACCCCATTTTGTTCAATTGGGACTAGTGCTAGCTCTTTCCTTTTTTAAGTATTGCCTTAAGAAAAAAATTCAAATCAAGGTAACGACAATGACCTTCTTTGAGATGTAATCTTTTTTTTTTAGAGGTTTTAAAAGAGATTTTATTTATTTTCATTTTCAGAGAAAGGGGAAGGGAGGAAGAAAGAGGAAAGAAACATCAATGTATGGTTGCCTCTTACATGCCCTGTACTAGGGACCTGACCTGCAACCCAGGCATGAGCCTTGACTGGGAATCAAACCAGTGATGCTTTGGTTCATAGGCCGGCACTCAATCCACTGAGCCACACCAGCCATGGCTGGGAAGTAATCTTAATAACCCGAATTAATAATTATTACTGATTTACAGTAGAACTGCTTTTAACGTAACGCGTTTCTATGTTTGGACGTCAAACATCAAGATAGGTAAAATGAAACATCAGTATACTTAGGATGCCAATTCTGACAAAACCAATATCATCCTTTACGGAAAGTCTCCTAGTTCGGCCAGTAAGACCCTAGAGGTACGTGGTAATTTCATTTTCAAGGTACAAACACCAAGTTTTAGTACACAGGTAATAAAGGACAATAATAGGACTTAAGTGTGTATCACCATAAAGCTCATGCTGGGGAGCAAATCTTCGAATTGCGGTCTGGCTTCCCAAAACAAGCACTAATAAACAAAACGGAGGCCAATAACCCAGTACGTGCTGTTAAGAGGTAAGGAAAAAAACTGCTTTGTGGAATCTAACAAACTGAACTAATGCGGAAAATGGGGACAGTCTCATAGATGGAGAGCAGGATGACACCTCATGGGGGGAGGTGAAGGGGTGGAAGGATTGAGCAAAAAGGAAAAAGGACTCATGGACATGGACAACTATGGTGGTTACTGGGGGGAGGAGGCCTAAGGGCACTTCATGTTAACGGAAAAAATACAATAAAGATTAAAATCAAATAGTGATAAGTAAAAAATTTTGTTTAAAAAAATCCCCTGTGACAACCTGGTGACTTAGTTACTTACCAAAGTAGAACATCAAGACTGTGTAATCTCTCTCTGCTCCAACCTCCACAAGTTTACTACTCCCAAGGTACACAGTGCATGTCCTGTCTCCCAATAAAATTCCTGGCTGTCAGGACAGTGGGGGAGGTTTAAGAAGTGGAAGGGAGTGTAACAAAGATACAAGGGACAGACCAACAGCAGGAAGTGTCTTAGTCACGTTTTCCTTGTTAACACCTAATTCAGTGCCCACCACACAGCCAGGCATCCAATCACTATTTGCTGAAGGAATACTCAGTGTGCGAATTTTTATGGAAGAGGAGAAATAAGAATCAATTTTCTAATATAAACAATGTGGCATTAATGAAGAGACATTCCTACCTCTCCTGATCTCCACTGGATTAGCACCTTTACTAATTTTCTCAAAGCCCTCCTTGGCAATAGCGCGTGCCAGCACAGTAGCAGTGGTGGTGCCATCACCAGCTTCTTCATTTGTATTATTGGCAACATCTTGAACAAGTTTGGCGCCAATATTTTTATATTTGTCTTTTAAGTCAATGGACTTTGCAACAGTCACACCATCTTTTGTTACTTTGGGACTTCCCCAGCTCTGTTCAATTATCACTGTTCTTCCCTATAATTGAAGAAAAAAAATGTTACAGAATCACACACGTATAGTATTCTTTAGTGTAAAACAGAACAATCTTTCTAAAGCAATCACTTGAAAGCCTCGAGATCACCAGGTCTGCAGCATTAATCTCAAGGACACATTCATCAATGTTCTTAGTTTACAGACAAAAACCACCTCTTTCTTGCCAACTGTGTAACTCTGGGTAAGGTATTATGGAAGATAAAAAGCCTGGAGACTAAAAGATGTTGCAAAACGAGAACACATGTAAAAAACGATACCAATTTTGTAGATTATAATGAAATTCTTCACATAATTTATACTTAAGTTTTGCTGAGTGCCTGCTATCTTTGAAAGTAATGTGAAAATTTACTTTTAAACTTGGTGTAAAAATTAGTTACTAAAATACTAACTGCAGGCAAGCACAGTGCACTCTTCCAGGTTGTTCAACATTAAATCTCAGACACAGCGCACAGCATGTGTTTGGTTTGGTTTGAACCAAAGCTCTGCTTGGGAGGCATGCCAGTGTCCTATTTACACAGTTTGCATCGCTTTGATATTTGAATTGTTTTTAACTTAAAATGAAGCATCACTGCACCGTGCACAACCTTCAATTCAATTCAAAGGCCTCTTCAATTTATTACCACTCACTCACCAATTTCTTCATGTTAAATCAGACAGAAATTTAAATGCACTTTGGAACAGAAACATCAAGAGAAAAACATCAGGTAAAACTCGCACCCACAATAACATACTTGAGGTATTATAGGAGGTAAGACCATTCTTCCCTCTATGCTAGGTGCTAACTACTGGGAAACAATCCAAAATTTAACAAAAGCAGGCAAGCAAGATTAACTCTACCCTGAGGTTAAGACTCCATCTTGAGTTATATGCTATTACTAGTGGATTACATTACATATTGTACAAAATAAAGTTTCGCAATTTGGCAATTTTAAGTTTTAAGACTGTTATACATATATAAGCAAAAAAAAAAAAAAAAAGATTAACCAATAACGTAAACTGTAAATGTATATGTAAATTGGGTTCTCTCAAAAATAGTGTGACTATTCGCCATCAACAAAATACTATTCCTTAATTAACAGTACTATAAATTACAAAAATAATACTGATACCTTTGGCCCCATAGTAACAGCTACAGCGTCGGCTAAAAGGTCTACACCTTGAAGCATTAAGGCTCGGGCATCTGCACCAAATTTTACATCTTTGGCATAAGCCCGAGTGAGATGAGGAGCCAGTGCCCTGGACACTGGCCTAATTTGTTGAAGGACTTTGTGTAATCGAAGCATTTCTGGGGAGGAAAAGAAAAAAGAATATCATCCGTACATCAACACTAGCATTACCCGAGATGTGTTATAACACAAACATGACACCTATGCAACAGTACGAATGTTAGATGCAGAAGCGAGCTGGGTGGAATTCTGCCACCCACCAGGGCCACGGGATGCGCCACAGGCATCCCACAGCTTCAGAACACCAGGTACTAGCCCAAGTTTGAAGAAAAGGGCGACCTGCACGCCCGACCTAGAGCACCAGCACAAAGCACACCCATCTTCTTCCCCGTGGTCATCTACTCCTGCGGCTAAACAAGTTAATCTTTCACTGCTAAAATGGCCTTCAGCGCCCACACACTCCAAATGTGCCCCTGAGAGATCAAATCTGCAGGATATGGGCAGGTTCTAAACCCGATGACTAGGAGAGTGAAATATTCCTGACAGTGCAAAAAACTGCTTAGTAAGACGTGTTTCTAGAGCGGCCGGGTAGGCCGCTATGCTAGCGGCTGCGGCCCGGCCCACCCCGCACGGCCCCACGTGTCTTTCCATCCCGACGCCCGGAGCAAGGTCAAGGGTGGGGGTACATATCCCGCCGAGTCCCCGGGGCCAAAGCAGTTCCCACGCGGACGCGACTACCCTCCCCAAAGCCCTGCAGTCAGCCAGGAGTGGGCTGCCTCGGAAGACCCACGTGAATACACTCCCCCGATTCCACACAAACTCCCATGCAAGCCTTTCTTCCCATGCCCTGCCCCGGCAAGCGATCCACGCCGCACCCGTGGCGTGATGGGCACCCACATGGACCCGCGAGGCCTGGGCAAGCGGGTCCCGGCCTGCTGCGCTGGAGGGAAACCCACGGTCTCTGCGGCCGGCCCACTCTGGCACTAGGGCAGCGGGAAAGGACGGGTCCGGGTCCAAGGAGCCTGGGAGGGGCGGCGCGCGGCGGCAGCATACCTGCGGGGCAGCGGCCGGGTGTGCGAGCGCTTAGGCAGGCCGTCGGTGGCGAGTGAGAGACCGAGGGCAAGGAGCACAAGGCAATGAGCTAGAGTTCCCTCCCTCCAGTGGTTCCCCCGCCCCGCGGCAGCGTGTGCGCTGGCACCTCCCACCCCCTTCCAAGCGGCCCGGGCCCGGCAATCTGCACGCGCCGGGAGCCAGCCCCGCCCTTCCCTACCCGCGCGGGGCCCGTCCAGGGGCCTCAGCCTTCTCCCGCGAGCTTAGGCTAGTTCCCGGGCTGCGCTCGGTTCTAGAACTTTCCGGAAAGAGCCGCGCTCTCTTGTAGGTCAAGGGTCAAACGCGTCATTTCCGGAAGGGGGCGAAGGGATACTACTTTAACCTGGGCTGGAGTCCTAGAAAAGCCTAGAAAGAGCGCCTCTTTTCTTCCGCCTCCCGGTCGTACCGTCAGGGGGCTGTGCAGAGCTCTCCGGACGAATCGTGGTGCGCGCCGCTGCGGCCGCCCTCTCTCGTGGGGTAGGGCGGATAGTGGGGACCAGTGCGCCTGCGCGCTGAGCGGTTTTTTCGCAAGTTCACGTGTCCTGCGGGCCCAGCTGCTAGTCTTTTCTTGCGGCCGCGGAGCGAGAGCAGAGTGAGAGTGAACTGCGGCGGCCAGAGTCATGGTGAGTCCCTCGTTGACTGGGGGCCCTCGAATCCCGGTCGGTTTGGGGCATACGGAGAGCCTGGACAGTTCTCGTGGGGAGTAGTGGGAGGGGTAGGGATCATTCGGGGACCCGCACCTTCCCACAATCTGGAGAGGCCGGAACCCCCCGACCTTTTCCTAAGGGCTCTTGGCACACGCGTTTGCGGCGGGCGTGTGGCGTAGGGGGCGGGAACCCGGACGCACGCGCTGCCGCCGACTCGCTTTCCCCTGCAGGGTCTTAATAGGTGCGTAATTTCGTGAAGAAAGCATGGTCTTGGACGGATGAATTGACTTAAGTGTTTGCTGAAAATATTCTGAAAAGCCTAAGGAAGGAAAATATTTGACCTTGGAGTAAAATTAAGGTTACCATTACAGCTCGTCCAGCTCTTGACCAGAGAAGCAAAAACGACCCCTAACATACATAGGGAGTGGCAGATTAACTCGAAATATAAAGCATTGCATTCAAATGGGTTTAACTGACTAATCTGAGTTGGGGCGTTATCTTTGAAACGCACGCACGCGTGTTTTATATGTAACGTTTATAGTGACATTGTCTTTTGTTTCAATCAAACATTTCTTTTCCTACAGGCAGGACAGGCATTTAGAAAGTTTCTGCCCCTCTTTGACCGTGTACTGGTTGAAAGGTGTGCTGCAGAAACTGTAACCAAAGGAGGTATTATGCTTCCAGAAAAATCTCAAGGAAAAGTATTGCAAGCAACTGTAGTAGCTGTTGGATCTGGCTCCAAAGGAAAGGTAAGTGGGAGCTGAAATGAAACTACTTTTTATATGAAGTGGAGGGAGAAAAAAGAAATATTTGGTGGTTATTAAAAGCAGCCTTTTAAGTAGCTTGTATTTCAAGATCATTCTCTAGTTCAATCACATGTGATCTGCCTCTTTAAAGAAAATGATTGTAAAATAAAATTGCACATCTTAAATGAAGGGGAGTTTGAGAATCTTAAAACCATTGGCCAAATAGCCGTTGGGTACCTTAGTATGACCACTGTTTTCTGCAAATTCTGACTTTATTTTTTAAGATTCTGTTTATTTTGAGACATGGGGTGGGAGGAGGAAAGAGGAGGAGAAACATCTATGTGAGAGAGAAACAATGGTCGTGTATGTTTCCTGACCAGGAATCACACCTTTTGCTTTAAGGTAGATAGATGCTCAAGCAACTGAACCACACTGGTCAGGGCTCATATTTTGAGTTTTTGATAAATTAATTAAGAATGGGTCTTAATAAGATAATTAAGAATGGGTCTGATCTTTAACACTGAAATTGCCCTAATCCATTAATCACTCCTTACCTTACTTGGCATACCTGTGAAAGGAACAGGTCGAACTATCCTTCCAGGTATTCTTCAGTTAACTGGTTAGACCTCAGAGCTCTAAAGTGTCAGCCAGAATACATAGTAAATGCCCTTGGAGTCAAATATGTTAATTGCATTGTTTCATTAGTCTCCAAGATAGAAAGTTCTAGCAGGGAGCCAGAAACAGGAAGCCTTTAGGAAGTAGGCCCTATGCTTCAGTCTGTCTCTCCAAATCTGTTTTTGAGGAAAGGAAATTGAATCACAAATGAAGTAATTTTCAAATTCAGGAATTCTTAAATTTTTATGCGATGAAATTGAACATAACCATGTATACATGGTTTTAAAAACTGGCTTATTTTACACAGTCCATATGTTAGGTTAATCTTTAACCATTAAAAATTAGCTTAAGTTAGCTTTCCCTTTATAACTTGAACTTTTCCACTGAAATCAGATTTTAGTTTAAGCTGCTATGTGGGCATTATTTCAAAATGTTAACTAACTCTCTGATGATATCTTAGAGTGAAGAACTACATTGTATTTTTATATCACTTGGCTACCTAGTCATTTTTTAACAACTGATTTGATTAGCAAAAGTGAGGTGTAACTATTTGGTGAGCTATGTGTCTTTCCTAATAAATATCCTTTTATTCTTAAGGGTGGAGAGATTCAACCAGTTAGTGTGAAAGTTGGAGATAAAGTTCTTCTTCCAGAATATGGAGGAACCAAAGTAGTTCTAGATGACAAGGTATGTAAATTTAGTAAGTTTTTTAAAACTTAATTTGCAAATGTAGAAGCTAAAGAACTTATGATACATGGACATGAACTAAAGGGGAGAATGTTGGTGGGAGGGAGTGTGCAGGGTAGAGAGGAGTGAAGGGGTGAAAATGGGACAACTGTAATAGCATAATCAATAAAATATACTTAAATATTAATTTTGTGAAATTCACTGTTTGCTACTTTTTTCTTAACCAATGGTTTCTCTATCTGCAGGATTATTTCTTATTTAGAGATGGTGACATTCTTGGGAAGTATGTAGACTGAGATAACTCACTATTGAAATGGCATCATGTGACGCAGCCCATTCCTTTGAAGTACTGAAATCTTTCATCATGTAAATAATTTCCGTGTCTCTTTTATAATAAATGAATGATATCCAAAGTAATGACATCTAGTGTCTTTTAAAATTTAGTTTCACTGTACTGATATGAACATTTCCAAATAAAAATATATAAATAATAAATGGTAAATTTTTGTCTAGTGATTTTAAGATGGTTTTAGAGTTCTCTATTTTTTCCTTTGAGTAACTCAGAATTCTGGGAAACGGCTTTTAATTTTCACATTGAACTTAGTTTTGCTACATAGATAATTAATGTTGATATGAAGCCATGTGTTTACACTTACAATTTTGAGATCCAAAAGAACAAAGTCTGTCTACATAAGAAACATCCAAATCTGTGGTAAGAGTTAATGCTCCCCAGAACAGCAGTTGGCTTTTTTTTTTTTTTTATGTATTTGAGGTTAAGGAGGGAACTAAGGAAGATTACATAGAGGTGGGAAAAAGCAGGATGGGAATTGGGTTACAGAATAGTTAAGACTGGTCTTGGGTGGTTGTCTTTAGAAGGTTGGGTCTGAAAAGAGGCGTTACATGCACAGAAACAATGAACAAGGCTTGCTTAAAACAAGGGTAAACCTTTTTCCTATTACTGTATTTTGTGTAATGTGCTCCTGTGTATAATGTGCACACCCATGTTTTTGTATGCATTATACACAGGATTATCACACACATACCCATGGTATGTAATCATACTGATGTAAAATGCTTATCTTTAGTTTTTTCCTCAAATTTTAGGTAGGAAAATGCTCATTATACGGCAAAATACAGTATATGCCTGTGGTAGGACGACCCACCATAATCTGCCCAGTTCAGAATTTATGATCACATCACCCTGTGAGGTTTCTTTGCACAAAAACTTTTTCCCCCATAGAGCTGCTGTACACCAGTTCATGCAGAAACCCAGTGTTCAATTAGGAGATGGCAAAAGCAGGAGGGGCTTATGAGAAAAGAAAGATGAATAATTGCGGTAATGGAAGGGATTTCTATAGGTGCAGATAAACGCACTCATGCTAGTCATAAAGGATGTTAATCAGTGTGCTTGCTTGTGAGCTTTGCAAACAGTTTGGAATACACTGTTGCTTTAGGCCCAGTACAAAGGTTAACTTGCCCACTTAACATTCCAAAGGTTTGAGAAGTAAGACTTGCAAGTCTGGGATGGCAGCTTCAACTTCAAAAAACCTCCATTTATAGTCAAACCTGCGTTCTGGACCATCTCTCCTGATCTTGAATAATTTGGTTCTCAACTGAGAATCAAGTTTACAGAAAGAATGTTCCGGTTGTCAAAACTTAAGTTCTTGACAACCCTTTCATGATATCTGTATGACCAGCCATGTGTCTTTCAGGTGACAGAATGCACAAATATGGGTATGTTTCGGTTTTCAAACAAATCACTCGGACGACCTTGTGGAATGAATGAAATTCAAGAAGTGAGGTTCTGCTGTATGTTATTTTTCACAAAGTTACAGTGCAATGTGGGTTGGTGGGGAGGGCAGTGCTACACAATCATTAGAGTCCCAGACTTCCCATCTTGTAGCCCAACTGTCCTGGGTGCTTAGAGTCATTCCACAGAATCATATAAGAGGTATTTATGGTCCAGGTCTAGAATTGAAGCACTTCATTACTCATTAGTGTTAAGGAATTATAGACTGGTTGGGTTAACGTTCCACTCCTGGGAAAGGCTGAACCATGGAAATGTCTCAAAAACAATTTCTAAAAAGTCAAGTAGCAACATTCTAACTTTATAACAAGCTTATGTTGAACTACATTTATGGAATCTAGTGTCATAAATCTTGTTTGTTTTCTATTTAGAAAATTTTAAGGAACATTTTCAGTTTTTAAAACTTAATACTTCCACAAGAACCCAGAGCAAGGTATATGATAGCTAATGTTGGTTGAGAGTACCTTTATATGCCAGGGTAGGCAGTGTGATAAAAAAAAAAAATCTAGTTAACACGTCAGGAGCATTTTCTAGGTACTAGCTACTGTTGTAGGTACTTTGCATATATCAAATTATTTTAATCTTTCAATAACCCTATGAGCTAGGTAACTCACTTTCATCTTGTTGATGAGGAAGGTGAGACACAGAGGGGGTTAAGTAGTAACTAAGACCACTTAGCAGAAAGTGGCAAAGCCAGGATTTGGACTTAGGTAGTCCACCTTCAGGGGCTGCTGTCTAAAACCATCATTTATGGCCTCAGCTACTTTGTCCACTAAGTATTTGCTATCACTGTGGTGTTAGGGGGTGGGGTGTGAATGGCAATTAGGTATCTAGTATATAATTTGTTGAATTTAACAAATAGGAGACTGACTTACAACTGGATAAATTGCTTGATTTACCTATAGCAGCTAGGGAGAATTAAGATTTGAACCCAGACAATCCTACTCCAGACTTGATTACCAACTCCTAAAATCAGCTACAGGCTATTTGTCTTGGTGGTCAAATTTGTCTAAGTTCCTTATAAACTAGCCTGATCACATTTTAAAAGATGTGAGACATATTTTCCTTGTGGAATTGAAAACTAAATGAAGTTGTAAATGGCATGGAATACGGTTTCAACTTTTTGATAAGTAAAGTAGTGTGTGTATTTACATTTACGTACAAGGTGTTTAGTGGCACTTGTTACACTAAGGCTTAACTTTTGTTAGGCACAAGAATTATGATTAAAAGCTCTATTTTTACAGCATCCAAGTGGGCCATCAATTTCCTACTGTGCACAGCTAGATAATGGGCTTTGAAGATCCTAACCTTTTAAACTACAGCTATTCCTCTGTTTTACCAGTAAGAAAACTGACTGAGAAGAGATAAGGAAACTTGTTCAAGGCCATGTGGCTGGTAAATTGCAGAGTTAGGAATCTAGTCCGAAGGCCACGGCTTTGCCATTATCTCCTGATTTTGTTTTCCAAAGATTCAAGTAAATGAGTTTTGAGATCCAAGGTGACAGTTTCCAAACTTTGGTTCATCCTTGGAATTACCTGGTGTACTTACAATTGCAAAGCTCTGACCATAACCTAAATCAGAATGAGAGGTTTCTCGTTTTTGTTTTTTTTTTCACAGTAGTCTTGCGATGTGTGTCTAGCAGAAGTGGTAAAGAAATAATTTGATGCTGAGGTTTTATTGAGAACAGGGGGGAAAATTTGGCTTGATAAAAGCCAAAAATAAGGGAATTGGGGTTGTGGGACCACATTTCAGAATATTATGTTGTCACTTACCTTTTCAACAGAAAAGTAATAACGGAGAGAAATGTAAACAAAACGTATAATTCTAACTGGCATTTTCATAATAATACCATTTTTAAGTGCTTGCCAGGTGCTTATTCGAGGCACTTAAGATGTCATCTAACTTAATTGTAATCATAGTGAAGCAGGAGACAGCATATTAAGAACTCTGAGACTGCTGTTACTGTCCAGCATTTAGCACCCTGGTTGCCAGGAAATGTCTTTTACCAATTAGGTAGAATAAATAGTAAACTGAGGCAGGGAGGAAGAGGGAGACATGTCTCACACGCTAACTCAGCAGTCCTGAGCCTGGTCTGATAATATTGCCAGGTGTTCCAACATCACAAGAAACACTATGTTAGCGAGAAAGAAAGGAAGTCCTTGAAATTCTATGTAACATTTCTATTATCTGAAAAAGAAAACCTTGAAACTGTGCTTTTCATCCCAAGGCCTGGAATGTGGGAGAGGGTCCCTGGTGCCCAAAGAAGAAGCCCATAAAACAACTTTGGTTAATTGCCTACCTCTGGTCACTATCTGTTTTACAAGGTAGTCCCTAATGCTTACAGAAAGAGCCCATAAATAACTTTAGAAAGTGCCCCAATTTTAATTAACTGCCTCATGTCACGTATTTGTTTTACAACAAGATGAACAAATGGGGTCTGGAGCAAGATAAGGATTCGGGCTAGCAGACCCCCACACACACCTAAGTTTGGGATAATCACATTCCCCCAGGAAAGCTGGCACCACATGTACCCGTTAATCAATATGTGACTTTTTTCCTTCCTATCCCACCAACTATACAAATCCTGAGAACAAAGGTCTCTCTCCCTCCCCCTCCCCCTCCCCCTCCCTCTCCCTCTCTTGGGCTCAGGGTGCTCTTGGCTCTCGGGCCACAGGGCCTCTGGCCATCCGGCCTCAGGCTGCCCCAGGGACTTACCACCCTGGTTTTCAGCCACTCTTGCTTTTCTAACCCTGCTTTGCCCTGAAACTTTGCCTTTCACCCCCTACTCTATCAAGTCTTGTTCTCTTCCATGGGAACGGGCCACTAATAAACTGATTACATACTACAAGATTTGCTGATATGTAATTCTTTACATGTGTCAGCAAGAAGAACCAGGTCTCTCCCATCAACAATAGCAACCGTATGAGGCAGGCACTCTTTGTCTCAGGGGTGGAAGATATACAGAGAAGTAGAACTTGCTCAAGGTAACAGAAATTTTAAGTCATAAGAGGGAATTGAACTCAAGCTTGTCTGACTTCAAAGTCTGCCTTCCAATATTCTACACAAAAGAATTGGGAAGTTGAGAATAAAATTAAAATTACCCAGGGAGCTATTCTGTTGTACAAGTTTTATCATTATTAAGATATGTTTCGTCTATTGTTTCAGAAAATGTATGTTTTACAAAAAATATATAAAAATTGAGACTATAGGCTTTTTTTCCATTTGTATTTCATATGGTAAGAATATGAGATCTATTCTCAATAGATTTTTTTAAAGATTTTATTTTATTTTTAGAGAGAGAGAAACGTTGATGTGTGAGAGATATTTCAATCAGTCGTCTCTTGCATGCTCCCAACTGGGACCTGGCCTGCAACCCAGGCATGTGCCCTGACACGGAATAGAACCAGCGACCTTTCAGTTTGCAGGCTGGCACTCAGTCCACGGAGCAACACCAGCCAGGGCTATCTTCAGTAGATTTTTAATTGTACAGTATTATTAACTATAGATACATTGTTGTACAACAGATCTCTAGAACTTTTTCATCTCCCTTACCTGAAACACTGTCAGTTATCGCCCCATTTCCTCTCCCCATAGTCCTTGACAGCCACTATTGTACTCTTCTCTTCCATGAGATCAGCTGTTTTAGATACCTGCCTCATGTAAGTGGAATCATGCAGTGTTTGACCTGTGATTGGCGTTTTCCACTTAGCACAGTGTGCTTCCAGGTTTGCCCATGTTTTCACGTGTGACAGTATTTTCTTTTTTTAAATTTGCCAGACATTCTTTTAATGACAATTAAAAAGACCAAAAACATTTTTTTGCAAACCATCTTTTTTAAAAAATGATTTGCTTTTAATTACAAATACTGCATAATATTATTATACCTTTTTTTTGCAAAACCAATAAATACAAGAACAAAGTTTAAACATAGGATTTGTCCAAGATATTTGAAAAAAAAGCCTGATTTTTTTCCAGTATTTTAAAAAATCAGTTTACCCTAACCTTTCAAAGAATAAGTTTGAAGTTATCACTTAATTGGAGGAAAAAGAAAGACAGGGAGAGGCAGACCAACTGTTCATCTTATAGCTGCCTTGAGTAGCTTCCAATAGTTCTTCCAACGTTCCCTTCCCTTTCTAGAACTCTTTTTCTTCACAGTAGCTGAACTAAAGTTCTTTTGTGGGTTTTTTAAAAAGGTTTTATTTGTTTTTAGAGAGAGGGGAAGGGAGGGAGAAAGGGAGAGAAACATCAATCAGTTGCTTCTTGTACATGTTCTGCCTGGGAATGGAACTGGTGACCGAACTTGGTGACGTTTCCTTTTGCAGGGTGACGCCCCACCAACAAAGCCACACTTGTCAGGGCTGAATTTAAAGTATTTCTAATGAACTGATTAATGGGGAGAAAAAATACGTATGGAACACACATGGGTAAATGTTACCATAAATAATTATGCATATTAAAAATACACTAACTTTAAAAAGGTACAAAAAATAATGGGAAAAATATCAATTACAGAAAAGAAAATCAAATGTATTTAATAAAAAACTAGAATTAATAAAAATTAACAAGCACACACAAAATATACACACACAGCAGCACTGTGTATTGACTGAAAAATGGGGAAAGCAGTAGTAGTCCAAGACCACTCAACATGGCTTGTCAATTACAAGGAAAAAATCAAACACACACGCACACACAGAAATGCATGCACACACAGGAATGCATGCACACATAGGAATGCATGCACACATGCGGAAATGAAAACAAAAACCCAGTATTTTTCAACACAATACTCAGTTTACAAAAAACAAATTCAGAATTATCTTACAATGCTTTCTTAATACAAAAGATGCCCATCTTGTGTGTGTATATATTTTTCAGTGGTTTACTGTAGATTTATTTTAAATATACTAGTGTTACTCTGTGGTAGGCAGTTAGACAGACATGAGCAGAGCAAGGACTGTGTGCCAGGTATAAAAGGTCAGCAGGACCGAAAACCCCAGGTGCCTAGCAATAGGCAAAACTGCAAAAACAAGGACCTAGCCTCCAGTGTGACCTTTCCTCCTGTAGCATATCAATGGCCATGTGGTTTAGACCTCCTCACCTTTCATATCACTGGTCATGCGGTTCAGACTCGCCCCTGATGGTTCCTCCTCAGACATGTTGCTAGTTATTCAGGTTAGACCCTATTATTGAGGGAACGAAAAACGGGGCCAGAGAATAGTCCTTAAGCATTAAGCCCCTGGGACAACGAGGTTCTGACCCACATCAAATACATCTAGGCCTCAGTTGTAGTTCAGCTCCAGGCCCAGAAAAGTAACAAAACTAGACAAGTGACCCCAGAGAGACATCAGACTAGCTCCATTGACTAATGAAGGACACCTTGCCTGTGGCCCAACCAATCATAGAGACCATAACCCAGAAAGGGCATACCTGGAAAACTGATGAATATTCTATTGGGATCCTCCCCAGAGACCTCCAGATAAATACCCTTAAAACAGAGGACCCAGTGGGGCTCTCTGCTGGGAGCACTCCCATGCCTTTCCCCAATCCCTCTTCCCAGGCATGATTTTCTTGCCTCTCTCCCCTAAGCTCCAAGGGCCCTTCTTTTATCTCTATTTCCTGAAGCCCATTTCTTCTATGGCTCACTTCTAATACTTCTGTGATTTTCTAAAAATAAACTCTCTTATAGAGCATTGACTCTGAATTCTTAGCCAGAACTCAAGTACTGAGGTTGCTGAACTAAGGTCCCATCTGACTCTACTGGTCTAAAACCTGGTGCTCTTCTCCCCGCCAAAAACTACATTCAACAGTTTCTTGTATTTAACAGCCTTTCCTTTTATTTACCTTCATGTGACTAGCTCCACCTACCAAAAGTTTCAGGTTGGCAGGCAGAAGGATGCCTATACTCTGTGAATCTGAATGCAATGATTTTAAACCCTGGCCAGAAAATGTTTGCCATTTCAACACATGGAAATAGTTAAATGGATGCCTAAATGGCCATTTTCTGGTGGGGCGGGGGGGGGGAGCTGTGCAATTCTGGTGTCAAACACTAGACAGTCCCTATTCCTAATGGCTGTTGCATCTCCCTCCCTGCACAGTTGTCACGGACCTGTGGTGGTGCAGCACAGGAGGCATGACCACACCCAAAGAACCTGGCTACTTAACAGGAAGCACCAGAGCGGGGTCAGGAGTAAAGGCGAAACTCACAGAGCTTCTCGTGGTCTTCTTTTTCTGCATGTGGCAGAGTTCTTCCACATCCCAAAAAGGCATCTTTATGAGGCAAACATATTGAATTGACCACTTTCTTTCTCCGTATCCAAGTTGTGATGGATCCCAAGGGTCCCCTACTGGTTGGACAACATGTGAGAGCTTTGGGTGACAGTTGCTACAGACGCAATGGCCGCTCTAACCCTTAAAAGTGGGTGGTAACACACAATCAAGGCAAATGGAACACTCAAAAAGACTGGCCAAGTCGTTGTTCGATGCCGTGGTGCATGTCAGGGTGGACACCCTCTGGGAGGGACAATGGGCACTTGGATGTCCCAGTAAGTAATGCTGTCGCAGTCTGGCAGCTCATTTAAACAGTGTGGCCCATGTATTTCATATTCCCAAATTATAAGTCTGGGAGAGTTGAGAAAGGACCCCTGCCTCCCCCAATATTACCAAGAAATAAAGCCTAGGTAGGCCGAAGGGGAGGCAAGCTTGAGGCGTGACCACTTCCCCAACGACTTAAAGGAGGAGGCTGCATTCTTGCTAGCTCACAAAGTAGGCTCGAGCTGGGTAGGGAGGGAGAACGTGGCACCACCGGGAGTGCCCTGGCCTTGCACGTGGGGAGGAGCCCCGGGGACCAACTGCACTCAGCTGCCCTCCACCATGTTCTCCAAGTACCCAGACCCTGCGCATCGAGGGCAGCCCCGGGGCTCCACGGGCTCTGCCAGCGCCGGGAGCACAGGGCTTCTTGACCTGGCCATCCGTCGGGACTCCTGGCTCCACGACCTGGTGGCAGGGTGGCCCGTCCCTGCCCTCGCCTGGGCCGGATTTTTTTCCTTAAGCTGAATAATAAATACTTCATTGTAAGTTTATACCACATTTTCTTTATCCATTCATCATGTAGATAGACACTTAGGTTCTTTCCACATCTTAGTTATTGTGAATGGCACATTTAGGTTATTTCCGCAACTTTGCCATTGTGAATGGTGCTGCCATTAACGGGGAAGTGTTACTATCTCTTTGAGATTCTGATTTGAATCTTTATGGTTAAATACCTAGAAGTACAATTGCTGGATAGAAAGGATAGTTCTATTTATAATTATTTTGAGAAATCTTCATATGGTTTTCCATAGTGTCCACACCATTTTGCATCCCCAGCAACATGGGTCGTAAGGTTTTATATATTAGAGGTTCTAGCTTGTCATATTGGTTTCCTAATTCAATGTGAAGTTTTTGTTTCTAGCTAGTCAAACCTCATTCCTCCAGTACTTTTTTCTTTGACACATTTGAGTATCGATCTATATTTTACTGTATGGTATATGTCTTTATTGTTTTTTTTTTTAACCAATGATGAGTTTGTTGTCTCAACCTCATTTATTGGATTATCCATTCTTCCTCACCACCACTCTCCTGCCCCCAAAATCTGAGCTATCACCTTTATTGTACATTAAAAATTTAAATAAGTCTATTTCTAGGTTTTATAGTCTTGTTCGATGATCTCTCTATTCCACCACATTGTTTTTGACATAAAGTTTGATATCTGACAAGGCAAGTCTTCCATGTACTCTTTTAGTGATGCTTTACTTGGCCATGAGCACTTTTAAGCTTCTCATGAGCACTGCCAGCTTGCTCTCCAGAGTGATTCTAAGTCATGCTTTTTTCCAGCAAGTTAATTGCTGTTTTCACTGCATCCCCACCAAAATGGAGTTTTGAACTTTTGATTTATTTATGTGTATAGCGTTTAAATGTTTTCCTTCACCTTTAAGCAACCCATATGAAAAGAGTCCAATCAAAACAAGGCTCTGATCCTGTGTGGCTTACATGCTGGTTTTGTGACATTTGACAAATTACCGAACTCCTCTCGGTTTAAAAATTAACTGTGAAGAAGGGCACTACATATCCCTTAACATTTGTAGTCAAGCCTGTTACTATTTTCTTTTCTTTTTTTAACCTTGCCCAGGGATATGTTTATTGATTTTAGAGAGAGAGGAAGGGGTAGAGGGAGGGAGAGAGAGAAGTATGGATGTGAGAAACATTGATTAGTTGTCTCTCATAGGCACCTGACCAGGGATCGAACCCGCAACCTTTTGGTGTGTGAGATGACACTCCAACCAACTGAACCACAAGGCTAGGGCTTAAATTTTATTTTTAGAATTTAAAAATAGATAATATGTTCATGTCATTCAAAATTCCAAAAGATGTACACTGGAAAGATTAAAAAAAGATATACACTGGAAAGAGTGTATACCTTCCCATCCCTGAACCCCAGTTCCATCCTTGGAGACATTATTAGTTCATGTTTTTCCTTTTAGGGTGCTTTATGTATACATATACATACACATATACATATATGTGTGTGCTTGAGTGTGTTTGTGTATGTGCATATATACATAAGTACCTTATGTATATAAAATATATTTTCATTTTTCCTTTAAAAAATAGAATAGCATTTCATACACACCATTTGGCACCTTGCTTTTTTGTATTAACAATTTGTCTCTGGAATTAATCTATTAAGTACATAAAGAGCTTTTTCATTCTCATTGTAACTGTATAATGTTCCATTATATGGAGAACTATAATCTATATGCATTTCCCATGGATGAATATTTAAGTTCTAATCTTATGCTATTAGCAACATTTCTGCAATGAATAAAATTTTGCATAAATTATTTTGCATATGTGAACAAGTATATCTGTAAGATAAATTCCTAAACATGAATTGCTATGCTAAAGGGTATATGGATTTTAATCATATATGTATACACATATATGTGTATATAGTTATATATTCCAAGTTGCCCATTATAGTTCTATCAATTAACAGTCCTACCAGCAATGTATGAGGCTGCTAATTTACTCCCACCCTGAATAATACAGGAAGTTATAAAGTTTTTAAAACATTGATTAGCCACCTCCTGCCTGTCCCCAACCAGGGACCTGGACCACAACCCAGGTATGTGCCCCAGCTGGGAATTGAGTGACCTTTCTGTTTGCAGGAGGATGCCCAACCCACTAAGCCACACCTGTCAGGGCACATTTTACTTTTATCATTATGAATGAGGGTGAGCATCTCAGGTGACTAAGAGCTGTATCTATTTCCTTTACCGTTAACTGTTCCTATTGACAGTTAATAGCTTATGCTCACTTTTCTACTGGGTGATTGGCCTTTTATGATTTGAGTGATATCTTTATTTGCTAGGGAAATTGGTTCTTTGTGATAAGTTTTTCCGTCCAGTATGTCATTTTGACTTTGGTTTCATTTATGCTTTGATCTTGCAGGAAGTCATTTTGGTGTAGTTGAATTCATAAATGTTTCCCATTATGGCTTCAGGGTATTATGTTAAACTCTGAAAAGTCTTTAATACAGGCAATTCTCAAAGAAATGAGGGTTTGGTTCCAGACTACCACAATAAAGTAAGTATTATAATAAAGCTAGCTGTATCTTTCTTCTGGTGGAGGGTCGTGCCTTTGATTTGTAAAAAAGCACAACATCTGTGAAGCACATTAAAGGAAAGCACAATAAAATAAGGTGTGCCTGTACTTAAAGTTTCTTCAGGTGTTTTTACAATTAAAAAAAAAAACCCCACAAAACTTTAACCCTGGCCAGGTACTCAGTTGGTTAGAGCATCATCTAATATACCAAGATTGCAGGTTCAATCCCCAGTCATAGTACATGCAAGAAACCAATGAATGCATAAATAAGTGGAAAACAAATTGATGTTTCTGTCTCCCTTCCTCTCTCTAAAACCAATCAATAAAAAGAAATATTTCAATATTGATTTTATCTGGAGATTTTCCTGTTATAAGAAGTAAGGAGCCCTAGCCAGTGTGGTTCAGTTAGTTGGCCATTGTCCCATGAAGCAACGGGTCACTATTTCAATTCCTGGTCAGGACACATGCCTGGGTTGTGGGCCAGGTTCCCATTTGGGGTGTGTGTGAGAGGCAACCAATCAGTGTTTCCCTCTCTTTCTCCCTCTCTTCCCTTCTCTCTAAATAAATATATTAATTAATTAAAAAGAGAGAGAGAGAAGGAATGGATCTAACCCTCCCCCCTCCACTCCCTTCTCAGAGATTAAGCTAGTTCTTTAGCCCAACTTTTGCAAAATGCTCTTTCAGTCTCATTTAGCCTGGAGACTTGGAAAAGTTATCAATGGGTACTTACTTGGCTTGAGTATCCATTCAAAAAGGCCAGTTTGTCATAGTACTTTTTTTTTCTTTTAAGGTTTTTATGTATTTATTTTTAGAGAGAGGGGAAGGGAGGGAGAAAAGGGAGAGAAATATCAATGTGTGGTTGCTTCTTGTGTGCCCCCTCCTGGGGACCTGGCCCACAACCCAGACATGTGCCCTGACTGGGAATTGAACCAGCGACCCTTTGGTTCACAGCCCGTACTCAATCCACTGAGCCACACCAGCCAGGGTGTTATAGTACTTTTAAGTCACTCATTTTCTTTGAACATGTGCCAGGCACTCTTCTAGGCACTGGAGATACAAGGATGAAGAAAATGGGAGGGGATAGAAGTATCCTATCTAAACTAAATTAATAGCATGATTTTAGTAGACATGTGACAAGAAAAGATAAAAAATGTTGCTAACTTTATGAGAGACATTAGGTGCCCTATTAAAAAGAGGAAATGATAACAGTCTATTATGAATTCTCTTCTGATCACTCTTCCCTTCTTGAAAATTCAAGAATACTGTATTAGTTATCTATTGGTGCATAACAAATCACCCCAAACTTAGTGGCTTAACACAACAAACATCTCACAGTATCTGTAGGTTGGAAATTTCAGAGCAGCTTATTTGGGTGGTCCTAGTTTGGGGTCTCTCATGAGGCTGCCATCATCTGAAGGCTTGACTGGGATCAGAGGTTATACTTCTAAGATGGTTCACTACTATGCTGGCAAGCTGATGCTTGATTTTGGTGGGAGATTTAGTTCCTCAACATGTGTACCCCTCATAACACGTGTATGAGTGTTCTCACATGTGGCACCATTCTCTTTCAGGGCAGGTGAGCTAAAAGAGCAAGGTGGAAGCCACAATGTCTTTTATGACCTAACATCATAAGTCACACATCATTTTCACAGTATCCTATTGGTTATACAGGTCAGCCTAATTCAGTGTGACAGAGAACCACACAAAGGTGTAAATAAGAGAAAGTAATAACCATTGAGGCCATCTTAGTGGCTGGTTACCATAATCACCAATTTGGCCAAATATTTTAGAATTCTAGAGAAAAAAAAAACAAGTGCCATGGGAGCTTAATATCTCAGTCATCTGTAGTCAAAGTTGTCTAAGTTTCAACTCTTTATAAATCCAAAAAATTTTGCCTATAACAACTTTCATAAAGAGAAAGTAATTTTCAAATATGTTGAATATGGGCAAAACCATACATAGGCACTAATTTTCTCAACTAAATGTAATCTCCATGTTTCCCTGACACTTCAACTTTGCTTGGCCTGGAATGAAATGTCCTGCCTCTCCTCCTATAAATGCTACCCATACTTTAATGCACATTTCAACTACTTCATGCATCATTCACAGTGTGTACACTTTTCTCTTCTGCTGGCTTCCTTCAAGCCAAGATGGTTGATGGAGTCCCAGACTTGGCAATGTTCAGCAGCAGAAAAAGAATGAAACACCTCTTTTGTTATCTCCTGAAGAACAAGAAAATCTTTCCCCAGAGTGCTCCATTAGATACCTTTTCATATCTTTTTAGACTAAATTGGAGTCACATATTTAATCTTTTTTTAAAATTGATTTTAGGGGGAGAGAGAGATAGAAACATCGATTTGTTGTTCCACTAATTTATGCATTCATTGGTTGTTTCTTGTATGTGCCTTGACTAGGGATCTAACCTGCAACCTTGGTATATCATGACAATGCTCTAACCAACTGAGCTACTTAGCCAGAAACATGTTCATTTTTTAACTAAACATTGGCTTAGAACCGTGACTTTCAACCGGTGTCCCACAAGAGGCACACTGGAGGGTCATCCTGTACTCTGAAAGGTTGAGGGTTTGATTCTTGGTTAGGGCACATACCTAGGTTATAGTCTGACCCACCTGTCAGGGTGCATACGGGAGGCAACTGATAGATGTTTTCCTCTCTCTCTGCCTGCCCCCCTTCCTTTCTCTAAATCAATAAACATATCTATGGTGACGATTAAAAAAAAAACAACAGCAATTAAAAAAATGCAACACCTGAGTATTTAGTCAGAGGTACTGAACTCCTTTCCCCCAGGGGTGTCCAACCTTTTGGCATCTCTGGGTCACACTGGAAGGAGAGTTGTCTTGGGCCACACATTAAATACATTGTGACACGTAATCACACAAAAATCTCATAATGTTTTTTTTTAATAATTTTTTTTCTTTTAGATTTTATTTATTTATCTTCAGAGGGGAAGGGAAGGAGAGAGGGAGAGAAACATCAATGTGTGGTTGCCTCTTGTATGTCCCCTGCCGGGAACTGGCCTGGCAACCCAGGCATGTGTCCTGACTGGGAATCGAACCGCGATCCTTCGGTTCGCAGGCCCGTGCTCAATCCACTGAGCTACACCAGCCAGGGCCAAAATCTCATAATGTTTTAAGTAAATTTACGATTTTGTGTTGGGCTGCATTCACAGCCATCCTGGGATGCATGTGGACACCCCTGCTTAGACTGTCAAATAAAAAAATGACAACAGTCAATACAATAGTCATCTGGTGTTAATGAATCAAAACTATACCTATTTTTTTGGTCAGAATGGCAAAAATATATTTTTTGGTGTTGGTGCATTATTTTACTTAGTTATGTGTGCCATGAGATTAAAAATGTTGAAAATCACAGGCTTAAACCAATAGGGATTTGTACTTCAGCTAAAGATGGATTTACTAATTCCTGGCCATGTAGGGAAAGACGGATACTGAGCAAGATCAAAGTCTATTTGTAAAGAACATGTGTAAGCGGAAGTGTGGGGGGGCTCTGCCCGCAGAGCCCCATCCTGTCCACCACAGATGAAAATAAAACTACCAAGACATGATCTGCTTGGGGAGGAAAGGTGGTCAAACTCTCAGAGGAGGATGACTCAGAGCCCCTTCCTCACTAGGCTTTTTATTGGGTTCCAATACACAGGAATACAGGTATGTCAGGTGGCAAGGATCAAACAATGGATAACATTTCAAAGAAATCTGAGGGCTTAATCTGAGTCAGGAAAGGGGGTTGCAAAACTTTGGGAGACATACTCATTTCCTCCTTGGACCCTTATCGTATAAATGAGAGCACTCTTAGCAAAGCAGGTTTCACAGGACTTTACAAATTCTTTCTTATGCCCGATCACCCGGGGAACCATTCTGGCCAGCACAGGGCTGCACCACTTGCCGTCATAGTTTCAGGCTTTAAGCAGATTAGGCCCAGGAAGCAAGAGATAAACAAGACATCTCCCAGACGGAAATGGGGACTTGGGCTATGTCAGAATAGCCGGGGGGGCGAGGGTCCATCACCCCCTCTTTGCTGCAGCCACCCCCCCCCCCCCCGCCGAGTCCTTCCATAAGGGCCTCCCAAGTGGTCGTGTCTGGCTTTGGTTGCCCCTCCTGTGAGGAGTCTTACCCATCATTGACTAACTGACTAGGCATTGGGGCCAGAGATGGATGAGGCAGAAGCGGCTCTCCTGCCAGGGAGATAAGCTTTGTCTCCTTAGTGGCTCACATCCTGTTAACAGAACAGACCCAAATGAAGCAGGTCCCTAGGCTCTTACTCAGCCCGCCATGGGGTGAGGGTTACAGCTCCTGAGACCAGGCTGAACGGTCCGCAACAGGGAAGGATCTCACAGAAGTAGGCAACCAACAGAGGCTGCTTCAATACTTAAGACACTTTGCTTAGTAGGAATACTACTGAGCAAATAGTAGTAGGAATAGTAGTATGCATAACCCTCTTTCCTGTTCATTTTTTAGCTCTTTGAGGCAAGGAGCTTTACTTATTCATGTTTCTCAGCACCTGCTGAATGCTGTACTATGCATAATGGGCATTCACTATTTTCCCTGAATTAAAAAATTCCCTGAAGGGCCTAATTTTTTGAAATTACTTATGATACTTTGGATTTATAAAATATTTTCTTCTAAGAATTTAAGAGACTTCCAGGAATATTCACTTTAATATTTGCTTTCAATGCTCTATGAGGTAGAGAGAAAGAATTGCTGTGCACTGTTTTTGTTACAAATAAACTTTTATTTGGCAGCTTGTTCCAAGTCTTATAGTCAATAGGTAAGAGAATCTAGATTTTCTGAATCCCAGCCCAGAGTTTGTTCCACTTGTTTATACTACCTATGAGAAGACTACTCCTTCTTTAACTAAACTATTCTAGTAACCCATTATTACATGTAATTGTTATTACTGGTCATGCTTTTTTTCTTTTCTTCTCCCCCCTCCCAATTAACACTCATTATAAAATTATTTTTGTTTCAAGATCATAATCTACAGACTGACAGAGCAATTAAAATGTGAAGGTTGTGAGCTAGAAACATTTCAGCCCTCAAGAACAAGGTTATTCCTCTGAACAAGGCCAGAGTTGACATCACAATGCAAGTTTTTTAAAAAATTGAATTTATTGAAGTGACACTTCAATAAATTTATGGTTAATAGCGTCATATAGGTTTCCAGTGTACAGTGCTTGCGTATTGCCCTGTGTGCCCACCACCCATAGTCAAATCATCTTCTGTCATCATGTATTTGGCCACAACGCAACTTTATGGACTTTCAAAGAGATGAATGTATACTTTGTTTCTGAATTTAAAACCTATTATTTCCCTTTTCTCTTGTTCTTTTCTGATGTGTCAAAACAGTATGTCAAATCTTGACTTAAGAAAATATTAAGGTGAGCCCCTTCAACTATAGGTAACTGATATTTACAGCTCAGGTGCACACAATATGGGAAATTTTAATTGAATCCTTGGAGGTGGTGTTGTCCACAGACTGAGAGACCTACTTAGGACTCTGGTCTCCTCATCCACCCCATGTCTGTTAGGGAGACAATATTTGGGTGCCACTTGTCTTACATTCTCACTGTATTTAGTAAGAGAATTGGTGATTTGTATATCTCCATCGCTAGATACTAAGCAATTTATAGTTAAGGACTGTGCCTTTTTATTCTCCTACTTCAGTGCTGAACACATAATGGGGTTTAATAAATATGTGTTAAATGAGTAAACCTTTGGTATCTAGAAGATAGCAATGAAATTAAAAATTAAGTCGTTCCTCTTGAAAAGTTACCAGTCTGTACATCTTCCAGAAAGAAGGAATCTTACTTAAGGTAAACCACCTTTCTATTGTTAAACCCCTTTGAGTAAAGTTCCAAGTATCTGACAATTACTCAGGTTTGCTCCCACTCAACTTAACTAACCTCTCCTCCAGTCCTCACTTCATGTTTGGATGCTACCTGTGACACAGTTCTCTCAGCATTCTCAATACACCTTTAGGTGTATTTGGTGGAACGTATAATGTTTTCTTCTCTTGGAAATAACTCTGCTGTACACACTCTTCACCCTTTGAACTGTCTTCCCCTCACGTATGCTAAGGCCTCCCTCATCCCAGATCAAAGATTTACAGTTTCTAAGCAGGAAACAAATAATAATAATAATAATAATAATAATAATAATAATAAATAAATAAGCAAATAAACAAATTTGCCACAACTGCCATGATTTCATGACTAAAGAGGACACTTAAAAGTTGCAACAATGGAAATTTGAAAAATCCTGTAAGATGTACAACTCCCACCACCCATCAATGGGCATTCATTTTCTTCTTTCTGTCTTGCAATATATGAGCTAATTTTGTCTAACGCACAATACTAGATGTCTGCTCTATCTCGGATAATCGACCTCTCGGTCTTTTATCTACTTAAACTTCCCATTGAAAATGTCCTTGGCCTTGAAGTCAGCGGATGGTGGAAATATCATTTGACACTTTAGGTTCAGTCTGATTTAACATTGAGTCCATTTCAGGCACGGTCCTTGGAAATTTCCCAGACTATTTTCCACTTTGCTTCAGAGGTATGTGTTTGCGTAAGGGTTTACTGAGACAGTCGACACTGGGCAAGTTCGGTCCTCCTAATGTAACTAACGTAAGCCGAAGGAGATACACGCAGAGCCGGCACGCTCCCGCAACGGCCCTCTGCGTCCCCCTATGGTCTCTCCCGAAGCCCCTATAGGTCTCCACAATCGAGTCCCTTTTTTCCCTCCAAGACGTCCCCCGTTAGTCGTCAGCTATTCTTTTTCGTAACCCCCTCCCTCCGCCAGTTGGCTCTTTCCGGAACTCCTCCTTGTCCTCCCGCCCTGCCCCGCGCGGATTACCGCTGTTCCGTTAGGTGCCGCCCCTCCCCAGCTCCCAGGCTAAAGGCGCAGCTCCGCCCCGCCTTCCGCGCAGGCAGCCGTCCCCTACATCCGGGTACTGACTCCAGCCGCCCGAACTCTGGCACTATGGTCATGGCGGAGGGGGCGGCTGTGCTGAGGCGGAACAGGCCGGGCACCAAGGCTCAGGTACCGTCTTTGCACCTTTGCCGCGGGGGGACTTTTGGTGCCGAGCCGTGCCGTCCCTGGAAGTTGGCCGCCCCTGAGAGGAGGCTGGGCCGGGGCGGCAGGCAGGCTGGCGGGCGGGGGCACTGGTGACCGGCCTGCTCTTCCGGTGCCGCAGCCCCTCAGACTGGCCGGGGCGGCGACGGCCGCGGCCAGGGAGGCCTCAGATCCTCGACGTGAGGGTGGGAGTGAGGGGCGGAGGGGAGCTGAGGGCGGTGGTCGCGGAGGCCGGGGCCTGGGAACCTGTCAGCAGGTTCCGCCTGTTCTCGCCCCTCCCCTGAGCCGCAGTTGACCTCCGTCGGAGGAGCGCAGCCGGCCAGGTGGAGACCACCGGGGTTTCGTGAGGGTCTGGGCTGCCAGGGTGCGAGGGCACGCCAACACAGCCTGCCTCGTCCTGGCATCCAGGTCCTACCTCCTGGCCTGTGACGTTTCTGCCCGGCTTCTCCCATCCAGCTAGTCTAGCCGGATCCCGGTGGCGGTAATTTACTCCACACTCTTCCTCTTGCTGTTTGTCTTTGGCCACTTTTCGCTGCAGCTGTTCCTCTGGTCCTGCAAGTTTTCATCAGCAGGTTGCCACTCGTTAAGAGATCATTCCTTGTGAATGTCCTTGTTGTTATGTGTGAAGCACAGGAAATGAACTGATTAGAATTTTATTACCCTTCAGTAGGGCAATATTTGATTGAGTTGGTGCTTGTTTAGGTATTGGTTCTTTTGCAAAAGAGAAATGCCTCACGTTCTTTAAAAAAACAAATAGGCATTTAGACTTGACCTCGTTAATCTGCCAGCTGAAATGGCTTGCTGTTGAGTAGATGCTCTAACGGGTGTCCGTGGCCGCGGTGGGCTGCATGCGGCCCAGGATGGTTATGAAGATGGCCCAACACAAAATCGTAAATTTACTTAAAGCCTCTTTTTTTCCCCCCATCAGTTTTCGTTAGTGTTTGTGTGTTTAATGTGTGGCCCAAGACAACTCTTCTTCCAGTGTGGCTCAGAGACACCAAAAGGTTGGACACCCCTGCAAGTCTAAAATGAGAAGAGAGATGTGTTAAAATGTAATTTTAAAGAAAAAATGGTATAAGTGAAAAAAAAAAACCCAACAAAACAACTGCGGAGCTATGACTGTATTGCCACAGAATCACTTTTTATATCTTGTACAGAATTTTTAAAAAAGATTTTATTCATTTTTTGGAGAGGAAGGGAGGGAGGAAGAGAGGGAGAGAAACATCAACGTTCTCTCACACGCCCCCTACTGGGGACCTGGCCTGCCACCCAGGCATGTGCCCTGACTGGGAATTGAACCAGGGTCCTTTGGTTTGCAGGCTGGCACTCAAGCCACTGAGCTGCACCAGCCAGGATTCTTGCACAGAATTTTGGAAAGGGGGTCCTTTCAAAGGGTTTGTTTTAGGTCCAGACACCTTCCCTGATTCCTGTTACAAATAAAACCATATCCTAGAGAATCGACTGCATTTGCTCAAGGTTACATAGCTTTGTATTCTTAGTTCACTGGTGACTTTATCTCTTTAACAAGTTGCTTCTAGTACTGAATTTTAGAGAATTTAGTTTGAAAGTCCTTACTAGAGTCCCATTAAACTGTCAGTTGCTCTGGCAGTTTCATGGTCCTACTGCTGGGAATTTATTATTTAGGCTTCTTTTTTAATCTTTTCTGAACTTCCTTTATAGGGTGCAGCAAAAGTAGGTTTAGTTGTGAGTGTGGAAAATGATGCAGTAGTTAATAAATAATAATACAAGAATAAACTTATTTTGCATGCTCACAACTGTAAACCTACTTTTTTTCTATTCTGTGTAAATGCTCTTAGATACTTTCACTTCTTATTCTTCTTTTATTAAGTGATCAACTTTTATATTTTTATATTCAGAAGTGGACTTTGTACTCACATTCTGAGAATCATCCATTTTTATTTACTCAAAAGTTCTGAAGTTTGAAAGGAAAGAATAATATATTTTAAGTTAATATTGTAACACATCTGCTATGTTATAAGTAAGCCACATATAAAAAAGCTCCTTTGTTTTTTTCTACATTGTCATAGAGCAGAATTGTTAAGTAAAATGTGGCAGAAAAGATTAGAGTAAAAAAAAAAAAAAAAAAGACTACTTAAGTAGCCTGTCCTATCCCTTGTCTGTCACACTAATTTTCTTCAGGAAATGGGTCTAAGATGACTTATTTAGATTGATAGTAGAGTAGGTGGAGTGTCTTCCTATACATTTAAAACAATTGATTAGATTGGGATATTGGCACATAGTTGATTTTCAATAAATGTTTATTGATTGAATTAGAAGAAAACATTCATTAAGCTGGATTTTAAAAAATATGTATTTTTAGAGAGAGGGGAAGGGAGGGAGAAAGAGAGAGAAACATTGATGTGTGAGAGAAACATTGCTCAGTTGCCTCTTGAATGCCCCTTGGGACCTGGCCCGAAACCCAGGCATGTACCCTGGGAATTGAACCAGTGACCCTTTGGTTTGCAGGCCGGCACTCAGTCCACTGAGCCACACCAGTCAGGGCTGTCAGATTTTTGGTTCCTCCTTTAAGTGTTTAAAGTACATCACTGGTTATGATGCGACAGAACATTAAATTCCCACTTAACTGTTTTACATTTTTTCTGTATATATTACTATATGTGTTTTCTAATATTTTAATAACAGTTTACAAACTAAATTTTTTATTTTTTAAAAGATTTTATTTATTTAACATCTAGAAAGAGGAGAAGGGAGGGAGAGGGAGAAAAACATCAATGTGCGAGAGAGACATCTATCCGTTGCCTCTCTCATGCCCCCAACTGGGGAACTGGCTGCAACCCAGGCATGTGCCCTGACTGGGAATCAAACTAGAAATCTTTCAGTTCACAGGCCATCACTGTATTCACTGAGCCGCACCTGCCAGGGCTATAAACTAAAATTTTAAATGCAAGTATATGCAAAGTGTATTGATAGAGACATTTACTTATTTATTTATTTTTAGAGCAAGGGGAAGAGAGGGGGAAAGAGAGGGAGAGAAACATCAATGTATGTTTGCCTCTCACACGCCCCCTATTGGGCACCTGGCCTGCAACCCAGGCATGTGCCCGGACTGGGAATTGAACCAGCCACCCTTTGGTTTTCAGGCCGTCACTCAGTCTACTGAGCCACACCAGCCAGGGCACATTTTTTAACTATAAATCACATCAGAAGAATTTTAAAATTATTTAGGTGATGTCTAGGTAAAATACCTCCTGCAATAATATGCAGTAAGTTTTCTAAAATTTCTTGACATTTAAAAATAAAATTAGTTCATTTTCATTCATATAGGGAAACTATTAAAAAAATGAACAGTTTAAGACACTTAAAAAGGTATACCCATCACCTACCCTCAGAACTTACACATTACTAATATAGTTGAATCTCTCTGTATTACTTTCTTCTGTCTTTTGCCCACTCTTCCTACCAAAAATGGTGATTATTATTCTTTTATTTTCTTTAACTTTAACTCTTTATGCATTATATCCATCAGGATGCTTTGGACTTTCTTAAACTTTTATTTCTATAGTATCATACACTGTATTCTTCAATTTGCTCCAGTTTTTGCTCAAGGTGTTTGGAGACTTATCCATGTTGATTGATTAACAGGGTTACACAGATCATTGGTTTACGACTACTTTAATCCCATTTTTACCGCAGAGACATTTATTGAACACCTACTGTGTGTCAGGAATTGTGCTACCTACAAAGGATACATAGGTAAACTTTGCTGAAAGGGAGTCAAATGGAAAGGTTCTTAATCACTTAGGGGAATGTCTACAAACTGGATTGTCTATAGAGGAATTAAGAACCAATGCAAGAGGATCCACAGAAATATCCCCCTTACAAGAAGTCTGCTCTGTTTAGTGGCTATTCTATTTTTGATAGAACTCATTTTAATAAATTTAAAAAAACTATTTATTGACTTTGGAGAGAGAAACATTGATTCTGTTGTTCCACTTTAGAAATTAAAAATGCTGTTTGGAATTGGAATAATAATTTATAATGTCTGTTTAAAATAACACTTATGGAGCAGTAACTACTGCTTCTTGTATTACTACTGACACTAGCTATTCTCTAGGTAAAAGCAGATTCAGTTTTAAAACCTTTATGGAGATTAAGTGTAACTTTTTAAAAAAATTATTTATTTATTTTTGGAGAGAAGGGAAGGGAGGGAGAAAGAGAAAGAAACATCAACGTGTGGTTGCCGCTCACACGCCCCCACCAGGGACCCGGCTGGCAGCCCAGGCATGTGCCCTGACAGGGAATTGAACCGGTGACCATTTGCTTCACAGGTCCATGCTCAGTCCACTGAGCCATACCAGCCAGGGCTTAAGTATAATTTTTTGAAAAGATCTTTGACCACCATAAACATAAAAGTGATAGACTTGTCTCCTCAAGTGATACATGAAAAGTTTATTGGAGCCACATGGAGCCATATGAAAAAAATGTAACTTGTAGTTCAAATAAATAAAATTTTGGTGTTTGTTTAAAAACATTGAATGAAATCCTTTATCTTTTTGACTGGTAATCACAATGTTTACATTATGAGGGCTTTTCTTCTCTAGTGTAACTTTGGATTTTTATTAAGTATTGAAGTTAGTTATACTGGTATTGCATCTTGTGCTTTAACCATGAATTTTTTTATAGGATTTCTATAATTGGCCTGATGAATCCTTTGATGAAATGGACAGTACACTAGCTGTTCAGCAGGTAATAGCAACAGTTTCTTTTGCAACTTCAATAAACTAAACATTTGACCCTCCTTAGTATAGTTAACAGTGTTTCTGTCTATATCTTTTAGCATAAACCAGAACCCCTGGAATTAATGGAATGCCTATTTAAAACTTTTATCAACCTTCACTTTGTTTTAAGGTGGCATGTTAAAGTATAATCAAACTGTAATATATTTTAGTATCTTAAAATATGTTAATCTGTATCATATCTGTGTACCAAATTTGATTTTACACTGAATTTAATTCAAGATTAATTTGAATACTAAATTAGAATAACACTTAAGTAGAAATAGCATACATATTTGGTGACAGAACACTTGAAAACATGTACCTAAGCTTTACATTTTAATTTTAGTCCCCATCAATTCTGTACTTTTGTCCCCCTCTGGTACATGTGAGGGCTGAGATGCCTCCCCTTAGGCTGTTGCCACAATCAAGTAGCTCACCAAGGCAATTTATGAAGAAGGGTGGGCTTCTGTAGCATGTTTGCTTTGAAAAGCCCCTAAGGATATTTGAATATCCTATTGAGAATCACATTGTATACTCTGTTGAGTTTAAAAAAAAAAAAAAAAAGGAGGGGAGGGTCATTCTTCCAACATGAATAAAATCTGGAATCTGGGGGAAAAACATTTTGGAAGTTAATTATTAAAAATTGCATTTAGGGATTAATAAAAGGATGCCTGAAATTAGGTGTACTAGTATATTGGACTAGACATTTTTAAAGAGAAAATGTGCAGTAATGATAGGCTGGCTTCATCTTGATGGCTAGATAATAAAAGTAGATAACTTTGGATTTATTGTTATTAGAACATCTTAGGAAATAAAGTAGAAATATTGAGTACTTTGAGCATAAAAACAATTCATAGTCATTATCATTAAACAAAACCCTTTAAGATGGATTTAGTATATTAGATATTCCATTTAGCACAGGAAATAGAAGAGCATTCATGAATGAATGGTTTTGTGCATTGCCTTTTAAAAATATATTGTTCAATCAGCAAATATTTATTGGGTTAGCAATAAGATAAGCCATATGAGGGAAACAGAAATATAAACCTAGAGCTCTATGCCTGGAAATTTGCAAAAATTAAGAGGAGAAGTGTGCAGATAGTTTTCACTTTAAAAGTAGAGGCTGTGTCCTGCTACTTTTTTGAATTCATTTGTTCTAATGGTGCTTTTGTGGAATGTTTAGGGTTTTCCGCAGGTGGGTTCATGCCATCTGCAAACAGATGATTTTATTTCTTCCTTTTTATTTTTTATTTATTTTTTTTTTTAAAATATTTTATTTATTTATTTATTTTTTCTATCTTCAGAGGGGAAGGGAAGGAGAGAGGGAGAGAAACATCAATGTGCGGTTGCCTCTTGTATGTCCCCTGCCGGGAACTGGCCTGGCAACCCAGGCATGTGCCCTGACTGGGAATCGAACCTCGATCCTCTGGTTCGCAGGCCCGCGCTCAATCCACTGAGCTACACCAGCCAGGGCTATTTCTTCCTTTTTAATCTGGATACCTTTTATTTATTTTTCTTGCCTAGTTGCTCTCTGTAGAACTTCTGATACTATTTTGAATGGAAGTGGCAAAAACTGGCATCCTTATCTTGTTCTTGATTATAGAGGAGAGCTTTCAGTCTTTTTCACTGAGTATGATGTTCACTGTGGGTTTTTCACATATGGCCTCTATTATGTTGAGGTATTTTTGGTAAAATATACCTCATCATAGTATTTGTTGAGTGTTTTTTGATAAAAGGGTATTGAATTATGTCTGATGCTTTTTCTGTACCAGTTGAGATGACCTTTTTTTTCCCTAAAGATTTTATTTATTTACTTTTTACAGAGGGAGAAAGGGAGGAAGAAAGAGGGAGAGAAACATCAATGTGTGAGAGATACATTGATTGGCTACCTCTCACATGCCCCCAACTGGGGGACTTGGGCACAGCCCAGGCATGTGCCCCGACTGGGTATTGAACCTGCGACCTTTTGTTTGCAGGCTGGCACTCAATCCATGGAGCCATACTAGCCAGGGTGACCATGTGTTTTTTCTCCCATCCTATTGATGTGGTATGTTGTAACGATCAGTTTTTTAAAATGTTCAACCATCCTTGCATTCTAGGAATAAATTTCACTTGATCATGGTGTATAATCCTTTGAATATGCTGCAGAATTTGGTTTGCCAGGATTTTTGCATCAATGTTCATAGGGGATAATTGATTTCTAGTATTCTTAGAATGTCCATGACTGGCTTTAATATCAGGCAATGCTGATGTCAGAATGAGTTAGGAAGGATGTCCTCTTCTCAGTTTTTGGGAAAAATTTGAGAAGGACTGGTGCCATTAGGTCTAGGGCTTCTCTTTGGTTGCACAACATTGTGAATATAATTAATGCCACTGAAATGTACACTTAAAAATGGTAAAAGTGACAAATCTTTCCCCATTGAATGGTCTTGGCATTCTTGTCAAAATCAATTGACTGTATATGTGAAGGTTTATTTCCAGGAGCTCAATTCAATTCCATTGGTCTACATGTCTGTCCTTATGCTAGTACTACACTGTTTTGATTACTGTAGCTTTGTAGTAAGTTTTGAAATTGCGAAGTATGGGTCCTTCTACTTTGTGTTTTCTTTTCAAGATTATTTTGGCTATATTATGCCTCTTGCAATTTCATACAGATTTGAGAATCAGCTTTTCCATTTCTGTAAAAAAGACTTGGAATTTTGATAGGAATTGCATAGAATCTGTATTGCTTTGGGTAGTACTAAATCTACCTACCTATGAACAAAATGTCTTTCAGTTCATATATGTTGGTCTTCTTTACTTGAAGCAGTGTTTTGTAGTTTTCAGTCTACAAGTATTTAACCATTCCTGGGTACAGTTGATTCTTGAACAACGTGGGGATTAGTGGCACTGACTGACCCCTTGCACAGGTTAAAATTGACTTGTAATTTTTGACTCCCTCAAAACTTACTACTAGTAGCCAGTGGTTGACTGGAAGCCTTACTGAAACATAAACAGTTGGTTAGTACATACTTTGTGTTACATGTATTATATACTATTTTTGCAATAAACTAGAAAAAAATGTTATTAAGGAAAATCATAAGGACAATAAATATATTTACAGTATATATTGAAAAAAATCTGTGTATAAGTAGACCTATATAGCTCAAACTGTGTTGTTCAAGGGTCAGCTGTATTTTATTCTTTTGAATACTATTATAGATGAATTTGCTTTCTTAATTTCTTTTTTGGACTGTTTAGTAAAGGTGTATAGAAACAGAACTGATTATTATAAATTGTATCCTGCTACTTTGCTGATTTATTTATTAGTTTTTAGTTTTGCTGTGGATTCTTGGGATTTCTATAAGGATCATGTATGTCATTCTGAATAAAGATAGCCTTTCATTTAATTGTGTTTCTTGTCTAATTATTCTGGCTAGAACTTTAGTACAGTGTTGAAGGGCAGTGGTAGAAGCAGGCATATTTGTGTCAATTCTGATTTTAGAGGAAAACCTTTCATTCTTTCACCATTCAGTATGTTGTTACCTGTGGCTGTTTTATAAAGGCCCTTTATAAAGGCTCATTATATTGAGGAAGTTCTTTTCTGTACCTTGTTTTTGGAGTATTTTTATCATGAAAAGGTGTTGATACTATCAAATATCTTTTCTGCTTTAATTAAGATACTGTGTATTTTTCTCTGTTGTATTTTATGTAGTGTATTAATATTTTAATTAATACATTGAAATGGCATACGCTGATTTGTTTAAAATGTTGAACCACCCCTTATTCTTTCAGCTTTCTTTTGATTCATGTTCATATGGTATATCTTTTTCCATCCTTATACTTTTAACCTACCGACATCATAGTTGGGTTGTAATTCTTTGTTCTTTCTGCTATTCTTTGCTTTTTAACTGGTGTATTTAGGCCATTTAATACACACACACACACACACACACACACACACATATATATTTACAAGATTTTATTTTTTAGAGAAAGAGGAAGGGAGGGAGAAAGAAAGGGAGAGAAACATCCATGTGTGGTTGCCTCTTGCTCACCCCCTACTGGGGCCTGACCTGGCATGTAACCCAGGCATGTGTCCTGACTGGGACTTGAACCAGTGACCCTTTGGTTCGCAGGACGGCACTTAGTCCACTGAGCCACACCAGCCAGGGCTAGGCCATTTAATATTAATGTAGTTATTGATAGGTATGTTTAGATTTATGTATATCATTTTATTAGTTGTTTTCAGTTTGTTCCCTGTTTTTTGTTCCTGTTTCTGCTTTGCTGCCTTTTTAGGGATTGTTTGAACATTTCGGCATTCTATTTTAATTTATTCTAATTTTGACTATATCTCTGTATATAATTTTTTGATTATTGCTCTAGACAGTACTAAATACATGCTTACCTTCTTTAAAAAAAATCCTCACCCGAGGATATGCTTTTATTGATTTTTTTAGAGAGAGAGAGGAAGGGGGAGAGAGAGAGAGGGAGACAGACAGACAGCCATCAATGTGAGAGAGAAACATTGATTGGTTGCCTCCTGTATCACCCCAACTGGAGGTCGAATTCGCCACATAGGTATGTGTCCTGACTGGGAATCAAACCCCTGAAGCCTTTAGTATATAGGACAGTGCTCCAACTAAGTCACCTGTCCAGGGCCATGCTTAACTTTTCACAGTCTACTTAGAATCAATATTTTACCACTTTGGTTGAAATGTAGAAACTACCATTATATAGAGCCCTTTACCCTCCCTTTTTGCTATATTGGTCTGTATGTATTGCATTTGTGTTCTTGGAAACCCTGCCAGACAATGTTATATTCTGTGGGGGGGCTTTGCCCATAGAGCCCTCCATCCACCATAAATGAGAATAACTCTACCAAGACATGATCTGCTTGGGGAGGAGAGGTGGCCAATCTCTCAAAGGAGAAGGGCCAAGAGCCCCTTCCTGAATGGCTTTTATTAGGTTAGTTTTACATAGGAATACAGGTAAAGCTCATCAATCATTGTCAGGCAGCAAGGATCAAATAATAGATAACATGCAAAGAACTCTGAGGGCTTAATCTGAGTCTCAGGATCTGTCAGCAAAATGGCTGTAAAACTGGGAGACAAACTCGTTTCCTGCTCAGGACCCTTATGATTTAAATGAGAGCATTCTTAGCAAAGCAGGTTTCATAGGACTTTACCAATTCTTTCTTGTGCCGGATCACCTGGGGAGCCCACCCTATCCAGCACAGAGCTGTACGGCCCTCTGTCGTTGTTTCAGGCTTAAGTGGAGCAGAGCAAGGCGGCCAAGAGATAATGAAACTTCTCCTAGATGGAATGAAGACTCAGGCTATGTCAGGATAGCCGGGGGGTGAGGGTCCATCACCCCCTTTTGCTGTAGCCCCCCAAGTCCTTCCTTGAGGGCCTTCCAGATGATCGTGCCTGTCTTAGGCGACCCCTCCTTTGAGGGAATTTTACCCATCATTGGCTAACCGACCAAGCATTGGGGGCCACTTATGGATGAAGCAGAAGCGGTGCTTCCTGCCAGGGAGATAAGCTTTGCCTCCTTAGTGGCTTACAGTCCGAAGGTCACCCACTCAGCCTTAGCCGTGGGGGGTTTACAGCTCCTGAAACAAAGCAGGATGGTTCCTAACAATATTTGTTGCTTTTATTTGCAAAACATATTTTAAAGAACTTAATAGGAGAATGGGCTATTATACTTACACCCAAATATTAATAATTTCTGTTGTTCCTGATATTCTTAGTTTCTTTCTGGTATTGTTTTTTCCTTCTGTCTGAAGAGCTTCCTTTAGCAATTATTTTTGAGCAGTCTGCTGGCTAGGATCTCTCCTTAGTTTTCTTTCATTCGAAAATGTTGACAGTTCCTTTTTTTGTTAGCACTTTAAAAATGTGCCATTCCCTCCTGTCTTCTGAGTTCTGATGAGAAAGCTGCAGTTACTTGAATCTTTATTCTATAGGTCATGTGTTTTTTTTCCTGACTTTATTTTTTTAAAGAAAGTCTTTTTTCTTTAAGATTTTACTTATTTATTTTTAGACAGGGGAAAGAAGGGAGAAAGTGAGGGAGAGAAACAAAAATGTGTAGTTGCCTCTTAAGTGCCCCCTATTGGGGACCTGTCCTGCAACCCAGACATATACCCTGACTGGAAATCGATCCAGCCATCCTTTTGTTAGCAGGTTGGCACTCAGTCCACTGAGCCACACCAGTCAGGGCTGACTTCTTTTTTTAAAGTAGTTCAATGTATTTTAATAGCAAACTTAAAAGAACAGCACAGAAGACAACATTAAAAACGTACTTGCATATAGGGCAACTCAGTTAGAAAACTATTGTGAATGGGTGGAATCTACTGTATGATAAAAATTCATTTAGTTGCCATCAGTAAGAAATTTACTTGTTTAAAAAATTCAAATGCTGGCATCATCCAGAAAAATTTAAGAGGTTTATTTCTATTGTTATAAAGTTGAACTGCTAAAACTTGTTTACTGAAACATTTTGACTTGCATTAATGCTTTATGTCCCTGCATTTATATTAAAAATAAGTCCACACACAAATAAAAATGGAAAAACTGCCAATGCCTGATTTCTGTCCTCTATTTTCCACTTGCAATCATATACTTAGGTGCCTTTTGACTCTGTGGAAAAAAATATCTAACGTTCAGAACTACCAATAACAGGGAGAAGAGAATTTTTTTTTTTAAGAATTAAATGTTTCCCATCATAGTGTATTCTTAAGTATGCTTTCCACGTATGCGGTGTGCTAGCTGGATGTCTGTTGGCATAGATAGTATACAGGTTGGTGTCTTCAAAAAGGCCAACCTGATAGGCCACACTTACCTCCTGCAAAGCACCAGTAGCTGCATTTTGGAAGCACAGATCTGTTTTGAAGTCCTGAGCAGTTTCTTGCACCAGACGCTGGAAGGGAAGTTGACGAATCAGAAGTTCGGTTGACTTCTGATAACATCTAATATCACGAAGTGCCACAGTACTAGGCTTGTAATATGAGGTTTCTTCACCCCTCCAGTAGAAGGCGCACTCTTGCAAGCAGCTTTGGCAGCCATTTGTTTCCTTGGTACTTTTCCACTGGTTGATTTGGATTTGCTGGCAGCCTGCTTCTTACCAGCCACGGTATAGAGACCTCTTTACTTAACCCCCTTCTCTTTTGACTAGGGCTTGGAGGACTAAAGGAGGCACTGGCATTAGAGAGCGACGACTGAGGCTTTGAACACCTTTTATCTGTAGTTTCTAACAGTTTATGTGACTCGGTTGGATTTCTTTGGGTTTTCCTGTTGGTGTTCACTCTTCTTATTTTTATTGTGATTATATATATACCTATATATGTCTGTGTGTATATATACATAAATCTATGTGTATATATACACATAGATATACAGGGTCCGGCACAAATAATGCTCCTTTTTTGTTATAAAATCTTTTATTAGAAAATCATAAGTGTGTAATTCTGTAACATAACAATATCACACTAAAGCACATCATATGACATTGTAGGTGAAATGTTGAAATTGCTCTCCATCTTGTGTGAGACATTCACGTAGCCCACCAACTACACTCAAGCAGGTGTTACTTCTACTGGACCCTGTATATAAAATTTATTATTTTTGCCATTTTAAGTGTACAGTTTTGTGGCGTTAAGTACATGCACAGTTGTGCAGCCATTACCACCTCCCCATCTGTCTCAAGAACTTTTCATCTTCCCCACCTGAAACTCTGTACCCAGTAAATAATAATAACTCCCCATTAGCCATTCACCTTCTTGAATTTGTAGGTTTACATCTTTTCCTAAGTTGGAAACTTTTTAGCCCTTATTTCTTCAGATATATTTTTCAGCACCACATTTTTTTCTTTTTGTGGGACTGTGGTGACATGACTTTTATTTTGTTTTATTTTTTTATATCCTCACCTGATGACATGCTGATTGATTTTAGAGAAAGAGGAAGGAAGCAGGAGAGAGAGAAAACATCCATCAGTTGCCTTGGCCATGCATTCCCACTGGGACCGAACCCACAACCTAAGCATGTGCCTTCACCGGGAATCAAACCCACAACCCTATGGTTTATAGTACGATGCTCCATCCAACCAAGCCACACTGGCCGGAGCTGATGATGTGACTTTTTTTTTTAAGTACGGTATATTTTATTGATTATGCTATTACAGTTGTCCCATTTTTTTCTCCCCTTTATCCCTCTCTGCTATGCACCACCCCACCCTCCAGCTTTCCCCCCTCGCCTTTGTTCATGTTCATGGGTTGTACATATAAGTTCTTTAGCTTCTTCATTTCCTATACTGTTCTTAACCTCCCCCTGTCTATTTTGTACCTACCAATTATGCTTCTTATTTCCTGTACCTTTCCCTCCATTCCCTCCCTCTCCCACCCCTTCCCACTGATAACCTTCCATGTGATCTCCATTTCTGTGATTCTCTTCTTGTTCTAGTTGTTTGTTTATTTTTGTTCTTGTTTTTTTCCTTAGGTTCAGGTGTTGTTAGTTGTGAGTTTGTTGTCATTTTACTGTTCATAGTTTTGATATTCTTTCTTTTTCTTAGATAAGTCCCTTTAACATTTCATATAATAAGGGCTTGGTGTGGTGATGATGAACTGCTTTAGCATTACGTTGTCTGGGAAGCACTTATCTGCCCTTCCATTCTAAACGATAGCTTTGCTGGAGAGAGTCATCTTGGATGTAGGTCCTTGCCTTTCATGACTTAAAAATACTTCTTTCCAGCCCCTTCTTGCCTACAAGATTTCATTTGAGAAATCAGCTGATAGTCTTATAGGAACTCCTTTGTAGGTAACTGTTTCCTTTTTTCTCTTGCTGCTTTTAAGATTCTCTCTTTATCCTTAATCTTGGGTAATTTACTTGTGATGTGCCTTGATATGTTTCTTCTTGGATCCAACTTCTTTGGGACTCTGAACGTGCTGGGCTTGCGTGTCTATTTCTTTTGCCAGATTGGGGAAGTTCTCCTTCATTATGTTTTCAAATAAGTTTTTGATTTCTTGATCTTCCTCTTCTTTTGGCACTACTATGAGTCCAATGTTAGAACATTTAAAGTTGTCCCAGAGGTTCCTCATCCTCTCCTCATTTTTTTGAATTCTTGTTTCTTCATTCTGTTCCAGTTGGATGTTTATTTCTCCCTTTTGTTCCAAATCATTGGTTTGAATCCCTATTTCCTTCTTTCACTGTTGGTTCCCTGTATATTTTTCTTTATTTCACTTTTCATAGCCTTCACTTCTTCCTCTGTTTTGCAACCACACTCATTTCTGTGAGCATTCTGATTACCAGTGTTTTGAACTCTGCATCTAATAGGTTGGTTATCTCCTCGTTTAGTTGTTTTTCTGGAGTTTTGATCTGTTCTTTCATTTGGGCCATATTTCTTTGACTCAGTGCACCTGTTACCCAGTAAGGGAAGGAGTCTTAGGTATTCATCAACGCAGAGCAACCTGCTTCATTGCATTGTGGCACTGTATATGGGAGAGGGGTAAGAAAGGGAACAATGTTACTTGGTAGCTTGCTTGGCTCTCGCACCATTTTCTGTCACTTCCTTTCCCTTTCTCAAGCAAATTGGGCCCTTCTGGTGCTGATTTCCAGGAGGGTATGTTCTAGAACCCTGTGAGACTGGGAGTGTCTCCGGCCACTGCAACCCCCACAGGTTTTTACAGGCAAAGGTTTTGAGGCTTTATTTCCCCGTGCTGGAACCCTGGGTTGCACAGTTTGTCTTGTTCCCCAGTTGTTCCTCCTGGTTTATCCACACATGAACGTGGGATATCCCTGTCTGCCGGCTGTCACTTTGCTCGCCGTGGTCTGCTAGCTGCTGCTTTGCCAGGCCTCGTCTCTGCTCTGGCTGCCTGTCTCTGTCCCTCCTACTGGTCTGGATGAATGTTTCTTCTTTAAATCCTTGATTGTTGGACTTCCATACAGTTTGATTTTTCTGGAAGTTCTTGTTGTTTTTTGTTTTTAAATTGGTTGTTTTTCTTTTGGTTGTGTGAGGAAGTAAAGTGTCTCTACCTGCACCTCTATCTTGGTTGGAATTTAGTGCCATGACTTTTAAATCTTCTGTTGTTGTCTGACAAGTTCCTGAGGCTCTGTCTATTATTTTTATTCCTTTTCATTTCTGGTGTTCAGATTGGATAATTGCTGTTTATTTATCTTCAAGTTTGACTCTCTTATATCATTTCCATTCTGTTATTGACTCCAGTGCGTATCTTATTTTAGTTACTGTATTTTTCAGTTCTGAAATTTCCCTTTGGCTCTGTATATTTCTTTGCTGATACTTTTGTTTTGAGTGTTTGTGATTTTACATTCAAGCATTTTCATGATAGCTGCTATAAACTCTTTGTCAGGTAATTCCAACATCTGTGTCATCTTGTCATTGGTGCCTTGTAATTGTTTTTTCCTATGATAATTGAGATTTTCATGTATTCTTTGTATGCCGAATAATTCTGGATTGTATCCTAGACATTTTGAATATTATGTTGAGACTTCTGGTCTTATTTAACCCAATGGAGAATGTGATGTTTTTGTAATAGCAGGCATTTGATCTGGTTAGATACAGACTGCAAGTTCTGACCCAACTGAGGTTCCGATATCAGTTTAGTTTTCAAAACCTTTGTATTACTCCTTGAGTGGTTGTGTGTGTGCGCACCAACCTGTGGTCTGCCAAGGTGGAAGTATATCCATTAGCTCAGTTCTTAAAGCCTATCAGACTTGAATTAGGATCAGATCTGTGCCTGTACTCACACACAGATCAGGTTTGAGCCTGGGAGTTCATAAACAGCTTAATGAGATTACTTTTTTGATCTTCTTTGTTTCTCCTGTCTATATGATACTTCTAGGCCGCACCTTATTGGTCCCCCAGCCTGAAACTATTCCTGGAATTGTGCTACAGTCGTGGGAAGGCAAAGAGAGAGAAACAGGCTGAGATCTTAGCAGTAAATGGAGAGGAAGGGTTCTCTTCCTCAGAATTTTGTCTTGTATTTTTCTGTTGCAAGCTACTTTTGCTGTTCCCATGGAATTGTCTCAGGCCTAGGCAATGGAAAAAAGGAGAGGGGAAAAATCCAGGTGATTTATTTCACTCACTTTGAGCTTTAGGAGTTCCTTTTTCCATTCCTTAAGCCAAAACTAAATATTGATAGTTTCCCTTGTATCTATATGCAATAATAGTGCTTTTTTTTTTTTTTTTTTTTTAAATACTGAATTGAGTTTAGGCCAGGGGATATCATAGATGAAAAGACACACACAGCAGACTTACTGCCAGTTCTTTGGTAGTTTGAATTCTGATATTTTTTCCAGCTCCTCTTTCTGATACTTGATTTTCAGAGACCTCAAATAGCTGCACTATGCATTTTGACCAGATTATTATAGTTTTGTTTAGTGGGAGAGGAAGGTTGATGTGTGCTTACTCCATCTTACCCAAAACTGGAAACAATAAAATGATTTTTGCGTGGTGTTTTATTACTGTGTATTTTATTCTTCCCAAATGATTTCTAAAAACTGCTTTAGGAAAAAAAGTCATAAAATAATAGTACTAGTTTATTATACTTATAGCCTATAGGAATAAATCACTAGAAACATATATCTCTGCCTTTTTCATGACATAAGATTTTTATGCCTTCTTTTTTTAAAAAATATTTTATTTATTCAATTTTAGAGAGAAGGAAAGGGAGGGAGAATGAGAGAGAGAGAAACATCGATGTATGAGAGGTACATCGTTTGGTTGCCTCTCACACGCCCCCAACTGGGGACCCGGCCTGCAACCCAGGCCAGGTACCCTGACTGGGAATCGAACTGGCGACCTTTCAGTTCCCAGGTCTATAGTCAATCCACTGAACCATACCAGTCAGGGCACCTTCTTTACTTTTTTAGTCCTCATCCGAGGGCATTTTTCATTGCTTCTTTTTAGAGTGAGAGTAAGGGAAAGAGAGAAACATTGATGCAAGAGAGGAGCATCCGATTGGTTGCCTCCTGTATGACCCCAGACAGGGGATTGAATTGTAACCTAGGTATGTACCCTGATTGAGAATTGAACCTGTAACCTTTTGGTTATGGGATGATGCTCCAATGAACTGAGGCACTTGGGCCAGGGCTCATGCCTTTTTTGACTTAATTTCAAAACTGGTATAGTATATTTTTGTGGAGGAAATGTAAAAAGCCTGGGAAGTGAGTACATCCTGATAGTATCTGAAATGTTATTTCAGGTTGATCAGGTGGTAGTATCAGGTAGCAGTGGTAATGTCTTTGGAAGCTTACTGAAAAAGATTCTCTTCAAGAAATGGTAGTGACTTAGTAAATTCTTGGAAACAAAGACCACTTTTATGAGGTTCTCTTTTGGATTTTTCTGTAGAATCCCTTAAAGATTTCAAAGCCTGTTTCTTAAATAATAGTTGTTCAGTTTATCTAGTTTCAAAAACTCTTAGCATTAAAATTCACCAGCAAAAGTTTTTAGAGGTAGCCCTGACCACCTGTAGTCAGTTGGTTAGAGCATTGTCCTGCCGTGCCAAGTTTGCGGGTTCAGTCCCCTGTTGGGGTCTGTGAGAGGCAACTGATTGATGCTTCTCTCTCACATCTGTTTTTCTCCCTCTCTTTCTCCGTTTTCCTCTCTGAAAGTAAATAAATTAAAAAAAAAAAACAACCAATTCACTGATGTTTAGTATATTCACAGGGTTGTACAACCATAACCACAATCTAATTTTAGACCATCATCTGCCACCAAAGAAACATCATTCCCATTATTAGTTATCTCCATTTTTCTTTGTCTCTCCCCTTCCCTCAATCCTAAGCAAGTACTAATCTATTTTTTGTCTCTATACATTTTGTCTGTTCTAGATACTTCGTATTAATGGAATCATATAGTTTGTACCACAGTTGCATTTTTTAAAATATTTATTTATTTTTAGGGAGAGGGGAAGGGAGGGAGAGAAACATTGATGTGAGACAGAATGTTTCTTTCTTGATCGGTTGCCTCTCATACATGCCCTGACTGGGACTGAACCTGCAACCCAGGCATGTGCCCTGACCAAGAGTCGAACCAGTGACCTTTTGCTTTGCAGGACAATGCCCAACTGAGCCACAATGATTAGAGCACCACAGTTACATTTATGTTATCTATATTTTACATTCATATGAAAATTACGGTTTGAAGTTTTGATCCCAGTTCCACTCTTAGTAAATATCATAGGCATTTTTGTAGTAAATTCTATTCCAAAGAAATTGAATTGGAGAATAGGTAAGGGTTACCTCCTTTCTTCTGAATTACATTACATCCTCAAGGCTGTCTTATTGGTTCTTGGAACTGTGGTGAAATGACATATAAGGAAAGGAATTTTACCATAGGCTAATTGCTGTAAATAAGAGTTTAGTCCTTATGACATCGCATCATCATTATAATAATGAAATATTATTCAAGGACCAGCTGTACTAATTATGATTCTGTACTTGGTTTTCTATTTCGTTTGTAACCCAAAAGTTGAACCACAAGAGCAGTTATATACTCAAAAATTATATATACATTTAACATAAGATTTATCATTAGTATAATATTTTAATTAACTATAAGAACTTTTTTGTTTATAGTATATTCAACAGAACATAAGAGCAGATTGTTCCAATATTGATAAAATTCTTGAACCACCAGAAGGCCAAGATGAAGGTGTATGGAAGTATGAACATTTAAGGTAGGTCCTTATGATATCAAAATAGTCATAGTACTTCTATTAGTAAAAATAACCTTTAATGTTAATGATTATGAATTATAAATAAAATCATTATATAACTGCAGATCAAAAAGCAAATTCTAAAGCTTTTATATTTTCAGTGTTAGAAAGGTTTTCAACTTTATTTACTGATTTGTCTCTACATTTATGGATTGGGGCCTTATTATCTTTTTATATAGTTTTCCTTAATCACATCTCTTAACCACAAATGCATTATTTTCATTTACCTACTCATGAGTAACTCTGTTTCTCTATAGAGGTTCATATCAAGTTCCTAGTATAGGCTTGGTATCTGATGAGTTATCTGTTAACTGCTGTGAACTTCCAGTCTTCCCTTTGGTAAATACAGATTAATTGTAATTCTGAAGTAAGGAGTTTTGGAGCTTTTCATAATATCCTTTGAGTGAGAAAATCCATGATGAGTGTACAACTACTTAACTAGAGTTAACTTGAGTTAACTTTAGAGACCATTGTATCATGAAGCACTTGGTTGTTTCTTGAAGTTATAAACTTTCTAATATAAACAGGAGCTGGGATAAATTGATAGGTTAAATATAGAGAATGTAGTAGGGATATATGTACATCAGGCTTTTTAAAATAATAATTATAGTAGAAATATGACTTTTCCCCGGTAAATTAGACCACATTTCCTGTGATGAGTGCCTCAACCTGTAGATAAGGTACTTTTCTTTTTGATGTTGCAGGCATGTCTGGATTTTGCAAAGACGTAATGTCTTGTCATAACAGTTCCGCAATCTTAAGATGCTAAGATTTCTTTGTACTCTGCCAGTTTTTTGGACAAATCACTTGACTACTTGATCTGGTTTTTTAAAAATACATCTCAATTCATGATTGAAAGTGTGAATATGTAGATATTTCCCTGTCCTTGTAAATCAAAATAGAAAACACTTTAGTACAACATATCCTCTGTCTTATTTTAAGCTTTGAAATTACTGTCTAGTAGGATTAATGATGAAAATAAGTGAAGATTTCTTTTTACTCTTTTTTTCATTGTGTTTTTTCCCATTACCATTTAATTCCCTTTACCCACCTCCCCCCATTAGGATTTTTTATGTAGTGTAATTCCTAACAAGTGAGGGCTGATTTTAGTTTATAAGGTTTTTATTTTAGATCTAAGAAAACCTTTTTCTCCCTATTTAACTTAGACTACGAAATATGCATTATACAACACTTATAAAATTGTTCTCATGTGTATTTTTTTACAGTATTTTATTTTTATTTTTTTGTTTATATCCTTTATTTATTTAGTCAATGCTTATTTTTTTTTATTTTTTTATTTTTAATCAGTATTTTTTAATTGTTGATATTGTACAGTTTTCTGTCTTTTACCCCGCCCCAGCCCACCACCCCAGCCCTTTCCACCTTCCTCCCATTTCCACCCCCCATAGTTTTTGTCCATGAGTCCTTTATACTTGTTGCTCTCACGCGTATTTTTTTGTCCTTGTGCTATTTTTTCCTGAATATTAGCCACTCTTTTTGGTTTTGTATTTATGCATTATACATCACATGAACATATATTTTGGTTCTTTATCATACCATATGCATCTTTATAGTTGACCTAGAAGAGTATGCGCTTGATGTTAGATTTGAGGCTTAATCCTTAATGTTATTGGTTAATGCATTTGATTATATTATGATGTTAATGGGAATTGGGTCCTGCGAGATTTAGTCAAATCTCCCACTTGCCCATACTGAATCTGTGTAACTAGGAAAAGATGCCCCTTCATTTGAGTGGGTGCAATCTCATGCCAGGATTCATGGCTTAGTGATTAGGTCATTTAGTAACTGACTTTCAGCTCTGGCTTGGGTCTTTAGGCATACAACTTTATGTTAGTCTTGTATTGAATTAACGTGAAGTAGTTGAGTTTGCATTGTTTACCACAGATGGTGTCCTTAAACATTTCCAAATTAGTTAAATTTTGCTGTTGGCTATAAGTGGGTTGAACTAGGTGAGTAACTTGTAACAACTAAAAACATGTAACATGCAGTCTACAGATAAGGGCCAGTAGAGGATGATGTGGTGATTCAGCAATAATATTATTTTTGTAGTCCAAGAACAGCATTATATTGGGCACCTGGAAAGGAAATAAAATTATAGACAACTTGAAAATATGACTGTTGACTTTTTATTTGTTTTCTTCAGTTGTAATATACTTCTTTTTTTAATTCTCACCCAAGGATATGTTTGTTTATTTTAGCGAGGGAGGAGGGGAGAGAGAGAGAAACAAATACACATGCCTTAAACGAGGATTGAACCTGCAACCTAAGTATGTGCTCTGATGGGACTCAAATCCACAAACTTTTGGTGTATGGGACGATGCTCCAACCAACTGAGCCACCTGGCGAGGGGTATAATGTACTTTAAATGAGTAAATAAATAAATACAGTATTTTTTTTTTAGTTTTTCTTTCATACGTGCGCATTTTTTTTCATTTGGGACTGTTTTACCTACCAATTACATATGTTTTAGCTTTGCATTCTTAAAAACTAAAGTGTTCTTATTTGTTTGATGGGGAAACATAGTAGTGATTAACTAATTTGATTGGATTTTTAGAGAGAACACATTCAGTATTTAGACAATTATAAAGTAAATTATCTTTGTGACATAGAGGATAAATTGCCTTTTTGTATCAAGTAACAAATCTTTTTAAAAATGATGATCTTGGCCCAGTAGCTCAGTTAGTTAGAGCGTCCTCCTGATACACCAAAGTTGAGGGTTCCACCCCTTGTCAGAGCACGTACAAGATTCAACCAATGAATGCATAAATAAGTGGAACAACAACAAAAAACAATGTTTCTCTCTTTCTCCCCTCCCTCCCTCCTCTCTCTCTAAAAATCATTTGAAAAAAATGATGATCTCAATGTCATGAAATTTCCTCCATTATTCAGAAGTATTTTTCAAGTACTTAACTGTTTCAAGCATTGTTTTAGGCTTTATAATTCTCAGTTTGGAAATTTTAGAAGGAAAGTATGTCATGAAAAAATACCCACAATCTTGTTAAGTGACACAAAAGCAAGTAACAAAATTGTGATCTCAATATATTTTAATTTGTGTATAGAAAATCAAATTTGCTGTAAACAATAGTTATCTTTTGGGATGAGGTGGTAGAATTATGGAGGACTTTCTTCTACATTATGTTTGAAGTTTTTATAAGGAGCATATCATTTGTAATCAGAGTAAAACTAGTAAAATACAGGGGAATATAAAAAATGTAGTCTTCTGTATATGTTTATATATGGATATACACATACATAATTTTTTATATGAGTGAAATCTTACTGTGAATGTGAACATATATCCTTTGTATATCCTTTGTCAGTATTTTGCTACTCTCTGGTTGCTAATCATTTTGAATGTTTAAAAGTTTTTTACATATAGATAGTTTCTGCAAACATCTTTGTGCATATATCTATCTCTGTGCAGTTCTGATTATTTAATTAGAATTGTTCTTAGGAGAGTGACTTAATAAAAAATAAACACTTCCTAAGTGTCTTGGTAAATATTTCCAAAATGCTTCTTGAAAAAATTATACCAATTTCCAGTGTTAAGAGTGATCAACTCACTGAACTCTGATATTGAACATTTTTAGAGTCCTTAGTTTTGGGTTTTGTTTTATTAATCTGTATGTCTATGTAGGAAATGTACATGTAAAATCAGGTAGTGTTGATAATGATGAAGGAGGATGGATGGTACTGATCAAGTTCTGTTTTTACAATTAATATTCTAAATATAATGTGGAAAAGAGATAAGACTTTTCATTTGTATATTTGCATTTTTAGGCAATTCTGTCTTGAGCTCAATGGACTAGCTGTCAAACTTCAGGTAATATTTTCAAGTTAAAGCAATAATGGAAAGTTCTGATTTTTCTTCCTGTTTTTACAACTTAATATGCTTACAAAGACATATCCAAAATTTCTAATTATGCTAGAATTTTACATGGAAATATAGTAACACGAATGATAAACTTTTTCATTGTTATTTTACATATTAAGAAATGTAACTATTTTTAACAGAGTGAATGCCATCCAGATACATGTACTCAGATGACAGCAACTGAACAATGGATTTTTCTTTGTGCAGCTCATAAAACTCCAAAAGAGGTGAGAGTTTATAAAATAGAATGGCTAATAGAATTGACATAACCTAAATTTCTCTAAGACAGTGGTAGACAAGTTTTTAGGGTTTTTAGTTATTTTGCTGTTTGGTTTAGTGTTCTTTGCTGCAAAGTTATTGCCACAGTGCTATTTTAGGATTTCTTTATGATAAAGTATCATTTTCCATAGTTGGGAACTACATAGGCCAGAACTCACTTTATGATTCATTGGCTGTCATGGAATAAGATCTGTCAAACTGTGCCCATACCTAATGTGTAAAGGGGTTACATAAACTTGTTTATATTTTTGGTTCAGTATGATTTCTTTTTACTTTTTTAAAGTTTTGTTGTTTTTATTCCTTTTTTTTACAGTATAATTTCTTTGAATAGGAACAGCTGTTGGTGATTACTAGTTGATGCTTACTCTATTAAGTAGAAATGTTACTTTTGAGCTTTTTAACTTTTTTAAATTGTTTATTCTATTACAGTTGTCCCAATTTTTTTCCCCTTTTGCCCTCTTCCACCCAGCCCACTCCTTTCCCCTAGTCAGTCCCCCCTCCTTGTCCATGAGTCATTCATATATGATCTTTGACTAATCCCTTCCCCTTCTTTCTTCCATTCCCCCCTTTCTCCTCTCCTCTTATAGCTGTCAGTGCATTCCATGTTTCCCTGTCTCTGGTTCTGTTTTTCTTGTTAGTTCATTTTGTTCACTAGATTCCATTTATAAGTTTGGTCACATCATATTTGTCTTTCACCAACTGGCTTATTTCACTTAGCATAATTGTCTCCAGTTCCATCCATGCTGTCACAAAGGTAGGAATTCCTCCTTTTTCTCTCTCTCTTCCTTCTTTCTTTCTCTTTCTGTGTTCTAAAGTCTGTTTTATATTACTATTTTTAGGTATATTTTATTGATTATGCTATTACACTTGTCCTAATTTTTTGTCCCCTTTGCCCGCCTCCACCTAGTACTCCTCTTCCCTTCAGCAAAACCCCCACACCTTAATTCACATCCACGTGTCATGCATATAAGTTCTTTGGCTTCTCCATTTCCTACACTTAACATCTCCTTATTTTGTACCTACCAATTATGCTTCTTATTCCCTGTACTTTTACCCCAATTCTCCCCCTTCCTCCTCTCAGCTGATAACCTCTGAGTGATCTCCGTGTCTATCTTTCTGTTCCTGTTCTAGTCATTTGCTTTTTTGTTTGTTTGTTTGTTTGTTTGTTTTTAGATTCAGCTGTTGATAGTTGTGAGTTTGTTGTCATTTTAATGTTCACAGGTTTGATTTCCTTTTTTTCTTAAGTCCCTTTACCATTTCATGTAATTATGGTGTGGTGGTGATGACTTCTTTTAGCTTTACCTTGTCTGGTAAGCCCTTTGTCTGCCCTTCCATTCTAAATGATAGCTTTGCTGGATAGAGTAACCTTGTTGTAGGTCCTTGCTTTTTATCACTTTGAATACTTCTTGCCAGTCCCTTCTTTCCTGCAAAGCTTCCTTTGAGAAATCAGCTGACAGCCTTATGGGAATTCCCCTGTAGATAAGTAACTGCTTTTCTCTTGTTAACACTTGGCATTTTAAATGATGTATCTTTGTGTGTTCCTTTTTGGGTCAAACTTGTTTGGGACTCTCTGTGCTTTCTGGACTTGTATGTCTGTTTCCTTCCCCAAATTAGGGAAGTTTTCTTTTATTATTTTTTCAAATAAATTTTCAAGTCCTTGTTCTTCCTTTTCTTCTGGCATCCCTATGATTCAGATATTGGCACTTTTGGAGATATCTCAGAGTCTTCTTATACTCTCTTCGTTTTTTTTTGAATTCTTATTTTTTCATTCTGTTCTGGTTGAATGTTTATTTCTTCCTCATGTTCCAAATTGAATCCCGGCTTCCTTCCCTTTACTGTTAGTTCCCTGTGGATTTTTCTTTATTTCACTTAGGGTAGCCTTCATTTCTTCCCTTAAGTTTTTACTGTACTCATTGATTTCTCTGAGCATTTTTATCACCAGTGTTTGAATTCTGCATCTGATAAGTTGGCTCTCTCTATTTCACTTAGTTCTGTTTCTTGAGTTTTGATCTGTTCTTTAATTTGGGCTATATTTCTTTGTTTCTCCAACTTGGCAGCCTCCCTATGTTTGTTCCTGTGTGTCAGGGAAAGCTACTTTGATTCTCTGTCTTAGTGCGCCAGTTAAATTATAAGGGGCAGGGCCTTACATATTGGCTGAGTGTGATAACCCCTTTCACCCTTTGAGGCACTGCTTGTGGGTGAAGGTTCAAAGAGGGGACAATGCTTTTGCCTGGCCTCTGGAGGCTTGCCTGGTGCTCATCCTGTTTCCAGTCACTTCACCCACTTCCTGTATACAACTGGTGCCCTTCTAGCTGCTGCTCTGGTGATGGTTCCCAGAGTTGATGTGTTTGCGTATGTTATAGGACCATGTGGGCCCTTTAAATGGACTTTTCCTGAGAAACCTGCAGTTTTTTCCTGCTGCCCCAACCCCTCCTGGGTTTTACTGCCAGAAGTTGTGAGGCTTTATCTTCCTGGTGCTAGAACCCTGGGCTGTGGGGTCTGGCCTGGGGCTGGGATTGCTTGCTCTCAAGATATCCCTCCTGATTTTTATCCACCACATGTAAAGGTGGGACCTCCTGTTCTGCCACTGCTGCCGCCTCTCTGTACCACAGTGCATCCTCTCTGCCCCAGCTCCCTGTCTCCACCCCTCCTATCTGTCTGGATGAATGTGGCTTCTTTAAATCCTGGTTGTCAGATTTATATACAGTTCCATTTTCTGGAAGTTCTGGTTTTTTGTTTTGAGGTTAGTTGTGATTCTTCTTGTGGTTGTGCGAAGAGGCGTGCATGTTACCTACGCCTCCATCTTGACTGGAAGTGAACTTTTTAACTTTATTTGTCAATATTTTTAATCTATATTTCATTAATTTGTCTTATTAAGTTGAAACTCACCATTATGATTTTTCACTTTATGTTTGGTCCTACATTAAAAAAGTTATTCATGTTCTTTTCCCTCAGTTATTGTTAGGGTGAGAATATAGGAAGTAAAAATTATTTATAGAATTTTTTTTGTTTTAAGTAATTTCTTTATATGATATTCTGATACATACTCAGTTTTCTTTAGTTATCTCAGAAATGTCCTTTACAAGTGGTTTGTTTAAAAAGTATGCATTACTTTCTCCTTGATCTGTATTCCCTTTTAATCTGTAGTAATTACTTCTTACTCATCACTGATTTGATTGAATATAATTGGGTTAGCCAGTTCTGTGGAATTATAGAGCTTCAAATAATTATTATATTGACATACCTTTTAATGCTTGAAGACAAGTGACTCTCTAATTTCAAAATCAGTATATGGTGTTACTTTGTTTGGAAAAGCCAAGTTCTCTAAAATGAGGAGTATCTGGTTCCTGTCAAAGCAAATAGTACTGCTTTGGAAGACTGATTTCATTCAGGGTGTTACTTTTTTGTAATAATAAATTGAAGCAATATTGAGATTGTGTATCATTCTATATCTGGGAAAATCTACATAATACTTTCCTTGATAATTCAGTGAAATTTGGTACATAGTATAGTTAATGATGTGACCATTCTAATTAAGAAACTGGATCAAAAAGGCTAGTTTTGTCAATTAGTAAAGATGCAGTATCCAGTTTATGATGTATTTTGAAATTTATATATACTTCCATTGTCACATCCACTTTTTCCTTCATTAATATTAAATGTAAGACAGGATAATCATGAGCATTAGGTCCCGTGTAAGTCTTAAAATTGCAACATTCTTGCTGAAGATCGTTTCCTTTGAATTGTCTGTGTATCGAGGTAGAATAATAGAATTTCTAAGTGGTAGCTATATGGAATAGATTGCTGTAAAAATATAAACAAAAGAAAATCATGAAAGGACACTTGAACTCTTGGTACAATAGGAAATAATAGCAGCTGACAGATTGGTGCTAAGAAAGTTGCTCTTATGAATTAAAAGCACTGGGCAGATTCTGAAGTGGAATAGGCAGGATACTCAGTACCCAGTAGTGCTTTACTCAATGTCCTTAAGAATTAAAAGACATTGAGAGGCATGTCCTTTAGAGGCATTGCAGCAAATCATTAATTATACAAATAGTGATTGTAAGTGACAAAGGTTGTGTAACTTATGTCTGTTGGCCCTTTTAGTCACATGTATATTGTGATCACTTGCAGTAGCATTATGAGTATATATTTAGAAAAATTGAATTTATAAAAGCTTGTGAACACATTACTTACTATTTTGTAACTTGCTGTACTTTGCCAACTTTTTGCTGTTACACATGATGCAGAATAGGAGTAGTTATCTGAGAATTATTTTTGGGGGGTTGGAAGGAAGCAGCTAAAACAAGGAAAAACTCTTCCTCAACTCCCCCTCCCCCCCAAAATTCAGAAATCAGTTAAAGATCTAAAGGTATGATGTCTGATACAGTAGCCATGAACTACATGTGACTCTGGAGCATTTAATTACAGGTAGTCCAACATGGGATGTGTTACAAGTTTAAAATACATACTGATTTTAAAGGCACAGTAAAAAAGTGTAAAATATCTCATTAAGAGATAATCGATGTATATATACAAAAGAATAAAGTTAGACCCCAACCTCACATAATGTACAAAAATTAGCTCAGAATGGATTAAAGACCTAAATGTAACAACTAAAATTATAGAACTCTAGAGGAAAAACATAAGTATAAATCTTCATGACCTTGGACTGGGCAGTGATTTCTTGAATATGACACCATGACACCAAAGCAAGAAGCAGTGGAAGAAAATACAGGTAATTCAGATTTCATTAAAATTAAATTTTTTTTGTGCTTCAAAGGAAGAAAATACAGGTCATTCAGATTTCATTAAAATTAAAATTTTTTGTGCTTCAAAGAAAATGAAAAGACAGCTCATAGAATAGGAGAAAATATTTTTGTAAATCATATCTCTGATAAGGGTCTAGTATCCAGAATGCCTAAATAAGTGTTACAATTCAGCAATTAAGAGACAACTCATTTCTGGCCGATGTGGCTCAATGGATTGAGTACCAGCCTGCGAACTGAAAGGTTGCTGGTTGTGTTCCCAGTCAGGACGCATGACTGGGTAGCAGGTCAGGTCCCCAGTTAGGGGTGTGTGAGACAGCCTATAGATGTTTCTCTCCCTCTCTTGTTCTCTCCCTTCCTGTTTCTTTAAAAATAAATGAATAAAACTATTTTTTAAAAAAGTGTTTTTTAAATAAGACAGCTCAGTTTGTCCTGGTCAGGTGGCACAGTTGGTTTGAATGTCATCATGTATAGTGAATAGACTTTTCTCTAAAGAAGGTATACAAATGGCTGATAAGTACATGAAAAGATGCTCAACATCATTAATCATTAGGTAAATGCATATCAAAACCACAATGAAAATAGATAAACAAAATATGGTATATCCATTCAATGGAATTTTTTTCAGCCATAAAAGAGAATGAAGTTCTGGTACATGCTACAGCCTGGATGAGCCTTGAGGACATTGTGCTGAGCCAAATAAACTAGACACACATGGACAGGTCTTTTATGACTCTACTTATATGAAATATCTTTTTTTTTTAAGTATTTTATTTCTTTATTTTTATTATTTTATTTATTTATTTATTTATTTTTAGAGAGGGGAAGGGAGGGAGAGAAACAGCAATGTGTGGTTGCCTCTCACGTGGCCCCCACTGGGGACCTGGCCCACAGCCCAGGCATGTGCACTGACTGGGAATTGAACCACGCGTGACCTTTGGTTCACAGCCCACACTCAATCCACTGAGCCACAACAGCCAGGGCTTATATGAAATATCTTGAAGGGGCAATTAATAGTAGATTAGAGATTACCAGGACGTGGGGAGTGTGGGAAGTTATTGATTGGTGGTATGGAGAGTTTCTGTTTGGGATGATGAAATACCTTTGGTCAGAAACAGGTAGTGGTGTTGGTTGCACAATACTGAAAGTAATTAATGCCACTGAATTGTACATTGAAAAATAGTTAAGCCCTGACCGGTGTGGCTTGGGCATCGTTCCTCACAGCAAAAGGCCACCAGTTAGATCCCTGGTCAAGGCCTGGGTTACAGGTTTGGTCCCCAGTCAGGGCACGTACAAGAGGCAACTGATTGATGTTTCTCTCTCACATCAGTGTTTCTCTCCCTCCCTCTCTCTAAAAAGAAATAAATCTTAAAGTTAAAAAGACAAATTCTATGTTCTTTATATTTTACTGCAATTATTTAATGGAACAGTGGCATACAGTTCACCCGCTAGTATGACTAAAATATAATAGATAACAACAGGTATTGGCCAGGATGTAGAGAAAAGTGGAACCCTTTTCCATTGCTGATGGGTTTGTAAAATACTGTAGCCACTTAGGAAAAATAGTTTGGAGGTTCCTCAAAATGGTAAAGATGGAGTTGCCATATGACTTGGTGATTGCACTTGTAGATGTATTCCATAAGAAATGAAAACATATGTCCACACACAAATTTTACACTGATGCTCACAGTTACATTACATTATTCATGATAACCCAAAATGGAAACAACCTGATTTCCATCAGTTGATGAATAGTACACAAACAAAATGTGGTCAATGTATGCCGTGGAATATTATTCAGCCATAAAGATGAATGAACTCTATAGAGGGAGAAACCTTTTACAGTGTATGTATATATTAAAAACATTAAAGTTTAAAAAGATTTTGAATAAAAGTAATGAAGTACTGATTCATGCTGCACTAGGATGAGCCCTGAAAACATGCTAAGAGACATTAAAGGCCACATACTCATATTGAGGAAATATCCAGAATAGGCAAATTCATAGAAGACAGCAAGTAGACTAGTTTTTGCTTAGGGTTAGAAGGAGGAGAGAATGAGAGATACTGGGTTTCTTTTTGAGGGTGATAAAAATGTTCTGGAATATAGTTGATGATAATTGTGCAATTTTTTGAATATACTAAAAAATTGTTTTAAAACCAATTTATGATCTGTGAATTATATCTTAATTTTAAATACCCTAAAAAAGATTATTAATAATTTTTATCAGTTACATGTTGAAGTGATAATTTTGGCTATATAAAATACATTATTAAAATTAATTTCACCTGTTTCTTTTTACTTTTTTGATGTGGCCACTAGAAAATTTAAAATGAAATGTATGGCTTATATTATATTTCCATTGGACAGGTGCTGAGTTAAAGGTTGTAAAACTCCCAAATGACTGGTGTGAGAAACACTGTGACTTGGGGTATTTGTTTTTGACCAAATCACCTGTAATTGTATATATGGAGAAAGATAATTTTTTCAATAAATAATTGCTCATGGTACTGTTTCAGGCAGTGAGTCCAGTAACCTTAAATTCCTGTGGATGTATAGTAGGAAAATACTTTTTTTATTTAGATGATCTTTATACATTTGCCATGGCACTATAATAAGCCATGTTTAGTAGTTATTACCTTATATTTCTAACTGCTGCTTTCAATCTCAACACCTGAAAAATATTCCAGTTACTGGGTAGAGTTAGCATCATTGTTTTTCTTTTCTCTAGTTCATTTTTTCCTTCAAGTACATGCCTGGTTCATTCTCACTGCTCCTCTTCTTTGGTCTTTTTCCTTGTCTGCCCTCAAAAGAACTGAGTGAGGAGATTACTTAGTAGTTTGATTTTTCCTTTAGAGGTTTGCTGATTTGCCATGAGACAACAGGTTTCATTGTTTTTGGTAAATAGAATAGGATAAGACAGGTTTATTAAAATATAAAGATATAAATATCATGTTAAATTTCAAAGGAGACTCAAGAAGAAAATTATTTAGAGAGCTGCTAGGGTAACATGCACATGGTAAAGGGTGCTTTCTAGGACAGTAAAGACAGTGCTTGCTCGAGGTATTTGTGAAGAGAGGGAGGCTTCTGGGCCTCTTGGTATAGTGTTTATCAGTGGACCAGGAGTCAGTATATTCCTACTGTATGCATGTTTTTGAGTCCTTCCTAACTATATGATCTTGCCTAAGTCATTGATGATCCCTGCTGCTGTGCGTCATTCCAGCACTCTCCCTCTCATGCTTTAGAGTTGGGTTATTTACATGCTTGCTTACTTGAATCTCTGTGATCTTTTCTAAGCTGGATTGCTTATTTTGAAAGATTACTTATCCTGCCTACAGATGATTTTAAGACCTGGAAGAAGTCTGTGCATACTCTGCAAACTGACCAGTGTCATTTTCCTCATTTGTAAAGTCAGAGGGTTAGATTAGATAATAGGTGTTCTTTCCAGTTCTGTATGTTATTTTCTTCTAGGTACAGTTTTGGGAGTGAGAAATTAAAAAGACATCTCCTAGATGTCTGATATTGTTTATGGGGATAATGAAGCCTTATTTATTGATGTAACATTGAATTTTAGTCATTGTGATATTGTAAGGTGATTTTTTTCTTAGGATATACTCAGGTTTTTGGAATAAGACACATATAATAAATACATCTAGCGTAAGAGGTAGAGCTCTTTGCTGATGCATTTTTATGTTTTTTTTGTAGTGTCCCGCTATAGACTATACCAGACACACACTTGATGGTGCTGCGTGTCTTCTGAATAGCAATAAATATTTTCCTAGCAGGTAAACACAACTGTTAAACATAGTATTAAACTTCCTGGGTTTAATTTAAAAGATTGTCGTTTTTAAAACTAAAACTAGGGTCCTGGTAAATGTATTGTGTTCTTTAAACCTTTTTTTAATTCATGTTTTGAAATTAGGGTTTTGGTTAAAGTTAGCAGAACTTAGCTCCCAAAGCTCATAGGCCTGTTCAATCGAGGGCAGTCCCTGCTGCTGTGTGTCATTGTCCAGGGTTCTCTCTTTGATGCTTTAGAGTTGGGACATTTACACACTTGCTTACTTGATCGAATCTCTGTGATAGAGTCAGCCCCCTCCTAGTTTGCCTAAAGAGCAGACTTTACTTAGTCGGGCTGCTTGTTTTTAAAGGATTCCTAACTCTTGCCTATCACAATCCTCATCAAATAAAATACAGGAGGAAGCCTCTGTATACTGTAATATATTATTGGCCAGGTTTGTGACTGGTCTTTTATTCTATTAAGATGTTTGTTATCAGGTAGATCACTTTGGAAATTTTATTCCCCCCATCTCCCCAAAATATTAACCCTAAAGAACTCATATAAAATATGTTAAAAATACTGGGTTTTGCCTTAGTATCCTGTATACATTTTTTTTTAAAAGAATATCAAATATGCAGGCAATTTTTATTTCAAAAAAAAAAAGTTCTGTGGAATAAAACTAATTCCTTTTAGTAGTTTTAGTTATCTTTAGAGAACAAAGTATTAATGTATGTGTTTGGTTTAGTAAGTTTGATTTGTCAGGGATTTACTTTAATTGCATTAAACCACAACCTTTAAAATGATGATGCTGGATTTCTTAGGCACTGTGGTTACATAGAAGGAGCACTGGCCCAGGAGTGAACAGGGGTTCTAGGCCTGCTCTTACCACTTACTAGTTCTTTGGTCTTGGACCGAGAAGTTATTTTTCCAAGCTGCCTGTTTCTGTACTTGTGAATTGAGAAGATTAGAATATATTGTTCCTAAGATCTGTCCAGCTCTGTGAACCTATGATTTCTGTTTCTAGGGTTAGCATAAAGGAATCATCTGTAGCAAAACTAGGATCAGTATGCCGTAGGATTTACAGAATATTTTCACATGCTTATTTTCATCATCGGCAGATATTTGATGAATATGAAGTAAGTATATTTTAATGGTTATCCTGATGCATCCTTATCAGAATGACAATAATATATGCTGATGTTATGTCTAGTTTTTTTGGTTTGGGGTAGTAAATTAAAATAACATTTTTTTCTTTGTTACAGAATGAAACATTCTTGTGTCATCGGTTTACTAAATTTGTGATGAAATACAATTTGATGTCCAAGGATAACCTGATTGTACCAATTTTAGAAGAGGAAGTTCAGAATTCAGTTTCTGGGGAGAGTGAAGCATGAAGGGAATCATATAGAAAAAATGTACTAAGCATAAAATTAACTTTCATTATGTACTGTATATATATATACATATATATATATCATTTTAGACATGTCAATCATGTATCCATATTAGAGTCTCTTTGTTTAGGATATAGGTTTTCGTATGCTGAGTGTTGCCTTTTAAAATGGGGAAAACTTTTTAAGTTATTCAGAGCTGTATATTCACCGGTGTGGCTCTCATGGTTTTTAAATAAGATTAGTATTATCTGTTTATAATGCCTGTTAATAAAAGAATTTACAGTTTGGTAAAATTGCTGCTAAACAATCATTGGATCACAATCCTCATCAAATAAACCCATCTATAAAAAGATGAGTGAGCTTGACGTTTCACACAAGCCATTTGCTAAAGAAATAGTAATGTTTTCCTTTAGTTTTACCTGAGTTTAGATTGTCTAGAAAATTCTGTAGTACATAGTTCAGTCTTAACTGTTAACTTTTCAAAAATGAGATAAAAGTTTTAAAATTCTTTTTATAGTTTTTGATATACATTTATGATTATGTGTATATCCAAATATAAATCAAATGAAGCATTAGTAATACTGAAATAATCTTAGTGCTACATAAAGTATATTCTGGACCCACATACTTGGAAAGGATTTACCTTTTTGCAACAGTGGACTGTTACATACAAGACGGTAATAATGATAGGTGCGTGAATGATGCTCCCACTGGAAACCTACCCTGTCCTTCCCTTCTTCTCATTTCTCTTCATACCCACATCCCCTCCCCGCAGCCCTCCCCACCCCCGCACTAAACTGCATTAGCTGAGAAGCTTTTCACCAGACTGTGATTTAGTGGTGGCTTATACCTATTTATATTGTATTAATTGCTTACAGACTTATACCTCATGTTAGCAATTACACTACAGGAAAAATATATTGGCATAGGCTCTTGCTTATCTTTGTTTTACAGAATTGTTCTAACTACTTGGAAAACAGTTTTTTAAATAGCTTGACTCATTCTGTTAGTAATATTACTCTAACCATCAAGGCAGCATTTAAATCGAGTTGAAAAATATTGTAGTATTTATTTTTATGACCCTACCCTGCAAAGTGTATGTTTGAATTATATGCACGTAATATTTTTTTGCAATTATTTACTACAGGTTCCAAGGGTGTTGATGAATAGTCATACATTTTTGAGCTTTGTTATAATTCAATGTATAACAAGGATTCAAATGCAGATTTTACAATCTTGTGATTTACTGAATGCAGTTTTTAACAAAGCACTGGAAGTCTGATTGCTAAACTGGTTGCAATGAGACACTAAGAGAGGCTAAAAAATTGTACATGTAGCAAAGAAAATACATAAATCCATCTCTTGAACAGAGTTAACAAACATGCGGAACTTTTTTTTTCCACTTAAAATGGTTATTTTGAAAGGAAGATGCGAATGTATTCATCTTACTTGATTTGTGTTTTTCAAATTTGAGGAAATATTTTATATCATATAATGAGTACAGCAAAAATGTAGGAAATAGTAACATACTGAGAGTGTGTATATATACTTACTACGCCTAACGCTACCAGTATATTTGATTGTGGAACAGTGCTATTCTAGCAGCCAGTCTTATTTTACCACAACCCACAACTGTCTTTTAAGAAGTTTTATGGTTGTAGTGAAAGGAATGTTGACTTTGAAATTATACATTTATATTAATGTCATTATAAGCCAGTGGGAATATTAATTTTTACACCAACTTGCTAAATACTGAGAGGCTAAACTACTAAGTTAATAAATTATATATAGCAATGTAGCTATTCTCTCTATCAGGGGTGTCCAACCTGTGGCCCAGGATGGGTATGAATGCAGCCCAACATAGAACTGTAAATTTACTTAAAACAATTCTTAGTTTTATTATTTAAATATGTATATTTTCTATATTAGTGATCACAAACTTGGGACCTGCTAGACAATTTTAAAAGATTATTGAAAGGGCTGCTGCATAATTAGGGTTATTATGTGAGGACTTTTTTGCTTGTCTGTGGTGGCAGATATCATGAAAATTATGCATGGACCTTTTTTTTGATCATCAGTTTTCTTTAGTGTTTGTGTGTTTAATGTGTGGCCCACAGATGCCAAGAGGTTGGATACCCCTGCATCTAGATGGTGACTCAAAGGATTTCGGTTGCAGTGGCTGGGATTGGTAGTCTGGCTAAGTATTTTGAAACACATTTTGAATAATATGGCTTAGTGTTAATGGGGAAATAAAATGTTTTTTCTTATTCCATTTTCCCTGTGCTGTGTTTGGAATTGATTATTAAGTAAACAAACAAACAAAAAACCCAAAATGAAGCATCAGTTTGTAGTCTTTGTATTTATATTGATGGCATCTTTATACTCATTGCATGTGAAGTTGACTCACTATACTAGGTAGATCTAAACGGGGTAGTGACCGTTTTTGCTTAATACTGTTTACAGACTTTTGAAAATATACATGTATATACCTAAGTGGTATTGAAAAATTAATGACCCTGGCAAACCATTGATTTATAAAGTAGGTGTTTGAGAAGAGGGGAATAGAAAACTCACAGTTCTGTGTAATCAGGAAGTTAAGCTCTGTGTTTTGTTTGGATTGATTGATTATCCAGTACAGCTCCAAGAGTTAAAATTTTCTTTCCATAAAATTATTTTGACCACGTAGTCAATTCACTCTTTTTCTTCTATCACATCTGGGAAAGTAGCTAGCAATAATTTATGTTCTAAGTGTCCTAGTTCTTTGGTGTGTGTATGTTTTCTATGACTTGGTCAAATTTGCATTTCTAGAACAGTTTCTTAATTAAATTCTTAATGAATTAGCACTTTTTTACTATCAGAATAACATTAAAAAATCCATAATTACATTGTTGTCAAGGACTGCGTTATGGTTTTAAACACGTTTACTGGCCAGCTAGCTCAGTTGGTTAGAGTGTTGTCCCAAAATGCCCAGGTTGCAAGTGCCATCTCAGGTCAGGGCACGTACAAGAAACAACCAACGAATGCTTGTAAGTAGAATAACAAAAGTGGTGTTTCTCTCTTCCTCTCTCTCTCAAAATCAATAAAGAAAATTTAAAAAATTAAACATATTTACTGACTAATGCCAAATTTATTGTAATAGAATTAATCATTTGTTTCTTGTGCACTTTGCCCTACTCACTATAGGATGACACCTTTTTGCCTGAAGGTTCCTATAATTTTATTTGCACATTAAGTTCTACATTTTGTATACTTTGTTTTTGCATACTTTTCAGATGTTCTAAAGGTTTCTTGGTGTAGTTATTCCATGTTATGCCAATGTTTTAGTAAAAGTAGTTTTCATTTCTTGAATGCAGCTTATTGTTGATTAAGCAGACACTACAGATGTATTTGTACAACACATTTTGCAGGTTATTTGAGATGGTCAAAACATCTAAATGTGTTTTCTGAAAAATATGCATTATTTGGCTAGTATAGCTCAGTGGATTGAGCACCAGCCTGCGAACCATTCAGAACACATGCATGGGTTTCGGGCCAGGTCTCCAGCAGGGGGCACACAAGAGGCAACCACGCATTAATGTTTCTCCTCCCCTCTCCTTTCCTTCCCCTCTCTGTAAAAATAAATAAATAAATAAAATCTTTAAAAAATATGCTTTATTAGGAGCGTGCACTGTAAAACCAGAGAATACCAAAAGAATCTACTGTACTTTTCAGACCATAAGACATGCCTAGGTTTTAGAGGGGGAACATAGGAAAACAAATTTTGAAGCAAAAAATATGGTGAAATATTTAATAACATAAATAACATTTCACCGATGTAAATGTAAACAGAACTCAACAGCAGCATTAGCAACCAGTATTCCAAATTTGGGGGAAGGAAAAAAAAAGTCTTATAGTCTGAAAAATATGGTACTAAGAGCAGTGATTTTCAATTCGTATGCCACAAGATTTTTTAAAATATGCAATACCTGACTATTTAACCAGGGGTACTAACCTCTTTCCCCTTAGATTGTCAAGTAAAAAATGACAACAGCCAACACAATAGCCACCCAGTGTGAGTGAATCAAAATTAGACCCATTTTTTTGGTCAGATTGGCAAAATATTTTTTGATGTGCTGCAGAATTTTAATAATTAGTTTATCTGTCCTATGAGATGAAAAAGGTTGAAAATCGCTGTACTAGAGGGTTATATTACTTATCTAAAAGACACATTTAGGAGGCTTACTCTTAACATTTGATATGCATTCTTTATAGGATATTTTATGTGGGCTGAGAACATAATGTAATTAAATACTAAATTTTCATAATAACCTATATTTCTAAAAAAAATACAATTGACATCCTAAAATGACATCCATGAAAATTGCATATCAATTGTCTGATATTGATTCTAGGATTAATTATAGCATCAACATTCAAAATTAGTAAGATACTTAGTTTTAAAAAATGAAATCAGTATTATATCCTGATCTGATTTCTGCTATGAACATTGGCAAAAGTAGTTTATAATTCCATAAATAGTGTATTTCCCTCTTTATTTTGGGTGGGCCTCATGAGATCCATCTGTATCCTGTATAACAATGAGGTTTTACTTAAAAACTAGTTTGTTGCAGATCATGGGATTTTCTGCCTTTTTTGAAATTGTCAAAGGAACATGCACATAAAATGTGGTTATTTGAAAGAATTTTCTTTATTTACATTTGCTGGTTTTAATATTTATTTTCCTTAGCATCTAAAAGAAAATGTGAATTTATTTTTTGTTTTAAAATTTCATTTATTTTTAGACAGAGGGGAAGGGAGGAAGAAAGAAAGGGAGAGAAATATCAATATGTGGTTGCCTCTCCTGTAGCCCCTAATGGGTGCCTGGCCGGCAACCTATGCATGTGCCTTGACTGGGAATTGAACCAGCAACTCTGGTTTGCAGGCCAGTGCTCAATCCACTGAGTCACACCAGTTGGGGCAGAAAATGTTAATTTGTTTTTTAAAAATGCCGTATACCTTGTTCTAAAAGTAAGAGGTTAAATTAAGTAGAAACCATTGTATTCTGTCCTCGTATTTTCCCCTACTGTTTTCCGAGATGAGATAGGCTGAGAGGAGTCAACGGAACAAGGGAACCCCGGAGAGGAGGAAACTGGGTATGGTCATTATTGCACTAGCAAGTGAAATACTGTCTTCACCTAAGTCCAGTAATTCAATAGATTTTTTTTGTGTGTGTTTTTGTGGGTAAAATCCTAGTTAACTGACCTAAAAAATGTCTGTTTTTAAAACCAGGTGTATATACAGAAAGATTATGCCTGCCTTCATTTGGGTAATATTTAAATCACATTAAACATTTGGTGCTTTTTGTTTTTTAAACATCATTTTGTGAAACAAGTAAAGAATGAAGATCTTGCATTCTGATTGCTGAGATATATTAGTGACTATTCTTTTTCAATATCTCTTGAAGTAAATTATCACAGATTTAGTGGTTTAAAACAATATAATTTTGTTCTTAAAGTTCTTAAGATCCGAAGCTCAAAATCAGTGTTAACTGGGCTAAAGTTAGCTTCCTGGTCCTCTCTAAAGTCCACAGGGAAGAATCTGTTCCTTGCCTCCCTTTGCTGCTGGTGGCTGCTGGCATTTTTGGCTCGTGTCTACCTCATTCCAGTCTATGCTTCCACGATTAGGTTGCTTTCTCCTGTAGTGATGATGTCTCTTTCTGTCCTATCTGGGTTTTAAAAGCGTTTCATGGGTAACTCTCATGCTATTAGTTTTGGAAACCACTGGGGAATTCAGGAGATGAGGTAAAAGGTACACCTTTTCAAACCAGTAAATGGTAGTTGTAGCCAGCATTTTCTCAGGGAAAGATAAATCTGGCAAAATCAATGACATTTCACCTCTAAGGTAAGTTCCTAGGGGAAGGAGTGAGTTGGGCTCCTACCATCCGCTTATCCCAGGGTTGCTGAGGACAATGAAATGCTACACAGCAAAAGGAGGGGGTGGCTCCGCAGCTAACCGTCTGTCTTGAGCAAGCTGTGCTGCCAGAATTTTGCTTTTTAAATGTGGGAGCCTATTTGAGACATGTTGAGTCTCACAATTTGATGGATTCAAAAGCCTTGTTTTATGAGATTAATACTGTTTGTGAGGACCCTTAACCATGGCATTCAAGATAACCCTTTTGTATTTTGGTTTGAATTGATTAAAGGAAATCAGGTAAATTTTAACAGGTCAGTAATGTTTTGGTTCCTTGCAAAATGATAATGCTGCCAATTGCAGAATTTCCAAGTGCATCCTTAGGTTGGCGTGGGTGAAAATTTCTACTTAGTTTTTCCTTTTTTAAAATTTTGTTTATTTTTAGAGAGGGGAAGGGAGGAAGTAGTAGAAACACTGATATGAGGGAGAAACATCGATTGGTTGAACCTCATCGGGGGAGCGGACACGCCACCCAGGCATGTGCCCGGACCAGGAATCGAACTCAGGACCCTTCACTTTGTGGGATGATGCCCAACCAACTGAGCACAACGATCAGGGCTAGTTTTTTTTTTTCTGAAGAAATGAGTACCAACCAGCCTGAAGTCTTTAGGGCACTTAGTAGGAAAAGTAATTTTGATGCTGTCAGACTTAGTCCAGCTGTGTTTAGCATATTGTAGACTGAGGAGCATATTTATCTGTTTGGGGGTGGTACAGGTATTAAATCCAGCCTTTGTATCATCACTCTTGAATCGCTTGGGTTTTTTTTATCTGGGGAGCCCAATTTAAAGAGTTGGCAACCTCTTACGACAACTAAGAGGCCTCCATTGTGCTGGTCTTATTTAGCAAATCCTGAGAAGATAAGCAAAACATATTCCAAACTAGAAAAGGGATCCTAGGGGTCATTAAGTTAAGCATCCCTTTATTGTTCTCTTGTTTTACAGATTAAAAAACAAAACAAACCAAGGGCACAGTGATTAAATGATTGTCCAGCTCTCCCACAAATAGTACAGAACTGGGGCCTCAACTCCCTGAAGGGGGTGGAAGTTAATGTAGAAGAGGTAAAAAAAGAGAAAAGGTCATCTGACGGGGCCTAGGAAACCAACATCCTCTCTGCATATAACCAATATAATTTCTCAGTAGTACCAGCACTATAAAGGTGCATGCACTGTCAGGTAATCTCCACTCTTAAAAACACCCTAGTTAACTTGCATGTTGTGATTCTGTAAGCCCAGAAGTGCTTCTTGGGGCCAGAGGTTAACATCGTAGTTGTCTAAGTCTCTGGGAGTAGGTTAGAGTTAGGAGTTGTGTGAAATCTGTTCATCTCATAGAGTATTTGGTATTTCAGTGTGTGGTACACTAAATAGTAGGGATGTTTGGGGACTTCCAAAATCCCTGATTTATTTTCAAGTGTATCCTAGTCACCTCTGTGATTTTGGCTGATTATAAACAGTCTCTTGTCCTGCTTACAATTTGAAATGTAAAAATAGGCCAGCCATCAACTGGCTAAAATCCCATTTGCCTTTAGCTTTTATTAGCTACTAATTCACAAGTATGCCAAAAGCTTCACAATGTACCTATTCTTCCCCAGGGCTTCCAATACAACCAAGTACTAACCTGATGGATTTCTCAAGTTGGGCCCAAATGTGCTGCTTTGCATCAATTGCACATTGGGGTTGTCACGCGGCCCTTCTCTGCTTATGCATCAAGGGATCTACGTAAAATGTGAGGTCCAGTTTATGATGATCTAGATCCAGTTGAGTGAATAAATTGAAAAGTTTTTAGCTATTATTGCAGAGGACATATTTCATGGAGGTTGTCTTTTAAAAGAAGTTTTTCTCCTGGTAAAAATACATTTGCATCTTGTCTAGTTAAGCCAGTGAAGCAATTTAAGGACTGTGTTTATGATCTTGGAAGTGAATTAGAAAATAAACTTTAGATTACAACTATGTAAACAGCACAGCCTTCTGGAAGCTAGAAATGAGACAAATGGAGAATAAAGAAAAGGTGATATTTGTGACCTTCAAAGGATAGGAATAAATTATGGAAAATGCATCTTTAACTATAGATTTTCAATTTCTCCCTAAGTAAATTTGGAATATGTTACATTTTATAGTTTTAAAATTCTATGAAGTTAAAAAAAATTTTAATGTCTAATTAGAGATAAAGAAGCTCTAAATCTTGGCAATGATGGCTATTAAAATATCCTTTTTGCTTATTCACATTAATAAGTTTTTTCTAAGCCATATTCACAACCTGTCCATTAGCAATCAATGAAGATTTTCCTTTGGTGCTGTAGGTATGTGTGTAGTTAAACGTATTGATACAAGAAGATTTAAAATGACTGGTGATGGTTTGGGGGAATGAGGAAGAGGGGCTTTTCGAGCACTGCGTGGAGCAGGGGAGATGTAGTATGAGGCTGCAAAAAGAGCTGGCTAGTTCTTGGTGAGAGGATTATGGGTGAAATGATGGGGTTCACCATTTCTGAATAAGATGCCAAATTTTAGAGCAGGGGTAGAGACTAAGTCCTTTGTTATTTTAATTACGTACCAGTTCCCAGATAACGTGCAGTCACTGTGGGAAGAACCCATCGGTAGAGAGTGGAAAGCTGATTTGACAGGAGAATATCAAGGACAATGCGACCATATTGATTGGGTTCACATGTCGGAGGCTTCAGGAGAGGCCACAGCTTGCGAAGTACAGAGTTAAGTGTTGGAAGGAGGGGCTGCCAGAGTGTGCCTTTCTGGCTGTCACGGCCCTTCAAATCCCAGGCATCACGTCCTCGCCACTCGGTCTCCACTCATTTGCAAGATGCTAGGGTTCCCCAGTACCTTAGAGCTTATTATATAGTTACTCAGAAATAAAATCATTACTCAGAATAGAGTGCAAAAAGGGGCCAATGTGGCCTGGAAATGCGACGTTGAAGGGGAGGCCAAGTGTAGGGCAACAGACAGGAACAGATTTCTCTACAGGTGAAGAATTTCCACCAAGTGAGTTCCCCTATTGCCTACTCTCTCCCAATGCCTGTGAAACCCTCTACCTACTGATAAGGACCCATCTGCATCCCCTGATCTCAGGCCCTGACACAGCCATCTGCTCTGCACCGTCTGAGGTCCTCTGCCCCGATCGTCCCAAGATTTTTTTTTAAGTATATTTTATTGATTATACTACTGTGGTTGTCCCATTTTTCACTCTTTATTCCCCTTCGCCCTGTGCACCCCCCTCCCACCCGCATCCTGTTCCCCTTTAGTTCATGTCCATGGGTCATATATGTAAGTTCTTTGGCTTCTACATTTCCTACATTATTCTTAACCACCCACTATCTTCTACCTACCATTTATGCTACTTATTCTCTGTACCTTTTCCCTCTTTTCCCCCTCCCACCCCCCCACTGATAACCCTCCATGTGATCTCCATTTCTGTGATTCTGATCCTGTTGTAGTTGTTTGCTTAGTTAGTTTCTGTTTTTTTTTTTTTTTGGTTCAGTTGTTAATAACTGCAAATTTGTTATCACTTTACTGTTTTTTATCTTCTTTTTCTTAGATAAATCCCTTTAACATTTCATATAATAAGGGCTTGGTGATGATGAACTCCTTTAACTTGACCTTACCTGGGAAGCACTTTATCTGCCCTTCCATTCTAAATGATAGCTTTGCTGGATAAAGTAATCTTGGATGTAGGTCCTTACCTTTCATGATTTGAAATACTTCTTTCCAGTCCCTTCTTGCCTGCAAGGTTTCTTTTGAGAAACCAGCTGATAGTCTTATGGGAACTGGTTTATAGGTAACTGTCTCCTTTTCTCTTGCTGCTTTTAAGATTCTGTCCTTATCTTTAATCTTGGGTAATGTAATTATGATGTGCCTTGGTGTGTTCCTCCTTGAGTCCAACTTCTTTGGGACTCTCTGAGCTTCCTGGACTTCTTGGAAGTCTATTTCCTTGGCCGATTGGGGAAGTTCTCCTTTGTTATGTTTTCAAATAAGTTTTCAATTTCTTGTTCTTCTTTTTCTCCTTCTGGCACCCCTATGATTTGGATGTTGGAACGTTTAAAGATGTCCTGGAGGTTCCTAAGTCTCTCCTCATTTTTTTGAATTCTTGTTTCTTCATTCTGTTCCAGAGAATGCTTATTTCTTCCTTCTGTTCCAAACCATTGAATTGAGTCCTGGTTTCCTTCTCTTCACTGTTGGTTCCCTGTTTATTTTCCTTTATTTCACTTTCCTTTTTTATTATAGCCTTCACTTCCTTTTTTATTTTGCATCTGTACTCGGTCGTTTCTGTGAGCATCCTGATTACCAGTGTTTTGAACTGTGCATCTGATAGGTTGGTTATGTCTTTGTTGCTTAGTTGTATTTTTTGTGGAGCTTTGATCTGTTCTTTCATTAGGGTCATATTTCTTTGTCTTGGCGAGCCTCTTCTGTTGTAAGGGGTGGAGCCTTAGGTCTTCACTAGGGTGGGGCAACCCACTTTGCTGGGTTGTGGCGCTGTATGTGGGGGAGGGGTCCAAGAGGGAACAATGCTGCTTGCTTGGCTCTTGCCTTGTTTTCAGTCACTTTCCCCACTTCCCACAATCGAATTGTGCCCTTTCAGGTGCTTCCCTGGTGCTGATTCCTGTTGAGTGGGCTTGTGTTCTAGGACACTGTTGGCCCCTCCAATAGACTTTCCTATGAGGCTGGGAGTTTCTACTGCTGCCACCTCAACCCCCGCAGGTGTTTTCAGTCGGAGGTTTTGAGGCTTTATTTCCCCACACTGGAACCCTGGGTTGCACAGTCTGTCTCGCTCCCTAGGTGTTCCTCCGGGTTTATTTGCACACAAGTGTGGAACTGCCCTGTCGGCCAGCCTCCACCTTGCTGTGAGTCCTCTCTGCTTGGCTGCTCATCTCCACCTCTCCTACCGGTCTGGATGAATGTTTCTTCTTTAACTCCTTGCTTTTGGACTTTCATACGTCTAGGTTTTCTGGCATTTGTGGTTGTTTTCTGTTTTTAAATTGTTTATTATCCTTTTGGTTGTGCAAGAACGTAAAGTGTATCTACCTACACCTCCATCTTGGCCAAAACTTTAGAAAGAGGGGAAAGGAAGGGGAAAGAGAGAGAAACATGATGTGCGAGAGAATCAGCAATCATTTGCCTCTCAAACTTGCAACCTTTTGGTCTGCTGGCTGGCACTCAATTCACTGAGCCACACCAGCCAGGGCAAACATAAATTTCCATCTCTGCTTTTACTTCAGATCCCCTCTGTGTACTGACATAATGACATAGGGGTCTCTGCCTTTCGTAGACCCTGGCATTGGGAAAAGTTGTTTGCTTTTATTGAGCATCTTTTCTGTGTTTCATAATTCATGGCATTTTGTGAGCTGCAGAATTTGTGCTTGTTTCTACCAAAAATTCATCATCTCTTGAATATGGAACTTAAGTTCATCTACAAAGCAAAAAACATTTCTGCAAATATTGTTAATGGCCATTTCCACAGAATAATTCTGAGCAGAATATTCTTAAATTAAAAAAAATTTTTTTAAAGATTTTACTTATTTATTTTTAGAGAGAAGGGAAGGGAGGGAGAAAGAGAGGGAAAGAAACATCAATATGTGGTTGCCTGTCGTGTGCCCTGCACTGGGGACCTGGCCCGCAACCCAGGCATGTGCCCTGACCAGGAATTGAACTGGTGACCCCTTGGTTCACTGGCCAGCACTCTATCCACTGAGCCACACCAGCCAGGGCCTTAAAATTTTTTTGTATCTATAAAGGTAATGCTTCAGCATGATACAATTGGAATAATACCATGTTAACCTTATTTACAATTCATGGAGATCAGTCTAGTTAGTTATATATTTGATAACACGTAATACATAAATGTATAAAATATAAACATTTGTGTTCAATAAAACAATAGCCCAATAACAAATGACATTTTATTATTCAAATGATCTTACAATGTCAACACCAATGCTAATAAAATCATATAACATGTTGAATTCATAAATGGCAAAGTCAGCTGTAATTCACTTGAAGGCTCCCCCATGTCAAAGTAAGACTTTCACAGAACAATGAAAACCCTCTATTTCGTAGAATTTTAACGTGTGCCTGGTGAAGGCCGGGCCAGGCAGAGGCGCCCCTGCGGCAGCGCACGGCGGTGGAGATGGGACAGCCGGGTCAGCAGGCCCGCCGCGTGCGCGGTGGGCAGTTTCACTCCCCGGGATGGGAAACTCTGGCCTTCCACCTTCTTCATGGTGCAGCCATCAAAATGAAAGCATAATCCAAATCTAGGCAGATGTAAATGGGACTTCAGTTTCCCCTCAAAGTTGAGGTTTTCCCTTTTCATGCTCTTTGCAATATTAAGAGAAATAAAATTAATTCTTCCTGTGAACTAAGATTGGGTTCTTCCTGTATTGAATGTAAGGAAAGCTGCTTTGCTCTCCCTACTTTTGGCTGCTAGAAACACCAGAGCTTACACTCAGAGTCAGTACAGGGTTGGTAACATGGTGACCTTTTAAAAGCAAAGACATACCAAAAAGATGTTCTTTTAAAGAATATTTTAACAAACAGGGGTTTGTTTTGTTTATACATTCCATGGTTAAAGATGAAATTTGGATTTATTGTTATATTCAGGAAATAGGGATTTCATTATTAGTCCTGTGTGTGTGTGTGTGTGTGTGTGAGAGAGAGAGAGAGAGAGAGAGAGAGAGAGAGAGAGAGAGAGAGAGAGAGAGAGACACGTTATTTTTCAGTTTATGTAAGACTCTTAAGTTCCTGAGATCTTTCTAATTAGGTGAAATACTGGTTGAGATACTTAGTCTTCTTACCAGGAATTGTAGGAAATTATACCTTGTACATTCATGAGAAAATGAAGTAGATTATCAGTTAATAACCTAATGAGACATCTGTTTAAACAGATGTTTTTATTTGGGAGCAGTGTAAACATGATTCTAAATTTACAAATGTGTTGGTTATTCTTCCTTGTCTGGGAGGTTGAGCCAAAGTTTTCCGCGATTAGAAGGAAGCCTGAGCCTGGAAGAATTCAGACTATTCCGTAAATGCAGATACAGTAATACAATCACGTCAGCTGGCAGTTATTTAATAAGCACGTACAGGGCCTTCTGTTGCTTTGCTGCGCCGCTCACATACACGTGACCTGAGTCACCCCGTCTTCCTGGTCAAAGGGTCCATCCTCAAATTCCCGCAGGACGCTGTCGCTGCTGCTGAACCCCGAGAAGCTGCTGCACTGTGCTGGCCTCTTCTCCTTCAGCCAGCACTCTCCCGGAGGAGAGAGCAGGCCCTCCGCAGGTGGGCTTCTGTTCTCTGCAGGCTGGGACGTGGCCGTGTCTAGTCCGATGCTCTTACTGGTGACCTTGTTCCTGTCTTCCCCTTTTATGTGCCGGCTGGCTTTCCTCTGAAACAGAGATTGGCACCAGGGGTCAAAAACATGGGTGCTTTCCTGTCCCCCTGATCTAGCACATGCTGTTCTCTGCCCGAAATGCCCTGTTCCGCCTTCTCTTCAAAGTCCTGCCCAACTCCAGGGCTGGCTCAGAGCCCTTCACATTCCCTCCTGCCCCAGGTGAAAAAGCGACCCCCTCCACCGCCTTTCACAGCCCTTTGCAGCTTCCTAGCACAGTATTCTCAGCAGTGGCAGGCTGGTTGTATGCATGTCTGGACCCTCAGCAGCATCCCTGAGGACAGAAACCTGCTCAGATCACACTTTGGGGAACGAGGTGGGGTAGAATACATTCACGATCCCATTTTTCTTCTTGGTGTTAATTGGGATTGAACAACAGAAAGGGGTCACCAGGAGCCACCTCACACCCATTTCACTGAAGAATGGGCAGCACAGAAGAGTCACACATAATTCCGATCGAGTTTAGGCCTGGAGCTTCCTCCTGGGTCAGGCAGACCCCTGTCCTTGTCCTGCTACTAACTGCTCCTGCCTGATGGGGTTGGGGACCTGGGGTGGGCCGGGCACGCTCAGCCCCTGGACCAGCCCATTCTGCACACTGTCTGATAAGCTGCGGGTGTTTTTGCTTTGAAATATTTGTTGAAGGCTGACGACGTTCTTGGTGCAGTTCAGAATAAAGAGGAGGACACGGTCTCTGCCAAGGACGTGAGAGTAAGACGTCTAAGTCAACGGAAGGGAAGGTCAGGGGGAGAACTGCGGCAGCTCAGCACGTGCGCGTTCAGACTCCGATGAATTTCTTTACAGGAGCTTCTTTAATACTGAAAACATGGCACAGATTAGAATGCGATCAGGTACTTTTAGGTACAGAAAACGGAAACAAGAGTAAATAAAAAAGAAAATTTTGGAAGATAAATAAAAGTGATAAATTTAAAAAGCACAATAATTCCCAGTTTACAGAGAGTTTATTTGTGAGAAAACAGGGATTACCATTCAATATGGCAGCGCAGATAAACACGGCTCGGCTCGCCTCCTTGCACGACCACATCAAAATTATGATTAAGCTACAGAACGACCATTGTTCAAAACGACCAGAAATAAAGCTGAATGGAAGTCCTACAACTATGGAATGAAAGAAGAAACCACATTGTGCCTGGTAGGAGGGATGGAGATGTGTAACGGGCTGCTCCCACAGCCATGTGTGGAGCATAAAAATTGGGAGGGATATCTCAGGAGCGAGGTGTCCCAGGCCCTCACCAGGCCCCCCAGCCCAGGGATCCAGTGCCAGGAAGATAAGTCCTCATCACTTTTGGCTGCAAAAACCAGTGGGAATTGAGGCTGTGGAAGACGAACTGCTAGAGTCCCAGACAGTTTCTTTTAAAAGGCCCCCACACAGACTTACTTGAACTCACTCCCTCTGAGCTCCAGCATGGGAGCAGCAGATTAAAAGGCACCAGAGACATGTGAGGAGGAACTGAAGTGTCTGGCAACAGTGTGAGAGCTGGGGGGCTGCTTTCTCCCAGACAGAAGTTCTGACAGAGGCCACTGTTCCTTTTCTGAGCCCTCCTCCAACAGAGTGGGCAAGTGGGCACCACATCTGAGACTCCATTAACCTGTTCGCCCTTCCTCTGTTTGCCTTCCCTGGTTATTCCCCAAGGCTCTGCCCCAGCCAACTTTCAGGCCTACCCAAGCTGTTTTCAATGGCTTTTCCATACAAATGACTTGTCTTGGCTCAGGCTGCAGGTTTTCCTAAATTCTCTCAGTCAAGCAGCATCTGGTCTCAGCATGCCCTATACCTATTGCTAAGTGGCCCCAGGACTGGCTCTAGCAGGAGCTGGCCTTGGTTCACAGCTTGAAATTGCGTGGGTACCTCAAAGCCCTACAAGTAGCAACTAACTACAGATCACCTTGCAGCTTATGCTGGGTGGCCCCAGATAGAACACAGGTGGTGGCTGACCTTGGCCTGCACCTCCTGGGAGGCCCCAGAGTCTGCACACTCAGGGTGCAACTACAGACCATGTCAGAGCACCACTACCCAACCACTTCCACAAGTGGCACACTCAAGGGGCAGACTCAGCAGGCACCAGGGCCCTGCTGAAGTAAGTCTTGCTCTGGGGAGTGGGACCCCACACAGCTGATTCTCCAGGGTGATCTGAGTTTTGTGTTCAGTGGTCACAGCCAGTTCTTGCAGCTGATTGGCCTGGGTAAATCCCTCCCATTGACCTGCCAACAGCAATCAAAGCTTAACTACAAGAGGAGGGTGTACACAGCCCACTCAGTGGGCACACCTGGAGTACCCAGCTTGGGTGATGGGAAGGCTGTGCCACTGGACCCTACAGGACACCTACTACATTAGGCCACACTTCCAAGCTAGGGAGTTGTAGTAGTTTTACCTAATACATAGAAACGCAGGGAGGCAGCCGAAATGAGGAGACAAAGAAATATAGCCCAAATGAAAGAAAAGAACAAAACTCCAGAAAAAGAACTAAACAAAATGGAGACAAGCAATCTACTAGATACAGAGTTCAAAACACTGGTTATAAGGATGCTCAATGAACTTAGCGAGAACATCAACAGTATAAAAAAAACATGGAAACCATAAAAAAGAACCAGTCAGAAATGAAGGCTACACTACTTGAAATGAGAACAATTTACGGGGAATCAACAGTAGAATGAATGAAACCAAGAACAAAATAAGCTATTTAGAATATAAGGAAGCAAAAAATACCCAATCAGAACAAAAAGAAAAAAAGAATACAAAAAAATGAGGATAGTGTAAGGAGCCTCTGGGACAACTACAAGCATTCCAGCATTTGCATAATGAGGGTGCTGGTAGGAGAAGGGAGAGAGCAAGAAATTGAAAACCTATTTGAAAAATAATGACAGAAAACTTGCCTAATTTTGTGAAGGAACTAGACATACAAGTCCAAGAAGCATAGAGTTCCAAATAAGATGAACCCAAAGAAGTCCACACCAAGACACATCATAATTAAAATGCCAAAGGTTAACAAAGAGAGAATCTTAAAAGCAGCAAGAGAAAAACAGTTACCTACAAGGGAGCTCCCATAAGACTGTCAGCTGATTTCTCAAAAGAAACTTTGCAGGCTGTAAGGGATTGGCAAGAAATATTCAAAGTGATGAAAAGCAAGGACCTACAACCAAGATTATTCTATCCAGCAAAGCTACCATTTAGAATGGAAGGGCAGTTAAAGAGATTCCCAGACAAAGAAAAAGCTAAAGGAGTTCATCATCACCAAACCAGTATTATATGAAAGGTTAGAGGGTCTTCTTGTAGAAGAGGAAGATTAAAAAATAATGAACAATAAAATGGCAATAAATGCATAACTATCAATAATTTAATCTAAGACAAACTAAATGAACAAGCAGAAGAGAAACAGAACCACAGATACAGAGAATGTTTTGATAGTTGCTAGATGGAAGGGGAGTCGGGATGGGTGAAAAAAGGTGATGGCATTAAGAAATACAAATAGTTGTTACAGAGTAGTCATGGGATGTAAAGTACAGCACAGGGACTATAGTAGCCAAAGAACACATGTGCATGACCCATGGACATGGACAACAGTGTGGGGATTGCTAGAGGGAGTGACAGGTGCTGGGTGGAGGGGGCAAAGGGGAAAAAATTGGGACAACTGTAATAGCATAAACTAAAATATAATTTAAATTAAAAAACAGAAAAGAGTTTGTTTGCTGAAAGTTCATTTATATGTTATTTGGGAACTGGTATTACACTTTCCTAAATATAAGAGTTAAAATGATAAAATTCTTGCTCTGGCTGGTGTAGCTCAGTGGATTGAGCGCGGGCCTGCGAATTGCGGTTCGATTCCCAGTCAGGGCACATGCCTGGGTTGCCAGATGTTTCTCTCCCTTTCTCCTTCCCTTCCCCTCTAAAGATAAATAAATAAAATCTAAAAGGAAAAAAAAATCTTTAAAAAAAAATGATAAAATTCTTTTTTCTTTTTATTATAAAATTCTTAGAAAACAAAAAGCATAGAAGTTCGATGCCCAGGCCAGTCTTACAAACGTTTGCTAACTTACAGGCTTATTGAACTGTACTATATAAAATACAAAAGTATTTTCTACTGGTTTTCAAAGCAAATATATCAAGCAAACAGCTTTATTAAACTGGGCTCCTGTGGAATGTAACCCGTTTATGACGTGGTTGGTATAGGAACATGCGGCCCTCAGCATGCTGCCTGCAAAGGAGCGTTACTAGAGTCCTTGGGCAAGTTCAAGGGCACAAAATCTAAATGGGTCCTACTTCAACAAAGGCCCAGCTTCATGGCACGTTCTCATGGTACTGGGATGCAGGCCAGTGAGGATCCAGCCTTTGGGCTGTAGGCAGCGCTGATGGGTTCTGCCAGACTGGGCCCCTTTCTCAAGCCTGGCTACTGGCTCCCTTTCCCACGTGCATAAAGAATGCATTCGCTCTTGAAGGGCCTCTCAGCGCCCACTGAATGAAAATGGGAGGACAGAGTGCCTGGGAGCACTTGGCTGCCTGGATCTTCCCTCCCTCGCCCGCACCAGGGCCAGAGGTAAATTTTGCAATAAATTCCTATCATATATCAGCAAGCACAGGCCAACTCTCACATACTAAATGGGAATTTTCTTAGCAAAAATTGGGTATTTTCAAAAATAAGATGATATTAGTCACTTTCAGATAGGTACTTATTTTAAAATTTTGTTTATTGAATTTATTGGGATGACATTGGTTAATAAAATTTTATAGGTTTCAGGTGTACAATTCTATAACATACATCATCTGTATATGGTGTTGTATGTTTACCACCCCAAGTCAAATCTCCTATCACCATTTACCCCCTTCACGCACTTCTACCTTCCGCTCCCCAACCCCCTTTGTCTGGCCATCACACACACACACACACACACACACACACACACACACACACATACTTATATGTATATTTTTTACTTAATCCATTCACCTTTTTCATCCAGCCCCCAACACCCCTCCCCTCTGACAGCTGTCAGCCTATTCTCTGTACCTATGTGTCTGTTTCTATTTTGTTTATTAGTTTATTTTGTTCATAGATAAATATTAAGGAAACAGCTACCAAATGTAAGTGTCAAATATTAGAAGATGACAAATACCTAACATGGTAACTCTAAAGAAAGGTTTCAGAACCCTTTTCTTTTTTACCGTAAGACTCTTCATAAATACATTTCAGCAATGATAATGCCTCCCCTATTCCACCCTCTCTGCACATGAAATAACAGCATTTCCAATCAATCCGATCGCAGTGTTCTTATAACTTAGAGTGTAGGAGTCTGAAGGCCGACCAGTCCTTGGAGATCATCTACTTTAACTGCTCATTCTACAAAGGTAGGACTCTGGCCCAGAAGAAGATGGGATTTGTCCAAGTTTAGGGAAAGGCTTAGTGGATTGAGTGACAGCCTGTAAACTGAAAGGTCACAGGTTCAATTCCCAGTCAGGGCACATGCCTGGGTTGTGGGCCAGGTCCCCAGTAGGGGGAGTGAGACCACACATTGGAGTTTCTCTCCCTCTTTCTCTTTCTCTTCCCCTCTCTAAAAAGTAAATAATGAATCTTTTTAAAAAATAAAGAAGTTAATGTATATATGAAATATTTCTTGGTATTCATATGATTTTTTAAAATTTAATTTAAAATTTGTTTTGAGAGAGAGGGGAAGTCAGGGAGAAATAGAGGCAAACATTGATTAGTTGCCTCTCATACGCGCCCCAACCAGGGACCAAACCTGCAACCTAAGCACATGCCCTGACTGGGAATAAAACCTGCAACCTTTCAGTTTACGGGATGATGCCCAACCAACTGAGCCACACTGGCCAGGGCTTCATATGATTTTATTATAGTCACCCTGGGAAAGATCTAATTCAGAACATTTCTCTGGCTGTTGCTTCTTCACTTCTTGGTCTGCATTAGAGAAATAATTCAACAGGTGTGCCCATGAAGTCTTCGCCTCTTGAAATCATTCATCTTGAGATATATTTTATAGACAAGAAAATTATTTGAATGCAAAACCACTTTAAAGAACAAGGCATGTAAAATTGGAGCCATTAAAATTGAACTCCTATCTCCCGGCCCCTATTTTCTCCATCTTTCCTTTAGTAACGGAGGTCCTCCCCATCTGCTAAAAACTGTCAGTTTTAGCAGGGCATGTGGCGTTTCACTGTGGCACCAGCTCATGGACTAAATTTCCCAGCCTCCCTAACAGATGCCTGTGGCAAAGCAAATAAGTTTAGACCAACGGGCTGTGAGCAGAGCTGTGTCTGTGACTTGGGGGTCAGAGCTGTAGGAGCATGCCTGGAAGTCCTTATGGCTGCTTCTTGCTGGCTGGACGTGGCAACAGTGTGGCAGCAGCTCTGGTCCAGAGGCAGAAGCCAAATGTCCGGGGGGCAGAGCTGACCGGTCAGGACGCAGAGCCACACTCTGCCTTCCTGTGCCTGCCCATCTGTAGACCATTCCAGGAGAGAGACTGTCACTTGCAGTGAGCTCATTCTCTGTGGGCCTTTTCGGCATTGCATTGTGATGGCAGCTAGTCACCAACTAATAACTAGCAGGAAAAAGTTGTTGGTGACTGATGCTTTTTAGCTTAATTTTCCCTGACTTTCCAATAATGAAAAATTTCAAGTTTAAGGGATAGTACCATGAATGCTCATATACTTACCCCTTAATTCAACACTTGTTAATATTTTGCCATATTTGCTTTACATATATGTATATGTGCATTTTTGAACTTCAGAAAACATTAAGACATTATATTCCTATAGACTAGCTGAAGGTAACTTTTAGCTGGAGGGTTGTTAGGAATTCTGGATTTTCCTTCAGTTTCTTCACAGAGTTGAGGTGTGTTCAATCATTTAACATAGAAACACCTTCCTATGGAAATGAAAGCAACAATTCATCTGAAGAGGCCCTGCGCCGAGCCCTCCTTGTGTTTTCTGACTGAGTCCTTCTCACAGCCCTGTGGCGGGCACTGATGCGCACGCTTTGCAGATGAGGACGCAGGAGCTCGGAGACTGCGGCGGGCGGACGCAGCGTGCAGGTGTGCGCGCACGCAGGGAACCCTCCTCCAAGTTAGCGGAAACTGAGTACTTTTAAATGACCTTTGGGTTCAAAGGGAAATAGGCTAGAGAGTTGAACAAAAATGAAGACTTTTTACGTACTAAAAGTATGATGAATTTTACTTTAATCTTCAAAGGAAATAAAGTTAAGCCAGGAGATCTTAGAAGAAGAACTGTGAACATTTAAGAGGTGGAGGTAAAATCCTGGTCTGAGTTTCTTACCCTACTCAGCATGGCTCACTTCCTTGAATCCGTTCAGAGGCCTCTCCCCAAAACAAAGAAAAATGAAGACAGAGGACAGAAAGCACGGTAAAAAGAACCTTGCTTTACTACACCACCCAGTCTCGTGCGGAGGGCAGAAAGGCCGACAGCTTATCACACTTCATAAGAAGCCCATTACTCAAGGACGGTCTTTCTGAGGGTCAAAGACAGAAACTGTAGTCTGTGTGACTTGTAAGACAAACAACCTTTCACATTCAACTCTTAAATTGTCATATAGGAAATGTATAGTTCTATGCATTTTAGCACCTGTGTACAGATTTGTGTGACCACAAGCAGAACACAGAACGACTCCATTATCCCCCCCAAACTTTCCCCAACACCCAATCCCTGGCAAACGCTCATCTGCCCTCCACACTATAGTTCTGTCTTTTTGAGAGTGTCATATAAATGGGGTGGTGCGGTCTGTAACCTTTTAACACTGGCTCCTTTTGATCAGGACGCCTTAATCCAAGTCATTGTATGCATCCTTCCTTTCTCTGAGTAGTGCTGTGTTGTGTGGGATGTAGTGCGGTTGTTTGTTCGTTCACCTTTGGGAGACATTTGGATTGTTCCCTGTTCTTGGAGGTTATGAATAGGACTGCTGTGAACATTTTTATGTATAGGTTTTTGTGCGAACACAGGTTTTAATTTTTCTAGCACCCAGCAGTGGGATGGCTGGGTCATGTGGTAAGTGTATGTTTAATTTTGGAAGAAGCCGCCCAACTGTTTTCCACGGTGGCTGTACCGTTAAGCACTCCCACCAGCAGTGCATGAGAGTCCCAGCTGGTCTCCAGCCTTGCCAGTTCTCGATATTGTCAGTATTTTTATTATAGTCATTCTAACAGGTGTTTGGTAGTATCTCACCGTGGTTTTCGTTTGCCTTTCCCTTGTGGTGAACGATTTATGTGTCTTTTCATGTGCTAGTTTCTCACCTACATGTCCCCACTGATGAGCCATCCGAGTCCTTTAAGTATTCGGGACTGGGTTGTGTTCTTATTGTTGAGTTTTGAGACTATTCGATACAGTCTGAATGCAAGCCCTTTGTCATACATGTGATTTACAAGTTTTTTTTTCCCTGCCAGACTGTAGCTTTTCTTTTCATTTTCTTATGTTATTAGCAGAGCAAAGTTGCTAATTTTGATAAAACCTAATTTATAATTTTTCTTATAGATTATGCTTTTGGTGCTATGTCTAAGAACTCTTTGCCTAGCCCCACTGCATGAAGATTTTCTCCTATTATTTTCTAAAAGCTTTTTAGTTTTACTAAAACAAACTAGTTTTCAACAGTTTAAAGAAAACTGAGGCAGTAAATGAGAGTATAAATATTTTGGATTGACATATTCTATGTTTAAAACATTCCAAGCTACCTAGAACATTGCATATAACATATCTGTGAAATACAAAACAAATTTCAAAAGGAAAGGTATTGATAACTTTAGAAAAAAAAATTCCAACAATATACTTCATTATGAAATTCTCAATTCCCTCCCCAAAAGAGGCATGAAATGGATTTGTTTAACATGAGGGTACTGTTCTATGCTGAGTGCAATTGAATATGGAAAACCATATACATCTTGACATTAGTCTCAGTAGAAGAAACTTCTTTTCAAGGGTCCAACTGTAAGGTCAGTTTCTACCAGCCCATGAAATTTACCATTTTAATGAAAACTCATTGACAATCCCAGGGAAACAGTTGTCATATATCAAATTTTTGCCAACTGGTTTTACAACTATATGCACCTTCAAAAAATTCTTAGAAAAAAACTTTGCAAATTAAGCAATTCCTTCATCAGCCCCTTCTAAACAACAACTGATTTCGAGGTACAAACAAAGAATTGTGCCAGGTGGACATGCAACCACGTGAATTTTTTCAAGGCTTATCATAAATATAACTGTCACAAAACACATATGAGATAGCTAAATCAGCTCTGTGGGATATTAATAGTCAACTTTTCCAATAATACCACTACCTTTTTGAGGTAAAATAACAAGTTGTTTTCACTAGAGAAAATGAAAAGAATTTACAAGTTAGTTTTGTGTTACAGCTGTTAGTTACTTCAGCTGAAGACAGAACCACCTACATATTCTGCCTTGAAACAATCTCAACAGCCTGAGATTTCTTCCTCGGAAAGTGAAACGCTGTCAAAGGAAGAAGTAGTAAATCCACTTAGAAGCAGAATTCTGAGCTATAAATATTCCTGGGCTTCTCATTGATACAAGCTGTTACATAGAAATGAGCCAGTAACTTTATATCACAGTGAATGCACATATACAGATTACCTAAAGAAAAGCTACCACTAGACTACTAAATAGTATTTAAAGTTAAACAAAAAGGGCCTCAATATTTTCAGGGAATCAGAGAACTAAGTAGGACAGACTGTGGGGAAGCTGGATTTTGGTTCTTATCACCCTCACACACACCAGCTGCATGACCTGCAGTCAGCAAATCTGAAGAGGCTGTCAGTTCTGCTACTCTTCCCTCAGAAATGATGCCTATTTGTACAGTACTTTTTTGTTTTTAGAGAAAAGGCTGTAGCATGGCGCAAAGTTGTTTTGGGTGAGGGGAAAGAAGAATGAAAACTTTTTCTAGCCATTCTTGACGTATACCCACCCTTGATTCTTTTTGACAGAATAGTTCCCAGTGAACTCGTGAACTGGAGCCATCTTCCCTGGAAGTGGGGTGTGTGCACGCACACGTGCTCACCCAGGGGCTCCCGTGTGGCCTTTCTAATGTCTGTGTACTTGGGGGCTCCGCTTTCCTGCTAGGGGAGGTGTCTTTCTGCTCACCCTTCCACCTCTCCACCTGCTTAGCTGTTAAGCCAGCTGGATGCTTTCATTCATTTTTTTAACTGAAAGATTCTTTTTCAACTTAATGCGAGACATCTTAGCATGGTGGTATTATATACAGGGCAGGGCGAAAGTAGGTTTACAGTCGTGAGTGTGCAAAGCACAGAGTTTATTCTTGTATTATTATTTATTAATCGTTACATTGTTTTCCATGCAAGCAACTCTAAATCTACCACTTTTAGCTCTACCCTGAATACTGTTAGTTTAGCTTTGCTAGTTTAAAACCTTTAATGTGCCCTGGCTGGTGTAGCTCAGTGGACTGAGCGCGGGCCTGCGAACCAGAGGATCGTGGTTCGATTCCCAGTCAGGGCATATGCCTGGGTTGCCAGGCCAGTTCCCGGCAGGGGACACACGAGAGGCAACTGTACATTGATATTTCTCTCCCTCTCCTTCTCTCCTACCCTTCCCCTCTAAAAAGATAAATAAATAATAAATTAAAAAAAAATAAAACCTTTAATGTTTTTTAAAACAATATTTTTTAATATTGTGGACAAAAAAGGGGCCACACACTGAACCTGACAGGCTCAGGGGAGGCCTGTGTGGCGGCCTTACAAACTCAGAGGCCGAAAGCAACCACAGAGGATGGTTTAAAGTGAAAACTTCTTAATTAAAAGCAGGTCTTGGTGGGTAGTCACGTGTAGGCCGGTAACTTCCTTGACAAATGTCACTCTTTACCTTAACCGAGCCTGTCTATTGTCTTTTTGTGTCTAAAACAGCACACCTTTGGAATGTCTGAGTAATCCCCTTCCCCTCCAGACCCCGCAAGGCCCACTCTCCCACCGGAGCACAAGACCACTGCACCCCTCATTGCTGTCTTCTTGCCCACATGCCATCTCTGTGTGCTGCGAACGCCTGTGGGTAACTATCCCGTACCCGCCAATGTAGAAAAAGCACATGTCTCTCCATTTGACCCTCCGTCTATCCTCAGAGATTTCCCTGCTTTGCTTTCTTGCACTTCCCCAATCTACTTCCACTGAATGACACCAACCCTCCTCCTGCCTCCTCCTTTGACTATAACATATAAAATAAGCTGCAAAATTGCCCTTCTCTGGAGAATTTTCTCAATCTGTTGAGATTTTGCTTCCCAGCAACTGTCATCAGTTTGGCTCGGATAAACTCGTAAAAGTCTGTACGGGTTTGGACGCCTCTTACATTGACAATACGCAGAAGGGGAAACTATGCAGAGCTAAAAGTGGATGGACTTGAGGAGATGATACGGAAGTACTGACAGAGGTCACGGCAGATAAGATCGCACAGATCCGTTGCAGGATTCGGCACATTCACTCACAACACTTAGAACTCTAAGGAGGAAAATCGTCCTCTACTTTCTTAGGTTCAGTGACTGGGGCCTACAAATTTAACTGGCAGAGGACAGGTTAACAGAAGAAAAGGCTTATTTTGGATGTGCTGGGGGCTTCACAGAGAAGAAGTGAAAACCCAGAGGCAGTTACCCCAGGAGCTTACACACCTCTTTAACAAAGGGTGATGCACTTAGAGGGGTGACCAGACAAAGGAAAAGGGGTTTGGGTGCCCAGGGGAAGAAGGGAAGGACTCGGGGAAACTAGGGGAAGACGGCGGTAGTTTCCGTGGTCCATTCATGCAGACTCAGGTGGGTGCTGTCCCCAGTGACAGTCCTCTCTGCTGACTGTCTTCTCTTCCTGGTATAGGAGCAGGAGCCGGCTTTACAAAAGGAAGTCGATGTCACTTTATACGGAGAAATTCATGCCCTGCTTTTTCTCAGAGAGGAGGAGGGTGGAGTGCTCCTCCTGTGTCTGCTGTTTCCTAACTGCCTTCCGCTCAAAATAACCCTCTGCCAAAGGGGCATGCTCCGAGCTGCGTGTTCCGATCCCCGTCAGAGCTGCCTCACGTTGCCTGGCTGCCTGCGTCCTTCCCTTGTTCTATGTTCGTTCAGAAGACTATTTCCACACCAAAACCACACTTCCCCACCAGTATTCACCATGCAGAATTAGAACGAGAGTTCCAGGATCAAATGCTTCAATATAACACTCAGTTCATAAAGTATCAGCTTTACTCACTTCTGGTGTTTGAGCCGCTGAATTCCATATAACTGGTCTCTGAAGAAACACAACCTGCTTTGTAGCCAAGTTCCCTTCACTGCAAATTAAAACAACAGCATTAGTACTTGTGAATTAGTAATTCTCTATATTTCACACGTGGCTAGAACGTCCCTTTGTAAAATAACCTCCCAATCCAAAAATAATCAAGAAATGGTTTTATATAAGTTGAAGCTGGAAAAACAAGGAGAAAAATCCCCCAAAATGGAATATGGCCATTACAAAAGAAAATTTTAATGTTAAAACCTTGTGACCTCATCATACTAACGTAACTGTTCTCGCCTATGTCCCCTTCTAGTCTTTGTCTGTGTAAGGCACTTCTGCACGTCTGGAACCGCTGCGTACTTGCATCTTGGTGTTCTGTGCTACTCACGTAATACCCTGTCCTTGTTTGTACACTGTGGCTGTATTCTTAATAGCTGCATAGTATTTCAAAGACTTAAGATACCAAAATGTACTAAGTCTTTCCTTTATTGAAAAAAAATTAGGCTATTTCCAGTTTTCCATAGGTACAAATAATGCTGCTATAGAACTATGCATAGTTTTCCTGTTCTTGTGACTCAAGAGATGTGCATAGTCTTCTTATTCTTAAGACTCAAGGAAATCTTGAGATAAATTCTCAGGAGTAGGATTACTAAGTCAAAAGCATATGATTTAAAGTTTTCGTTTGCATTGTGAAATTTGTCTTTTAAAGAGAAGAGACTAATTTGAGCTGCCACATGTGAAGAATTTTGTATCGCTTTTCCAGCAGAGGGACTTGAGCCACAGCTATTAGTTTTCTTTGCAGATGCTGCTTTGTAAGCAGCTACTCAGTATTCTTTTTACTTAACGACCATCATGGCAAATTACCCTTTGCCAAAGACGACTTGGGGTTTGGATTTCCCTGAAATGTTTTTCACAGAGTCTCCATGGATTTATGGGGAGGAGTGTCTGTAGCTAATGTTGCTCAGTTACGACTTTTATTATGCAAAAACCCCAACAAAACCTCACTATTAGCTGAATTTTCTGCTGAGCTCCTTTTTCTGGAAAACAAATGCAACATTGAAACTCCGGCCTTTAGAGGTACGTGTCGAACCCGCACTATCTGAGCTTCCCAAACTTACTGACACTGTTCAATTTTGGGACGCAAGCAAATCTTTCGCCAAAGTGGGCAGGGGAGGCTGCTGCTTTTTTATTTCTATTTTTAAAAGACGGCTTCTAGTCTAATCTCATTTTAGTTTGACTTTAGAAGGAAAAGACTTGATATGAAATGTATCATAACTTTTGGGAACACCTTCAACCATCAGGAGACCTCAGCTGTGACCCAGGCAAACAGGGAAGCGCGTAGCAGTGTCCAGAATGCCCTGTCTCTCTCCGGGAAGACGACGTTTTCATTTGCATTGTGAAATTTGTCTTTTAAAGAGAAGAGACTAATTTGAGCTGCCACATATGAAGAATTTTATATCGCTTTTCAGCTGAGGATCTTGAGCCACAGCTATTAGTTTTCTTTGCAGATGCTGCTTTGTGTACTGGAAAAGGAACCAGAAGTGGCTTTGGAACCAGCAGTTCTTGGGTTCAAATCCTGACTCTCCCGTAGCACTTGATAGCTGACGACTTTAGTGAAATCCTTAAATTCTCTTTCTTTTCCTATCAGGGACCTTGTGAAGGATAAATGAATCCATGTCCATGAAGACCCTCCACTGTGCCTGCCACCGGAAGGAGCACAAAAATGTAATTTCCTTCCACTTCCTCCATTTACTTAATGAAATGTGGGGTGGAGTTAAAAAGGAGGGAAATGTCTCAGAATTGTGAATCAGAGAATCACATGATGGAAGAAAGGCCTGCCACTATCCAAATAGGAGGAGGAAAGAGCAGGGTAGAACTCTTCTTGACTAGAAAGCAGGAGAAGACCAGAGTAGGGACTGTGGGTGGCGCTGAAGGATTCACAGGGTTGGGCAAGTCTGACCGCGCTGGGAGGTACTGTGTGTCCTAGAGCACGCTTCTCCGCCTTCATCAACGTGGAGATGGCCTCTCAAAGGCTGGCTATCTACAGTCAGTCTCCAGACACCCACATAAAACTTCGGAAGGTCAGCATCTTCCCACATCTTGGGAAGTCCTTAGAGCCAGGTCTTCAGTTTGAAATATGCCTGAGCTCTCTATGTCCTCATTTTCTGAGGGCCATTCTGATTTAAAATAGGTCCAGCTATTTTCACAACCTCTGTGAGATGTGGAAACCCTTTTGGTTTGGAGCATCTAATCATGGTAGAACTGAGGGAAAGAGGCCTGGAACCTCACAGAGCAACAGCTAGTGGTAAGGGCACAAGAGACCCTCACGGACTCTGAAGCCCCTGAAGTTGTTGTATTTACTGAGCCAGGGCAGAGCACAGGTGGGGCAGAGTAGGTTTACAGTTGTGAGGACATGAAACAGAGTTTATTCTTGCATTATTACTTATTAATTATTGCATTATTTTCTATACAAACAACTGTAATCCTATTTTGCCCCACCCTGCATTTGCCCAGCAGCACAAACTTCTCAAAGGATTTGACCGCTGAGGTCATTCCGGGACTAGAGAGTGCTTCAAATGCCCTGGATGCTCTCAGAGGATGAGGCCTGCATCTCCTCTCCTTACAGAAATTGTCATCCGAAAAGTGCAAGAGGCAGAAGGAAACAGGTTTGACCAGTTCTACAGCTTTACGCTACAAAATGTCGGACACATCATTTTCCTGTGATGTGTTTCTCGGAGAGGCAGTGGGGGAAACAGCATGAATGGCTTTAGAGTCAGATGGATTCTGGGTTTGCATCCCAGCTCTGCTGCTTGCTAGCTAAGTGACACTGAGCTAGTCACCCAATCGTTCTGAGCCTCCTGTTTCTTTCCTGTAAAACAGAGACGGTTCTGACAGTACCTGTGAGATAGTGGATGCAAAGTTCTTAGCACAGACCCTGAGCACAGCAGATGCTCAATAAAAGTTTCTTCCTCCCTCCCTTTTCTTCTTCCATGTATTTCATAAGGAAGCAAGAAGAAGACTATATTTAAGTGTTGTTAATGGGAGAGGGTTTCGCAGTGGTATTAATAGAATATCAAGAAAAAGCCTGGCCTTGACTGGTGTGACTCAGAAGGTTGAGCACTGGTCTGCAATCTGAAAGGTTGCTAGTTCGATTCCCAGTCAGGGCACATGCCTGGGTTGCAGGCCAGGTCCCCAGCTGGGGGCCTCCCAGTAACAGAAGATCTCATGGATAAAACTGAAAACAGTAACTTCATCCTGTTTAGTGCTTTTAGTGTACTGAGTACTTTCCATGTAAATTAGCATTTGTTTCTTATGATAGTCTTTATTATTATTATTTTTAAAAGATTTTATTTATTTATTTTAGAAAGAGAGGAAAGGAGGGAGAAGGGAAGGAGAAGGAGAGGGAGAGAAAGCTTCTCGTGCTACCCCAGCCGGGGACCTGGCTCACAACCCAGGCATGTGCTCTGACTGGGAATCGAACTGGCAATCCTTTTGTTTGCAGGCTGGCACTCAATCCACTGAGCCACACCAGCTAGGGCTATGATAGTCCTTTAGAGTGCACAGAGAAGACACTTCGCCTCATTTTATGGATAAGGAAATTGAGACCCAGAGTTCTAAGAGTTTTATCTTGGCCACCTCAGTTCCCACCCTTTCCACAGTACCACACTCTCTCTACGGCAAGTGCAGAATGAAGTCAGTAAAGCCCTGACTACAGGGAGAGTGGCCTAGTTTAATTCCATTCTTACTGGAAAACTATAATACATGGGTAAGTGTAGACTATTTTGCAAAGTCCAGTTTTGTCTGTAGCATCATCCAAATTCAGCATTACAATTTAAGGTTGTAGTGGAGAATAATGAAGAAAATAAAAACAAGCATTAATTTTCCCTGGGCTGATTAGACTATGTAAACAGACCTTAAGGTCTTGTGGTAGGTAGTATGGCAGAAGGAAGGAGAGACAGGAGCAAGTTCATGACCTGCGGCACTGGAGCTCTACATTAGAGATGAAACACTGAAATCTTCGCCTTAAAAAATTTCCCCCTGAATTCAATTATAAAAAGAAACAAGCAAGAGAAGTAGAAAGTAATTCTATCAGAGTCTGATAATATCTGTGGTGATATTTAAATTTTAAAATTATTTTTGCTGGACAAGGACAACATGAAATTCTGCTTGGTCTAATATTGCTTCTGATTTCAAGCATCTATGAAACAGAGCCGGAATACCTAGAATTTATGGGGAGCTGGGAGACAGTGTACAGTCTTTAAATATCAGTGGGAACTGTCCCCTCACCCAGGCTAACTTCCTATTTGGGGCATTCTTCCCCCCGGGGACATTCTGCCACCCCCCCTGCCTCTTCTGCCTTCAGAAAGCTTTCAATGATCCCTCAACTCATGAGCAGCACCCTCTTTTGGGAGCTCCTATGGATCCTTGGATGGAGCTTAATCCCTTTACCAGCTCACAGGGCCACAGGGACACACTGCCCTCCTACCACATCTAAACTCCCTGAGGACTTTGTCTTCTCCTCTCTGTATCTTCTGTGTTAAGTAGCAGAAAATCCCTTTTAAGATGGTGTTCAGTAAATATTTGTAGAATTAAAGACTTTATGAATAAGCAGTCACTTGATTTCTGTGGTAGTATATTAATGCCAGAAAACACGCTTAAAAAAAAAACAAACAAACAAAAAACAAAACCCTAGCAAGTGAGCAAAAGCTTGCAGGAGAGCTTGCAGGCTTCCTGGGTCTTTTTACATCTAGGAAGGTCATTGACATTCAGCACGAGTCTTTTAGGTTCTAACTGTTCCTTCCCCTCATGCAGGGCGTTCTTCCGGCACTCCAGCCTGTAGTAACTGTAGCTTAGAGAATTTTATGTTAGTTTGGAATATCAGAATTTCTTGCTATATGCAAATATGAAAACAATTCACTAATCCCCTGCCCCAGTTGCTTTTGTAAAGAAAAGATTGCTTAAACAATATAGCAAAAAGGTACATTTGCTTATTTTAAAATTAAAAACTTCTGTTGATCAAAAGACATCATAAAGAGAGTAAAAAGGCAAGTCATGGAATTAAGAAAGATAATCGTAACACATGTAACAGATAAAGAACTCATATCCAGTATATTTAAAAAAAAAAAAAAACCCTTATAAGCACAATTTTAAAAGTGGGCAAATGGTTTAAATAGGTACTTTACCAAAAAAAAAAAAAAAAATCCAAATGGCCAATAAACATATGAAAATGCGACTCCTTTTAGTAGAATTTGGTGAATACAGACTAAAACCACACTGGGACCATAATTTGTACATACTTCCCAGAATGGCAACCTTTACAAGTCTGACGATATTTTTTGCGGGAGCAGTGGGAACACTCATATTCTGCTCTTGAGACTGTAAACTTCAACATTCCACTTGGGAAGAGTGGCATGTCGCTAATAAAGCTAAAGAAATGACCTATGACCTAGCAGTTCCCCCTCTGGGTCTGCACCCTTGAGAAACACCCTCGTGGGCCGGGAGCCCTGTTCCCGGTCAGAGCAGCGCCGTTGGCTGAACCGACTCCTGGGGGCAACCACGCCACCGGCCTCAGAACGAAGGAATAAACTGCCACGCACAACAACATGGAGAAGTCTTACAAACAATGCTAAATGAAAGAAACAAAGGGTAAAGGAATATATATTTCCATTTTCATAAAATTTAAACACAGACAAAACTGAATTGCATTGTTTAGGGATGTATACATAAGTGGTAAAAGTATTAGGCAAAGCGAGGAAGTGACTGTCTTCAGTTGGGGTAATGTCCCCTCTGAGTGAAGCGCGGGGGGTGCTGGGGAATACAAGGGTTGCGTCTAAAATGCCAGCAAGGTTCTCTGTCTTTTTTTTTTTTCCTTTTTTTAAATATATTTTATTGATTATGCTATTACAGTTGTCCCATTTCTCCCCCATCATTCCCCTCCACCCTACCCACCCTCTCCCACCCACATTCCCCCCTTTAGTTCATGTCCATGGGTCATAAGTTTTCTAGCTTCTACATTTCCCATACTATTCTTGCCCTCCCCTGTCTATTTTTTTCCCATTATCTATGCTACTCATTCTCTGTACCTTTTCCCCCTTTCTCCTCCTCCCACACCCCTGTTGCTAACCCTCCATATGATCTCCATTTCTGTGGTTCTGTTCCTGTTCTAGCTGTTTGCTTAGTTTGCTTTTGTTTTAGGTGTGGTTCTTGATAGCTATGAGTTTGTTGTCTTTTCACTGTCATAGTTTTATCTTCTTTTTCTTAGATAAGTCCCTTTAACATTTCATATAATAAGGGCTTGGTGATGATGAACTCCTTGAACTTGACCTTATCTGAGAAGCACTTTATCTTCCCTTCTATTCTAAATGACAGCTTTGCTGGATAGAGCAATTTTGGATGTAGGTCCCTGCTTTTCAAGATTTCAAATATTTCTTTCCAGCCCCTTCTTGCCTGGAAGGTCTCTTTTGAGAAATCAGCTGACGGTCTGATGGGAACTCCCTTGTAGGTGACTCTCCCCTTATCCCTTGCTGCTTCTAGAATTCTCTGCTTCATTTTAATCTTGGCTAATGTAATTACAATGTGCCTTGGTGTGTTCCTCCTTGGGTCCAACTTCTTTGGGACTCTCTGAACTTCCTGGACGTCCTGGTAGTCTATTTCCTTTGCCAGATTGGGGAAGTTTTCCTTTATTATTTGTTCAAATAAGTTTTCCACTCGTTGCTGTTCTTCTTCCCCTTCTGGGACCCCTATAATTTGGATGTTGGGACGTTTAAAGATGTCCTGGAGGTTCCTAAGCCGCTCCTCATTTTTTTGAATTCTTGTTTCTTCCTCGTCTTCTGTTTGGTTGTTAGTTTCTTCCTTCTGGTCCACTCCATTGATTTGAGTCCCAGTTTTCCTTCCATCTCTATCAGTTCCCCATGCATCTTCCTTCATTTCACGGATTGTAGCCTGCATTTTTTCATCTAGTTTGTGAGCAAAATCAACCAATTCTGTGAGCATTTTGATGACCAGTGCTTTGTTTTTTTTTTTTTTTTAAACTTTTTTTTTTAAAGATTTTTTTTTCTTTTTTAGATTTTATTTATTTATCTTTAGAGGGGAAGGGAAGGAGAGAGGGAGAGAAACATCAATGTGCGGTTGCCTCTTGTATGTCCCCTGACGGGAACTGGCCTGGCAACCCAGGCATGTGCCCTGACTGGGAATCGAACCTCGATCCTTCGGTTCGCAGGCCCGCGCTCAATCCACTGAGCTACACCAGCCAGGGCAACCAGTGCTTTGAACTGTGCATCTGACAGGTTGCCTATCTCTTCACTGCTTAGAGGAATTGGCTCTGGGGCTTTTATTTGTTTTCCGGTTTGAGCCATTTTTGGTGGGTTTTTTTGTTGTTGTTGTTTTGGTTTCAGTCTGGTCGCGGCTATTACGTATGAGGGGGTGGAGCCTTAGGTGTTCCCCAGTGCGGGGGCAGCCCAGTCGCTGGGTTGTGACGCTATAGGTGGGGGCGGGGTCTGAGAAGGAGCAATGGCGCCTGCTCCGCTCTCTCCCGGACTCCGGTCCTTTCCGCTGCTTCCCCTTCACCTGGATTATCTGCGCACGTGCGTGTGCTGTTACGAAGTTAAGAGTGGAGCCTCTGGCGCTCCCCAGTGCGGGGCAGCCCAGTCGCTGGGTTGTGACACTGTATGTGGGGGTGGGGCCTGAGAGGGAGCAATGGCGCCTGCTCCGCTCTCTCCTGGATTCAGTCCCCTCCGCCACTTCCCCTCCGCCTGGACCGTCTGCGCACTCGAATGTGAGACCACCTGGTCAGTCAGCCAGCCGCCTTGTGCGGCCTCACTGGGTCTGCACAGTTGCCCCCCTGTGCCCGGGGTCTGCCAGCTGCTGCCTGTGGGCCCGGGGACCGCCAGCCGCCGCCTGTGCACCTGGGAACTGCCAGCTGCTGCTGCCTGCGTGCCCAAGTCTGCACCTCCACTTTCTCCTGCCGCGACTCTGCCCCTCTTACCGGTCTGGATGAATGGTTGTTGGACTTCCGTATAGTTCAGTTTTCTATACGTTCTGATTGTTTTCTTGTTTCTAAATATTTGTTGTCCTTAATTTTGGTTGTGAGAGGAGGCACAGTGTGTCCGCCTACGCCTCCATCTTGGCCGGAAGTCAAGTTCTCTGTCTTGTCCAGTGTTTGTAATTACGCACATTTGCATTTGATGCATTTTCTATATGTGCGTTTTATTTAACAAAAATTGCATTGGGGTGCTGGATATGTAATGGGGATATGTAGGAGAATGGCTGTGGATTTACATCTGATAACAGTGCCCTCTCCCCTTTCACATTTATTGTTTTGGGAAAATCAGTCTTGAATTCTATGGGTTTTAAATTAGCAGAGGTTTTTAAGAATTCGTTTACCTGTACTCACTTTTCCTTGAATATATCCTGCACTTTCCTGGCTGCTTTTTGCTTATGGTTGCCAGGGAGGGGAAAGAACTTGCCAGAGGTGGAAATACTTCAGCTTCCACCCTCCATGCGCACGGCAGGTGTCCCTGATGAGCGCCTCATTCTTGCTCTGCTGCCGGGTTCCAGTCTCAGGAGCCTTCTCTGTGTGCTCTGTGTCCCGGCAGCCGCTGTACACAGACCGTGAGATGAAGGCTGTTCGCTCCTTCTGGTCCGCGCTCCCTGCCACCAGGAACACTCTCCTCTCTGGGACGCTTTTGGAAGCTCTATTCGCAGCCTGCTCTCCTCTGTTCTCCACCATATTCAGCTGCCTTACACTCAGCTCTTTTTTCACTGTTGCTTCCTCAGGGAGCCTTTTTAGATATCCGCCCCCGCATTCCTCTCCCTCCCCCATTAAAATTTAATACCTAAGATATGCAGGGTGTCTATTTATGCACTGTGAACTTTTTGGAGGACCCCAAACCATTGTGATATGTCAGATTTCCTCATCCCACCGTAACTGACTTTCACCCCTTGGGGCGATATCTATCCCCTTATGGAGAACACTTGCTCTAACCCCCACTGCAGGATTCAGGGTCTGCTCTGCATTAGTTATTTGTGACTGTGTTTTCTCTCCAAGCAGATTATGAGTTCTTGGAAGCCAGAGTCTGTCCCTAGAGCAGGTAAAATATTGCCCGTGCACACCAGGCACTCAATAAAAATTCGAGTTGAACTGAAGAAACATTCTGTTTGAAATAAAATGCAAGAGTGTGAGTCAAGTTGCACACAACTGAGCTGGTTTCCAATGAGCAGTTTATCTGCAACTGCCTAGTCACTTGTGAAGTAAAAATACTCTTTGGTTATGGCTTCAAAATCCATTACACTGGAGGGAACAGAACTGTTACGTTAATTTGTATTTTCTGATTAGTTTTACATCATCTCGTACATTATTTATTTGCCATGGCTTAATGATTGCAACTTGGAAATACAATATGAAATGAAAATTGACTTTTTAAAAGCAAAATTATAAAATTAAATTTTAGCTTGCTCCTTTGTAGCTAGCTACGTGTTTAGCTTTAAAGGTCCTTTGCCTCGTGGCCCTAATTTGTCTCTCAGGTTTCAGTATGTGTGCGTGAAAGACACGGAAGGCCACTGCACGATTCTGCTCCTCCCAACTCCTCCCCCGACCCAGTGCTAAAATTTAAGTTCAGATGAGGAAGAGTGATTACGGGGAGTATATATAGTAGACAAATGGACTGTTTTAGAAAAGGCGGCCTTATCAAAATAACTGCTCACTGCAAGGTCACTGTGAGTTTAGGTCACAGCGGTGAATTACACAGTACCATTTGCACGGAGCTTAACTCAAGCAAGAGAAGGACACGGGAAGGGCCACACGCCAAACCCTAGCCCCTCCCTCGACTGCATATAAATATGCAGCTCCCGCTTTGGCTGTCACTCGGGGATTTAGAGGAAATGATCGGTGCACTTAAGTGTCTCGAATAACTACGGAGACTTCTGGTGCTTCTAGGCTGTGGGGCCAAGGCTGGGGAGCCCTTTTTGAAGGGGCTGCAGGAAATGGAAGAGGGGGGTGGGGGCTGACATCACAGTGAGGAGACAATTTTCTCTTTTTGTTATTCATTGTTGTCCTTAAGGACCAAGCTTTTATATTCTCAGTAAAGTATCGCTTGATTCTAACATTTTTTCTCTCTTAAGGTTAAGGTTATAATTCAGTGTTACTGATAGTGCACTAGAATCACCTTGGGTTCTTGTTGAAATGTACATTGCTGCCTCCCTCCCCCATTATTATTTTGGGAGAGGGGAGGGTCAAACAGAGGGAACTTTGGCTCCAACTTCCATTTTCTTCCTGTGACTATTTTTTTTTAAGATTTTATGTACCTATTTTTAGACAGAGAGGAAGGGAGGGAGAAACGGAGAAAGAGAGGGAGAGAAGCATCAATGTGTGGTTGCCTCTCATGCATCCCCTACTGGGGACCTAGCTGGAAACCCAGGCATGTGCCCTGACTGGGAATCAAACAAGCAACCCTTTGGTTAATACACCAGCACTCAATCTACTGAGCCACAGCAGCCAGAGCTTGTTCCTGTGACTATTTTAAGGTCAGCAATGTTAGCTGCTAGTTAGGCTAATATGATCCTCTACCAGATTTGCCCTAAGGAGATTGTCAATTTTCACCTTAATTTTTTGAAAAAGAAGAAATTGGGCCCGTTCGTATAATTATATAGTGAAAACAATTAAGAAGGGATTCTGGAATGCTTTCAGGGCTAACAACAGTAATCTTGGAACAATGTAGTGATATCAGGTTGCCACATTGCGATGTTTCCATGGTAATACAGCTTTAAACACTGGTGGTATGGTATTGCCCAGGATAATGAAGCAACAACCTTAACCTAGAAACACAGGGAAAATACCCTGAAGCAATCTGATAATGGGGTATATTTGAGTAATGAAAGAAATAAGAGGAAAGAACCTTATAAATAGACCACTTAAGTTATGGCTTATGTAACAGAAGAGAAGGAAAAAATTGAAATTGTTTAAGACACTGTTGTATAAGAGACAGAAACAGTAAGGAGGAACCTTGTCACTGGCAGTGGTTCGAAGCTCCTTTTCCAGACACGCAGGCTGTGAAGGCAGGACCATGACAGGTGCTCACTTGGGTGTGACCACACATGTAAAGCACATGCCTTCATAGTGCTGTTATTTATTTCTGTTTCTTTCCCTGGCTTGCAATCCTCAGTGCTGATTTTGTATAGTGTGAACTACACTATTTACATTTGCTCAAATACCATGATTTAGAACAGGCCAAGTTGTCATCCTTGCCCAGTGGGTTTCAACTTCTTAGGGACTTGGGTTCTGCCAAAGGATTAGGTCCCATATAAGAGCTTTAATTTATTAGCCTGCTAGGCATAGGTCCTGCATAGGTACTTTGCATGTATTATCTTGCTCACTCATCATGACAATCCAGTAAAGTTGATATCATTGTATCATTGTCCAGATGACGATACTGTGACCTAAAGAGGTTAGGTGACTTCCCAAAGTCATAACAGCTAGTTAATGGTGAAACTAATTAAAATGAGATTCATAATTAAAATGGACCATTCTTCTAGTTTCAGAGACTAAAAACTTCCAGGCTCTATCGTCCACCTGGACCAAGGCGAACTGCATGTGATACTTTCATTTTCATGGCTGACAATCAGCCCTGTCTTTGTGTGCACCGAAGCAGCTAAGGCCAGCATGTGGCTGTCACAGGGACAGCATGTTTGAACAAGGATCAAAAGGCGGAGGACAAACATGTTTTACCAACAGTCTCTGTTATCACATCACAATGAACCTTAACCTTCATCCTATATTGTATACCTTGCACTTGGTAGGGCCCAGCTTACAAAATGTAAAGGAACAAAGCAAGCATCAATATTGCAAAATGTCCCTGGCATACGAAAGAACAGTTAATGTTGTGTGCTCTAGTGCACCTTGTTGCATAAGGGCAATTACTGGTAAAATACATTTTTCTAGTACCTTCTACCCAGGGTCAAGAGCAGATTCCTAAATGGGGTTCTCTGCTAAATGGTGACACTGCCTTTTAGTCTCTTTACTGTTTGAAGATTTCATCCAATATTGACAGTCTAGACTCTCTGATTTTAATACTTCTATGAAACCTACAGCCCTTGATAGAACAAGTAGAAACCCCTTCTTTCCCCTTCCCCTGCTCATAATTCCAAGAACTAACCACTCACTAGAATTTCCTTTTTTTAAAGCTTTGCCATGAAAAAACACTTTATTTAAATTATTTGATGAATAATGAACACTGTTCCTTTAAGTTCTAAGTACGGTTGCCCCACTAATAGTTACAGTTTCTTTTACAGAAACTCAAACTCAACAGCGCGTGTGGAACACCTACTCAGTCCAGCATTCAGGCGAAGTGCCAAGGGAAACATGGGGATTGACAAGCATCAGGTCCGCCCACAAAGGGCTCAGAAGGAGAAGGAGTTGACTCCTGGGGGTGTTGCTAGGGTTATGGAAAATGGAAAGTGTTTGATGGGAATATTTTTTGCTTTTTCTCTAAAAAATGTGTTGTTTTTGTAATCAAATGTTGAATACATAGAAAAGATGATGAATTACATTTAAGATGTAAATAATAGCAATTTAATAATCATGTACCCATTCCCCTAGTTAAGAAAACAAATCCCCACATGCTTCAGTTGTTAAATTAACACACAGTGATACAAAATAAAGACTTAAATGTTTAGAGAAATAAAACAAATGAATAAAAATATGATTGAAGAATAAGGGACTATAATTAATGACTGAACAGATTTGAAAAATAAACAAATCGAACTTTAAAAATGAAAAACAGAATGATAAATATTAAACCACCAAGTCTGTGGTACTTGTTATGGAAGTCCTAGCAAACTAATATATATATATTATATTGTCAATATATTACAGTTGTCCCATTTCCCTCCCTTTATTCCCCTCTGCCCTGTATATCCTCTTCCACCCGCATTCCCCCCTGCCCTTAGTTCAAGTTCACAGGTCATACATGTAAGTTTTTTAGCTTCTCCATTTCCTATACTATTCTTAACCTCCTCTTGTCTATTTTTCTACCTACCATTCATGCTACTTATTCCCTGTACCTTTTCCCCCGTTCCCCCCTTCCCTTTCCCCACTGATAACCCTCCATGTAATCTCCATTTCTGTGATTCTGTTTCTGTTCTAGTTGTTTGCTAAATTCATTTTTGTTTTTGTTTTATGTTCAGTTGTTGATAATTGTGAGTTTATTGTCATTTTACTGTTCATATTTTTGATATTCTTTCTTTTTCTTAGATAAGTCCCTTTAACATTTCATATGATAAGGGCTTGCTGATAATGAACTCCTTTGACTTGATCTTATCTGAGAAGCACTTTATCTGCCCTTCCATTCTAAATGATAGCTTTGCTGGATAGAGTAATCTTAGATGTAGGTCCTTGTCTTTGATGACTTTGAATACTTCTTTCCAGCCCCTTCTTGCCTGCAAGGTTTCTTTTGAGAAACTAGCTGATAGTCTTATGGGAACTGGTTTATAGGTAACTGTCTCCTTTTCTCTTGTTGCTTTTAAGATTCTGTCCTTATCTTTAATCTTGGATAATGTAATTATGATGTGCCTTCGTGTGTTCTTCCTTGGGTCCAACTTCTTTGGGACTCTCTGAGCCTCCTGGACTTTCTGGAAGTCTATTTCCTTGGTTAGATTGGGGAAGTTCTCCTCCATTATGTTTTCAAATAAGTTTTCCATTTCTTGCTCTTCCTCTTCTCCTTCTGGCATCCCTATGATTTGGATGTTGGAACGTTTAAAGATGTCCTGGAGGTTCCTAAGCCTCTCCTCATTTTTTTGAATTCTCGTTTCTTTGTTTTGTCTTGGTGAATGTTTCTTTCTTCATTCTGGTCCACTGTGTTGATTTGAGTTCCTGTGTCCATCCCATCACTATACATTTTCTTTTATTTCACTTTTCATAGCCTTCACTTTTTCCTCTATTTTGTGACCATACTCAATGATTTCTGTGAGCATCCTGATTACCAGTGTTTTGAACTGTGCATCTGATAGGTTGGCTATGTGTTCGTTGCTTAGTTGTATTTTTTCTGGAGCTTTGATCTGTTCTTTCATTTGGGACTTTTTTTTTTTTTTTTTGTCTTGGTACTCCTAAGGTGGAGGCTTAGGTGTTTGCGAGGGTGGGACAACCCACATTACTGCACTGTAGTGCTGTATGTGGGGGAGGGGTTGGAGAGGGAACAATGCCCCATGTTCTGCTCTCTGCCGGTTTTTAGTCATTTCCCCTGCTCCCCTGCTACCCACAATCAAATTGGGCCCTTCTGGTGATGATTCCTGGGTGGGTGGGCTTGTGTACATTCTAGGACTTTGTGAGTCTCTCCAACAAACTCCTGTGAGGCTGAGTTTCTCCCACTGCCACAACCCCCACAGGTGTTTTCAATCAGAGGTTTGAGGCTTTATTTCCCCGTGCTGGGACCCTAGGTTGCACGTTCTGTCTTGCTCCCCAGTTGTTCCTCCTGATTTATCTGCATGCAAATGTGGGACCACATGCTCTGCCAGCCACCACCTCGCTGGGTCTGCCGGCTGCTGCCTTGCCGTGAATCCTGTCTGCCTGGCTGCCTGTCTCTGTCTCTCCTACTGGTCTGTATGAATGTTTTTTCTTTAATTCCTTGGTTGTTGGACTTCCATACAGTTCAATATTCTGTCAGTTTTGGATGTTTTTTGTTTTTAAATTTGTTGTTATCCTTTTGGTTGTGCAAGGAGGCACAGTGTATTTATCTTGTGCCCTCCATCTTGGCCAGAAGTCACTAGAATTTTTATGCAGCCTTTCAGAGTTTTGCTGGATACATTCAAAATGTATAAACTTTAAAAAATTTTGTATTGTACTATGAAAATGATCTAAAACCTTTTTTTTAAAAACTCAAGAATTATCAACATAGACTTCTATGACATCTATAGATCTACATTCTCATTTTCAAATCAGCTTCATATTATTCTATTGTATGGATAGTCCATAATTTATTTCACTAGTTTCTACTGACAGACATTTATATTGTGCTCAATATTTTGCTGTCATGATCAATAGTTTAACGAGCAGCACTAGCCCCTTTGCTATTTTAATTACATATGAAGACGAGCTTCCATGGGGAGGGCCGGGAAGGTCCACTGTGACCCCACAGTGCCTCGATGGCTACTCCTCATTCAAGTGGGCCCCCTTATCCCTGGGGACAGCCTGTAACCTTGTGAAGTTTGTCATGCAGGACCAGGTGGTTAAGATGAGTGTGGCTCCAGGCCCCTCTCCCCCTTCACATCCTTGAGAACTTCTTTCCCACCTTTGGTCTCAGTCCCATCCTCATTACCAAACCAACCAGAAGCAGGAGACGCTGAAGAAGTTCCAGCCAGTGTTCAGGGGTTAGCATCCAGCCCACTGGGCTTTGATTAATCTAGTGCCTAGCCAGTCATTCATGTCACTTCAGGAAGTATTTAGACTTATGGGAGCCGAAGCCCTGAGAGAATGCAAGGGAGGAATGATAAATATGCTTTTCATCGAGGAAAAGGCTCAGAACTCAGAGCACTTTTAGGAAGGATTAACTATAACAGGCTAAATGACACCCTACATCAGGGGTATCGCATTCATTTTCACCAGGGTCCACATCGGCCTCGCAGTTGCCTTCAAAGGGCCAAAATAATTTTAGGACTGTACGAATGTAACTACTCCTTAGCAGTTAAAGAGTTGATATTATATTTGGCCCTTTGAAGGCAACCGCGAGGCTGATGTGGCCCCCGGTGAAAATGAGTGTGACACCCTTGCTCTACATTATGCACCCAGGAGAACTGCCAAAAAGGTGAGACGGCCAAATGCCCCAGTTAATCAGAGTGTTAATAAGCTTCAGGAGTTTGTGAGATGCAGATTCATGGGTTCCACCCTCAAAGCTCCTGACTGTCCCCCTGGGGTGAGCAACCTTTGGTTTTGTGGGACGACACCCAACCAACCAAACCACACCAGTCAGGTTCTCAATCAAATGTGTGTTAAAGTTTGCAGGTACCTTGGGGTACTGGTAAGTTGCTAAGCTAGAAAAACCAGAAAAGGTGGACGAGCCTGAGGAAGAAGGAGTTGTCTTTCTCAGCTACACGTGATAATTACTCAGGATGTTAAACCACTATTGATTCTGCCAGAAGGGAAGCCTGGGTGGGCCTGTCCTGTCCTCTGCAGGTCGTCCTTGGCCCAGACAGACAGCTCCACAGTCAATCCTTTTCTGGATGCCAAATAGGGGAGAGGGGACATCTCTGAGTCCAAGGGATGGGAGAGCACTCTTTACAGATTTAATTGGTCTCGCTCTCAGAAAAAGTACAACTTAATTTTTCTTTCTCAGGAAAGGAAATAGGGATAATTAATAGAAGGAGAAAAGGAAAAGGTGGTATTAGTGAAGTGTTGATATTTTAGTTCTACCATAGGCATTTGTTTTAGTGGAAAGAGCTAACAAGCCCCCTGCTCCAGAGATGGACGCAGGCGGAAGTGCTGCCTGCTCCATCCTGGCCTCTCTAGGGCCCCTGCGGCCGAGCCCTGGCTGTGTGCTGGGCTAGGGCAGCTTTGCCCGTGCAGAGTGGAAGAGCAGGACCATGAGCCCTGCAGAGTGGGCTGTGTTTCTCTGTTTGCAGATTTATATGGACTCAGTTTTCACTCTAGGGAAGAACCAGCATCTTGAGTTCGTGCAGCAGCAGCCCTGAGTCGAACGGCAGCCTCTCAGGTCCCTGCTGTGGCTCTGCCTGGTGAACTTGTGTGCCCTTGGGAAGGAGCCGGAATACCTTGTACATAGATAATGTGAGAGGATTAGATGCTGCTCTCCAAGACCCATGAAATCAGATTAGAAAGTTCAGTGAAATGCTTTCCGTCGGCATTAAATAGGCACTTAAGTTGAATTACCTAAAAAAGGAACTGTATTTTAGAATTAAAAGAGAGTGTGTAAGGACACTTTGGCACTACCTGTCGTGTCTCAGTATAGGTGTAGGCAGCACGTTGGTCAGCAGCCACCCGAACTCCGCCAGCGTGTGCAGCAGGGGGCCATAATCCGTCCTGATTTCACAGCCCTGGGGGGACAAGCAGAAGAGCTCCCAGTCTGATGGCAAAGACAACCAGCTACACAAGTGATTACAATAAGGGGCAGAGGGTGTTCTGAAGCGGGGAGTTTACCCTCTGTTAAGTGCAATTTCACTGGGGTGCAGCCTTCCTGGGCTGCGTTTTCTGCTACCTGCGGCCTTCTCATCCTTGGACCAAGTTAGAAGCACTGGGGATCAGAGTGGAGACGGGTTCCCATCTGCTCTCCACAGTTTGGGCTTTCCTTGGGTCTTGTTGCCTTGGTCTTGATCTGGCATCAAACACTAATGGGGGTGGAATCTGCATTTTAAATAAGCTCCCTAGGTGACTCGGATCTGTGACTGCAAAGCATGAGCTCTTTCCACTGCATTTGGAAGTGACTCAGATCTAAGCCGTTCACGGGCCACACTTTCGGAAACACCTGTCCAGCAACTGGGAACTGAGGACAAGAGTGCGTAGTGCGGACTGGGGAGTGAAAGGTGAGAGGCACTTAGAACTGCTGTTGATTTTTTTTTTTTGAGCTTAGAACTGGACTTGATTTTTACTTGGAGTTTTAGCTCTTCCTTCAAATCCTGTGTACGCCTCTCAATGGGATTTCTAGTTTCTTTGAAAAAATGGGCCATGTCTCTGACCTTTGTAAGACCAGAAAGGCAAAAGTGTCTATGGGAGAGCCTGCCAGCCAGGCCACACACACACCACGATGTGCCTGAAGTCAGTCTGCACACCTCGGGTGCTGACCTCTGACCTCAGGGTGCAAGTCAGTAGCAATGCCATCTACCATGAGGAAGGACAATGCTGTGCGTACACATCTGGCCTGCTGACACAGAGAACACCTTCTGGATATTTTTGCCTTTGACAGTTCCCAAGGTAAAAAGTCAGTCACATTGGTTGCTTGGAGATAAAGTACTAGTTATTGACTGAATTTTTTCACTTTCAATCAGTTTTCATGGCATTGTGTGAAGGAAACAGAGCCAGAGGATTTTGTTAAGGTCAGAATGACAGTCTTGGGGAATACACTGCTGTTTTCGTGTAGGTCACTGTTTTGCTATCTCACACCATTGGGTAACGCGGTGCTCGCAGATCCGAAAGAAGTTTGCTCATGCGTCTGTGAGGAAACTCAACACGGCACAAACACGTCAGAAGGAGACTTTGCTGTGTTAGGCAGGAAGAACTTTAACATGTAAAACGAAATATGAAAGTAAAGCGAAATTGTCAGAAAGCTGCCGTTTACCTCGATAACAGTCCATTGTTCCACTACGATGGCATCATTTCCTTTTCTACTGGAACCTGGAACTCCAGAACCTTCTTCTTCATAGATAAAGAATCCTTCCAAAGATTTAGGCAAATGGTCTCCTTTGAGGAAAAGGAGACAATTAAGAGTTATAAATGCTGAGTGTTTCTTAGGATCATCTAAACCCTTAAATAACCCTGGTAGGAAGCACGAAGGAAAACACACACGTTAATGAACACTCCTTATGCCTCAGTCAATAACATCCTCCTCCTCCTCTTTGAAGGTTTATTTGTTTATTCTTCCAAAGGTCAAGACAGCTTTATACTTCACTGAATTAAAAGCAAACTGTAAACATGAACACAACAATAACAAAAACATGATAAAATAACATCCTACAATGAGAGGCAAGTAGACTTCTTAAGCCTCAAAAGCATCTGGAAATAGCATCACCTTGGATTTTGGTTTCTGATCTATATGTTGTATGCATGTTACTCACACCATTAAGAGAAACAACACTAACAATAATAATCTTTGAAATTTACAGGTGTGATATTAAAACTAATGTGAGGTAAGATTACTTCAAAAAGTATAAACACAGAACAATTCCTTACTTCAGTGATTCTTAAAAAAAAGAATGGTGACAGGAAGATTCTAAACAGAAGTCATTGTCAAAAGAATTCCTGCTGGGAAGGAAGTTTTAAGGGAGGGCCTCTTTGACATTTTCTTGAATAGCTGACAACAACCATCTGGCCAAAACTGAACTGATTCTATGGAAGTGCTTTTGTCTCCAATTTTGCAAGAGGAGACAATTTTCCCATGGTCACATGTGGTTAAATATTTTGGTTTTTATATAGCGAAATGTCACATCAAAGTTTCCCTAGTTGACAGTTATCCAGACAACAAAGGCCTACAAAGTTTTCAAAGGAGCTACTAACCTTAAATATCAAAAAGACAAACATAATTTTAATATAATATTTAGTTTTAATTTTTATGAACAGGCTATAAACCTTAAGAGAAAGTCATTTATATTATTATTTTCATACCACTTATAGTTCAGGCAGAATATCATGCAGAATTTGCATTGTTCAAATGGTTTCCAAGGACCAATGAAGTTTAATTTACTAGTTAGAGATGGTCTTCTAATTACAGTACACACCCCATTTCCTTCAAATGTACTTGACTGTCCCACCAGAGTGACTGGAAGAGTCAAATCTCTCTCTGATTGTAAGTACAGGGTATCACTGTGTCATCTTTAAAAGTAGGTGCATATGTCCTAAGTCCTTTTTTAGAATGGGGGAATAAGGACTTTAAAAATAATTATCTATTTTGATAACAATATGGTTATTTACAATCTATTTACTTTGGGATTATACCGTATAATGTGAGACCCATAGGTTTTATGTCTCAGGATCTGTTTTCTTGCTCTCAGGATTGGGGTTTCCTGTACTGCTTGACTTCTTCTAGTTTAACAGAAAAGTGTGGTAGACTTATACAATGCAATAATGCGAATAAAAAAGAAAAACTCACTGCTCTGCAGCAACATCAGTGCATTTCAGAGATGCTATGTTAAGCAAAAGAAGCCATATATAAAGACATAACAGATTACATACTTTATACTTCAACCTACATAAAGTTCAAGAACAGGCAAAGTGGATCAATGGTGATGGAAGTCTGAAGCAATGCTCCTCTCCGGGAGGGAGGGTGTTGACTAGGAAGGGTCATGAGGAGGCCTTTCTGGGATGTTGGAAATGTTCTGTGCCTTTTTTGTTTTTGTTTTTGCATTTCTTTCTTCCCCAGGTTTATTGAGATATAATAGACATGCTTTTATCGGCTTTATTGGGATATAATTGATGTACAAGGAATGTTCTGTATCTTGAACAGCTGGACACATAAGATTAATGCACTGCTTACACATATGTTACATTTAAGTTAAAAACCAAAATCCACCCTTCTCACTTTAGAGCCCCCAGGTCCCTGGGCTGGCTTGCCTAGGCCTCATGCTGGTCCCCAGAACCAGAGTCTTAGCTTCCCAGCTAAGACTTCACTCCTGTGAAGTCTCTTCACACTTCCCAGGAGAGAGCGCTAACAGAAGTGCAGCTAGGGAGGTGGCCAGGAAGGTCTCGTGGGGAGTGACTATTTGGGAGTTTGGTATGTTAAATCTTCCAGGTAATGGGGTGAGGTGATGAATCTGCACAATTACTTAATAACTGTTCCCCAGTGGTATCATCTTTAACGTTATCTGTTCCAGAACTTCCCACCCAGTGTACCTTGGCCCATTAGTGTGCTGAGAAACCAATACAGGTGTGACAAAACGTGGGCGCCCCCTCCTGCCCAGAGCGGCTTTATCCACTTACATCGTGTGCCTACAATATTGCCATTTTTCTCCATGTGTGTGTCATATGAAAAAGTCACAAAGCATTTACCTACTGTTTCTCCAAAATAATTTTTTTTAAAGCCAAATACAACCATAGTAAAGGAAAGGACACTTGTGTCGAGGAAGGGTGGTCTCCAGGTACAGTTTGCAGTGGTTCATGGCAGACAGAAAGTCTCTGTAAGGTCTAATGCTGTATCTCAAAAATTTATGCAAACTTTGCATTCTTTTCAAATATATTCATATTACATAAACAAGTAATGTTCTCCCCTCTGCCCTCTTAAAGTAATAGTGACACTCTAAGAGGAAGTTTACCCTGTGACCTTGTGTACTCCCTGACACATGTCTGCGTACCTCGAGGGTGCTTGGATCCTGGTATGAGAACACACACTTAAAGGGTTCCCAGGGAAGAGTTTACGTGTCTGGGCACAAGCTCTTGCACAGTCACTTTGGTTAGATACGACATTGGCTCTTCTGTAAGTGTGAAAAAGGGTAATACTCCATTTTAGTAGTTTTGGTGCATGTGTCATTTTTGGCATTAAACTGCCCAGAGGTGGGCCCAGGACCATCTCTGAGAAATGGAGGGCAAGCACGGTTGGGACCCCTCTCTCTGAATTTCGTTCATGCCCATCTGCCTCCAGAAAAAATGCCAACCTACTTTTCTCCGTCTCTGCCATCTTCTCTGTGTGGACCATTGCAACAGCCTCGAAACAGCCTCCCCACTTCCACTCTCGCCTTCTGTGGTCCACCTCCCAAAATGAGGCCAATGAGGTGCTTTTAAAAATGCAGATCCTAACTGCTTCTCTACACTTTTAATGAATGACTACTCAGAATGAAAGTCCCGACAGGAGAGCAAATTGCTTAAGAGCACCCAGGTGCCCTCTCCCCTCTTGAGCTGTGTGAACAGGGGAACTTACTTAATAGCTCGGTGTCTTACTTTCCTCATCTGTGAAAGGGAAATAGTCATACCTAGCTCATAACGTTGCTGTGGGGACTAAAGGGGCTAATAAATGTAGAATGCTTAGGACAATGCTGGCATGTAGTAAGTACAGATGCATGTTAAACCCTGTTGCACTACTTCTATTGTAAGGCTCTGCACGGAGGTGCTAATGCTCACCTCTCCCACCAGGTCTGGAGCCATTCTCTCTCCAGGGACAGAGCCCTCTTCCCAGTTCCCCCTTCCTGCCCTAGAGTTTTCGTACCTTTGGGGGCGATTCCTTTGCCGAGAACTGTCTACCTCTGGTTTCCCTGGCCAGCTCCTTTCCAGCCTTCCAGTCTCAGTGGGATTGTTACCCCATCGGACGAGACCTCCTGACCACCCCTCTTCGTGGGTTCTTCCCTGTTACTCTCATCACAATATCCTACTGGGTTCCATCACAATGCTTTTCTTAATTTTGAAATTAAAGATATGTTGTGATATCTGCTACTGCCTGATGCTGTATGGCTAGCTCCTTGAGAGCAGGGAAGATACCCATTTTGCTCATCATTGGAAACCCAGGGCCTGGCCTATACATATATATGAGGTGAATGAATATCTGTTCAAATGTCATTTCTCTGCCTCACTGCTCATTCTGACAGATCTCCCTGCCAGTTCCATGTGAGCATTTTACAGGGGCGAAGGGATTGGACTGCGTATCAAGTGAAGTCTGAAAAGAATTCATAAAGAATTAAAATATATTCTTAAGATGTAGGTATATATGAAAGGTGGGAAGAGACTCTGCTCCAAGGATGGTGGGGGCATTTGTAGGCTGGTGAGGTGTGTGTGTGCATTTCGTAGCAGTGGGCAAAGCTGCCTGCCTCACCCCATGTCAGCTGCCTGCTGAATCTCTGTATGTTCTGGTAGGGTCAAGGCTTTGTCTCTGCGCCAGCCCCAGGTAAGTGTGCATTGCATCCAGCTGAGGACTGGTTGCAAAAGGCCTAGCAATGCTGGAGAAGGTCAGGTGCAGGAGGCCATGGCAGTGAGAACCCTCAGGCTGCAAAAGGGCCACAGGTGTATTTCTGTGGAACTTTTCCAATTAGAAAAGGTTTTGAGGGAGGTTGAGAAAGGGCACTGAAGAGCAATTTCGCAGACCTTACAACTTTTCCACCATGACCTGCCCAAGGAGAATATGTTTGAAAACTTTTTTTCCCCTTCTCTCTTTCTGCAGGAAGGCATTCTATAAAACGAGATGCGTGGAATAATATATTTAAATTTTTGAGCCATGTCTGGTTTTGTACTTGTATTCCTTGTGGTGGGCTGACTTCTGACAATATTTTGTCAGAGGACAGAAGCAAGACAAAACAAAATATGCATTGTCCCCATGCGCTTTAAAAGTCAGCCATCAGCTATCCCAGAACAAAGCGACCAGTTTAGCCCTACTTCCTCTTGACTTGCTTCTCACAGTGACAGAGGCCTTGGTCACAATTTCCCTTCTGCAGCTTCCCTGTATACTCCCAGGGAAGTCCTGAGTGACACACCCAATCCTCCCCGGACCGAAGACTGAAGTGGCTGTCAGGGGCTTGGTGGGGTCTGCAATGTCAGATGTCTGTCCAGTGAGGCCTTCCAGAGCTGCTGGCGGAGATTCTCCCCCTGGGCTCTCTAAATAGCTTCTGAGGCTTTAAGAACAAAAGCCCTACAGAGCCTCTAACTGGCAACTGCTGTGGCTAATTTTGTTTTCTGCGGGCAGAGGCCTGAAAGAGATTGTGAAAGGAGCATTTTTTGTTTTTCCTTCAGCAGTTAGTCACAAACCAAAATTTGAAATGGCTCCAACTTCCACTCTCTGGAGGGAAGGGGGAGAGAGAGATGGGGGGAGATGAGAAAGGAGGGAGGGAGGAGGGAGGAAGGGAGAGAAATGTGAAGCATGAACCGACCTCCGAAGAGGAGACCCGTTCTGAAAGTACTGTAACTGCTCACAGTGAGTGTCAGGAGAGAAAATCGGCCTCAGGAAATGAGCTCTGCTGGTGGGTGAGGCACTGTGGGAGTCACTTTGCACACACTACCTCTTACTAGATTCTCACAACAGTAAAGTAGGAGTATTTTTAAACTTTAATTAATTTATTTAAGTACAGTTGGTATACAATCATATATTGGTTACATTAGTTTTGGGTGTACAATGTAGTGATTTGACATTTTTATCCCTTACAGTGTGATCGCCCCACTAGTTCTAGTGACCATCTGTCAGCATGTGAACTGAGCACAATATCATTGACTATGTTCCCCTTCACCTCTTTTACCCTCCCCCTGCCCCTGCCTTCTGGTGACCATCCCTTTGGTCTCTGCTGCTATGAGTTAAAGCAGCAGTATTTTTATCCCCCTTTGAGGAAACTGGGGCTCAGTGAGCTCAGCTAACTTCTTCAGATCACACAGCTAGTAAGTAGAGAGCACAGGATTTAAACCCTGGTCTGATCTTAAAGCCCACGGTCTTCCTATTAGATGAACTTGGGAGAAGTTTCCAATGATTAAAAAAAAACAACCCAAAAAAAGATTTATCGAGCACCTGCTTTGTGCCAAGCATTATGTAAGGTGTTGTATTTCTGGATTTCGATCCTTGCTCTTGGTTGCTAGTTAAAAGGATCTACTGGAACATGACTCTTAATAATTAAAAATATTCATCCAAAGTCTTTAGTTATATTAGTGAAGTTGTCACTAGACTGATTCAACAATAATAAAGGACATGGAGACCTCCTCTCACTCTTCCATTCCCCTGCTCTGACCCCGTTGGGTCAGGGCCTCCATTATTCTGGTTTCCATAATGTCCGTCCTTCCATGTTTGCAGTTTCCTTACTATCTATTTTTAGTTTTCTTTTGGTTAGCACTAATCTCTTTTTAAAAACACTTTCCCTAGTGTTTTACACTTTGGAAAGTTTTGTTTGTTTTTTTGTTTTGTGATATGGATGAGTGATTATAGATTCCGTTGCAACTAAGAGAGGAAGGTTAGAGACAGATAAGAGAGGGGGAAGGCAGAAATAAATATGGGATCAATATCATTTTCTGAACCAAGAGTTATTTTTCTAGCCAAAGTACAGTGAGAGTCAGGTAGGTAGAGTCCAAAATTGGGATAGTGTACTAAATTCGGATCGTAATTACCCACTACCGCTGTGAGCCTCCTGATTGGGTTGTGGTAGTGCTTCCTGTTCGGAAACTCCTGCTAGCTGATCACACAATGGTTGGTTGGGTCCTGACAGTTCCAACCCGACAGCAAACATTACATTAGAATTATACCACACAGGATGGTTAAGCTTTTAAGTTAAAGCTACGTAGCTGTTTAAGAATTGGAACTATTCCCTGAGGAACGATGTCTGTCCTTTTAGCCACAGAACTTGAGAGGCAAAAACATGTCCACCAGCTCTAACACAAGGTCAGTTTTTTAGATATCAATGTATCTTAATTTAAAACTTACCTTTAGATGTTTCCCAGCATAGAAAAGAATCAATTAAAGACAAGCCTTGCTTATAATAAAATGTAGTTAACTCCAACCAATCAGCGTCAAGTGTACTAATGACAGATCCTTTTCTTGTTACTTTCACTGACAGGATGCCCTCCTGATAGGTCCAGCAGGTTGATTCATCGTCAAAAACATTGAAGGCTATGTACAGCTTGTTATCTGAGGATAGGCATTCAGAAGGAAGACAAAAGGCAAAAACTATAATTTTATTGAAAAGATTCTTAAAATACTTTTTATTAATCATGAGCTATTTCAAGCATATAAACAGGCATAGAGAAAAATGAAATCACCACTCAGCTTTATCAAGTATTAACATTGGGCCATGTTTGCTTCAGACTCTTTTCAAGGAGTTGACATGGATGCAGTTGAGGCTCACTCTGCAGTCTTCCCCCTTATCCCATTCTCTAGAACTAGTTACTAGAATGAATTCGGTGTTTATCACTCTCATGCAAGCACTTATTCTTTTAATACAGATTTATATACCCATAAATCACATATCTGTTTTGTGTGTTAGCAAGCTAACGTTACTTGCATTACAGACAAAAATGTTTGGGTATGTGAGTTACGTGCATTTTTTCTGAGTTGAGTCTCACGAGACTTATCAGAGGTCTTTTGTGTGTCGGCTCCCCTCACGCCTCTTAGTGGTTCTAAGAATCACTGCCACAGAAACGTTATTAAGAAGTATGTGATTTAAAAACAAATTATTTAGCAAGTGGAAGCTAAAAATTGATACTTAAATTAAGTAGGTAGTCTAGTGGTTTTAGAACTTAAAGAACTGGAAATAGACGCCTGATCTAATCCAGGTCAGGGTGGGGACCAGCAGCGCAAAGGCAGCAGCTGGTAGAGGATAGTGACTAGCTCTCCAACCATAGCTCCAACCTTTGTTCACACTTATGCCCCTAAACTTTTTACACTGCAGGAAAATCAGGGTGGCCCTTAGCAAGGGAGCTGGTGAGAAAAGGGGCAGGGTGGCCGTGTTGAAGATGGGTGAGATGGTGAGTTGGGACTTGGTCCGGGTTCTTTAAAGGAGATGGTGCTGACTGAGGTCAGATGGGTCTTTGTCATGCGCAGGATGTTAAGAACAGCTCAACCACAACCGGGAGAGCTGATACCTCAGTCTGTGCAGCCGCAGCACTACCACTGATTAAAGAAGGGTCAGTTAATAGCAGCTAACTTAATACAGGGTTTGTTCTGTGCCAGGCAGTGGGCCAAGCGCTTTGTACACATCTCTTGTCTACGTCTCACCACAACCCCCTTTCTGTAAAAAAATTGATAGAGTCTTATTCTCATTCCAGAAGTTAAGTATATTCTTACCTCTAAGGTATACACAGTCTTAGATTTTCTCTAATAATGCTTTTTAAAACATGCTTGTTAAGGCATCAGAAAACTTTGAACAGTCCAAAAACATGAGTAAAATACACAGTTTTCTTCAAAAGACCTGCTAGTGGCTGAGAACAATAAAACTATTGTTTAAAGATATTTTAGGATACAGGCACTATTGTTACATTAATTGTTTCACCATGATGTACCAGTTTCATATTGTAATTGATGATCAAAGAAAGCCGATTTAACTTCAAGGGTGAAAACCATCCATGAAATGGGAAAGGCCAAAACTTAAGTTCTCACACAATGTTTACAGGGATAAACATAAATCAGAACAGCTGTCTTTCTAGAATCCCTTTTTTGATATGTATGCACAGCCTCCATTTTACAGGGAGCGGTGGATGACCAAATGGAAGGCAGTTTCCAACACAGCTTCCTTATGTGGGCGGCATTATTATGGCCACACCGGAGATGACCGTTTGAAAAACTAGCCTACCTTATGTCTGGCTCTAACGATTTTAAAGAATCAAGACAAGTTTATATTAGTTTACTTTGTCATCAGAACCTTTAGAAATTTACTTTGCCTCATATTTCTAAAAAATGTAGTTTGCTAAATTTAACCTTATATATGTTCTATTTCTATTCATCTTGTCTATTACCTTCTCCCTTTTTTGATTTAGAGGAACTGGGGCTGCCATCTCGTTCCACTTGACACTGTCCACTTTCATGGGGAAGTTCTTCCTCAATTCCACTTTCTGATGATTGCCCACTGAAGGTTCCCTCAGTCCAGCTCTTCCAGTTTTCGTCCGAGGTGTGTCTCACACATGATGTTGATTCTGCATCTCCACCAGGGCTGGTTCCATTGCAGAATGGTGGGTAATGCTGGGATATGAACCCAACAAATCTCATTCCTTTCTTAGAAGCTCCATTAATCTGGAGTTTAAAAGGAGATGGTAGAACAAAATATAAACTTCATTTGAATTGATTACTGTATCAACTAACATTCAGGCTTGTTAAGAACATCCCTTAGAAGGAGTGAATTTGCTGGTAACTGAAGACCCATTCATAAACAGACGAATACCCCTAGCAGAGCACTACTCCTAGGATCCTGTCACACTGTTAACGCGCTATCTTCAAACAGAACTCTTCCACTTTAGAAATTACGAAAACAGAAATCATATTTTTCTTTAAAAGGTTACTATTTGGGAAGAACTAATAATTCTATAGCATGCTTTTCACAGACCTGTTAACAAATGGTCTCTCTAGTTGAGGAAAAATTAAAACTATTCCAAGAAATCCTCAAAAATAACATTACCAAACACATTTTTCTTTTGCATTATCATTTCTGTGGGCATTTTATGTATGTATGTATGTATGTATGTACATGTTTATTTATTGTTGTTGGTTTTTTATTGTATTTTTCCATTACCATTTATCCCCCTTATACTTCCTTCTCCCCAAAACACAACTTTTTAAAAAAGTATACTTTATCGATTATGTTATTACAGTTGTTCTAATTTATCCCCCTTTACCCTCCTCAACCCAGTACCCTCCCATTCTCTCTGGCAATACTCACCCCTTAGTTCATGTCTATGGGTCATGCATATAAGTTCTTTGACTATTCCATTTCCTATACTGTTCTTAACATTGCCCTACCTATTCTGTAACTACCTGTTTGTACTTCTTAATTTATGCATTTTTTCCCCATTCTCCCCCTTCCTCCTCCCAACTGGTAACCACCCAAATGATCTCCTTATCTATGATTCTGTTTTTGTTCTGCTTGTTTGCTGTTTGTTTTTTAGGTTCAGTTGCTGATAATTGTGAATTTATTGCCATGTTAATGTTTATAATTTTGATCTTTTTCTTAAATAAGTCCCTTTAACATTTCAAATAATAATGGCTTGGTGATGATGAACTCCTTTAGCTTTACCTTGTCTGGGAAGCACTTCACCAGCCCTTTGAATCTAAATGATAGCTTTTCTGGATAGAGTAATCTAGGTTGTAAGTCCTTACTTTTCATCACTTTGAATACTTCCTGCCAGTCCCTTCAAGCCTGCAAAGTTTCTTTTGAGACATCATCCAACAGTTTTATGGGAACTCCTTTGTAGGTAACTATCTGATTTTCTCTTGTTGCTTTTAAGATTCTCTCTTTATCTTTAAACTTTGGCATTTTAATTATGATGTGTCTTGGAGTGGGACTCTTCGTGCCCATCTTATTTGGGACTCTCTGTGCTTCCTGGATTTGTATGCCTATTTCCTGCACCAAATTAGTGAAGTTTTCTTTTGTTATCTTTTCAAATAAGTTTTTAACTTCTTGCCTTTTCTCTTCTCCTTCCAGCACCCCTATGATTTGAATGTTGGTTTGTTTGAAGTTGTCCCAGAGGCTCCTTATCCTATCCTCATTTTTTTTGGATTCTTTTTTCTTCTTACTGTTCTGATTGAATTTTTTTTCCCTGTGTTTTTCCATCATTGATTTGATTCTTGGCTTCATCTACTTCATTGTTGATTCCCTGTAAATTTTTCTTTATTTCATTTACTGTAACCTTTATTTCTGTCTTGGTTGTTTTTATGCTGTTGAAGTACCCAATGAGTAGCTTGAGCATCCTAATGACCAGTGTTTTGAACTCTGCATCTGATAGATTGCTTATCTCCATTTTGTTTAGTTCTTTTTCTGGAGCTCTGTTCTGTTCTTTCATTTAGGCCATATTTCTTGGTCACCTCATTTTGACAGCCTCCCTGTGTTTGTTTCTATATTAGGGAGAGCTGCTTTGACTTCCTGTCTTAGTAGCATGGAGTAATGTTGAAAAGTGCACCTAAGTTGGATGAGGTGGAGCCTTATGTAATTGCCTTGGCCGGGCAACCTGTGTGAACCAGGTTGCTGGATTCTCAGACATGGTGTCACTCCTCTGTGGCTTTGCATATGAGAGGGCTCAGAAAAGGGACAGTGGCTGATACCTAGTCTTTGGAATTTTGTCTGGGAGGGAGCTGTCCCCTGGCATTCACTCTGCTGCCAGACACTTCAGTTTCTCCCTATATGCCATTGGTGCCCTTCCAGCTGCTGCCCTGGTGCTGGAGCCCAGGGGGAGTGAGTCTGTGTAAGTCCTAAGTCCATTGTGGACTCTTTAAGAGGAGATGCCTGAGAATCCTATGGTTTCTTCTGCTGCCCCAACCTCCACTGGTTTTTACAGCCAGACGTTATGGAGACTTATCTTCCTGGCACTGGAACCCTGGGCTGGGGGGCCTGGTGTGGGGCTGGGATTCCTTGCTTCTGAGATAACCCTCCCGATATTTATCCACCACACATGGGTGTGGGACTGCCTGTTCTGCATCTTCACATCTCCACCCTCCTACCATCTGAGTGAATGTGACTTCTTTAATTCCATGGTTGTTGGACTTCCTTACAGCTTGATTTTCTGGGTGATGGTTGTTTTGTAGATTAGTTGTAATTTTTGCTGTGGTTGTGTGAGAAGGTGAGCTGTGTTTACCTATGCTTCCATCCCTATCAAGATTTAGAATTCTCCCCTCCCAAAATACATCTTAATTAATAAAAAAAAGAGATTAATTTAAAAGCAGAAAAAATACGGCCATTCAAAACTAACATCTGGCAATTCATTGTTTGTTTCATGTGGGTAAAGAAAAATGTTAAAAGACAAATTCTTGACAAATGTGTGTGCATGATGCATAAACCCAATTCATACTAGCCTTCTCAGGAAGCTTTCTAACCTGCTTGTATCTCAAGCTACTGTCACCTGTCTGGGTCATAAACATGATTAGTGTCAATCCTGCCAGTTACAGTACAGGATTCAGAAGCACATGGCCTAATTCCAATGAAATGATTTCAGACATTAAGAGTGGTTATTTTCATGCACAGCACTTTTCCTTTTCTCTGCTTTTGCTTCATTTCTTTGTTCTTGTGGTGTCCCTATCTTCCCTCCCTGCCCATGCTATTTTGAGGGCAGGACTGTGTCTTATTAATTTTTGTATTGTAATATTTTATGCAGGTAGGTGCCCTGTAAGTACTTGCTAAGTTAAAATGAAGAAAGAACAATGTCTTCTACATGGTCACGGTTTTAAATGATTCCTGGGAGGGGAAGAATAAGTTATGATGGAGGTTGCATATGTAAACATCTATAGTCAGAAATGAAGTGGAATGAAACAGGGCGGGAAGGGGAAGGGCAAAACCAGAGAGTGATGACCAATGAAAGGGGTGACTGTAACCGTGCGTCCGTCCGCTGATGAAGAGAAGACTTCTGAGGACAGAGAGTGGGTGTGCCAGCTAGGACAAAGGACTCTGCTGACACAATATCATTTATTTATCCCCTAAGTTAACATACTGACATTGTAACAGTGCATGAAGGCTTAACAGTAAACACAAATTGTCCTTTACATCTAGTGTCCCGGGAGAGGAGAGGGAGGTGGTAAGGAAGCATTCTTTAATGGAGTTCTGCAGGTGGAAACAAATTTACTGCCAGTGCTTTCCCTAGGTCTGATTAGTTGATTTGGGTGAAACAGTGTAGAAGCCTTTTTCTGTTACTAGAAAGTTTTATCTGGAAAAGTCTGGTAACAAATAGACTATATTAGTTAGTCTTTTCCATTTTTTAAGTTGGAAGATCGATATTTTCCAATGTTATTGTTATTTAAAAATCCTGGAAAAAAAACTTGTAAACCTGATTTTAAAAATAGAGCAAATATTGATCTAATGTTAAATTGTCTTAAAATGCAGCTGTTCAACAATCAACTCTTTATATCAGGCAGCCGTTCAAAAACAACACTTGGCATTCATCTATTGCTCTTGTTCAGACACGGGGCAATGTTCAGATATTTCATGCGCTTTGTTTCCTGAGACTTTTCTCTTTATGAAATAACCCCATTACTCTAATTGCTGAAATAACAGTACTTTCCTGTTTAAATAGATTTTTAACTGTCTCCAGGAAGTCAAGTGCAAAACACGAGCTCCGACGGTGAGCCAGTAAGGCTAAATTAGTAGTTACATTTTTGTTTTCAAAAGAAATTTTCTGGTGTGGATTTATTTCTAGAAAAAAATAGAAATTTCCCAGAATAGTAGTAGTAAACCATATCTGTTCCTTGTTTACAAAAATCTAGTCTCAAACTGTTCCTGAAAAACCTTACTGAATGGCAACTTTACGCCAAAATGGGAAATATTAGCAGCTAAAACTGGCTAACAGTGAACAAGTCCCACAATTTCTTACTTGAAAGGAAATGCCTTAGGTTTTTGGTTGTATTCATTTAAATAAAAGCTAAAACCTTAGAAATATGTTAATGCAAGTAAAAAAAGAAAACTTTCACCCTAACATTCTATCGGTTTAGAATACTTACAAACACAAAATTTTCTCCCGACAGGTGCGTGCACAGTCCCACAGCGCATCATCTGTGCACTGTGCTGCGGGTTCGCCCCCGGGTCAAGTCCCCGTGTATCACCATTTAACCTTCCCCATGCAAATTTTTAAGTTTCAATTAGGTTATATTGTATGGACCAATTGTCAATGTAGTTGTCATGTTTAATGACCATAAAATATTCCATTGTATTGATATACCACTGCCTCCTTCTCAGTTTTTCCAGTTACTGAGGATTTGGTCCCTTAACCACTATTGATTAAAATATCTTTGCACAGAAATGACTTTACCCTCTTAATTAATTTCTTGGAATAGATTTCTAAAGAGAAAATTACTGAGTCATGAAATATAATGGGATTTATAACTTTTATTACTAAATTTATATTTAGGAACATTGTACTAATTTATTACCATGTCAGTGGCAATATATAAATTTTTCTTACAGCTCTTTCAACACTGGATTTAATACTTTCAGTTCAATTTCTCAGGTGATATATTATGATTATATACCTTGGTATATAATATAATATACCATATATATGATTATATACCTTGGTGAGGTATTAATTCTTAATTTTTATATTCACATGAAAAATTATCAGTTAGGTTGAACCTTTTGCCACATGTCTACTCTTTGTGTTTCCTTTCGTATTCGCTGTTCATGGATTCTGTCTGTCCATTCAAGACTGGACATCACTTTGATGCGTATATATTTATTTCATATATATTCTGAAACTAATTCCCATAGGATCCTTTTGTTGCAGATTTCCCTCTGGATTCTTTTCTTTTAAAGCTTAATTTTACTAGTATGTGTTATATTTACATACTGACCCCAAACTTCTCAATCCATTTAGAGTTAAGGACTTGTACTATGTCTACTCTTTCATTTTCTCTCAGATATTTTTATACTTAAAAATTATCTCTTTATCTCATTAGAAAGTGTGGCATGCATTTCCTACAGAACAATTGCCCACTTTCCCAGAGGCACTTATTAAGTAATGGTTGTTCCCCTCTTTTATTTCATCAGGTTTGTTACAAAACTTCTATGTGTGTAAATTTATTTCTGGCATTTCCATTCTGTTTCATTGGTCAGTATTTTTGTTTTTCAACTCTGCACGATCTGGTCTATGTACTTCAGTGTGTTTTAAACTCTGGTAGAATGTCACCTATTATTTCCTTGTTCTTTTTAAAGCAAGAAAGGAAACAAAGAAGAAATACCAAATATTTCTCAATATCCCATGGAAAAAATGTATATATTTAGTACCTTTTCTATCAGTTCTTTTGCTACGTCATTTGTTTGTGTCTCATAAGTTAGAGGACATTCCTCAATCACAAGTCGTGGGCGTCTTTGTCCACTGGGTGCTGCTGAATGCTTCGGGCTGTAACAGAGAATGTGTTCATGGTTGGAAGCCAATTGCTGATTTTAAGCTAATATGCTCATGTGGAAATGAGTGAGCAACTCACAAATAAGGTCAAGTAATCAATTTGCTGTTGTTATTTCAAGCCTAATGGTTGTCTTCTTGTATAAAAATAACAGAAAAACACAGTAACTTTTATTAATTTAAATTTTCTTAATTTAACCTTGAATTGGTAGCTCCGTTGGTTAGAGCGTCACCGTAGTTGGAACGTTGGTTAGAACGCCAAGGATGTGGGCTCCACCCCCAGTTAAGGCGCGCACAAGAATCAACCAATGAACGCAAAAATAAGTGTAACAACAAATCTATGTTTCTTCCCCCCTCAGATCAACCGATAACAAAATTTCTTAATTTAAATCTCCTAATTTAATTTCTAGTTTAAATTGGATGAAAATTTCACATCTGTTGTTTTAATAAAAGTTATGAGAAATAATTTTAGGTTACTATTTACTTCATTATTGTACAAAAGCACAAGTAAACATCTTATTCAAATGCAGGTAAATACTGTCCTGTTTTTCCTTTTTCTTCTTTTCTGAACTTTACCCTTTACTTATTATTTTTTTTAAATTAAAGATTTTATTTTATTTATTTCCATACAGAGAAGGGATGGAGAAAGAGAGGACGAGAAACATCAGTACATGGTTGCCTCTCACGTGGCCGCCACTGGGGACCTGGCCTGCAAGCCAGGCATGTGCCCCCACTGGGAATCGAACCGGCGACTCTTTGGTTCACAGGCCCGAACTCAATCCACTGAGCCACACCAGCCAGGGCCCCTTACTTACTCTTAGCCTTGTCAGGGCACTGGTAAGTCTGTTTTAAGTCATGCTAAAAGAGAAGAAGTAATGTCTACATAGTGTACACAAGGTCTGGAATTAGGAAATAAGTGTCACTACTGTGTGACAAAATGGTGTGCTTCTTTGGGAACGCTTGAACTAGGAAATACCTCATGAGGCTGCGCACCGTGGTGAAGGCTGAAGTCTGTACACACCCTCTCGGACACGGATAAGTAGGCTGCTTCTCAGCAACAGACAGTGTCCCTTAAAAGCACACCTAGAATTTTTTAAAAATGTTTTTTTCCTTCAGTTTTTCTGTTTCTTTTATTTCTTATGTCATTTTTTTTTCTTCTCAGCTTTGCCCTTTCATAGTGAAAGTGGCTGACTACTAGACCATCGCCATAAAGAGAAAAGAGAGTTTCTACCCTGGTCTTTGAGATGGTTTTGACATAGTTGAAGAGTTGCTTTAAAAAAGTGCAGTGTGTTAATCAAAGAAAATTGGTCTGGTTCTTTTCATTCTTCCTTGAAAGGAGCAGCAGTATCTGAAATCTATTGAACTTACAAGCTAAGCTGGAAAAGCGTTGCGGTATTGTTTGGGAAAGTAGCTATTTTTAAAAGTTTTTAAAAATAAAGGAAAATAGGTGGCTTTTACATCCTATATTTCTGGAAAAAGCTGATAAGCAGTCCATCTACTTTGTGAGAACTTGGCATGTAGGCCTTTTTGAAGTCAAAGTTGTAGAACAACATACTTAATGTTGTTACTATCAATTAGAAAATATAGGGCAGTTCAAAGAAACGCTCAGAGCAAGTGGACTTCATGGGCTGGTCGGCTCTTGGAGCCCGGCGATGGGCCATGCAGCTGCCTGCGGCCCCTATGCCTGCTGAGGCCGCCCCTTCGCTCTCTGACATCCTCACCTAGGACCGTTTTGTCTGCAAGGGGCTAAAATCAGTGCGGAAACACAAATGTCCTTCCTCCAATCCGGTTTCAACCACTCCCCCCTAACTTATCCTTTACTTCCACCACTTTGTTCAAACTTTCTGTTCTTTTAGCCAAAGAAAACTGCCATTGCCAACAGCTCCTGAGTCTGTTTTCTTGAGCAGCAGGCTTACCTTAGTTTCAAGCGTGATAGCACCGCCCTGTACAGGTAACTTGCAGCTAGGTGTTTTCTCTGCTGCACAGGTTGTATGACAGGATGAATAGCCCCAACTATATATCCTTTAAGATAGTAATCTTCCACTTTTGTTACTATGTCTGGAATTGAATTTATCTTGATGACTTCTGAATTTGGTGAAGCTGAAATAATAAACACAAAGAGAAATTTGCACATGCAGTTGAATTATACATGATTTCTATCTATGTGTGATAACACTGAGTAGGAGACATGCTATATGATTTCATCTTCGAACGAAGTTACAATAACATAAATTATATATTTTCTAAATTAATTTCAGAAAAAAGCCACAAATGGAAAAAATGAAATAAAGATTATATATTTAAAATAAGAAAAAAGCAACAGTAACTTTATGAGCTTGTAGATATATAATATTACCAATTTGTCTTAAAGTAAAAATATCATGCTTTATACACATATTTTTCAATTAAGACAGCTTTATTTCTTAGGATTTCATTGGACTATATTTCCATTAATAGATACTGAAGATATACACAAGAAAAACAGTATTAAGTTAAAGAGCTAGCTGTTTTTATGATTTGGAATGAGATGCATAATTTCTTAAGAATAAACTTAATACACATCTAAAATTAAAAATGGAAGTAATGCTATTTGTTAAGTAAGAATTGTCATTTCCAGTTACATTTCTAAACCACCGTGCTGTAAGTTTCTCTGGGAAGCTAAAAATATGATTTCATATGGCTCTTAAGTTTGAGTAGAGGAATTAAAAAGTAAAGGTATCCAGAAGTTCTTTTGAAAAAGTAAGAATTCTAAATGTATAGGAAATTTAAATGTAAAGTTGATATGCAATTCACCCATCCTTTTGGATAAGTTTTAAGTAGGATAAGTCTGTAGAAACTATCAAATAGTACAATCTGACCCTGGCTGGAGTGGCTCAGTGGATTGAGCACCGGCCTGCTCACTGGAAGGTCACAGGTTCGCTTCCCAGTCAGGGCACATGCCTGGGTTGCAGGCCAGGTCCCCAGCTGGGGGCAACTGATCAGGATCTTGCACAGATTTCTCTCCCTCTCCTTTTCCTTCTCTTGCTCTCTAAAAATAAATAATTTTTTTAAAAAAGTGCAATCTATACCATTTTTAGTAAAAGGGAAAGGATGTATTGCTTGGGAAAATGATTCCAGTGTTCCAGCTGTATTAATTTAGAAAACACTTTCTGTAACAAATGATAAAACAACTTTCTCATTTTCTGGAAAACAATCAAGAATTAACATCTAGAAGTAGACCTGCAGTTTGAGTATCCCCTGAGTGACAAAACATTATGAGATTAATTCCAGGTACGGGCGGTGCTGGCTCTTGGCCTTCTGTCAGCGTGGTCCGTGGTGTCGAGCAGAGAGCTGTGGCTAGTAGCCAGAACACAGGGAGGAGGTTCAGAAGCAGACAAGGAAGAAGGGTCAGGGAAAATCTCCTCCTCCTCTTACATTAACATCCAAGAGATGGGACACAAAGCCACCATCGGTGGGTGTTCATGGCAACTTCTCAAACCAAAGCATAGCACTCAATAGAAAAGTTATATAAACCAGGATGACTCAATTTCCTCAAATTTTCACCCTCCTTTGGATTTAAACTAACCTATTCATAAAACATTTTCTTTATCATTATGAATAGGAATAAAAACAAAGGATAATCCTGGACTTTGAAGAAACAGCTGGGTTTCATTGTAAAATGACCCAGTTGGGCCTAGTGTGCGGCAGTCACTCTGTGAGTCATTTGCTTGTCCCACTTTTCAGTATTTCTATCAACCAATGCTGATTTCCAAACAAAGGAACTGAACAACTATAAAATAGAATAGACTGTTAAGACTAGGAATCAAACATACCCTAAACTCATTTTTAGAACTATATACTAACCCTACAAAGTTTTAAAGAGAATTTCAGTTTTTAATGATGTGCAGGGCTTATTGCAGAGAGTGGAAATGCTTTGGCATGGTGCGAGAGGGTCTTCATCGTCTGGGCTCTGCCTTCCTTTCAGCCTTCACTCTCGCCGTCCCCTTCGTTGCTCGTCCTGCTTCGGCAGGCTGGTGCCACGGGCGTGTCCAAGGCTGGCAGCTCATTTCATGACCCCAGGCCTCCATGCCCTTCCCTGCTCCCCAAGCCCGAGTGAATTATTCCTCTGTGCCGTACCTTTATTCTACTACTGCCCTTACCAGGCTGCATGATCGTCACTCGTTTACATGTTTGTCTGTGCTGTCTGACTGAGAATTCCTTAGGGCAGGAAACCAACCTTACTTCTCTTTCTATGCCTACCATTTTCCTAGGTCATTATGTTAGTCTGGAAATACTATTCATAAAGGGAACTAAGAGATGAAATTATTGCAGAAAGGAGGGAAAGCCATCGAGGTTAGCTTGTGGAAATACACATCAAAAAAGTTAAGTCAGCAAATTCAGGAACAACCGTACAGGTGACCCAGATCTCACAGGAGGGAGGCAACGCAGGGAGAGAGCGCACAGGCAGGGTGTGGAACTGTTATTCTTTTCATCACTATGAAAGTGAGGGTGGTCAAGAACCTGGAGGGAATCCAACCAGGCAGAGTTTAAGTTCACACTCACTTCAGAAGGCTCTAGTGTCAAGGCCCCACTTTATGCTCTTCAAGTAAATAACATTGCAATAAAAGAAAAAAAGCACACTGCAAATGATGTAAAAGGTAGTGAGAGGTGGAGCTACACTGGGTGTAATTAGCTCCATCTTGGAGTAAAATCTGGAGAGGAGTTCGGGAAAGGCCTGCACCCCAGACAGTGAATGAGCCTGTGGGTGTGGGAGAGCTTCTGGGTCCTGCTCGGCCTCCTCCTCTCGCTGACTGGCTTGGGGTCGCTGCTAGATCCTGTGTTGTCTCATCCAGACTCCTGTGGCAGCTTTGCTTAGGAGGCAGCCCCAGAGATCGAGAGCTCAGGGTTGGGGAAAGTGCCCTCTCCTGGAGCCCAGGGTGAGAGTTTGGAGCTCTTCAGGCAGCCCCGTGCTCCATCTGCTCTCCGGGTTCCGGCACTTTCCCCGAGAGGGGCATGCAGCAGCCAGCACTGAGAAGGCCTTTAATGTGTTCAGAGAGGCCCTTCGGTTGTTTGTTATTAAACATAGGCATTTGAAAATATTTCAATTTTCTGTATTATCACCAGATGTTAGAAATGTTACAGCTGACCTTGAACAACAAAGGTGTGAACTGCATGGGCCCACCTATGTGTGCCTTTTCCTCTTCCTTAAATGATGCTTTCTCTAGCTTACTTTATTGTGAGGATACAGTGTGTAGTCCTGTAATATACAAAATAAGTGTTAATTGACTGCGCTATTGGTAAGGCTTCTGCTCAGTAGTAAGCAATTAGTAGTTAAGTTTTGGGGGAGTCGAAAGTGTTTTTTCAACTGCACGTGTGTGTGGCCCATGGCCCCTAATCACTGTGTTGTTCAAGAGTCAACTGTATTTGACTGTTTCAGTTCTACAATCTGCCTCCATCACTAAGGGTTATATGTTATCTGGAGACAGTGTTGACAGCTGCACCACAGCGTATATGTATTTATTGCCATCACACTGTACACTTAGAAAGGTAAAGACGGTTAGAGTGGTTAAAATGAAATTGCTAAGTGATAAGGAAATAGGAAGTCAGTTTAATTGTTGCATTGGTAATAAACTGAAATTTATTTTAAAAAGAATTGATCTCTCATAAAACCATAATAACAGAATCAACAGCCATATAAGTAAATACAATGAAAGAAAACACTTATTAGATTCTAACTATATTGTTATTTGCCAATGACTCTGAGCCATAGGTGTGCCCTTTGTTGAAAAGGAAAATTAATTATTAGAGACATGTTAAAGACATTAACTCTAAACTGATTGGAAACATTAGAAAGAATAAATAGCACACAACTTCCTGTGTACGTGATTCAATGTTATTTAATTCTGTGTCTGTGTGTACAACTTAGGAGCATCTCATGTCCAATGCCAAGTCATTGCGTGAGGGTTTGGAGACCCACTGGATTAGAAGTAGCAGGGACATAATGATAGTAGCAAAGGGGACAGATGACATTAGAAGGAATAAAATGAATTATAAACTAGATAAAAGAACTCTAAAAACTTTACAGTCTGCGGTCACTTAAAGAGCTTACCACCCTTCATTGGCCCAAACTGACGATAATGAAAGTCGTTCCCTCCACTGTACTGTCTTAGAGCATGGTTTTCGAAGGCAGAGTTACTTAACATGTTAAAAACAATCACAAGGAGATGGCTATAGCAGAAAAACATTGGTGCTTAAAGAAGTCCCTGTTCAGGTAGAGAATTTACTTCGAAGGCACACCTCATTTTCTGGAGACATCAGAGAAATGTGTCAATGGAATAAATCCAGCTTTTCTGTCTAATCAATATCCTCTTGTATTATCAGTAAAGGTTATTTCTTGAAACTCAATGCAAAAGAAATGTTAATGCATGAAACACACATGTGCACACACACAGGGAGTTTCAGGAGAATTACAAACTGAGAAAGCCAGACAATTTATAAAGGGAGAAGGAAACTGTACATCAGCACTAATAAGCACAACATAACAAATGTATGTAAAGACCGGGTTTGCTGGGGCCCAGGGCTTTGTGTTAATTATTTAATTCCCTCAAGTAGGAATGCTTTCCTATGGGGAGGTCTCTGTCTTTTGATAAACAGCACTCAGCATGGTCGTGACGATTACGGAAAATGCTTGGACTCCTTATTAAAAAACTGACTGAATGAAAAACTGAGTGTAGCATTTACACGTTTGATTAACAGAGCTCTGGGGTGCTCGTGGAGCAGGGGTTTAGAGAATAGACTCTAGGACCAGACTCCAACGCCCAGCTCTGCCACTGACTCACCTGGCAAGGTACTGTTGCATCCATGTGCCTCAGTTTCCTCCTCTGCCAAGTGAGAATAATAATAGAACACACCTTAGAGGATTGTTAGGAGGATTAAGGAAATTGATGTTTGTTCCCAGAAAGTATCCGGCATGCAGTGAGTGCTTTGTGAGATGAGGTCCTCCTCTGTTTAGAGAGGAAACACGCTATTCTCACCAAGAGCATTGGGCTCTAGAAGCAACTTGCCTGGGTTCAAATACTGGTTATGCCATTTACTGGGCCTGCCATCTGAAACAAGGTCTGTAGCCCTCTGAGGCATGGATGAACAGTTGTATTAACTTCACAGAATTGCTCTGGTAGTGACTGTAAAACAGGAGCCCGGGGCTTGGCACAAGTACACACTCAAACGTCAGATGTCCCTGTCTGCTGGTGGCCCGGCTCTGAAAAAGATCATTTCAAATGAAGCTGTCCTCAGAGATAAGTCATTGCTGGTTTAGAACACCTCCATGAGGAAGATCGTTGTGGAGATCTGGATTTATTCCAAAACCACGGCCCGCTCCCACCCTGTAGAACTCTAGTCAAGGCCCCTAACTCACACCCTAGGTTAGAAGTCCCCACTCATGCTCTGAATGTCAGGTCCCCGACTCACACTGCAGATTAGGAGTCCCTAGCTCACACTCCACATCAGGTGTCCCTAACTTGCACTGATCTACCATATGGAGTCACGGACTGAAAGCCCAAAGGTACCCAGCAGATAAAACAAAGACAGAAGCTGCGCTGGGTGAAGCTGTAGGACCCAGAGAATTCTCAAAACTTCACTCAAAGAGTGCAGCCGCCCCAGCTGCGTGCTGCCTCCTGGGCATGTGGTCCTGGTGTTATTGGTCTTACAATTTTCACAACTCCCCTAAATCCAGATTCTTATGTAATATCTTTCCACTTTTAAAAGTGACAGTTAATTCAAATATTTTGACACTGTACACACCAAGTGATGGCTAAAATGTGGCCCATGTCTTGTTGGGTTGTGACTTCCACTCTGGGTCACCTCTGGGATTTTTCAGACCAGAGCCTTCCCAGGTCTCGGCCAGGCCTCCTAGACCAAACTCAGATAGTGTTCAGCATCCTAGGACACAGGAAAAGGCACCCAAACCTTCCTCCTTAGTGGGGGCAGGAGGAGGATGGTAACAGGAGGGCTCCAGCTCACTCCCTTAACAAATTGTCCTACTCTGGGACTTGGCTTTAAGCATGCCAGCATCAGTCAGCAAAGTTAAACCCAGGAGCAAGAAGAAGAAAAATAAGCTGGGAGTTCTGTAGAGAACTTTCCTCCACATAATTCCTTCGATTCTTTTTTATTTTTAAAAAGATTTTATTTATTTATTTTTAGAGAGAGGGAAGGGGGGGGGAAGAGGGAGAGAAACATTGATCAGTTGCCTTTCACACGTCCCTAACTGGGGACCTGGCCCACAACTCAGGCATGTGTCCTGACTCGGAATTGAACTAGCGACCTCTTGGTTTGCAGGCTGGCACTCAATCCACTGAGCCACACCAGCCAGGGATAATCCCCTTGATTCTTAATAATGTTCTAAACTGTGCTGGGATGAGACAGGAAGGCTGATGCAGCTTAGAGATGTGAGGAAGGGGCGAGCTGTGCACATAGACGGAGGAATTTTCATCAGTGCTCAGCAGAGGGAATAATTATGTCTCCATGATAGGTGGGCTCAGCGTTGCAGGCCAAGCCTCTAGTTTGATGTCCTTACACTGGGGCAGTGATATCAGAGGCTCTATTTCTTTTTAAACACGGGAAACTAAGGAGAAGGCGGCGGTTGTTCTGACTAGAGTTTGAATAGCACTAGAGGTCGGCAGCAGCTGCAGACCATCTTGCTTTTAGCTCCCCACCATCAGTTCTTCCTCAGTTCTTCGGGAGAAGGAACAAGTGGTGTTGTTTATAGCATTGATGGGTGTGGTTGGTTATTGTTAAATCGATGCTACAAGGTTTGTAAAAGCTTCATTATACCTTACGAGGCTGTTGTGAAGAACTGATGAAAGAAAGCATTTTGTGATTTGCTTTGAAAACTATACAGATGCAAAGTTAATTTCTGTGATTAAACTGGAAACATGCTGAAGGTTAAGCAACAATCTATCATTTATACTTACAGTTTCTGAAATGAAATAATCAACAGGTTTTTAAATGTTCCTTTGCTTAAAGTTTTCAGAGACAAAGACCAACTTTTGAAAACAGAAAAAGTTACATTCCAGTATAAAGCAAGAACTTGTTCAATGCCAAAAGCTTTGCTATGGTGATGTAACTCTGAAAATAGTCCAAGATATATATGTTCTTCCCACCAATTTACTTCTGAACATTAGTATGTATTTTTGAAATACTATGAAACATTTTTTCCACAGCTAAAAAATACAATGTTCAAAAACTGACAAGTAATTTTACCATAGTTTCAAAAGAGAACAAACTGTCAATCTCTATAGTCTACCTCGCAATTATAGTAAACATAAGAAGTGATACATACCAAGTGCATATTTTGTGCCAGGCACTAAGCAATTAGTATATTGGTATTAAAAGGAGTATCTGGCCCCAACCAGTATACCTCAGATAGTTGGGTATCACCCTGCAAAGGGAAGGCTGCCAGTTTGATTCCTGGTCAGGGCACATGCCTGGGGGGCATACAAGAAGTGACCAATAGATGTTTCTCTCTCATGTCAATGTTTCTCTCCCTCTCTTTCTCTGTCCTTTCCTCCCTCTCTAAAAATAAATAAATAAAATCTTAAAATAAAGGAGTACCTGGCTTACTTATGGAGATGTTTTAAATTACTTAGAGAAATATTACTTAAATTATAAACAACATGCAAATGTGTAATCTTTTATATTTTTAATGAAAGCTGCCATTTCTGTAGTCACTTATTAATATATTTAACTGAAGTAATAGCAGTTTTAAAATACACTATGATGGAGTATTTAAAATACTCTACCAAACTATGCAGTTCATTATTATAGGCAGATATAAGGCAGATCAAACTATGACCCTTGCCAACTCCTGCAGCCTTATGTCTCACTGCTGCCTCCTTTGTGTGCTGCCCCCACCCATTCTGTTTTATTTGGAGCTCCTGGAGAGACCCTAACATTTTCTCTTATTTCTGAGTTTGTACATTTTGTCTTTCAGTCCTGTTTGCCCTCACCCCTACTTCCTACTCAGTCCTTTTTTAACCTTTATAATATATTTGGGTGGGAGTAGAAATATGACATACAAAAAAATGCACAAAACATACTTAAAATTGCTAACACTTGGGCCCCAGCTGGTGTGACTCAGTGGCTTGAGTGCTGGCCTGTGAATCAAAGAATTGCCAGTTCGATTCCCAGTCAGGGCACATGCCTGGGTTGTGGGCCAGGTTCCCGGTAAAGGGGAGTGTGAGAGGCAACCACACTTTGATGTTTCTTTCCCTCTCTTTCTCCTTCCCTTCCCTTCATTCTAAAAACAAATAAATAAAAGCTTTAAAAACCCCCCTACCAGTACTTGGGCAACCACCATCCATTACAAAATCAGAAGATGGTGGACACTCCAGAAGCTCCCCACTTCAATCTTTCCAGTAAGAACCCCTCTCTCCCTCTCTGTGCTGCTTGAACATTCATGGTCATCACCTCCTTGTTCTTCTTTTTAGTTTACCGTCCAAGTGTGCAGCCTTACACACTATCATTCAGTTTTGCTGATTTTTTGAGCTTTACATAGATGGAATCATACAATATGTACTTTTGTGTGTCTTTTTTCACTCGACATTATGTTTAGGAGATTCATCTGACGTAGCTTGAGTAGTTACAGCGTTTGTTTTTATTGCACCACAGTTGAGGACAGCAAAGCACTGCCTGTGGCCTGTTTGGTCACCTATGGTATGCCCGCACAACAACGGCTGAGCTGAGTAGTTGTGACGAAGACCACGTGGCTTGCAAAGCCTAAAAGACTTACTATCTGGCCCTTAACAGAAACAGTTTGCTGACTTCTTCAGGGTAGTGTTCCATTGTGTGAATATACCACAGTTCATTTTTCCTGTCTCTTGTTCTTGAATACCTGAGCTGTTCACACTTCTGGATTATTACAAATGATGCTTCCATGAACATTCTTCCATGTGCTTCATGGTGAACATGTGCCCACACTTCTGCTGGGTATGTGTTCAACTAACTAGATAATACCAAGCATTTTTTTTGACATGATTGTGCCAATTTACCAACACCTGTTGTTAGCAGTCTTTTTAAATTTTAGCCATTTTTGAATGATTTATGGCAGTATCTCACTGTAGTTTTAACATGCATTTTCCTGATTATTAACAAGGTTCAGCAAAGTTTCACATGTCTATTGACCACTTGCATTTTCTATTTTGTGAACTGTCTGTCCAAGTTTCTTGTCTATTTTTCTATTGCGTTTGTCTTTTCATTACTGATTCATTTGCACTTATATTTTGTATATTCTGGATACAAACATTTGTCTAAGTCCCACTCATTCTTTAGATCTTAGGAGAGGTGGCCCTTTCTTAAAGGAGTCTTTCTGGACCCTACCAGACAGGTGGTGGTGCTCCTCTGTCTGTTTCTATAACCCTCAGATCTCGTATGACAGCACATAGTGTACGTATTGTAACTGAAGGCTTGTTTATTGGTGTCTGTCAGTAGGATGCTCAGGATGTAAGTTTGTGGAGCAAAGGAACTAGGCTCTATTTATCTTCATAGCCTAGCTCTTAGCTTTGTATATGCTCACTAAGTGTGAGTTCAAACAACAAATATATGTCCAACCAGATATAAGATTCATATATGCATAGGAAAATAAAACAATGTAACGTAGATTGCCAATGAAATGTATATGCATTTTCTCCCAAAATCAATATTTATTTAAGTGGGTCAACTGCATGCTATTATCAGATATTTTCTCCTCCCCCAGTTCAGAAAGGGATGTTTCTCTTCCATAATAGTCTGAATTTATGAGGATTTATTACTTATTAATAAACCAAAATGCCTCACCATTTCAAAAAAAGGAACTGTTTATATAGTTTTTTCAGCTGATAGGAATTTAGGCTAGGCACCATGATAAAGATTATGTTGCTTCCTGAGTAAATTTAGTCATTTTTATTATTTGTTTTATGTAGTACTTTACATTTGAAAATCTTTTTACTGCTTGAGGAAATGCCTAAGAACTTATTAAATTCAGACAGAAATAGAAAAATTAGCTGGACCCTTCCTTCCTTTCATTCTGCCTTTCTTCCTCCCTCCCTCCCCCTCCCTCCCTCCCTCCCTTAGGGATTTTTGATCCCTTATTTATCAGTTGTTGATTTTTTTATGCATTCTCTTCAATGCTGTATCTTCATTCTTTGCGAAAGTTGTCTAGTATTTAAAATTACTGACCACTTCTTGTTTTGGAGACCATCCCTTTCTTTGTATCTTTGGTGCTATCTATTCATTCTCCGCCAGTCTGTTCAGTTGTGCTCAATATGGCTGAATATGCCTAACGACTCAGCCCAAGACACTTGTGCTCTGCCCGCATCCCCTCTTTTCAAGACTTTATTTCAATTCTTCCTGGAAATCATTTCCAGCCTTGCATCTGTAACTGTTTCTACCAGGATGTTCCCATCCACCTCAAATGCAACATGCCTGTAATGGAATTGCTCTTTCACCACACGCGGGCTCTTTTTGGGATGTTCCTCCTACTGTAAGAGGCATCATTATTTCCACAGTTACTCAGGCTCAGAACTGGGAAGTCATCCCGGATTCCTCATTCTTTCTGACCCTTCATATCCAACCAGCCACAGGCTAAGTTCCTCCCTGTACTGTCTGTTACATTTACCCCTTGCAGTCCATCCTTACTGCTGCCCCTCATGTGCAGGTCCTCCTTGATGAGCCTGCACCATTGCAATCAGTCTAGCTTTTCTCCTCCCTCCCATCTCTCCCCATTCCAATCTCACACGAATCTTCTAAAAACACTTCTCTGTATCCAACAAGGACTTCTTCAAACACCTTTACAGCTATTCATTCCCCACAGCATCAGGGAATCACTCCTCAGACAAGTCAGAGCTTTCCCTACTCCATTTATTTCCATTTAGTTCCCGCTTCTCTCCCACAACGCCTCCCTTAGCTCCCGGCTCTGTTCAATAGCCCTTCAACGTGCCTCGACCTCTTAGTCTTTTTCTGATTACCTAAGCCCTACTTTTTCTTAAGGGTCAGTTAACGTCCTAATTTGAGTTCTAACTAATCATATTTAAAATGGACTTTTCCTTTTCCTGATACGTCTTGCATCATGTATTGTAGTTTTTCATCCATTAATTCAACATCACTTATTGGCCATTGATTATGTGTCAAACACGGTGCTAGACACAGGGATACAAAGGTTATTAAGGCATAGTTCCTGACCTTGAGGAGTTCACCATCTTGCTCAGTTTGACCAATTAGAATATAAAATACTTGAGGGCAGAAATCATGTCTTATTCCTCTTTGTATTTCCTGTACTTATCAGCATCTCCCACAGAATGCATACATCATATGTACTTATTGCTGTTAACAGTGATGATAAAGGACAATGAGAGATTCTTGTTCTAATAATAAGGAAGCAAGCTAGAAGCCAGCAAAATTTTACTTGATATATTTTACATAATTCTACTAGAATTCAAATAAGGAACCTACCATCTGTCCATCTGTTGGGTTTTTAGTGTTGTAGAAACTTTTTTAGTCATAAAGCTATGCATGCTCTAAAAATCCTTAAGGCTATTATTATTTAGATTTTTTTCTGGGATTGTACAGGGAGGCAAATGAACCCTTTTGGATAATTTACAGAGTTAATTTAACTTTTCATTAATAAATTATATTTATATTTAACACACTTATACAGATACACACTCTGATAAATATACACATATAGACTTAACCAGAAATTTATTGCAAATAAATTTGTACTGAAATCTCACTGCTGTAGCTGGTAGACCTGGCATAAAGCCAGGAGGTATAATAATAGTTAACTTTTTATTAAGTGCTTACTAAAGTGCCAGATACCTTTTCCAGTAGGTCATCTTATATTATTTCCCTGAATCCTCAGAATAACTCTCCTATATAAGCATCATTAGAACCCCCATTTTACAGGTGAGGAAACTGAGATATAGCCCAGTTTACAGACTTGCCGCAGTTGTGAGTGAAAGAGCCTAGATCCAGAACCTGGGAACTCTGACTTCAGAGCCTTAATGACTATGTTATTACTTCACACATAGAGATGAAAATAATGGCTGAAAGTCTGCACCTATCCCCCTCCAAAAACAAGCGTGGAAGAGGGGAGGAGAATGAGAAAGAGAGAGAGAGAAGGAGAGAGAGAGAAAGAGAGAGAGAAAATATGTAAGTGAATGGAAAGTAAATAAGTTGTTTAAGATAATTATAGCTCCCATAATAGGGCACTGGAAATTTCAGAGTCTCCTCCTCTTGTCCCACTGGGACTTTACTCTCTGTCTCGTGTCCTGTGTTTGGAAAAACAGAGGAAGACAAGGTAAGAGACAGGCTCGTCACGAGCACGCACAGCTGTCACCAGACCATTTTGTTTCCTGAAAGGTTGCTCACTGCACAGTGGCCTCTGGGAGGCAGGAGGTGTCACTGCGCAGCACTCCTTACGGGAGTCCCAGGACAGACTGCCAGTGCTCCACGCAGGGCTGGCATGTTTACTGTCCCCCGACTCACGCTGCTGTACGCTAGAGTGGCAGGTGGAGGTCAGGGGTGGGAGAGGAAGGTAGTTGTGGAGTTGGGCTGATGCAGAGTCTTGGCTTCTGAGGCAAGGACAGAAACAAAATAAAACAAAAACATGTGGAATAACTGGAGAGAAAAGGGACATAAGGAGACAAGGCGCCTGGACCAAATAGGAACCAGGTGCAACTTTAAAATACATGCCTACTTTGTGGGTTAACATTTGCAAACTCTGCCCAGACTTAGGCTTTATAGTGCAATAATCTGTTACCTCCTCCAAACACCTAGAGTGGAAAGTAGAAATTATATTCCTTTTACAGAGAGAAGGACTTTTGGTAATAGAAAAACCAAAATGACTTCTAAAAAATTTAGCTGTAGATCTTTCTGATTTAAGGATGACTGTATTTCTACACACTTGTTTAAGATCTTTAACATTGTTTGGAGAAAATAAATCAGAAAAAATTTTAAAATTACTTTAAGCCCTATCATCCTATGAGGGATTGTGCAGCAAATCTTAAAGTGTAGATCAAAATGGCTCTGGCCTACAGGGATGAGTAGAACAAGGCTCTGAGTTTAAGGAGAGGGCATGTTTGTGTCCTACAGACGCACAGAAACCAGTCCGAACAAAACAATCGACAAGGACGGTCAGCGGAGGAAACATAGAGCTATATCACCGAAATTTTCTCAGATGATAGTTTTTGAAAAAGCATAGAAAAAAGTCATGTGATTGATTACTTCTTTGATTACCATTATCTTGATTGACTTTTAACTTTTATAATTAAAAAGATAATTAAGAACACAGACTTTTTCCTTGGCAGACTTAGCCGTAGATCAAAATGGACATGGGAGTATGTTAGAAGTATATACACGTGCGGACCTTGTGTGTGTCCCTGGAAGTGAGTTTGCTTGCTGGCTAGCTCAGTTTTTGACAAAGAAAAATGGGCTGCTCCTGTTTCTTGCACAAAGATGCACTGTTCACAGAGCAAACCAAAAAAAGGGGAATTTGTGTTTAAGTTGAAAAGAAATTAAGGTAACATCTAACATGATAATATGCTTAGTATAACCTTTCTATTTACTGATAAAATGTGTTGCTTTTTACAATTAAAAGCATAACTTTGTAATACAAACTTAAACTATGGGTAGCTGGAAATTCTAACAGCAAGCACGACACTCCAATTCCATTTTTAGTATCCCATTATTAAAATACAGCTCTGCTTTTTAAAAACTCAGTTTTAGCTATGCAGTTCTCTTAAGTTTCAAAAAAAAAAAAAAACTGAGGCAAAGTATTTGTGAAGTCAAGCTACCTCTGTTCCTTCCACAGGGCTGCCATCTGGGCTTGTTTATTTGTGTTTCCAACTTTCTGGAACAGGGAGTTTCTCTGTTAGGGACAGGGCACCAAGCAAAGGAAGTGTCTTACAGAAGACTATCTTTCCTTTTTTTTTTTAACTGTATGTTCAAACTTCAAGTTTAGCTTGGTAAAAATATCAAACAACTAGCACAATCACAAAATTTAACATCGTTGGAAACCTCAGAATTGGCTTAGCAAATACTCTTCCACACGATGCAAATAATACTTCCTGCATGCTACCTTCTTGTGCCTTTCAGATCTTTTTCAAAACAAACTGTCATTAAGGCGATGGCTATTTGGCCTGGAAATCAAACATTTTCCATGTACCCTTCCATGAATAAGCATTTGATTTAAAAATGAAAGAAATATTTCAAAGCTGTTTTTCTAATTTTATGAAGTACATATGAGCCATGTTACAAAAAATGAAGCAAACAAAACAAAATCTTTCAATATATAATTAAGAGACAAAGTACTATTTTTAGATTAATTATACAATCTTATTATGAAGAACATTCCAAAATTTCACAAACCAACACTTAAAACACTAGTAGTCTCTTATCTCTGAAACATTTCATTTAATAAATAAAATAGAAGAAAAAAGTACCTTGTAAAGTAAAATCCAGCAATACATATTCGTAAGCAAATTCTGTCTTTGTTTCCACTTGCGGTCTCTTCAGGGTAGAAAATATTTTTCCAGGGCTGCTATCATCAGGGTCTTCTAGCTTTCTAAGTCCGCACCCCATGGCAAAATCTGTAAGGAATTAAATTGCAGGACAGGGCAGGGAGAGCAGCAAATTCTGTTGTTTAAGCTGCAAAAAGAAAGTTATAGACTTAACTGCCTTGATTTTTTCAGCTAAACCATAGATACTCAAAAAGAAAACATCTGAGTCCAAAGAAAGGAGCTGAAGACTTTTTCTATCCATTTTTCTGAACAGTCGTTGAGCCCATCATGATTAAGCTACAGCTCCGGGAGGCTGGGCTTGATCTTAGGAGAAACATGCAAGCTGCTACAACTTAGCGGAGAATTTCCATGCCACGTCAATTTACAGCCAGCCCCCTACCAGAGTTCTGTCGCTCAGGGCACCAACTGTGCTTTGTCTATTCCAGTTGGCTGGATGATAAAAGAGGTGTCCAAAAACAGAAATAAAAAAGCAAAAGTGCAACTGAGATGGAAATATCTACAAGCAGAGGATATATTCAGACACCGTGGCATGCAATTTTTTTTTCTGTTTTCTGTTTTCCCCTCTTTCCTGTGTCCACTCCCTCCTCCCTCCCCGCTACTACCAAGAAAGCAGAAGGGGAGAGAGGGAGAGGGAGAGGGAGAGGGAGAGGAAGAGAGAGAGAGCGAGAGGAAAGGGATGAAAGAAATGGATTCTCAACATGGTTTGGAAACAAAAATCATTTCCAGAACGGAAGGGAGCCTTATGAGGAAACTTTCTGGAGTCTAAAAGGAGAAAAGTAAGGTTAAAAAAAAACAGGCAAACAACAAACACTTCAGTCTTTAGGTGGCATTTTTCAGGATTTCTTTCAACATGAAGATTGTTTTTGCTGGAAAAATTATATACTAATAAAAACTGCCAAATAGAAAAAAACCTATATTAAAATATGTTAATAAAAAGACTTTCTTTAATTGCAAAGGAGAAACAGATATGTGGATAATGTTTTCTCAACATCCTTAAAGTTTAAAATACTCTACTATTAGAAAGCTTATAATGGTAACTAGTAACACTCTACACATCCCAAAGTATCCATAATTAAAAAAAAAACCAAGAAAATTGACAACTCGATTCATTCAGTCTTTTAAAAATTTTTTATTTATTTATTTTTAGAGAGAAGGGAAGGGAGAAACAGAGGGAGAGAAACATCGGTCAATTGCCTCTCACATGCCCCCAACTGGGGACCTGGCCTGCAACTCAGGCATGTGCCCTGACTGGGAATTGAACCTGTGACCTTTCGGTTTACAGGCTGGCACTCAATGCACTGAACCACACCAGCCAGGGCTCATTCAATCTCATAGATTGCCATTTACCTGAAGTTGAGAGCGATTTATGATACATCAATTGTAATGAGTGTTTATTGTATTTTACCATTTAAAGGTAGGTAGTATGATGCATTCATCAAAACTGAGAGCCCTAGAATCAGATGGCTAGGGTTCACTCCTGCTTCTATCTAATACCTACTAGATTCCTGTTAAAGGGGAGATCATATGGTATTTGTCTTTCACCGCTTGGCTTATTTTGCTTAGCATAATAGGAACCTAATAAACAAAACAAACAAACAAGCAAAATATAACCAAAAACACTGAAATTGAGAACAGGCTGACAGTCACCAGAGGGGAGAGGGGAGGGAATTTCAGGGGAAAAGGGGAAGGGTTTAAAGCAACAAGTATAAAAGACACATGGACAAAAACTGGGGGGGTGGAAATGGGAGGGAGGTGGGGAGGGCTGGGGCGGTAGGCTGGGATGGGAGTAAAAGACAGAAAACTGTACAAGAACAACAATTAAAATAAAAAAAATTAAAAAAATACCTACTAGAGACAAGATCTTGGGCAAGTTACTTGACCTCTTCAAGTTTTAATTTCCTCCCCTATAAAATGGAGTTAATAATAGTGCTTACTTCATGGGCTTGTTATGAAGGTCGAATGAGATAATCTTATCTCACATCCTAACACTGTGCTTGCCTAATAACACAAAATAAATTTGTTAATATGCTTACATTATAAAACAGGGTTGAGAACAGCAATAGGCAGGAAGTGATTCTGCCACCACTCCCATTATTTACAAAATAATCCCTGATCTTATTTCAGATTGTAGAGAACACAAGCTTGAAAAGATTTTTGCAATCATATTGAAGAAGACACACGAAAACTCTCAAAGCCGGGGTGTAGGGAGAGAGGGATGGATCACTATAACCTCTGTCTCTTCCTTCTGCCTACTTGTCTTTAAATATTTTATTTCTCAGAAGTATTTTTAACAGAGGAAAATTCCATAGTCTGTCATTCTCAAAGATGAGTATGGTTGGTGGCAAGCAATTCCTGGGTAAATTTGTGTAAAAAGACAGCAGACTCTGACCCAGCGTGACTCGTTTGATCATTCACAGTGCTTTCACGCCTGCCGTTTTTCATGTTCTCTTTTGTACGATGCGCTGTGAGCTCTTGGATGGTAGAGAATGGAATATTTGAAGTTCACTAGTTTTTATTGCAGTCCTGAAGATTATTTCTTAAGTGCTCACTGTATTTATTAAGTCCCTGCTATGTTCCAGGCACTGCAGGCTGGGTACACAAGATGACTAAATATGGTTTCTACCCTAAAGAAACTTACGGTTTAATGGGGAAGGCGCCATTTACAAACAGATAATTTCAATATGATTTGGTAGCTGCTGAGATAAAGCATGCATAGGATGCTACAACAGAACCCAAGAAGAAGCCTCCAAATCAGCTTGGAGGATGATATATGAACTGTCTTGAACGATGAATAGGCACAACATAGGTAAAGGTGGGAAGCATGTGTTAGGAAAAGGGAAAAGCATGAGCAATATCACAGAATCATGAAACAATCTGGCATACACTTGAAGGAACATTAAGCAGTTGCAAATTATTAGAACATAAACTTTGAAGGAAGCCATAAGGCAGGCAAGAGCTAATTTTTAGTGAGTCATATGCCATAGGAAGGGAATCTGAATTTTATTTTGCAGGCAACAAAAGTGAATCAAGTAATCAAATGAGAAAATCAAAGGAGGAGTTCGAAGTAGGCAAGGATCATCAGTTTGTTTTTCTGATGAGTCACTAAGGCTGGTGGTCTTCATGACAGCAAGAATGGAGGGAGACCGGTCGGTCAGCAGAGCATTGCAGGAGTCTGGTTGACAGCTAATGACTGAAGGAATGAATGAGTGAATATGATGTCTCATGTGTACTTAAATAATTTCTTTTATCTTTAGTAAATGGAACTATAGTTCCTTTCGTTCACAACTGAGCCACTGTGTAATCATTTTTTGTCTCCAAAGTCTAACAAATTAAATTTTACTTGACCCTTAATGATCCTTTAAAAACACTCTTCCACATATCAATGTGGCACACATTCCTGCTATTTTAACAGTTATGTGGGAATTTCACTGTATTAGTACAGTGCTAAATAAGTAACACTTTGGCTATTTTCAAATTTTCATAGTGAAGATTTTTGTAGAGATTACTTTTCCCCCACCTAAGTATTTTCTAAATACTTAGATTCTGCTTCATGAATGGTCAAAGGAAATAGTTTACATATGAGGAAATCAGTTAGAAAGCAAGAGAAAATGCATTTTTATGAGCAAATAATTCTTTATATTACTTATAGAAATATGTGGTTGGCCATGAAACTATTTAAGGTATTAACCTTATATTTTTTTTCTTCCAAACTGTATTTTGGACAAATAACAAGGTTTTGCTGGTTATCACATACGAGGTCTGTTCAGAAAAGTCCAGCCATTGTTAACAACAAGAATGGTCTGTGCAGCATTGCTGTAACCCGGCAGCCAAGGAGAGTGGACTGGAATGCGCATGTGTGAACAATGATGACTTCACTGTACTAGTCAGTGGGGCAGCAGATGCCACTGAGCACATGTACTGTGTGGCTGTCACATTCAAAATGACTGAGTGAGTAGAGCATTGAATCTGCATCAAATTTGCATTAAGCTTAAACATTTCTCCATGGAAACTATTCATATAGGCTTTTGGAGATGATACAATGAGTACAGCACAAATAAAAGTGTGGCACAAATGCTTCAAAGATGGTCAAGAATCTGTTGAAAGTGATCCACGTTCTGAAAGGCTTGAAACAAACAGAGCACCTGAGAATGTTGAATGTGTATGGGCTGCAATCAACAAAGATTGGTGACTGACAGTGTGAGAACTAGAAGCTGATCTGGGGATTACAGAAACTACTGTGTCGAGATTTTGGCATGGGATCTTGGCATGAAACGTGTTGTAGCAAAATTTGTTTCATGGCTTCTACTACCAGAGCAGAAGGAACATCATGCTGCAGTTGCTAGTGACTTGATTCAAACCACTACCAAAGAACCAGATTTCCTTAAGAAGGTCATAGATTTGAAGGGGACTCAGGCATCATTGTCTTGTATAATGTTTCCTGTATCTTATGTTTTCTTTAATAAGTGCCTCTATTTTTCATGTTACATGGCTGGATTCTTCCTGGACAGACCTTCATACATTTGTTCCATACCTCTTTAATGCCTCTACATTTTTAAACAAATACTTTCAGTCAAAAAAAATTTCTGCCCCTCCATTTTGTCCTTAACAAAAATGTACATTTCTTCAATAGTATTCTCATTTTGAAACAAATGTTCTGATTTCTGTTTTTTTTAAATAAATATATTTGATATTTTAGAGCAATGTTAGGTTCACAGCAAAACTGAGTGGAAAGTACAGAGAGTTTCCTGTCCCCACACACGTACAACCTTCCACTAACACTGAGTGCCAGAGTGAGTGGCGCACTTGTTATCAATGAACCTGCACTGACGTTATTATCACCGTAGTCCGCAGTTTACATTAGGGTTCATACTTGGTGTTGTACATATCCTGGGTTTTGACAAATGCATGACATGTATCCACCATTACAATATCATACACAGTAGTTTCACAATCTTAACTATCTGTGCTCCACCTATCCGCCCCATCTGTACTTCCTATTTTATTCTAATGCATCTGGCAATCATAATTGAAAAGGTAAGGTATGGATCTAAGTCAGTTCTCTTCCATGCAGATATACACCTGTTACAACCACATTTGTTTTCACGGATAATCTCTTACCCATCATGTTTCCCACGCTTGTCATATATTGAGTACTTATAATAATAAAATTTTGGGAATAAATGTTTTCTAACATTGATTTTTTCTGTATTGAATTATATATATATTTATTTATTATTTTTATCCTCACTTGAGGACATTTTTCACTGCCTTTAGAGAGGGGAAGGGAGGGAGAAAGAAAGGGAGCGAAACAGATGTGAGGGAGAAACAGCAATCTGTTGCCTCTTGCACATGGCCCGACTGGGGACTGAACCCATTATCCAGGCATGTTCCCTGACCAGGAATTGAACTTGCAACCTTTCGGTTTACGGTACGATTCTCCAACCAACTGAGCCACACCGGCCAGGGCCGAATTATATTTGTTTGTTGCTAACTGTAGATTTCAGGGACAGCTTTCAGTTCTGTATTTTAAATGGGGCTCCCCCAAGGATAGGTAGGGTTTTATGTGGCTGAATATGAATGTGGATGTATTATCTATTCTTGCCTGTGTTCTAGTGTGGGCTCACTGAGTCCTTTAATGAACGAATGGACCTTATGAAAACATCCTCCATAACTGGTAGCTTATTGTTCTCAGTTACAACTCAAGTTTAGATCACTTGAGTTCACCAGTCTTAATGTTTCTAACAGATAATTATGTATCATCCAACCCATTTCCTACAAAGAAAAGTTCTTGCATAATAGTAACTTTTACATCCAATCTATCTGATGAGGCCCTGCTCTAAAGTAAAGCTAACAATAATTCAACAAGTTTTTATGGAGCACTTATTTTACATGTGAGGCACTATGTGGACACAAAGATGAAAAAGCTAGTTTATGCTTTCCAGCATTCACAAGCTAGCAGAACAACATTAACTTTTAACTGTTTAATGTACTGTTAGTTCCATAATGCAAATTTCCTTGTTAATGAATTATTGAAAACACTATTGAATAAAACACCTTTTTAATGATTAGAATTGCCGTAGTCATATCATACTTAATAGTTACATAAATTAAGATTTGTATTTTGACTTTATTTTTAATTATCTTTCAAAATTGAACATTCACATCCTCTGTGATCAAGTAATATCACTCCTAGATATATATATATATATATATATCCACGATAAACTTTAGCATATAAGTACAAGGAAATATACATGAGAAAGTACGCTGCAGTAATGTTCCTAAGAGGAAAAGCTTAAGTCACTCAAATGTGCATCAACAGCCCTTTGTTTCAAGGAGTTCTGCTATAAAGGGAAGGAAAAAAATGGAGCAGCAGTGGGGGTTGAGAATTTCTTTTTAAGATAGGGAAAAAAATAGCATGTTTGTATGCTAAAGAATAGATTCCATAGAAAGGAAAGGCGGGTGGGCGTGGAGAGCTGCTGGAGAACCTGATTTCCCTGACACAGCCTGGATTTGTTTCCTAGTTCTGAAGGGTGTACATACCCTCCAGTTTTAAGTTTTACCTGTCCCTCACTTGTCCTACTTAAAACTGCTGAGCACATTAGCTAACTACCCAAAGGATATTTGTACTTATTGTAACTTCTATTGAAAACTGACTGGTCCACTTTCCATATAACCACAGAAATCAGGTCCAATTTACTGTATGCCTCCATTAAAAAATTATTTTAAGGCAGTCAAAATGGATTAACTAGAGTTAGTTGCAAAAAACATGGATGAATCTTAGCAACAAACTGTTGAGGGGAAAAAGGCAAGTTGAAGGCTACAAGTGGTATAATATCATTTTAAAAATGTTTAAATACAAGCAAAATGAAACCATACATTGCTTAGACATACTATATATGTGATAACATGAATGCAAAAGTGCAAAATTTGGCAATGATTACCTGTGGGAGAACGGGAAGACAAGGAAAAAGGAACACATCTAAATCACTGGTAATCTAGCTCAGTGGTTCTCAAATTTTGATGTGCATCGGAATCATCTGGAGAGCTCATTAAAACCTAGATTGCTGGGTCCCACCTCCACAATTTGATTCAGTAGGGGTGTGTGTGTGGGGGGGGGGGTGCGGGGGAGGCTAAGTATGCATTTCTATGCAGGTCCCAAGTGTTGCAAATGCTGCTCTTCTGGGGCCACACTTAAGAGAACCATTTTTAGTTCTCAGGTTGAGCTGAGAGTTCACAGGTGTTCCATTATATTTTATTGTTAAATGACTATATATAAAAAAGATGGCTAGTCATAGCCCAAAGATGAGAGCATGCCCTGAAGCAAGGATTACTATTAATCCCATTCTGGGCTCCTAAAGCATCTCCTCCAGGAGAGCTCGAGTTCTGTCAATAAAAGCAAACTTGAAAAAAACTGCTCTAAGAAGAACCCCAAGACCATTTAAAAAAAAATTACTACTCTATGAAAAAAATTGGAAAATTGATTCTTCCTTATGTGTACAGTGACATATTATATTCCACCTCCCTGGATCTAAATATTCTTTGGCAATGACTTGGCACATTACAAGCATGCTTTTGTTGATTCTACAAATATTGAGCGTGTTTAAAGCCTTCCTTTACTTTTTCAGGTGTTATCCTTCCCTCAGGTGCTCTAGGTAATTATTTTTTTAGTTCCTTTCTCTCTGGCCCCTTTCACATTGTGTCCATTAGGTCCTGAGATAAAATTCAGATGATGTTTCTGAGCCCTATGACGACCAGGGACTATGGAGAGGGCATACCGTGTCCTGCTCTGTGTCAGCTACTGACTGGTGTAGGGAAAGTGCCCGAATACAAAATTCTTGCGTTCAAGCAGCTTAGCTTAGAGAGGAAAACATATCTGTAAATACAAAACTATAACCTAAAGCAGATCATATAGGATCCTATAGCAAAATAAAGATTTACCCGTTTTCTTAACTTCCCCTAAGCCCAGTTCCTCTAAGCTACATCCCCTTTACGCGCTGCCGCAGATCACCGCCGCTAGGTCCACAATCCATGGCGGCGGAGGGCGGGGGCGGGGCGCAGCCCGGAGAGGGCGGGCGCGCGCTCCGCCCGTACTCCATTGGCTTTCCGGCCGGAAGCGGCGGAGAGGCCCAGCTGCGCCTGCGCGCTTCACACGTGCTTCCAGAACGCCCCCTCCGCCGGTTGGGCCGAGTCGGCGTTATGCTGCGAATTTCTGCCTTGCGGCTGCTAGAACGCGCGCTGGCCAGTAGGCTCTCGCTCCTGGACTGCTTCAGCTCGCGCCTCTACAGTTCGGACCCTCTCGGTGCCCGCGAAGATGCCCAGGATGCGCGCGCCTACTTCACGACACCCATTTTCTATGTGAACGCGGCCCCGCATATTGGACACCTGTACTCGGCGCTCCTGGCGGACGCTCTGTGCCGCCACCGTCGCCTCCGAGTCCCCACCGCCGCCGCCACGCGATTCTCCACTGGTACAGACGAGCACGGCCTAAAGATTCAGCAGGCAGCCACCGCTGCGGGCCTGGCCCCGACTGAGCTGTGCGACCGAGTCTCTGCTCAGTTCCAGCAGCTTTTCCGGGACGCTGGTATCTCCTCCACCGACTTCATCCGCACCACCGAGGCCCGGCACCGGAGGGCGGTGCAGCACTTCTGGGGAGTGCTGGAGGCTCGGGGTCTGCTCTACAAGGGGCTCTATGAAGGTTGGTACTGTGCCAACGACGAGTGCTTCCTGCCTGAGACCAAAGTCAGCCGGCAGCCAGGCCCGTCAGGGGATTCTTGTCCTGTATCTCTCGAAAGCGGGCATCCCGTCTCCTGGACCAAGGAAGAAAATTATATTTTCAAGCTTTCCCGTTTCCGGGAGCCCCTCCAGAGGTGGCTGCAGGACAACCCTCAGGTGATTACCCCCGAGCCATTCTATCACACAGTCCTTCAGTGGCTGGAGGAGGAGCTGCCAGATCTGTCAGTCTCTCGCAGGAGTAGCCACTTGCACTGGGGCATTCCGGTGCCCGGGGACGATTCGCAGACCATCTACGTGTGGCTGGATGCCTTGGTCAACTACCTTACTGTAATTGGCTACCCAAATGCTGAGTTCAAGTCATGGTGGCCGACCACCTCTCATATCATAGGCAAGGACATTCTCAAATTCCATGCTATCTATTGGCCTGCCCTCCTCTTAGGGGCCGGCATGAGCCCACCACACCGCATCTATGTCCACTCCCATTGGACAGTCTGTGGCCAAAAGATGTCTAAGAGCTTGGGCAATGTGGTGGATCCCAGAACTTGCCTTGACCGCTATACTGTGGATGGCTTCCGCTACTTTCTCCTTCGTCAGGGTGTCCCCAACTGGGACTGTGATTACTATGATGAAAAGGTGGTTAAGTTGCTAGACTCTGAGCTGGCAGATGCTTTGGGCGGTCTCTTGAACCGATGCACTGCCAGTAAAATAAATCCTTCAGGGACCTATCCGGCCTTCTGTACTACCTGCTTTCCCAGTGAGCCAGGGTTGGCGGGGCCATCAGTTCGTGCTCAGGAAGAGGACTATGCTCTGGTGAATGCAGTGGCCACTTTGCCCAAGCAGGTAGCAGACCACTATGCTAACTTTCAGATCTATAAGGCTCTGGAGGCAGTGTCCAGCTGTGTCCGGCAAACTAATGGCTTTGTGCAAAGGCATGCACCATGGAAGTTGAACTGGGAGAGCCCAGTGGATGCTCCCTGGCTGGGTACTGTGCTTCATGTGGCCTTGGAATGTTTGCGAGTCTTTGGAACTTTGCTCCAGCCTGTCACCCCAAGCCTAGCTGACAAGCTGCTGTCCAGGTTGGGGGTCTCTGCCACAGAGAGAGGTCTGGGAGAACTCTATTTCTTGCCTCGATTCTATGGTCATCCTTGCCCTTTTGAAGGGAGGAGGCTCGGACCTGAAACTGGGCTCTTGTTTCCACGACTGGACCAGTCCAGGGCCTGGTTGGTGAAGGCCCATAGGACCTAAAAACTCAGTTCTTAGTGGTTTATGACATGTGGTAAAAAAAAAAAGCAAATTTTGTTATTTTCTTATTTTACATTTTTCAGAAAAGTTATATTAATGTTTTCTAAAGTGTTGCATCAAATGAGCACATAAGCAATGTCCCTTGGAAAGAGGTTTACAACCTTTCAGGGGCCTACCCCTACCTCTTCAGTTCTCTGTGTCCATTAACCACTGTCCTTTGCACACCTGTGTCCCTAAGATGTCTCTAGGGGAAAGATGAGTAACAGGCAACTTTGCTGATACTATTCCTTCCTATTGTGCCTCCGCCCCAACCACAGTTAGGTTATTTGCCCAGACTACCTCTGATGGCTTGCTTTCCATTGGCCTGTCATCTGCTGGGCAAATTAGAATGGGGGATTGGAGGTCCCTTACCTCAACTTTTAGCTCTACTTTGTTATATATGTTGATTCTCCTGTTAAAAAGAGATTCTCATATTAAATCTTTAAAAATCAGTGTTCTAGACTAGATTTTTGACCATGTTTTTATTTTCAGTTCTTACAACCATGACTTCCTATACTTTGTTAGTTAACACTAAGTCCAAGTTGTGCTTTGTAATATTACACTTGAACCAGTAGATGGCTCTAGTCTCGCATATTAACATTGAGGTTTTAGAATCTTTAGAATACATTTGTTTTCTGCTTTCTAATTTTGCAGGATTTAAAGAAAGTTTTTATTGCTTTTCTTAAAATGAGGGATAACTGCAACCACTGCTGTTTTACGTAAAGCAATGAAAAAAAGACCAGGGTTCTTAGTTCATTTCAGACTACTGAAACAGGGCATTTAATTAAATGTTTAAAAAGCTAGTAAGTAAATGTACCAAGTTTGTTTGAACTATCTATGATAAATTATGAAGCTCTTGGTATGTTAAAAATTTGAAACTTTAGTAACAGTAGATTTAGAGGTATGATTAAAAAATAAATTGTTCAAAAGGGCAGTATTTTCTTTATATTTCTTAATTTTGTTATTTATGTACATAATTTACTTCACATGATTTCTTTTGGTCAATCAGGATCTATAACACAATACAGAAATCATAGAATAGTTATAAATGTTAGTACATTTACTTTTGAGTAAGTTTTACTGATTATTTCTTTTGCTCTTTTAACCTAAATTATGAAAGTTTAAAATTTGTAAGTACCTTATTCAGACATGTACTGTTGCATCTGTTGAAGGTGAATGTCAAGGGCCAAAATGACTGATGCTCCAAGAAATCTCAAACTGGATATAGGGGTCTCTTCAAGGCTCCATAGGGGAACACCACAGAGAAGATGTTAAGGTATCAATTTATACAATGATTACAACACAGTAAGCCAACATTATATCTCAGGTGATTGATTGCATGGCTAGGCCAGAGTTTAAAATGAGAACTTGCCTTGAAATACCCGTTCTTACCATGGTAGCAAGCAGAGAGGCTTCACTAAATTATGCTGCTAGTTCCCCCCAAGCTTATTCTATGTGCTACTGTTCAGTTCCTCTTTCTGTTGAGAGATTTCAGTTCGCTTGGAAATACTGCTTAAAAAAGAATGCTTCAAGGCATTCTAAAGGTGGAAGGACTGTTTCTACAGATGTTTCTTCAGATACTCCTTATACTTTATAATGGAATCTTGGGCTTTTGCTGGGATTATGCAGTAATCGCAGGGCAGATTACTGGGCCCAGGATGGAGTATAATATCTCCTAGGACTGGAAAGAGTAGTGTAGTGAAAGACATGAGATGTATTTACATGGAGGAAGGAAAGCAGACTTGGAAAACCAGTGTAATGATAACCTCTGCCTTCGAAGTGCCCTTTAAGCAGTCTTAGAGTTCCTAGCATGAATGGAGAGACAGTGTGTTCCACCTGACTGAGCTTTCCTACGGCCTAGTGCTGGTCAGCACACAGGGCCTTGGCTTGCTGGGTGTTAATGGAGTTCCTTTTGTGCTGTCATTTGTGCAGGCATTTAAATGACTACCAGACTATTTGTGGTTCTGGACAGCACAAGCAAATAGGGGATTCAAAGAGGAGAGGGCATAATTATTACAGAAGACAAGATATTTTGAGTGAAGAGGTGTGGTAAGTTGGATTTGACCTATTCTGTGGTGATATGGAAGATGAACCAGTTTGATTCTCTGTAGGAGGTAAAGCAAATATCCTTTGGGTACTTGATGTATTCATTTTGATCCAGCACTTTAAGAATGTCAAGTGGTGGGTAGGTGAAACTTAAAACTGGAGGGCATGCACTTCCAAGAGAGGGTATCCTATTGGCTTTTGAGAAAAGATGATAAACTTGTAGGCATCTAAGAATCCCCCTACTTGAGAATTGTTAATCCTTCACCTGATATCTTTGGATCCCTTGACCAGAAAGGAAGCTTCTCCCAAATATTACCCTTGAGGCTCTCAAATTTTCATTTTAGGTTATTCTTGGAGGCAGTGTTGTAGGAGGTTACATTATAGTAATAACAAGCTGCCAACTCAGTAGACTACAGTCCTGTCTATTGAAGTCATGCAAGAAGTTGTGGGCAATGTATACAAGGTCTGTCCAGAAAAAAATCCAGCCATTGTTAATATAACGAGAATGGTTTGTGCAACATCGATGTAACCTGGCAGCCAAGGAGAGTGGACTGGAATGCTCATGCATGAACAATGATGACTTCACTGTACTAGTCCGTGGGGACGGTAGATGCTGCTGAGTGAGCATGTGTACTGTGTGGTTGTTACATTCAAAATTGCTGAGTGAGTGGAGCAACAAATCTGCACCAAATTTTGCATTAAGCTTGAATATTCCCCCACGGAAACTATCAGATGATTCAGAAGGCCACAACTATGGGCAACTGGTGACTGGCAGCTTTATCATGACAATGTGCCAGCTCATGCATCCTGTCTCAAGCAGTTTTTTTCAAAACATCAAATCACTCAGGTGGCCCACCCCTGCCTTCTGTACAGCCCAGATTTGGCACCTTGTAACTTCTAGCTTTTCCCAAAACAAAAATCACCTTTGAAAGGGAAGAGATTTCAGACTGTGGATGAGATTCAGGAAAATACAACGGGGTAGCTAATGGCAATTGGGAAAATCATATGAGGTCCCAAGATGCATACTTTGAAGGGGACTGAGGTGTCACTGTCCTATGTACAATGTTTCTTGAATCTTGTATTTTCTTCATTAAATGTCTATTTTTCATATTACATGGTTGGATACCTTCTGGACAGACCTTGTATGTTAATTGGACCATTCTATATTAGAGGGCTATTCTACAAGTGAACTCATAGATTAGGTATTTTAGAAGTCAGAAGACCTGTGGCTGTATCGAGGTCAAGAATAGGCAGGAACAAGAAATAGATACAGTCTCTGATTTCATGGAAATCTGTTATTTTGGAAGTAGCCATTATCATTTTCTTTTCTCTCTTTTTAAAAAGATCTTGAACCAGGGACATGCTTATTGATTTTAAAGGGAGAGAAACATTGATTGGTTGTCTCTTGTATGTGCCCTGACCTGGGACTGAATGCACAACCTAGGTATGTATCCTGACTGGGAATCAAACCCACGGCCTTTTGGTTTATGGGATGATGCTCCAACCAACTGAGCCACACCAGCCAGGGCCTCATCATTTTTATTAAGGAGCTGTGTAACTGTAGGGGCTGAGAAGAGCCTGATAAATTGTCTGTTAAGTTGATGCTAAAGTACTCAAGAAGGCCTAGGATGAAACATGGACTCTGATGTAGGGTTTTTTTTTTGTTTGTTTGTTTTTTGTTTTGCAGTTGTGCCTGTGATTGGGATATAGGGCCTTAGATTTGGGAAGTTCTAAAACTGAAATAAAGCCAGTAGATGATCAGGTTGTGGAGCTCCACCTAGAATGACTTATAAAGTAACTTGGGCTGCATGTTGCAGTACCAGGCACTAAACAGATTTCTCCTTGGGCATTACGGTAGGGATAGTTTCCTGGAACTGTGCCCAACCCCTAGCGAGTATACTTGCAGTGTTGGCCTGCATTAGTATAACCTTGAATTATGGGGGAGGCCAAGCCTCTTGACTAAGATTTGATCCATAAAGCTGCTTACGATAATCTATAATCACCTCCTGGAGGCAGTGTCTCCACAGTTCTGCCAGATAGAGGACAACTGTTGGTGAGGTCTGGGGTGCTGTAAACCTTGGTGGGTCACTGCCCTTTTTCCAGAGTGAATAGTATCAGTGGACCTCAAAGGGTGTGGATATACAGCCATGTATCTATTTTTGCAGCAAAGGTCACTAGTTCTTAGAGCTTGGGGGGAGCCAGGGTACAGGTTAGGGGGATCAGTTCTAGAAAGTTTTTGAGTCCCCTGCAAAACTAAGATGGCATAAAATGTCATTTCAGCACAACTCAGCTAGCCTTGCCCTTTTTACAGAAACTTGGAATAGAAAATTGGTTAACTTTTATCAACAGTAACACCAAATTTGGAGGTTAATACTGCTTGAAGGGCCAGAACAGTAACAACCAAGTTAATTAAGGGTAATTAGTAAGGATTTTAACTTTTAAGAAGAATGTCTTATTCTTTTCTGAGACAAAGGATAGAAGCTCAGCCTAAGGTGCTTTCCTCTTTATAGCACTAGCCCATTTGGAGGTGAAACTGGCTCTTCCTTCGCGTTTAGGTCGTTCTGGATTACCCAGTACAGATCCTCTGAATTAAGGAAACCATCTAATGGAAATATTTGACCATATTTAAAATACTTGCTTAAGATTATATCACATCAATCAGTTTCTACTTATATTTTCATAATGAGGAGAGGGAATTGGGAAGAGCTGACCTCCACAAAGATCTTCTAGTGCCTTAACAATTAGAAATAATATACTTTCTACTGTGTCTCTGGAGGTTCAGCCATACTTGAATCTTCCCCAAGGCAATGCTATAGTATAGAATTTTCATCCTTGTCTATGAGCTGAATTTAACCCCCATTGGTTTATTGACACAGTTGAAGTCACCATGGATTTTAAAGTCCACAAAACCTCCTCACTTAAGAACAAGATGAGACATCAGGATGTTTCAGGGAACAAAGTGTGCCATCTGCAAGAATAAAATTACAGCTTCAAGGAGAGATGCGTGGGACCTGCCTTCAAGTCATTAAGAATTTTGGGATGAAATGTCTGCAGAAAGCCTGGAAGAGTCACTGAGTACACTGGAGGGACAGCTCTAGGAAAAACTGGAAGTGGATGATGTCACCTTTCTTAGTACATAGTGTGGTGAAAACATTACTAACCTCAATACTGTACTACTCCTAAGGCTATGTCTTGTGTATGTACTCCTATTAGTTGACAATCACTGGTTTGTGGGATTTAACATAAAGATGAACCTTCAAAACTAATTTATGATTGACTGTTATAACTTGGAATCATTGTTCTATTTTCTTAATCCAACACGTTCAATAAACATATGACCAATTATGCATTTTTTCTTGATTAAAATATTTCAAAAGGGTAATCTTTTACTTTGGAACATACTGAATAAGATTGTTTCAATACTCTGGCTTCCTTTGAACTAGATTAGAAGCACCTATTGGTTAAGAAGCTGTAAATATTAAAGATATAAAGCTAACAAGCATGTTACATATTTTAGGTTAATCATTAAACAATACAAATAGAATGTACTTTCAAGCCATATGAAAAGAAATGTTAAAATTCAATCCAGACTTCTGGCCAAGATGCAGGTGTAGGTGGACACACTGTGCCTCCTCGCACTGCCAAAATTAAGGACAACAAAGATTTAGAACAAGAAAACAATCAGAACTGATAGAAAAATTGAACTGTATGGAAGTCCAACAACCATTCATCCAGACCAGTAAGGGGTGGAGTTGCGGCAGGTGGAAGCGGAGGTTGGTGGACCCGGGCGTGTAGGCAGCAGCGGCTGGCGGACCCTGGGCACCGGGTGGCAACGGTGCAGACCCAGTGAGGCTGTGCAAGGTGGCTGGCTGACCAGGTGGTCCCACATTCTCACACAGATAATCCAGGTGAAGGAGAAGCGGTGGAAGGTCCCTCTTGGACCCCACCCCCACATACAGTGTCACTACCCAGCAACTGGACTGCCTCGCCCTGGGGAACACCTAAGGCTTCACCCTTCACTATGTAACAGCTGCAACCAGACCCCCCCCAAAAAAAAAACCACCCCAAAACCCCAAAATGGCTCAAATGGGAGAACAAATCAAAGCCCTAGAGCCAATTCATCTAAGTGACCAAGAGATAGCCAGCCTATCAGATGCATAGTTCAAAGCCCTGGTGATCAGGATGCTCACAGAATTGGTTAATTTTGCTCACAAATTAGATGAAAAAATGAAGGCTACAATAAGTGAAATGAAGGAAAACGCACAGGGAACCAATAGAGATGGGAGGAAAACGGACTCAATGGAATGGACCAGAAGGAAGAAAGAGACAACCGAACAGAAAAGAATGAAGAAACAATGATTCAAAAAAAAAAATGAGGAGAGGCTTAGGAACCTCCAAGACATCTTTAAACGTCCCAACATCTGAATTATAGGGGTACCAGAAGGGGAAGAAGATGAGCAACAAGTGGAAACTTACTTGAACAAATAATAAAGGAGAACTTCCTCAATCTGGCAAAGGAAATAGACTACCAGGAAGTCCAGGAAGCTCAGAGAGTCCCAAAGAAGTTGGACCCAAGAAGGAACACACCAAGGCACAGCATAATTCCATTAGCCAAGATTCAAATGAAGGAGAGAATTCTAGAAGCAGCAAGGGATAAGGGGACAGTCACCTACAAAGGAGTTCCCATCAGACTGTCAGCTGATTTCTCAAAAGAGACCTTGCAGGCAAGAAGGGGTTGGAAAGAAATATTTGAAGTCTTGAAAGGCAGGGACCTACATCCACAATTGCTCTATCCAGCAAAGCTGTCATTTAGAATGGAAGGGAAGATAAAGTGCTTCTCAGATAAGGTCAAGTTCAAGGAGTTCATCATCACCAAGCCCTTATTATATGAAATGTTAAAGGGACTTATCTAAGAAAAAGAAGATAAAAATATGACAGTGAAAAGACAGCAAACTCACAGATATTGACAACCACACCTAAAACAAAAGCAAACTAAGCAAACAGAACAGGCACAGAAACACAGAAATGGAGATCACATGGAGGGTTAGCAACGGGAGTGGGAGGAGGAGACGGGGGGGGAAGTACAGAGAATAAGTAGCATAGATGGTGGGTAGAAAATAGACAGGGGAGGGCAAGAATAGTGTGGGAAATGTAGAAGGTAAAGAACTTATGCCACACAGAGATGAACTAAAGGGGGGAATGTGGGTGGGAGAGGGTGTGCAGGGTGGAGGGGAATGATGGGGGAGAAACGGGACAACTGTAATAGCATAATCAATAAAATATATTAAAAAAATAAAGAGAAGGAGAGAATCTTAAAAGCAGCAAGAGAAAAGGAGACAGTTACCTACAAAGGAGTTCCCATCAGACTGTCAGCTGAGTTCTCAAAAGAGACCTTGCAGGCAAGAAGGGGCTGGAGAGAAGTATTTGAAGTCTTGAAAGGCAAGGACCTACATCCAAGATTGCTCTATCCAGTGAAGCTTTCATTTAGAATGGAAGGGAAGATAAAGTGCTTCTCAGATAAGGTCAAATTCAAGGAGTTCATCATCACCAAGCCCTTTTTATATGAAATGTTAAAGGGACTTATCTAAGAAAAAGAAGATAAAAAATACGACAGTGGCCCTGGCTGGTGTAGCTCAGTGGATTGAGCATGGGCCTGAGAACCAAGGGTTGCAGGTTCAATTCTTGGTCAGGGCACATGCCTGTGTTGTGGGCCTTGTCCCCAGTCAGGGGCACTAGAGAGGCAACCACACATTGATGTTTTACAAAAAAGAAAAAAATATGATAGTAAAAAGACAGCAAACTCACAGAAATTAACAACCACATCTAAAACAAAAGCAAACTAAGCAAACAGAACAGGAACAGAACCACAGAAATGGAGCTCACTTGGAGGGTTAGCAACAGCGGAGTGGGAAGAGGAGAGAGGGGAAAAGGTACAGAGAATAAGTAGCATAGATAGTAGGTAGAAAATAGGGGGAGGGCAAGAATAGTGTGGGAAATGTAGAAGCTAAAGAACTTATGACACATGGACATGAATTAGAAAGGGGAATGCAGGTGGGAGGGCATGTGCAGGGTGGAGGGGAATGATGGGGGAGAAATGGGACAACTAATAGCATAATCAATACAATATGTTAAATAAAAAAATAAAACTCAATTTAACAGAAGACAGGAGAAAAGGGCAAAGAAAAATAAAAAATTTGGTAAAAGTAAACCCATGATAAGATGGCAGAAATACAAGTATATCAGTAACTGTAATAAAATAAAACATCACAGGATCAACCTCTGTCAAAAGACAGCAGTGTTCAAGCTTAAATTTAAAAGGTTAGCTATATGTAGTTAAATGGTATGTACCTAAACACAAGAAAATATGACATGAAGAAACCCTAGGCAAATATAAACTGAAAGTTGTTATATTAATAGTGTACAATCTATATCGAAGGGAAAAATCATTACTAAAGTGAGACAATATAAAAAGAGTAACAGCAACAAACGATAAGAATTATGAACTTGTATGATTTAATAACATAGCTTTAAAATGTGAAAAGCTAAATCTAAAACTGAAAATGATAAATGTTTGTGTACAACAAAACTCTCACAAAACAAACAACCCACCCAACTGCCTTTCATGAGTTCAGAGAAACCATGCAGTGAGAAAGTAAAAAAACAACTTACACTGGATATTAGTATTTCAGTCTTTAATGCTCATTACCAAGTGGATCATCACTGCTAAGTGTGAAAAATATGTTTTATAGCAGGTAAAGTTTTGTGACCAGAACTTTATGCCTCGGTGAAAATAATAACTTTTTGAATAGAAATATCAGCAAATCTACTACCACTTCAGTAAATCCTCTCTATGGATTATTAAAAAGGGAGAAGTCCTTGGCCATAATCTTGCCAAATTTTTAAATTGTTAGCTCAGTAATAAGTGAAGGTGAAGGGAGAGAACCAAAAGTTCTGTTCCCATTAACTGTTAAGTATTAGTCCTTCTTTTTAACTGATGAAAAATTGAGACCCAGAGAGATTAAGTAACTTGGCTTATGGTTATACAGTTTGTAAAACCTAGACTCACTCTTGTCCTGATGCCAGAGCTTCAGCACCATCTTAGCACCAAAACCACAATCAATCAATGAAGATATAAATTGAAGGCACTGTATTGTGGGGAGGAGAAAGTGGTATAATCAGGTCCACAGACCTGAAAGTGAAAAGTCTAAAGAATCCTTAATTGAAATACATCAATCAGTGTTTCAAGATGAAGAATTGGTTCTTGATAGCTACATTATTAAACAGATGGCTGCCAAAATAGAAACTTGGAAAAAATTCTTACCCTTATCATAAAACATATATTTCTCTCTTGCTTTCAATAGCTTCCTTTATTATTCTAAACCTGCTTATGTCTGCTGGTGTAAATTAAAAAAAAAGTTAGTGACTCTATAGTTTCTATTTTTCTTTTCCCTTAAGATTATTTTGTTTCTCATCTGCAGAACTGTGTTCCCAATTCTTGGCTTCAAAAGTTCTTCTCTAAGTAAAAGTATGCTAACATATTCATGAAGCTAAGTGCTTTGAGTTAACATTTTACTAATTGATACTTAAAACACACATTTATCTTTATACATGAGAACATATCAATATTCAAAAGTTTTATTTGAATTAACTATTATAGCAACAAGGCCAGAGAATTTTATTAGAGGTTATAAACACTGAAACTTTTTTCATACATACAGTTTTAATACAAAGGAATTTACTAAGAGACTCATCTATTTACTAACAATTTAAATTCTATGAATTTATTGAACATTTATTACTGTATTCTTATGACATCTTTCCCAACAAGCTTGCAGAAACCAGTTAAACTTTTTGGCTCCAGTTATTACTGAAGCAAATACCACTCCATTGGCTAAAATGCCACATACTGAATAATTCCTAGTAAAATATAATCTCATATATGACAATCAAAACCTGTTCTAACTTCCCACAATTAGAGGCTTTATTATGACTTGCAAAAGAATACTCCATCATATTTTACATGTTTTATGAAATATAGCTATTATGTTGGACATGGGCTACACCTTGAAGTGTGATAAAACCTATGTTTGTATCAACTTAGCTGTCATCTAATTTGTATTTTAAAAAATGTATTAGAAGGTATTAAACTCCTTGCTAACTTGGAAGGCCAAGAACACCTATATCTAGTCTGTGTTTTAAATAATTTCATCAGAACTCTTTAAATTCAAGGTACAGTCCCATAGTTAAACAAGGCATGGTGGGCAATTTTTCAGAGTTTTTTTTTGCATGGCAGACTATGACTTGCTAATACACTCACAGTGATGTATATATTATAGATAATATATGACACTTTTTGATTACCATCAAAAATCATTAAGTAAATGAATTTATAAAGGCTTTCATAAAGTAAAGAATCTTCAATCCTGGTAAACTGAAATTACTGCATTAACTTTATATTTAAATTTCTATAAAACTTATGGAAACTCCCTACATTTTTAGGAAGCAAAACTTTTTGGTCTTGAGTTTAGTTTCATTTATACCTCATTAAAGGAATGTATTTACACAATGTGTAAAAAGCCTATTTTGGTATTATAGAAGAAAACTAAGTACTAAAAGTGAAGTGAATTATTGAAAATATGTGTGGTTAATTGCATTTTCACACCATTTCAGGATTTGGAAGGAGTATTTTTTGCTAAATATAAAGGAAATATTTTTAACATTCATTATGACATTTTCTGACCTAGTATAAAAAATTGTTAGTTAATAATCTTCAAAGTATAAGGTTTTTCTTATTAAAATGTTGTTCACATTAGGTAAGCCTCTAGAAAGTAGTTAATTCATAACAAATTTTAAACAAAACATTTTTGGATGTAACTGATATCATTACATTAGTTTTCTAGCCAAAGGAGGGAATATAGCACTTCTTTGTTTTTCCGTAATCCATGAAAACCATCTAAAAGTGGAGCTATCAGTTCTGGGGCACAAAAACCAGTATAAATGTATGACTGTGGCCATAAGCATAAAAATTTGAAAGTCAACCCTGATCTCAGACAGAAAACAAGGGAAAAATGGTGAAAACTTATCGCTTAACGTCCAGAGTAGTGACAAGGGCTCTAATCAAGTTCAACCAAGTTATCAAAACTCATCATTGACACGTTTGTAGAGGTAGGTGTTTTTTAAAAATATTCCATATGTGAGGGTAGGTAAGTCTGAACTCAAAAGAGTTGTAAACAAGTCATTCTCTGAAGACACACACATAGCTAGGGCACAGGCATAAAAATCCATTTGGTAAACATAGGATTGTTGCTGAGTTTGTTTTCATTTTTCCTTTGGCATAGATATTAGGATATTTCATGTATTATTTTAACTGAAAACTGTTCTCACAAACAGTTGGCTTTTGCCTGAATAAAATAATCTCACAAACTAAGATCTGAATAGAAGATAAAAAGGAATACTGACAGTGTACTGAATCTGACATGATATATATAGTGAATGCTCATACTTGCTAAGATGCTGTTAAGAACCCTTGTATTTGTATGAATGACAAAAGAGGGCCAGAAATAGTGTTAAGTTTTTCCACAGTAACTGGTATAAAATAAATGGTCATAATAGGACATATTTCCATATATTACATATATAAATTATTTTAAAATGTATTAATGTCTGTCAAAATTTCTAATGTAAACCTAGAGTTTATAAAAATATTTAATATAGGTAAAATATATATAAACCTAAATACAGTGAAACCAAAATAATGTAGAAGCTAGAATCTTTTATATATTATCTCCCTAACAAGATAGTGTTTCTCTGAATTTTCCATGTTACAACAAATGGCCTGCTGCTATGTATATTCTGTATATGCCATGGCGATGTCTACATGTATGAAACACCTGGAATAAAACGGAAAAATCCAAACACGAAAGCTGCTTTTAAGTGGTGGTTTTTGACATTATCATGTTGATAAGATAACCAGATGATGACCGAATTTTTCTAGCTTTATCAAAATATTTGTTTTATAGATATCCTTTGTTTTGTTTGTTACAGACTACAAGTCTATGTTACTTAAGTGTGTGTGAATAAAGGAAACCATGATTTTATCCTGCATCTCCAGTGTTCTGCCTACTAAGATTTCTTTAATTTCCTTTAAAAAAGTAAAAATATTTAATCTTAAGTATACCCAAACCCTCATATTTGTTACCAAACCACACATGGGGCTAGTTGTTTTATAATATTGGATAAAATATTTATCCAAGACTCTACTTAACAATCAATAGAGGAAGGTGGAGTAAGTACTGAATCCTCTGCTTTGAAATCTTTTCTAGGATGAAAGTGTGGGCTTCAAGAATATCGAGGCTTCAAGCCTATGGATGAAGGTTGAGAAAAGCTTCTTCTCACAGAATGTAACCTTGGTTCCTATTAAGAGATTTAAAAAAAAATAGGGTTTTAATACATTTTAAATGGCTATTATTTTATAATTACTTAAGGGAAATATTTTAAGAATAATATTAACTGGGCCTGGATTCTAAGGAGACAGATATGGTTCAGGAAATTCCTGTTAGGAAGAGTAGGTTACCTTATAACCTGCTGCTGAATAGGGTGGCACTCTTGGCCTATGGAAAGACTCACTAAAAAGGATCTGAGAATAGCTGTATCTAATGGTATTTCCAAATTATAAGGTTACACTTCCTTTGTGCTATCTCAGAATTTTGGTAAAGATTTCTTAAAAAGATTAATGTACTTAGTGATATATAAAATTAGAGTAAGATCCTATGGTTGAGAAAGCAACCATACAGAGAAAATCAGGGAATTATTAATAAACTCTCATGTTAATAGAGTAATCTTGTATTCTATTATTAAGTAAAACATCTGTTCCAACAAACGATGTTTATTTGATCCACTGCTGAGTATAACGATACAGCTTTGCTCAAGACACTCAAATAGGAAAATTTCAGCTAAGGCATTTATAATGACTAAATGCTCCAGAGCATCAGTGCTTGGCCAAATGCTTTTGCCTAAACACTCATCATTTACTTTGCCTACTTTAAATGATTTGTGCTTGAGTGTTGTGATTCAAGAAAAATGCAAATGTCATGGAGCCTGAGTTTATTTCATAAAGTTGAATAGAACTCTGAAAGAAGCACATAAGCCAAATCAACTGCCTTGCCTGAATCTGACAACAGAAATTTAATTCCAAGTGTTCTAGTAGTTATAAAAACTAGCAAACTACATGTAATTCAGAACCAAACGTTCAAGACAAAAAGCAAAATTTCTTTAAATAGGGATGTTTGATAATATACCATTGTATTTTCCATGATGAGGGCACATGTGATGCTCTGTTGATCTATCAAGACTAGACTCTAAGCATGTCTACTAACAATGAAACAACTTGCCAATGCTAGAATAGGTAACCTATCAGGAGTAATTCATAAAAACAATGGATAATTTTTTAAGGGACTATTAGACTTCAGTGCTTCTAGGATTAAAAATGTTTTTCATAGTGCAATTACACTGAGTTTATTCATATCACTTCAGGATACTTTGTGAAGTTACAAAACAGTCTTCTAACCAGAAAAGAAACATTTATGAATTATTGTAAAATAAAGATAATTATCAAAATCAGTATTGTAAGAAAATTCACTCCAATGACATAAACTATCTTTGACCTTAGGCACTGTTGCAATTTTTGAGCTAAGGAAACTTCAGTAGGCAATTATCTTAATAATCTACTTATCTTAAATTATAAGCATTTTGTTAGTATGAAGAATGGCATGAGTTTGGTACTTGTCATTAGGATCTAAAAAACTCAACAACCTAATTACAATAACTCTTTACAAAAAATGGCAAACACTACACGGAGGGTTCATACAAAGCCTGATAAATACCTATATTGCAGTTATTTGCAAGAAGAATGGAAAGAAAGAAAAGCAGCCAAAAGTTCACTTGCTTTTCTTGGTGGACTTTATGCTTTTAAAAACATGGAAATGTGTCATGTTCCCAAAATATAAAGAGGAGATGACACTACTTATAGCTAGCTATCTTTTGCTATCAGAAGGATTAATTTTTTTTTTTTACTGGATAACTTAGAAAGCCTTTCTTCCCTTGTTTTCCTTCTTACATTTCCCAGAATGCTGAGTTGTATAACACTTTTAGAGAAAATTTTTGATTAACAATCTAAACTAAATTAGAGAATAATTCTATTTCCACTATTTTGGTTAGGAAACTATTCATACTTAAGTTATTTGATAAAAACATGATTAAACAGTTTCATGTTTATCACAATTTATTTATTTTAGAATTAAAATAATTTCTGATCCAAACTCTCAGATGTTTAAGGGATTAGAATAGAGATTTTATTTGTATCTAAGATTTAATTTGTCATTATGCTTATTCCTAACCATAATTCTATTTATATAACTCTATCAGTGGGTAAACCAGAAACTATAAAGTTTCAAGGGTTACAGTGACAGAAGAGTTCAGGCTATCAGACTATCTAAGGGTTCAGACTATCTCTTATGGTATAATCCCTTTCAGACTATACTTCTTGACTCAAGTATAATGTTACATTCATTTTGTAATATACTAATAGGGTAACCTACATCCCAATTTCCCTGGGACAGTGTAGATTCTGCCTATTGTATTATTAGTTTCATTTTTGAAAAAATCTGTGAAGAGAATGATTTAATAGATTCATCAATATGATAAACTTCTTTGTTGGTTAACAGTACATATTTCAAAAATTGTTTTAATTATTTTTGGTGCCCAATTTCACTCCCAAATGTCCTGATTTGAATAGTAAATATATCATTTTTGCATATAGTAAGAACTTGGAAAAGACATCAGCAAAGTACTTTCTGACTACTACAAGGAGCAGAAGTAAAAGCAGAACTTGCTGTGATTAATAAACACCAAAGGAATTTGTCTATAGGTAAGTAGCCTTGATTTCTATTAAAAGAAATCATATCAAGTCTGTCTGCTTTCATCGATGAAGGTGAGAGTGAGATTCAAGAAATATATGTTGGCCCTGGCTGGGTGGCTCAGTTGTTTGGAGAATTCTCCTGTACACCAAAAAGGTTGTGAATTCAATCCCTGGTCAGGGTGTATGTGGGAGGCAACTGATCAGTGTTTCTCTCTCACACCGATGTTTCTCTCTCTCCCCTTCTTTTCTTTCTAAAATCAATAAATTTGGGGGAGGATTAAAAAAATAAATAAGTGCTGGAGAACAAGGACTCCTAACTCTGAATCTAAATAACCATATGTTAGAGAAAGTTAAGCAAATATTCGTATTGGAACTTGGCAAGTCTCTGAGAATGTAATTATCTCTTAGAAAAGATGTAGTTATGTTCTTACACATGAACCTATTCAGATGTACGCTCATATAAACTTGTCTTACTATAATAGAACAAAGTACTTTATTAACAATAGGACAAGATTCTTTTGGAACTGCAAGATCTGAGATTAAATCATGTCAGCAAAAACTATATTGTTGGTTATCTTAACCTAGGGTGTATGATGATGTTTGATTTGAAGGATGTTTAATAAAGAAAATAGATGAACTAGATGATTTCTTTAAAGAAATGATCTTGAGAATAAATTTTGGATATTTTCCCAAATAATTCAACATTTAGAAGAAAATAAGGGAAGCTGAATTCTCTGTAAAGAGTATGCAAAATTTAAGCAAAGGTGACGATGAGTTAGAAAGTTAATTTCAAGAAGCAAGTAAATTAATTGTATAGTGTTAGGTTTATATCATAAATCAGAATTAGAATTTTTATAAGAAGTTTAAAAATTATTTATTTAGAGCGAGGGGGAGGGAGGGAGAGAAACATCGATGTGAGAAAGACACATCAATTGTTTGCCTCTTGCGTGCACCCCAACTGGGGCCAAACCCTCAACTTGGTTATGTGCCCTAACTGGGAATTGAACTGGTAACCTTTTGCTTTGCAGGACGACACCCAACCTACCTGAGCCACACTGGTCAGGACTCTAAGAAGTTTTTAACTTCTTACAAATCTGCTAAAGTATAATACACAATGTCTCAATTTCACTATTATCTGGGGTTGTACCTATGAAATCTTTTGAGGAAACAGGATAGCCTTTTTGAAATCAAGAATAAGATAAAGAAGAACAAAATGAGTATTAAATTAACATATGCTTTCTAGTTGCATCTGATCTTTAGGAATTAGACAAAAAGGTAACTATTTGCCTGATCATCATCTTTTAAAATTTCCTTTTATAATTGAGAATTAATAGGATATAATATTCCATGTTAGCAAAAGCTATCTTGGTTCTCTTTTTTTCATACTTCCAAAATGATCACTCTGTTACTATTAGAACCATTGTGAAAAACATGGAGCTTTAGAAGAGTACTAACAGGTTCAGAAGTGTAAGAAGGGAAGAAGCTGTGAAAACCAAGAATGACACTCTCTTAAGTATGAGTTAGCTGCTTTTAAGTTGGATTTCTTAAACTGTAAATATCTTTCCCCACGTTGCCTGATTTTTTTCATGTTACATTATGCTGATGGAAATTCTACCAAATTGGATTAAGTATCTGTGTTAACAGGCATTCTCTTTAACACTATTCTTAGTGAAGTTGAGGTACAGAAAGATCCTTTTTCCTCTCTCGCTTTTATTCCCAAAATCTAGAATTCAAGTTACTGTTATTGCCTTATACGTATACTTAGCCCAACAGACACATCTTTCATGGGAATACAATGTGAATGTAAATATCACTAGTAATATGGTTGGAATTGGGCAAACTCTCCCAAAATTAAGTGTGCTTGATTGCATTTGTTTTCTTTCAATTTAGAGCCATATTTGAAAATGTAAGCAGAGATGACAATGCATAAGTAATGGTTACATAGTCAATATCCTTAAGCCCTATAATTTTCAGTCAAAGAAAGTTTACTGAATTGGGTGGATAAGGAAAGACCCGAGATCTCTAAAAACCAGGAGAAATTCTATCTAAAATACAAAATAGAGGATGACTTCAGAATGCTAATAACCAGAAGGGGGGGAAGCCAGATGAAGAGAAGCCTTTCTCATTGCCAGTGCACTCAGGTTTGTGTTTTAACTGATTCAAAAAACAAGCTTTGGTTCTTGGAAAACAAATTGGAAAGGAGATAACAGGTGAACAGATGGGGAATTCTTTTCAGATTGAAAAAGGACAATTGGTGGGTTTAGGGAACTCATGGGACAGGAAGAATAGTTTGATTTTTGGCATGGAATTTTCCAAAGTGAAAACTTTTTACAGCACTGAAACCTATCAAAGATAAAGATGCCACAAAGGCTGTTGATGATAAGTAATGGGAGGAAAATAAATGCTAAAAACTTTGAGACATTTACTTTGAAGCCCTTTTATACTTAGGAGCAGAAACTTGACTTCTCTTACAAAACAAAATAACACCATAAAAGATGGCCAACTCCTGACAAGTGTTGTTTTTCCCAGAAAAGAAAAACTCTGAAATTTGTTTTATGTTCTCTATTCCACGAAGGGAGGAAATGAAGGAAAAAGTATCTAGTCAAAGGGCTTTCTTATTAGAAAAGGGTTGTTAAGGAACATATAGAAAGGACCCATGAACAAAGAAAATGGGGGGTGGGGAGGACTGAATATGGGAGGTGAGGGTGGGCAGGGCAGGGGAGAGTAATGGGGGAAATGGGGACAACTGTAATTGAACAACAATAAATAAATAAATAAATTCTCTTTAGGTATAAGGGAATACTAGAATCTTATAAGTATTCTTACTTATAAGTAAGAATAAGAAGTGTGAGCCTCTAGGGCCCCCCAATTTTCTCTGATGAGGAACAAAAACCAATAGGTAGAAGGGCTGAAGAGAAAAAGACTCTTAGCTTGAGAAGTAGAGAGGGGCTTTAGTACTTATGTACTGAGAGGCAGCTTCTCACACCCCTGTTTTCTGAACGAAGGAGGTACACCAAGATATTTATGACTCACATCACCTTTAAAGAAATACTAACTGACAATTACTTGTGGGTACACACCATGACAGAAATGCAAAACTGAGGTTAACATACTAGCTTAAGAAAATTATGCACCAAAATATTAGTAAATAATCAAGTATTGGCCTCTTTTAATGAAGAAATGCATATCAAAATTAGGAAAACTGATAAATCAGTAGGAGGAAAAATTTTAATTATATGTTTTACAAATAAGTCAGATGTCAATATGATATTACCACTCACTAGCTTAAATCAAAGGTGTTAGTGACTGTTTGGGCTGTTACCGTGTAGCTTCACTTAAATACAGTCATGCTCGACATTATATTAGTTCATACTGTTTTAAGCAGCATGCCTAAAAAATGATAAAACTGGAAATTCTTAACCTGTTAGTTCACTGGTTTGAAATTGATGCTTGCTATTTTATATTTGTGGATCTTGACAGGTACATCAAGACAGCCATAAAACTATACAGAAAAGTGAAGAAGGATTATGTCACATAGAAAGGAGAAATAAAATAATGACAGTGTGAAATAAAACAGGTGATCTTGGATGGCACTTTATTTCTGAGAGGAACCAGGAGAATGCAGACAATATTAACAAATGTATGCAATACATAAAAGTAAAGAGAGAAACATATAGCAGGTCCAACAAATTGCAATAACTGTAGTTGCTAATCAGAAAGTGGGTCTCAGCCCTGGCTGGTGTGGCTTGGTTGGTTGGAGCATTGTCCCATAAACTGAAAGGTCACGAGTTTGATTTCCACCAGGGCACATACCTAGGTTTCGAATTTGACCCCCAGTCAGGGAGCATGCAAGAGGCAACCTATGGATGTTTCTCTCACATTGATGATTATCTCCCTCTCTGTCTCCCTTCCTTGCTTTCGCTCTAAAATCAATAAGCATGTCCTCAGGTGAGGACTTAAAAAAACCCAACAGTAGTACTCAACATGCAAGGACAAAAGCTGATAACATTTTAGGAATTTATGCACAGGAATAAAAACACTGAATAGAGTTGAAACTACCAATTATGACTATTGTATTTATCCTTTGGGTAAAATCTTGCCCTGCTCCTCTTTTAAGTCTATAGAGATTCGGAATAAATTTTAGTCAAAGCATAGGGCTGGAGCCAGCAATTTACTTTCCTAACAATAGGGCATGCTGAAGCATGATATCAGAATTGGATAGGATGCCCTTCTACAGTATTTCCTCGTCTTTTGATTCTACATTTGAATGCTAGCCAAGCACTACTTGTGGAAAAGACACACAGTATTTTCGTGTATGTGACTCCAATTCATTACTTTACAGTTAAATATAGCATAAATCCAGGAAACACACTCCTACATATGGGAGTTGTATATAACTTAGTTTGAAAATATTGTACTATCATTACTAGCAGACATTTTTAAAAGTAACATGTTTGAGCCATAAAGCTATGCCATGAAGAAGGTTGATGATGTTCTCCATAATTCACACTGACAATAATTCCAGCTTTGACTAGCTTCTCAAAGTAAAACTAAATTCTAAGAAAGTGTATATGTATAAATAATGTGTATATGCATATGATTTACATGTGTATATATTATATACATGTATACATACAATCTATATAGCTTTGTGGAAGAAATAAACTTGGGCATCAATTATTATCAAAGGTCCTTATCTAATAGCACATCATTAATTTTTATTAATAGCCCAGGATGTGTTTAGTGTCATGTTTAACATTTTGAAAATCAAAACATTAACTTTTTTTTTTTGCTATCAGGATAGTGCTATTAAAAGAAAATCTGTAACAACAGTGGCTAATTTACTTACAAAAAAACCCCTGAAATTTCATTGTGGAACTTACAGTATTTTGCTGTGTATAATGTGCACCCATGTTTTTGTATTATGCACAGAATTATTATACCCATTAATAGACTCATAGTATGTAATTATTTATATCCATGTATAATGCACATCCTTGCTTTTCCTTCAAAAATTTGGGCAAAAAAGTGCACATTATATACAGCAAAATAGAGTATTAGTCTATTCACATTTTTGAAAACTGAGAATAATTAATGTATGTGGGATCCCTGTATGCTAATATATGTTCATATGGCCTATGGGCCTCATGAAGCAATTTGACTGGCAATCATTTTCACTGTGGTTTAAAAAGAAACACCCTATTTAGCTCACCAGGAAAAAATAGGAGTGTATGTCCTATTACTTCTGTTGCTGCTGCTGCTGCTAAGCATGGAAGACATTGGGGATGGAATAAGAGAGGGAAGATATAGGTTTATTAGGGTAATGCCAATATATGGCTTTCTCTCGTCTGTTCTAAAATTAGGAAGTTAATGAAAAAACTGCAAATGAATGTAAGAAGAATTTTTATACTACTATAGAAATTTTAGTGATAATACTTAGGATTTGCTCTGTAACCTTTGAACAGAGGCTTTTCCTCCCTACCTATTTCCTAATTTTATAATAAGACTTGGTTTTAGAATCAGAATTTAAAGTTTCCCTTTGGTGTAAGAAATAGTTTTGCTTTTAATGAAATAACTAATAGTCCTTTTAAGAATTAATAACATATATAATTGAATATATTGGTAACATATAAAAAGAAAAGGTCAAAAGATTAAAACAAAGAACACTAAAATGCAGTGGAATATCAGCCCGTTATGGGATCATGTCAGATGTAAGCCCTTCTTTTATCAAAACAAATCCCATGTTATATAATATTTGATACCAAATGGCTTATGTTAGAGGCAGGCTGCAGCTTATCTCAAACATTAGAGAAAAATTTTAATCAAGTCATAACAATAACATGAAAAGGAAAGAATACTGATCATGGTGATGGTATTTGTAACATTTGGTAAATGTTATAAAAAAGTATAAATACTACTCAAATTAAAAAAACCACAACAGAAGCAAAATTAAATAAAGAGTAGTAGTAACAAAAAATAAAAAAATAGACAAAAGCATATTAAATGACAAAATAGCAAAGCAGAACCAAATCATTAAGATTAAATATATTATATGCTAAAAGGCATGTATTAAAAATTCTATTAGAATTTGAAATGACTCTTAAATATTAAAACAGATAGCAACAATTATGAAACATAACTTCTAAAAGGTTAAGAAGAAATAACACAAAGCAGAGAAAATGAAAGACACCTCACTATGCTCATTGTGGTTATTATTTATGGAATGGATATAACATGTAGAAAACACCATAGTTAGATTAACACATTAAAAAAACCAACATGTCATATCTACCTAAATAATTTTGTAGAACAGCTGAAAAAGAAAATCTCATCAAATTTAGACAGTTTATAGTGAAATAAATAAATAAGGTGAGGTATTAACTAACCCTAAGTTTCACAACGGGCAGCTTCTAGCCGGTTTGTTGAAGCTGGATCTCGGCCACACAAGGATCATTGGACAAGAAATCAGTTGAGCTGGGCTAGAGCTGCCCATTTGTCTTAATAATGAATGCTCCACACTGTCTGTTAAGTAAAGAGAAAGAAAATACAGATCAGAAAGACTGAAGGGGAAACAGTAATTTAGAGTAAATGAGTGTAGGACATCAATGAACATTTAGCAAATACTTGCAGGATATGTGATACTAATTATACTAGTGTGTTATGAAGTGAGAGGCTAGAGATTAGGATGGGGCCAGAATTCAGGAAAGGTTTACTCACAGCTGAGAGCTTACAATCTATTTTATTTATTTATTTTTGATTTCGAGAGTGTGTTTATTAAAGCTGGGGACAGTGAAACAAGGGAGGGCTTAGGACAGAAGAAGCAACAGGAGGGATCCTAAGCAGGGCTGCTTTGGCTAAGTCAGAGAAAAGAGGTCCTGGGAGGTTCAGGGGCTGAGCCTGGGACAAGCTGCCACTGCCCATTGCTCACCTGGTTGCAAGTCTTGTGGGGTCCCTTAGAGTTTAGGAGATACATACCTAGGGGGGAAGCAGAGGGGGAAAGGAAAGGCACAGGCATGCTCCCCAGAGGACAGCACATGCTGGGTTCTTCATTTTAAAGAGTTTTAAAATCTGGAAATTTGGGGCAGGGTCTTAGGGGAGGATCTCAATAGAATATTCATCAGCTTTATGCTGTTGCACCAAAATGAGGTTTATTCCCTTAACTTCATTTTTCCTTGGGTGTAACTGGCAAATGGCACTAATGGATTTTTGCTATTTCCCAGAGTAGGGTGTTTTAAGCTATATATCCTCTGGTTGGGGAAAAGTCTAAACCATTAACTGTTAAGTGTCCTTAGTTAGAGAAGATAGGGTTTGTGATTTACTAGGTGGTCGCGAACTTTTGCTTGGCTGTTTAACTATCTGTCTCACCTATTCCACTTGTTCTGTATTACTAGCCTGTTTCATTTCACCCTCAGAGACTATCATCCCTGCAATCTTTTAGGAGTGATGAGGGAGGACAATCTGTGTTCAGTAACTGCTTCTTGCTGACAAAGTTTGTGGTTGTCACCTATCTCTTTTTATGGAAGTCTCTCCCTGCCTGATCTAAGGGAGACAAGAGAAATGGGATCCAAGACTGGAACAGAGAGGCTGCTAGCTGATTCTTCCAAAGTAGGGATAGGCCAGAATCCCTGAAGCATCATCATCTTGATATGGAATTGTTGTATCATTCCAGAAGTGAAGTTGGTAGATTGCTTCATATTTCATTGACTCAATTATATAGTCCTGAAAATAAGTCAGTTCAGTTAAATTGTTGAGTCTCATTTCAGGAGGTGATGATGCAGATGGGCTCCCAAAGTGAAACCTATATTGTGTAAACAAGCAATCAGATATTTAATAAGAGGTATACCTATGAAAACAGAAGGAACAAAAGGTTAATGAATGATAACAGCAAATTATAAATTGGTTTCTGAGTCTGTAAGAAGTCAAGAAGAGTTTTAGATGTAAGGCTCAAAGTTTATTTTGCTGGAATGAAAGCAAGCAGTGACAATCTGATAAATCCTCCTCATCTGCAGTTTGAATATCTCTGGTGATGTAAATTCTGCATGGGTTACATAATATCAGTCACTGAGATTTTTTTAAGTATGAGCTGTTGAAGTGATTTCTCAAGGCTATATCAGGTCCCTTGGCTGTAATTTGCAAGTGCAAAGCTTAGAAATTGTTTTTTTTAGTTCTCAATAATTCTATGTCAAAGGATGGGAGAAAAATGAAACATTAGTTTGGAAGAAAAGTAGAAAAACTTGGGATCCAATTCAGTTTGTAGGTGAAAAATAACTTTAACTAGAGTCTAATATCCACAACTGTGTACTGTAGATTCTATTGAAACACACTTTTCCCTCTAATATCACCCTCATTTTTAAAAAGATGTATTTTGATTATGCTATTACAGTTGTCCCATTTCCCCCCTTTATTCCCTTTTATCCTGCACCGCCCCTCCCACCTGCATTCTATCCCTTAGTTCATGTCCATGGGTCATACATATAAGTACTTTGGCTTCTACATTTTCCTATACTATTCTTAACCTTCCCCTCTCTATTTTGACCTACCATTTATGCTTTTTATTCCCTGTATCTTTTCCCCCATTCTCCTCTCTCATCCTCCTGATAACCCTCCATTGTGATCTCTATTTCTGTGATTCTGTTCCTGTTTTAGTTGTTTGCTTAGTTCATTTTTGCTTTTTTTTTATGTTTGGTTGTTGATAGTTGTGAGTTTCTTGTCATTTTACTGTTCACATTTTTGATCATCTTTTTCTTAGATAAGTCCTTTTAACATTTCATATAATAAGGGCTTGGTGATGAACTCCTTTGACTTGACCTTATCTGGGAAGCACTTTATCTGCCCTTCCATTCTAAATGATAGCTTTGCTGGATAGAGTAATCTTGGATGTAGGTCCTTGCCTTTGATGACTTTGAATACTTCTTTCCAGCCTCTTCTTGCCTGTAAGGTTTCTTTTGAGAAATGAGCTGATAGTCTTATGGGAACTGGTTTGTAGGTAACTCTCTCCTTTTCTCTTGTTGCTTTTAAGACTGTGTCCTTATCTTTAATTTTATGTAATATAATTATGATGTGTCTTGGTGTGTACTCCCTTGGGTCCAACTTTCTTGGGACTCTGAGCTTCCTGGACTTCCTGGAAGTCTATTTCCTTGGCCAGATTGGGGAAGTTCTCTTTCATTATGTTTTCAAGTAAGTTTTCCATTTCTTGCTCTTTCTCTTCTCCTTCTGATATCCATAAGATTCAGATGTTGGAATGTTTAAAGATGTCCTGGAGGTTCCTAAGCCTCTCCGCATTTTTTAAAATTTTTGTTTCTTCATTCTGTTCTGGTTGAATGTTTATTTCTTCTTTCTGGTCCAAACCATTGATTTGAGTCCCAGTTTTTCTCCCATCACTGTTGGTTCCCTGTACATTTTCCTTTATTTCACCTTTTGTAGTCTTCACTTTTTTTTCTACTTTGCGACCATACTCAACCAATTCTGTGAGCTAGTGTTTTGAAGTGTGCATCTGATAGGTTGGCTCTTTGTTGCTTGGTTACATTTTTTTCTGGAGCTTTGATCTGTTCCTTCATTTGTGTCTTTTTCTCAGTGCACCTGTTATGTAGTAAGGAGCAGAGCCTTAGGTTTTGCTAGGGTGGGGCAACCCACATCGCTGTGTTGTGGCATTTGTATGTCGGGGAGGGGTCTGAGAGGGAACTATGACACTTGTTCAGCTCTCTGCTGGCTTTCAGTCACTTCTGCTGCTACCTACAAACAAATTGGGCCCTTCTGGTACTGATTCCCTGGTAGCTGGTTTTGTGTACATTCTAGGACCCTGAGGATCTCTCCAACAAACTCTCCTGTGAGGCTGGTAGTTTTTCCTATTGCTGCAACCCCCAGTTTTATTCAGTTAGAGGTTCTGAGGCTTTATTTCCCTGAGCTGGAACCCTGGGTTATGCCATCTGTCCTGCTCTCCAGTTGTTCCTCTTGGTTTATCCGCACACAAATGTAGGACTGCCTGGACCACCAGCCGCTGCCTTGCTGTGAGTCCTCTCTGCCCAGCTGTCCATTTCTGCCCCTCCTATCAGTCTGGATGAATGTTTCTTCTTTAACTCCTTGGTTGTCAGACTTCCATACAGTTTGATTTTCTGGAGGTTCTGGTTGTTTTTGTTTTTAAATTTGTTGTTGTCCTTCTTTTAGTTGTGTGAGGAGGCACAGTGTATCTACCTATGACTCCATCTTGGCTGGAAGTCCTTTTTTTATCAAAGACAGCCAAATCAAAACTACTTACTGCATTAAGTCCAGTTTCCATTTGGCCTGATTATTTGCATAATCACAGCAAGAATAGTAATTGATCATATAACCTCTTTTAAATCTGCTTTGCTAGAATCTCATAAGGAATCTCCAGATTCAACTTTAATTAGCCTCTCAGGGCAAAGAAGCCAAGCCACATAGTTGCCATAAGACTTTGCCTGCAATACCTATAGATTTAGGTGAATCAAGTTCTCAAGGTTCCCAAAAATGTCTTGAGGTTCTTTCTTTGCCATCTTGTAGGAAAGCAACCTTCATCCCTTACCTGAAAAGACTGCCCTGAACCATGTGAATAAGGAAGGTAGCAGACCATCTCCAAGGGGCTTTTATTTGCTTCCCAAACCAATTTTCATTTCTTTAAAAAAAAATAACTACAGTTTTTTTAGAAAGTTTTTAAATTTTATTTTTATTTTTGATTTTAGAGAGAGAAGAAGGGAGGAAGAAAGAGACAGAGAGAAACACTGACTGTCTGCCTTCTGCATGCACCCTGACTGGGGACTGAACCTGAAACTTACGCATGTGCCCTGACTAGGAATCAAACCAGCAACTTTTGGTTTGCAGGATGATGACCAACCAACTGAGCCACACTGGTAGGCCAATCTTAATTTCTTAAACCTTTTTGGTGGCATCCAGAATGTAGGCATGTCTCCCTACTTACAATCTATTTTAGACAATCTCTTTTCTAGTGTCACAATATAAATATTTAGTACTCAAAATAAGGAATTGGTTGATAAAGAAACAAGATAAGTTATAACATTTCTTCTATTTCTGAAGACATCATTAGGTGGTTTTTAAAAACATGTTTTTAAAGGGGAGTAGAGTTTGGTAGAAGGCAATTTAGAAAGTTGTCCAAAACCCCAAATGTATTCTTCAAGATGGCATTGTAGGACAGCATACAGAGTAATTCCATATATCTGTAGCATCCTGAGATTTTTTTGTGTGTTAAGATTAGTTTGAGTGAAACAAACAGCCTAGTTGCTACTAGCTTTTTTGGTATTTTGGGCATACACCAGCTTCTAATTTAGGGAACCAAGCTGTTCTATGCCATATTTTAAATTTTGGATAGGCTCAAATTTTCTGTATTTGTCCCAGGATCTCTATAGCAGTACTTTCTCATAGAACTTTCTATGTTGATGGAAAGGTTCTATAGCTATACTGTCAAATAACCACATTGGGACTCTTTAGCACTTGAAATGTGGCTAGTAGCAATTGAGGAACTGAATTTTAAATTTCATTTAATTTCAATTAATCTAAAATTAAAATTAGCCTCATGTAGCTCATGGTTATCATATTGGGAAGAGCATGGCTCTACAGGTTCAAACTTCCCTGCTTTGTTAAACTTTATGGATTGGCCTGGATTTCTCTGGCCTGTTCAAGATTTTCCAATACCATTTAATATGGTTTACTGATGTATTCTTAGTGTCTAGAATACTGGCTAGCACATGGTAGGTACTCAGTAAATATTTGTTAAAAGAATGAAATCCACTGTGTTAATATATACAGCTATCATGCCTAGTCAGCTACTTATAACTTATTGGTAATATGCTTTGATACTCTCAAGAAAAAAAAAGTAGAGTAAAATTGTTCTATGTATGTGGAACTGCTCAATATTCCTGAAGAGAACAGGAGTGTTAGTTTCATCACAGCTCAAAGAAAAGAAATACAAATAGTTGTAGTATATGGATAACTTAGGTTGACAAGTCTGGGAAAACTGAAAGACGAATATATTTAGATTATTAAGTATGGGAAAATGAAGGAAGAATATAGTATTTAATGGTAAAAAATTTGGTAAGGATATAGATAAGAGTTGATGAAAGTGGTTAGAGGTAAAAAAAATTCAGATTTTTACACACAACTAAAGGATAGAAACTGAAGATGGAGAAGTCATGAAGAAATGTATAGTAATCTGGCTAGGCAACAACACCTTAAACAAGGTATTTGGCAGGGGAAAGACAAATGAATATATTATTCTTAGCAAGCTAGTGAGCTGAAAATAATGATAGAGCAGTACCAACAGACTGTGTAGCATCAAGAGCTCAGAAAAATCCTTGGTATTGTCTGAGAAGGGAGATGAACAAATGAACATATGAGGTATAAAATTTAAGAAATTGTGTATTCATGATTTTCAGTTTCAGGAGGTAATGGCCATCTATCCAGATATTGTTATTTTAGGGTTAAATTAGGAAGAGAATCAATGCACTAGGGTCAGATTCACTATTAAACACTTACTAAAATGCAGAAGAAAACTGGAAAACTCCCTAAGAAGACAGTGTAGAGGGCAAAGAGAATCATGTCATAACTAATAAGGAAGAAATATATTTTTGAAAGAGATACTGAAAGATCAAAGTGAATGCAAAGAAAAAGAGGCACATCTGACAATAAAAGTTGCACACAGGCTAATTCACAGTATTGATTTAAAGAGACTGTAAGAGGGAAAGAACTAGGACAAGACCACTGGAATTTGGCTAATAAGGAGTCATCAACTCTTGGCAGTAAATCTTAGTTAAGTAGTTTGAATAGATCTCGATACTGAAAGAACAATATTTCATATGAAATAAAAAGGGTACCTCCTTCATTCCTTTTCAAAACAGATACATTTAAAATATTATTAGTAGAACATGGAATACAAAATCCAACTGCTTAATATTGTGTATTCTCAAATTAAGGGAAGATATTACCCCCATAAGTTTAGGAAATAGTTTTGTAAGAGATTAAGATTTAATGAATTGAATCTTATGTCATGAAAAGTAAGGTGCTCATCCAAAAATTCTGGGAGTGAAGGGAAAATAAAAAAGTGGAAAAAAAGAAGAGAAAAAGCCCATTTAGAGGGGATGGCAGACTCAGAATACAAAGAAAAAGTAAATGCTCAAAGACTGGAGACACATAACTGGATACACAAGTAAAATGTGCCACATAATAAGATAGATCCTCCACCACAGAAGAAGTACAAAAGTTACTCAGAATATCACTATCAACTAATATCTATCCTTATACTTTAATCAATAAATATCTCAAATTATCTTTATCCACACCTTCCCCCACATTGATTAGTATTTTGGCTGGTAAGAACTTATGGAAAATGTAAATATTAAAATAGGCCAAAGGCTAAGGATTTGGTTAAATGTTAGGTTAAAAATATAAATATATGAAATATATACATATAACTAAAGCATTTGTACTATATTTCACATTATACTTTTAGCGGATACATGAACCTGACAATGGGTTAACACAAGGTCAGTGCAACTATGGCCTGCAGGCCAAATCTGGTCCATCACCTGTTTTTGTAAATAAAATTTTACTGGAAGTCATACTCATTGTTTATATTTTATTTATGGTTGTTTTCTATTATAGTAGTAATGCTGAATAGTTGAAATAGAGACTGTGAGGCTGCAAAACTTAAAATATTTACTATAGGGCCTTTTACAGAAAGTTTGTTGACCCCTGGTTTAACCTAGTCAGTCTAAAAAGAAATTTTCAGGCTGAGAACTTCTGAAATTCTATGTAAAAAAATTCTTAATAAGATGCCTTAAATTCAAAGAGTGTATATACTCTATATTGTAGAAATATCACTGGCCTCAAATATATTGGATTCACTTTAAATAAATGAGAGTAAAAATCAGAAATTACAGCGCTGGGTGCAAGGTGGGAACCCACCTTGGACAGGGTGCCCTTCTATTGCAGGGTGCACTCAGACCCACCCTCACTCAGACCAGGACAACACAGACATGCTAATTCACCTCAACGCACACATCTCTGGGATGTGGAGGAAACTGGAGTACCTGAAGAAAAGTCACGCAGGTATGGGGAGAATGTGCAAACTCCACACAGATAGTGGCCTTGGCCAGGATTTCCCCCGTCATTGTTACAATGAAGTGATGTAAAGAAAATGGCATTATTTGAGGACTTGCTGTATATGTTTAAATATATAAGAAAAGTATTTTTGCACTAGTTATCATATTTAAGTTAAATCTATACTTACTCTTTTACCATCAAAAGTTTAGTTTCTAAGTCTTTACAAAAGCATACGAATTTCCCTGTAATATTGAAAAATTTGTTTTTAATACTTATTCCATGTCCTTAATTTTTTAAAAATTGAGACTGTTAGTTTTTTTAATAGAAAATTACATTTATTATACTTCTGGCCAAGATGGAGGTGTAGATGGACACACTGTGCCTCCTCGCACAATGAAAATTAAAGACAATAAAGATTTAGAAACAAGAAAACAACTGGAACTGATAGAAAATTGAACCGTACAGAAATCCGACAACCATTCATCCAGGCCGGTAAGAGGGGTAGAGTTGTGGCAGAAGAAAGTGGAAGTTGGCGGACCAGGAGCGCAGGCAGCGGCTGACAGACCCCAGGCAAAGGGGAAGTGGCAGAAGGGACTGGAATCCGAGAGATAGTGGAGCAAGCACCATTGTTCCCTCTTGGACCCTGCCCCCACATACAGTCACTACCCAGTGACTGGGCAGTCCTGCCCTGGGGAACACCTAAGGCTCCGCCCCTCACTACGTAATAGCTGCAACCAGACCCCCCCCACCAAAAAAAACCCCAAAATTGCTCAAATGGGAGAACAAATCAAAGCCCTAGAGCCAATTCATCTAAGGGACCAAGAGATAGCCAACCTATCAGATGCACAAAGCACTGGTGATCAGGATGCTCACAGAATTGGTTGATTTTGCTCACAAATTAGATGAAAAAATGAAGGCTACAATAAGTGAAATGAAGGAAAATGCACAGGGAACCAATAGAGATGGGAAGAAAACTGGGACTCAAATCAATGGAGTGGATCAGAAGGAAGAAAGAGATAACCAAACAGAAAAGAATGAAGAAACAAGGATTCAAAAAAATGAGGAGAGGCTTAGGAACCTCCAAGACATCTTTAAATGTCCCAACATCTGAATTATAGGGATACCAGAAGGGGAAGAAGAAGAGCAACAAGTGGAAAACTTATTTGAACAAATAATAAAGGAGAACTTCCCTAATCTGGCACAGGAAATAGATTACCAGGAAGTCCAGGAAGCTCAGAGAGTCCCAAAGAAGTTGGACCCAAGGAGGAACACACCAGGGCACATCATAATTCCATTAGCCAAGATTCAAATGAAGGAGAGAATTCTAGAAGCAGCAAGGGATAAGGGGACAGTCACCTACAAAGGAGTTCCCATCAGACTGTCAGCTGATTTCTCAAAAGAGACCTTCCAGGCAAGAAGGGGCTGGAAAGAAGTATTCCAAGTCATGAAAGTCAAGGACCTACATCCAAGATTGCTCTATCCAGCAAAGCTTTCATTTAGAATGGAAGGGAAGATAAAGTGCTTCTCAGATAAGGTCAAGTTCAAGGAGTTCATCATCACCAAGCCCTTATTATATGAAATGTTAAAGGGACTTATCTAAGAAAAAGAAGATAAAAAATAGGACAGTAAAAAGACAGCAAACTCACAGATACTAACAACCACACCTAAAACAAAGGCAAACTAAGCAAACAGCTAGAACAGGCACAGAAACACAGAAATGGAGATCACATGGAGGGTTAGCAACAGGGGAGTGGGAGGAGGAGAGAGGGGGAAAAGGTACAGAGAATAAGTAGCATAGATAGTGGGTAGAAGATAGACAGGGGGAGGGCAAGAACAGTGTGGGAAATGTAGAAGTTAAAGAACTTATGACACATGGACATGAACTAAAGGGGGGAATGTGGGTGGGAGAGCGTGTGCAGGGTGGAGGGGAATGATGGGGGAGAAATGGGACAACTGTAATAGCATAATCAATAAAATATATTAAAAATTACATTTGTTATAATATTTGTTTCAGAAAGTTGTATGTTCTTAATGTGGTAAATTGTATTTGCAGTATCTGGTTGGTATTCCTCATTGACCTTCTTCCTATGTCACTGCTTATGTAGTTTAAATAACCTCAGCCAGTAGGGAAGATCAAAAGGCTATATCAGAATTAGGAACATGTAGCTAACAAGTAAAATAAAGTGACTCTAACATAGAGGTTAACTATAATTTTGTTTATGCTCTTTCTGTGTATTTATTAAAGGTACTGCAGAAATCTTCATAAATAGTGTTAAGTGGTTAACTGTTTTTATGTTTGCTACAAACTCCTTTTGCAGTCTACTGAGGACTATGGATGCCTTCTGAGAATCATGCCTTAAAAAATATAAAATACATAGGATTAAGGGAAACATTTATATTGTTATACAATCACAGCCACAGATGCTTTTAGAGGAGGCCTTTGAACCAGATTAACTTTAAAACTCAATGCAGAATCTTAGTATTTCTTTTCTTTGAACTCAGTGATTACATGTAAATGATTGGATACCATACAGACTCCATCTTGCATACTGAAACGGGACAACTGTAATAGCATAATCAATAAAATATATTAAAAAAAAGTTACATAATGTTCAGTTTGGCTATGTTAAAGCAATCTTAGATTCATTTTCAACATTTTAGGAAAACCAAAGGTAATATGATTCAGGTACATATAGGGTGAGGCAAAATTAGGTTTAGAGTTGCTCATATGGAAAATACTACAATAATTAATAATAATAATACAAAGACCCTGGCTGGTGTATTTCAGTGGATTGAGTGTGGGCTGTTAACCAAAGGGTAGCTGGTTTGATTACTAGTCAGGGCACATGCCTGGTTGCAGCCAGGTCCTCAGAGAGGGCCACATAAGAGGCAACCACGCACTGATGTTTCTCTTCCTCTTTTTCTCCCTCCCTTCCCTTCTCTCTAAAAATAAGTAAATAAAACCTTAAAAAATAATACAAGGACAAATTCTGTGTTCTACATACTCACAACTGTAAGCCTACTTTTGCCCAACTCTGTATTTTCTTAAGAGCAGCAACTAAATCTGAAATTAATTAAAAATATAATTCCCCAATTCTTTTAGAAAATCTGATTGAATTGGGATATACTACCACTTAATGTATTGGGAACATAAAAAAGAAAAATATGGTGATATGAATTACCATTATGGGCAAACAAAACTTTCCAACAATTATAAAAAAATATAAAATACAGCATATATAATACATATATAGGGCATTATATTACCCTTATTAAGATGATAAGAGCATAAGGAAGACTGTCATATTATAGTAGCTATGTTGAAATAGTGGGAAACAATTATTCACATTATCCTAATGTTTTATTTTCAATATGGAGAACATCCACAACTAATTATATTACTAAGCATAAGAAATCAATAAAGGTTCTGGGTTGATACCTGATGCCTTAGTAACTAAAAAAAATAGGCCTTGTTTTTTATAGCACCTTTAGGGTCACAGCAAAAATTGGGCAGAAAGTACAGAGTTCTGACAGACTCTCTACTCTTATACATACATAACCTCTCCACTAACATCTGGTATCAGAATGTTGAATTTGTTACAATTGATGAATCTACATTGACACATTGTTATCACCCAAGGTCCATAGGTTATATTAGGGTTCATACTTAGGGTTATACATTCTATGGGTTTTGACAAATATGTAATAACATGTACCCATCTTTATACTATCATACAGAATATTGCCACTGATCTAAAAATCATCTGTGCTCTCCCTATTCACCTCTGTCCCTCAAACCATTGATTTTTTTACTGTCTCCATAGTTTTGCCTTTTCCAAAATGGTATATAGTTGGAATCATACAGTATGTAGCACATTTAAATTGGCTTCTTTTACTTAGTAATATGCATTCAAGGTTTTGCCATGCCTTTTTCATGGCTTGATAGCTAATTTCTTTTTAGCACAAAATAATATTCTATTGTCTAGATATACCACAGTTATGCATTTACTTATTGTAGGGCATCTTGGTTGCTTCTGAGATTTGGCAATTACGAATAAAGCTGCTATAAACATCTTTGTGCAGGGTTTTGGTGGACCTAAGTTTTCAACTCATTTGGATAAATACTGACTGCACAGTTGCTAGTGTCTATGATAAGAGCATGGTTACCTTTGTAAGAAACTACCAAATTGTCTCCCAAAGTTGTGGGACCATTTTACATTCCTACCAGCAATGAGAGTTTCTATTGCTCCACATCCCTGTCAGCATTTGATACTGTCAGTGTTCTGGATTTTAGCCATCTTAATCGGTATGTAGTGGTAACTCATTGCTGTTTTAATTTGTAATCCCCTAATGACATATGATGTTAATCACCTTTTCACATGCTTATTTGCTGTCTGCATATTTTCTTTGGTAGGTGTTTGTTGAGGCCTTTTCCCCATATTTTAAATCGTTAATTTTCTTGTTGTTGAATTTTAATACTTATTTGTATAGTTTGGACAGCATTCCTTTATTGGGCTTTTTTTCTGCAAATATTTACTCTCATGTGGCTTATTTTCTCATTCTCTCAACACTGTCTTTCTCAGAGCAGAAATTTTTAATTTTAATGAGCTCCAGCTAATCAATTATTTCTCTCATGAATTGTGCCTTTGATGTTGTATGTAAAAAGTCATCATCAAACCCAAAGTCATCTAGATTTTATCCTGTTTTTTTCTAGGAGTTTCATAATTTTACATTTAGGTCTGTAATGAGTTTTGAGTTAATTTTTGCAAAGGGTGTAATACAGTGCCTAGATTTATTATTATTTTTGTACATGGATATCTAGTTATTCCGGCATTATTTGTTGAAAGACTTTCTTTGCTCCATTATATTGCATTTGCCCCTTTGTAAAAGATTGGTTGTATTTATGTGGGTCTATTTCTGGGCTCTCTCTTCTGTTCCACTGATCTGTTTGTCTATTCTAAAACTAATGTAATGTTATATGTCAATTATAAAAAAATAATCATTTGTTGAAAGAGAAAAAGATAGACCACTGAGATACGTGATTATTTCCAGGTTACATCTGTAAACTTTAGTTTCCTTTCAAGAGAAAGGAAAAATTAACTGTGAGTGTGAGGTCTGGAGATAATTCTCTGAAAGAGAGCTGTCTTTTTTTGTTGTTGTCACTTGTTGCATTGTTACACGTTTTGTTATTTTTTTTCCTTGAGAAAATTTTCTCCTGAGGGCATCATAGGCTAGATTATTTGTAATATTTAGAGGGGTGGGAAAAAACAGGGATGAACAGTGGGCCAAACCAGTTCCTAAGCTTTGTGCGTTGGTTTGTTGGGTTGTAATGTCCATGACAGAGCTCTTGGCACTATCATCTAGGCTGTATCAATGCAGTTGTTGCCATTTCAATAGGCAACCTTGCCTGACAAAGGACTCAGTCTCTCAATACTTCTGCCTTGCACATGCTCTCCTTGTAACACTCATTATTGTCAGAGAACATAGCACAGTATAAATTACTGAATTTATAGAAATTTAGTTTGTGATTAAAATATAATCAATTTTTGGAAATGTTCTTTGGATGCTAGAAAATAAATATCTTTCATTGCAAGGTACAAAATTCAACATATATTATTCATATATAATTTTTTTAGATCTTACTTAAATTTAAGATACAATTATGATATTAAAGTTTCCCAGTTGTGTTTTTTCTTCTGATATTTCTAACAGTTATTAACTTTATATTTTTTGATGTTACATTATTTGACTTGGTTATTTATTATAAATTTAACCTTTTATCACAATAAGCTGGCTCTCTGTCTTGTGTAACGTTTTTTACTTTGAAATTTACTTTCTTATATTAATGTCATCCTTCCCCCCCCCCCACCCTACTGTTGTTGCTTACATTTGTCTGATATATATTGGCTGGAACACAATTCAATCTAGTGCTTTTTGCACTTTTGAAGCTAATTTTTTATTTTTGTTAACATTACATATAGTTTTAAAAGTCAAGTAGTGGTTAAACGGTAAGGAAAAAAGTGCTCCAGCATTACCTTCCCTCACTACTCCATTCATATCCCACTTCATTTCTTCACAAGTGGTCACATTCCCTTATTTTAAGTTGTTTCTTCTGGTATCTACTTCCACATTTCTATTTCTATTAACTGAACAATTTCATTATCTAATGACTTCTTATATAATAGATGAGGATTTTAATTCTCATTTATTTCCTTACCCATCCTCTTTATAAGTTTTGCTTATGTTTGTTATTTTCATTATTATGCCCAAGTAGATTCTGTTCTTTAGAGAGCCAAGTGGTGTATTATAATTACATTTTCTTTCTTGAACAACTTTTTGTTTTTCACTAACTGCTTCATTTTTTCCTCCAGTTTTCTTTGAATCTATGACTGAGTCTCTCTGTACCCTTCAACAGCTCTGTGAAATACCTAACACAATTTTCTACACAAAAATTATTTCCCACCTCTTTCCTGCAGAGAACCATCCTAAATCTAACCCTCCTCTCTCTAACCTGGCTGGCTGCTCTTTAAATTAGCTAAACAGTTATTTAGTGAATCTTACCCAAACAGCAATTTACTTGATCTGAAACCACAGAACATTAATAAGCTGCTGGAAGTCCTGAATGAATGCTCTGAATGGGGCCAGATTTTCATGCTGGGCTGCCTATCCAATTATAACCTTAAAAATGATGGAGAGGCTCAGGGCATCTGTGAGTGGTAACTCTCCGGCTATCTCTTGCCAACTCAAATATTTCAGCTATTTCTAAAGAAGTATATTTGGAGGAAATATTAACATCAGAGGAAATCTGTTTTATATTTTGATGCAACTTGAGTAACACTGTAGACTTTGAGACTAGGTAAAAATTATGGTTTTATTTCATGTTTGCAGTATAGTGATTACAGTGATAATAGCAGTGAAGGAATGTGATGAGTGATGATGGGGTGAGGGAATATGAGAAGGTGGGGAGGCACCTTAAAGTTAACTGTTTTGTATTGAGTTCCAACACATAGGATGGGTCAGAAACATAAATATGAGTGTAAAATAGATAATCTCCATCATTTTATTGTCAAGAGCATGCCTATTTTTCTTATCAAAGTACACTGAAACCAGGATTGATATTACCATCACAACTGTTAATCAATCCACAGTTCCTTACTAGAGATACAGTCCCATTTCCTTGCAGTAATGATGCAAGAGCTTCACTAAGAAAGTAGGTCACATGCAAATAAACAGAATTCCCTGCTATATAGTAGATAGTTGAAATCTATTGAATATATATACATACAAATCTAACTAGATTATCACTCTTTGGCCTGGATCTGATTTAGGTTAAATGAACACATTCCCAAACTGGAAGAGTTTAACTGTTTTCATTTTGGCATACATTTTATTTTTAATTTTTATTGAATTTATTAGGGTGACAATGGTTAATAAAATTATACAGGTTTCAGGTGCACAATTCTATAATACATCATCTGTATATTATATTGTATGTTCACCACCCAAAGTAAAGTCTCCTTTTGTCACCATTTATTCCCCCTTTACCCTCTTCTAACTCTCCTCACCCCTTTTCCCTCTGGTAATCACCAAACTGTTGTTTGTGTGAATGAGTTTTGTTTTTTTTTTCTTTTGTTTCCCTTGCTCAAGGAGATATAGCAGAAAAAATACTGGTATAAGAAATACCTGAGATTTTATTGCCTATGTTTTCTTCTAGGATTTTTATGGCCTTGAGTCTTACATCTAAGTCTTTAATCCATTTTGAATTTATTCTAGTGTATGGAGTAAAAAGGTAATCTAATTTCATTTTTTTGCAGGTATCTGTCCTGTTTTCCCAACACTGTTTACTGCATAGACTATCTTTATCCCATAATATGTTCTTGCTTCCTTTGTCGAATATTAACTGACCATAAAGGTGTGGGTTTATTTTTTGGCTTTCTATTCTGTTCCATTGATCTATGTGCATGTTTTTATCCTAGTACAATGTTCTTTTGCTCACTATAGCCTTGTAGTATAATTTGATAACCTGGTAATGTGATTCCTCCAACTTTGTTCTTCTTTCTTAAGATTGCTGTAGCTATTTGGGGTCTTTTGTGGTTCTATATAATTTTCTGGAATAGTTGTTCTAGTACTGTGAAATACACCATGAATATCTTAATAGGAATTGTGTTAAATCTATAGATTCCTTTGGGTAGTATGGACATTTCAATGATGTTAATTCTTCCTATCCAGGAATACGGTATATGCTTCTACTTATTGTATGTTCTTCAGTGTCTTATTATATTCCTGAGTACAAGTCTTTTGTATCCTTGGTCCAAGTTGTTCCTAGGCTTTTTATTCTTTTTGAAGCAATTGTGAATGGGATTGTTTTCTTAGTTTCCCTTTCTTATGGTTCATTATTGGTATATAAAAATGCATCTGATTTCTGAATATTTGTTTTGTATCCTGCTACTTTACCAAGTTCATTTATTAGTTCTAGTAGTTTCTTGGTGGAATCTTAAGGGGTGTCTATCAGTAGTATCATGTCACCTGCAAATGATGACTACTTCTAATCCTTTCCAGTTTGGATGCCTTTTACTTCTTTTTCTTGTCTGATTACTGTGGCTGGGACTTCCAGTACTACATTGAATAGGAGTAGTGAAAACAGACATCATTTCTTGTTCCCGATTTTAAGGGAAACACTTGTAGTTTTTGCCCATTGAACATGATGTTGGCTGTGAGTTTGTTATATATGGACTTTATTATGTTGAGGTTTGTTCCCTGTACTTTCACTTTGCTGAGAGTTTTTTATCATAAATGGGGCGAAGGACATGTCAAATGCTTTCCCTCTATCTATTGATATGACCATGTGGCTTTTATCCTTACTTTTGTTTACATGGTGTATCATATGTTTATTGATTTGCGGATATTGTACCAACCTTGCACCCCTGAAATAAATCCCATTTGATCATGATGTATGATGATTTTTATGTATTGCTGGATGTAGATTGCTAGTATTTTGTTGAGGATTTTAACATATATGTTCATCGGGAATATTGGCCTATAATTTTCTTTCTTTGTAGTGTCTTTATCTGGTTTTTGGAATTAGGATAATGTTGGCCTTGTAAAATGAGCTTGGGAGTCTTCCCTCAGCCTTTGAATTTTGGGGAATAGTCTGAGAAGGATAGGGTTTAGTTCTCTGAATGTTTGGTAAAGTTCAACTGTGGAGCCATTGGTCTAGGACTTTTATTTGTTGAGTTCTTTTTTTTTAATTTTTAAAAAGATTTTACGTATTCATTTTTAGAGAGAGGGAAAGGGAAGGAGAAAGAGAGGGAGAAAAATATCAATGTGTGGTTGCCTCTCACGCACCCCCCACCAGGGACCTGGCTCGTAACCCAGGCATGCGCCTTGACCAGGAATCAAACTGGAGACCCTTTGGTTTGCAGCCTGTGTTCAAGCCACTGAGCTACACCAGCCAGCGCCTTTGGGATTTTTTTTGATTAATGCTTCAATTTCATTAGTTGTAATTGGTTTATTCAGATTTTCTGATTCTTCCTGATTCAATTTTGGAAGACTGTATGTTTATAGGAATTTATCCATTTTACCCAGATTGTCCAATTTGTTGGCATATAATTTTTCATTAAATTTTCTTATAATGCCTTGTATTTCTCCTCTTTTATTTGGGTCTTCTCTCTTTTTTCTTTTATATATATACATTATAGAATCTCATTATATAATTTATATGTTATATATAAATTTATATAATCTTATTATATATAATTATATATAATTTAATCTTCAGCTGAGGATATTTTTGTTGATTTTAGAGGGGGTAAGGGGGGTCAGTGTTTCAACTTCTGTTGAAAGAGAGGGGGGAGAGAGAGACAGAAAGATCAATGTGACAGAGAAACACTGATCAGTTGCCTCCCTTATACACCCTGACTGGGGCTTGAACCTGCAACCTAGGTATGTGTCCTGACCAGGGATCAATCCTGCAACCTTCTGGTGTACAGGATGACACTCTAATTCTATAAATTTCCTTTTTAGGACCACTTTCACTTTGTCCCGTCAATTTTTGGCTGTCACGTGTTCATTTTTATTTGTTTTAAGGTATCTTCTGATTTCTTGCTTGATCTTTTTGTTAACCCATTTATTGTTTTGTAATATGTTATTTAGTTTCCATGTTTTTCAGTTTTTTTCCTTGTGATTGATTTCTAGTTTCATATCATTATACCATCAGAGAAGATGTTTGATATGATTATAATCTTAAATTTACTGAGACCTGTTTTGCATCCTAACATGTGGCCTATCCTAAAAAATGTTCCATGTGCACTTGAAGAAAATGTATATTCTGCTTTGGGGTGACATGCTCTGAAGATATCAATTAAATCCATCTCATGTGTCATTTAAGGTCTGTGTCCTTGTTGATTTTCTTTCTGGAAGATCTATTCATTGATCTCACTGAGGTGGTAAAATTCCCTGCTATGACTGTATTACTGTCAACCTTTCCCTTTATGCCCATTAAGATGTGCTTCACATATTTAGGTGCTACTATGTTGAGTGAATTAAATGTTTACAAGGGTTCTAACCTCTTGTTGAATTTCTCCCTTTATCATTATGTAGTGTCCTTGTCTCTTACTATAGCCTTTATTTTGAAGTCTACTTTGTCAGATATAAGTACTGCTACCCCTAGATTTTTTTCATTTCCTTTTGTATAAAGTTCTTTTTCCACCCCTTTACTTTTATTTATTTATTTAAGATTTTATTTATTTATTTTTAGAGAGAGTGGAAGGGAAGGAGAAAGAGAGGGCAAGAAACATCAATGTGTGGTTGTCTCTCACGCATCCCCCACTGTGGACCTGGTCTGTAACCCAGGCATGTGCCCTGACTGGGAATCGAACCAATGATCCTTTGGTTTGCAGCCTGTGCTCAATCCAGTGAGCTACACCAGCCAGGGCCCACCCCTTCACTTTTAGTCTGTGTGTATCTTTCATTCTGAGGTGGGTCTCTTGGAGACAACATATATATGGGTCTTGTTTTCTTATCTATTCAGCTACCCTGTCTTTTGATTGAAACATTTAAGCCATTTACATTTAAAGTGATTATTGATAGGTATGTATTTATTGCCATTTTATTCTTTTAATTATGTTCATCTGTTCTCTTCCTCCAAGCAGGCCCTTTAACATTTCTTGTAATACAGGTTTGGTGGTAACAAACTCCTTTAGCTTTTTCTTGTCTGGGAAGATCTTTGTTTCTCCTTCAATTTTAAATGATAGCTTTGCTGGGTAAAGTAGTCTTGGTTGTAGGTTCTTGCTTTCCATCCTTCTGGCTTAAAATGTTTCTGTTAAGAAATCAGCTGACAGTCTTACAGGAACGCTCTTGTAAGTAGCTGTCTTTCTCTTGCTGCTTTTAAGATTGTCTTTAACCTTTGCCATTTTAATTATGAGGTGTCTTGGTGTGGGCCTCTTTGGATTAATTTTGTTTGGAATTCTCACTGTTCCTGGACTTGTGTATCTTTTCCTTCACCAGGTTAGAAATGTTTTCAGACATTATTTCTTCAAATCGTTTTTTGATTCCTTGCTCTCTCTCTCCTTCTGGTAAGCCTATGATGTGGATGTTGTTACACTTTATGTTGTCTCAAAGGTCCCTTAAACTATCCTCATTTTTTAAAATTCTTTTTTCTGCTCTGATTGGGTATTTTGTGCTATCTTACCATATAATCACTGATTCAGTCCACTCCATCATCTAACCCACTGTTTATTCCTTTTAGTGTATCCTCATTTCAGATATTGTATTTCTGACTCGTTATTTTTGATGGTTTCTATGCCCTTTTTTATGTGTTCTTTCTTTTTCTGAAGTTCACACTAAGTTCCTTGAGCATCCTTATAACCATTTTTAAAACTCTGTATCTGGTAAACCGCTTGCCTCCGTGTCATTACCTGTATTTTTTGGACTATAAGATACTCCTCCCCCAATTTTGGGAGGAGAGTGGGGGTGCATCTTGTAGTCCAAATGCAGCTTACCTGGCTCACTGTGGTGGGGGAGCAGCCTGTTATTATATTATTAAATACTTTACCACATTTTTTGCTTCAAAATCTTTTTTCCTATTTTTCCTCCTCTAAAACTTAGGTGCGTCTTATGGTCTGGTGCATCTTACAGTCCGAAAAATTTGGTAGGCTTTTTTTCTGGAGATTTATTCTTTACTTTCGTTTGGAGCATTTTTCTTGGTCTCCCCATTTTATTGGCCTTTTTGTGTTTGTTTCTATGCATTAGGTATATTTGCTATGACTCCCAGTCTTGGTAGAGTGGACTTATATATATAGTAAGTGTCTTGTGGGACCCAGTGGCACAGTCCCCTTCATCACCTGAGCTGGGTTCTCCAGGAATGTCCCTTGTGTGGATCATGTGAGCCCTCATTTTATAATTAAGTCTTTATTGCTGTTGGCCCATTTGTATGTGGGGCTAACCCTCAGGTGGCTGACTGTGATGATCGACTTGACCACAGTGTACATGCTGCTGTACAGGTGCTAACCACCCAAAATGGAATTTGCCTCAGCAGGGTCTGGTGCCTGTAGAAATCTGCCCTTGGATATTGCACCTTTGAAGCTAATTGGACCCTGCTCTTATGTTGGGAGGGACTCTGGTGCAGACCAATGTCAGATACTGCCTATGACTGGCCCTGGGTAACCTGTGTAGAGCTACAAAAGAATCCAGAGTTTGTGGCTGCCTCTGCTGGGCCTGGATGTGCACAGGGAAGACTGATCTGCACACCAAGGCTTGCTTTTACTAGCACAGGGCCCAGGAAAAGTTCAGCAAAAGTCCTAAAAGGCACCCCAAGATCCACTTCCACCTGCTTGCACTTGCCTGTTAGACTCAATCATTGAAAGAGACTCTGACAGTGCTTAAGTTGCATGAGGTAGGTTCTTAGTGAGTCACCAGGTAGAGGCAAGTGGTGTTCATCAGATATAGGTTCAAACAGTGCCAGTGCTGGGTCTGAGGACACTCAGCAAATGTCCCAGGGTATACCAAGTCTAGCTGTCCCCTGCTGGGTACCCATAGATTTTGTCGTACGGCAGGGTCTCAGAGAGTTATCAGGGTGAGGCCAATAGAGTTTATCAGGCTTAAGCTGACCAAGATCGGGCTGTGTGAAGGGAGAGATCTGCACTGGTTGGGTGTGAGAGGGAAAAATGGCCACTGTCCTAGAGTCACACAAGTCGGTCAGTTCAAGATTCTGACACAAGCCCAAGCTCAGCAGGGCAGGGCTTCCAGGAATTGGGAGGGTGGGGCTAGTGGATCTTCTGTGAGGGGAAGGTGCTGGTCAGGCTTGGGGGAATGTGGGATGAGTGGCTCCTGCCTCAGAGCCACACACTCAGTCTGTATTAGATCCTGCCCAGACTTCAGCAGGATGGGTCCACCAATAGTTGGGAGGGTAGGGCTAGTATATCTCTCATGAGGGGGTCGTGCCAGTTAGGTTCACAGGAAAGTGGGAGAAATAGCACCACACCCCAAAGACATACCACTCAGTCACTGACATCCCTGAGTCTGCCCAGACCGCTACACCCTAGGCCAGACAGCTGATTCTTCAGCAGGAGGTGAGTTCTATGGATGGGGTGACAGGGAATCCAGAGGATAGGGCTATTGCATTCCCTCAGGCTGATGATATAAGGAGGGGAGTACTCCACCCAAGTAAGATGGTGTCTGCAGTGTTGGAGACTCAGCACCAGTGGTCCTAGTGGCTATCCCTTCAGCTCTTTCCCCAGAGCCACAAACCCCAGTCTCTTCTCATATGACTCTGGTCTGCTCTGCCGTACCTCTGTCAGAGTCCAGGGAGAGTGGCTGCAACTGAGATTTTGTGCGTTGGGCCCTCAAAAGGGTGCTGTGTTTCTAGTAGACTCATCTCTACTTGGCAGACAGAATCCCTGTTGATTTTCATAGCAATGTTATGTGGGGTGCCTCTACTGGCTCCAGTGGTCTGAATTGGGGAGCCCAGTGTTGAGACGCCACACTCCTCAGAGGGAAATTTTGCAGCTAAAATATCCCTCTTGAATCTCAGCTGCTGCCCATGGGAGCAGGGTCAGTTCTTTTTGCATCTCTACCCTCCTACCAGTCTCGATGTGGCTTCTTCTGTAAATCCTTGGTTATAAGCCTTCTGTTCAGATTATCTTCAGTTCATTATTGAGGATGACTGTAGTGTATTTTAGTTGTAATACCAGTGTGGTCCTGGGAGGAGGTGAGTGTAACATCCTACTCTGCTGTTATCTTGGATCTTATCCCGTAAATTTTACATGCCATTGACATAGATAATAAAAACGTGACTATATAAAATATCTAGGCAAATTTATATAAAACAGAAAATAGATCAGATGTTACCAGGGACTAAGGAGGGGGAGATGGGAAGTTACTGCTTAATGTGTACAGTTTCCATTGGGAATTATGAAAAAGTTTGTAAATACATAGTTGTGATGGTTATACAAATTACCACTTAGTTGTCCCCTTAAAAATGGAAAATGTTAAGTTTTATGTATTTTACCATAGTAAATAAAACATTTTTGACCATGTGTGGTTTATTACTTATTCAAAACTAATCAAGAGAAATTATAGTTAATTTGGGATTCTACTTCCTTCATATGAAAGAGTTCACTAATTCTGTACTTCTGATCACAAATGTGATATAAATATCCAAAGTTGTTCTTTTCAGAAGAGAAATTTGGAAAACATAAAATATGAGCAAGAAAAAAATACCCAGAAAATACAGTCAAAACAAACTTCTTACTTTAATTGGTTCAGGCTGCATCACAGGTGCAGGCATAGCAATGGCACTTGGTGCATAAACCTGGTGATATGTTGCTTGAACTCCATGATCAGAATAAGGCTATTGCAAAAAGAAAGAAAAGAAATGTATTACCTTTTAATTATTAATTCAAAATATTTATTCAGCATTACAATGTACTAGACATTTTACTACATAATAGAGAAACACAGATGAAAAATACATCCCCTATCTTTAACTTATAAACTGATCAGATATAGACAAGTAGTCAAAATTACCAGCCATCCCATGAGACATGTATAAGGATGAACAGGAGAAAAGAATTACTTGATTTAGCTTAAGAAAGTTGTAGAGGTGATTACGGAAAGTTTTCTAGTGTAGCTGAAGCTTGAATTTGAAGAACCAGGGAAAGTAGATGGGAACAGTATGCACAAAGGCATAGATAGAGGCAACCCCAAACACATCTTATTTGGAAGTTCAGACAGGTTGTCTGATACGGCTGAAAGAAGAATATACACTAAAAGATAGATGAAAAGATGAGATATTAGAGCAAAAACTGGGGAACAGATCACATCAAAACAGATTTTTGCCTTGTCCAATAGATGGTAGAACCATTTATTGAGACATGGAATACAAGAAAAGCCAGCTTGATGTTTATGTAAGTGTGTGTAAGGGGGTTGTAATATATAAAATTTGAGGTATTTGTAGGACTTCTAGTAGAGTTATACTGTTGATGGAAAGGTAATGGCTCTATCTAATGTGGTTTCTACTTAGCAACTCACTCTATTAATTAACTTACATTTTAACCTATACCTTCTACCAGAAACAATATTCATAAAAGCATGCATATATCACTGTACAAGATACAAGCTAATATAAGTAATAATTCCAGAAAAGTCTTATTAGAGTATACTGGTTTAATGACAATATTAGATTGTGGTTAAAAATCTAGAGTAAAAGAATTCTTATCTCACTGCTCCCTCCTTAAAAGCAGAAAACAACAACAAAACCCCCACCACAGATAAATAAAAAAAAAATGCCATCATCAGTTAAACAAGGAAATACCCATGATCTCCAAATCACAAATTATTTAGTATGTCTGACAAATGGTATGCAATTTGGACCCATATAAGGGAGGACTCTGAAGTCTCCTTAGACTTCAGGAACGATAAAGGTTTGCCTAAAGACCAATGTTCTGAAAGACCTTTTCAAAGAGTCGCAAGTGTAGGGGGTGTGTGTGTGGCCAATGAAGAAGCAGGGAATATCTCCACAGAGATCCAACTTTATATTATTTAATAGCAAGGGATTGGAATTGAAGGAAAAATCATATTTTCCTCATTTCTGTTATCTACTACCTTGACTTACAGCCGAGGAACACCGTGGGAGGTGAAACAGGGTAAAGGTACAAAGGGAAGTAGCAATTACTACAACCCAATACATAAGATGATCCCCAGAATGCTAAAGACCAAGGAAAGAGCATTTCAAGCAGGAGACTTAACAACACAGTAGAAAGATGCTGTCAGACTACAGCTTGGTCCTCCCACCCTGTATTTTGAAAACTAGCTGGCCTCAGTTAAAGATTAATATAAAGGTGGAAAGGAAAAGCAAGCAACGTAAACATGAATACTGTCTCTTCCCCAATGCCATCAAAGAAAAAGAAAAGTTAAAGAAGATGAGAAATTACCCTAAAAAACTGGAAAAATTCAGATAAATATAATTCTTTTGGATCTTAAATAAATTATAGTAACACGACCTCTAAAAAGGAGCCCAAAAAAGAGATTTTAAGCCAACAGACATTTACAGACAGTGATGTAAGCAAAGTGACAGAGCTTGAGATAAAAAAGATTAAAAATAAAAGAGATGAAGTCTCATTAGTCATAATAAAAATAGAATTAACATAATGAGAAATATAGTCATAGTTATCTTGAAAAAGCATATAAAACAACATAAAAAGTACCATGATGAAAAATTACCTTAGAGATGATAGATATAAAAGACAAAAAAGAGATCTAATATATGCATAACTTGTATTCTATTGTTTAAGTAACCAGTTTGTGGTACTTCAGCCTTCTCAAACTAATACAAGTATCATGTAGCTGTTTTATAGCTAGTCTTTTTTCTTTGAGACTTACAGAAAAAAAAAAAAAAACAGAATCAGAATACATTTTTTGCCAAAGCTCTAATAGGAAAAAAAGGAAACAAAGACCCTTATTTAAAAACTAGTCAGAAAATCAAAAGGGCAAATGGTTTCCCAGGAAAAAATATTATAAAAGCTGATAAATTCCAAGACATATTCTGGTGAAATGATTTCAAGTTAAGATGGACTTTTCAGGCACAGAGGGAAAAAAAGCAAATTATTCACAAGAGGGAAACATCAGGTGGGCTTTAAGCTGTTATGGCTACATTCGACATCAGAAAAGACTATACTAGGAAGTTCTAAGAGAAAAAAGTATTGTGGGTTGAACTGTGTTAACTCAAAATTTACAGGTTTTAAGTCCTAACCTCCAGTACATCAGTGTAACCTTATTTGGAGATAGGGTCTTTACAGAGGTAACCAAGTATGGTCCCTATGATGGAACCTAACCAGTATGATTGGTATTCTTATAAAAATGGGAAATTCAGACACAGAGACAGGAAAGATAATGTAATGACATGGGGAGAAGATGGCCATCTACAAGCCAAGAAGAGAGGGCTGGAACAGATCATTCCCCCCACAGCCCTTAGATAGAACCAATCCTACCAATGCCTTGATCCTGGCCTTCTAGCCTCCAGTACTTGAAGACAATAAATTTCTGTTATTTAAGCCACTCAGTTTGTGGTACTTTGAAATCTTAGTAAAGGTATTTGTAGTAAATATTAAGATCCAACTATGGAATTTATTGTTCCACAACAAAGTTATAATGTTATAAGCATATCAATATAAAGATAATACAAAACATTCAAATTAGGAGGTGTGTGCTAATTTCCTAATTTTTCAAAACACTGATTTAAAACATACCATGCACAGTTCATGGCATGGTATGAACCATTCATAGATGGGAAGGTTATTAGTAATGTTGAGGAATGTAATTTAAAGACACAAAAGATGATATTTAGCATTCATAGTTATAAAATGTGACTTATCTTTTTGAAAGAAGAATTTTAAAAATACTTTTTCTTTACTTAATTTTTATATGCTTTTAATTGACAGAATGTTAGTGACAATATAGATTGACAGACAAATCAGACGAAAAAATAGCTGGTATCTTATTCTTCCTTAATATAAAGCATTCTCAGATATGAAAAGGGAAAGAGGTGAATAAATAAAATAGGACATAAGATATGCAGCTTCAATGAGGGTCTTGAACAAATATTTTAAGAAAAAGAAATAAACAAAGATGAGGAAGTAAAGATGAATTACTTTGAGACTAATACATACCTCTGGAATGGAAGCTTCCATCAGAGACAGTGGAGGAGGAACACATCCTCCATCTTGTGCAATTTCCACTGGTTGATAAAAAACCTCAGACGGTTGTAGGTATAGGAATGGAGCAGAAGAGGCAGTAGACTGAAACACACAACCACAATTCCAATTCAATATAATTAGTTATCTGAATTAAACCAAGTGACTTACCCAATAGATGAGAGAATTATTTGCTTCATATTTTCCTAAAGTTCTTTTTCAGGGATAGCGTAGAAGTATCTCAGCAACAAATCAGAGACTCTGGGTATTATATCTAGTTGTATAGATGTCATTAAAGAATGTATCACTAGTAAGTACTAAAAGTTCCCAGGGCTTCAGAACCTCATGCATAAATTTGGATAATTATATTAAGATCACTATTAAAGGTTTTACTAATATAACTTATGGTATATAAATTGGCATAAATGTCTATTCTCAGCTTTGTGACTTCCCATGTAAGTGGGAAATATTAAAAAAGAGTGAACAATCTTTTGGTGGTATACTATTTGTTATCGAAGTTGGGAGATGGAATACTTATTTGGGAGCATAAGTCAAGCAAAATCTGAAGTGAGGATAGAAAAATGTTAAAATTTCTAATAATACTGATAGAAAAAGATGAAATTTTTCATGTTCATGTGATGCTCATTCATTTATACAATGCTTTCACTTACATGGCCTCGTGATCTTCACAAAAATCACAGGAGGAAACTTACAAAGGTATATAGTAGTGTCATTACTTCCATTTCACAAGTGAGGAAGCTGAGAAATACAGTAATAAACTGCCAAAGGTATCACAGTTCATAATAAAAGAGAAAGGTCTCTAATCTAGTTCTCCTGACTTTAATATTCATGCAGTCTTCACAAAAGCACAGTGAAAAAAGTTAATATTTACCTGGGGAACACCCCACTGCCACTGACCTGGTAGACACTGTGCAGGGGCCTAAAATGAAAAAAAAAAAGACCCTGCAGATTATAAACAAGGGTTAAAACTGGATATCTGTATGCCAAAGAATGGAGTTGAACCCCTATACCTCAAACCATATAAAAATTAACTTAAATGGATCCGAGATCAAAATTAAGAGCTAGAACTAGAAGACTATTAGAAGAAAACAAGTATAAATCTTTGTGACTCTGAATCAGGCAAATTTGAAAAATTATGACATCAAAAGCACAAGCAACATAGCAACAAAAGAAACGAAGATAAATTGGACTTCATAAAATAATGCAGCCCTTTTGGTAAACAGTATGACATCAAAAGGTTAAACACAGAGATACCATATGACTCAGCAATTGCACTCTGAGGTGTAAGACCTAAGAGAAATAAAAGAATGTCTGCACAACAACTTGTACACAAATGTTCATAATGGCATTATTTGTAAGAGCCAAAAAGTAAGAACAATCCAAATATCCCTCATCTGGTGAATAAAAAAACATGTCTCTGGCTAGTGTGGCTTGGCAGATTGAGTGCTGGTCTTCAGACCAAAGCTTTGCTGGTTCAATTCTCAGTCAGAGCACATGCCTGGACTGTGGGCCAGGCCCCCAGTTTGGGGTGTACAAGAGGCAGCCAATCGATGTATATCTCACACATTGTTGTTTCTCTCCTTCTCTTTTTCTCTCCTCCCCCCCCAAATAAATAAAATCTTTAAAAAATGTAGAATATCTACACAATGGAATATTATTCAGCCATTAAAAGGAATGAAATGCTGATACATACCACCACATGGACAATCATGAAAACATTATGCTAGGTGAAAGGTCACAAAAGAACACATATTTTATTTTACTTATTTTGGGGGGTATCGAATGATATTTTTATTTTGAATGTTGCTGTATGAAGAAAATTGTTTTAATCAAAGGAGTAAGAAAAGGTAGATATAAATTTTGGGAGGGGTGTTTTCCTATATTTACTCACTTGAAGAATTTAATGTTAATAATGATGGATGTTATGTAAACTTACTGCAGTAATCATTTTGCAATATATTCATATATATTTGGTATACATATATCAAATCATGATGTACAATTTTATATTTGCTTATACAATTTTATATTTAATTACAGCTCAATAAAACTGAAAAAAATATACCAAAACAGCTAACATATCAAAAAGAATAAAGGAGAAGATAAATACCGCCCCCGCCAAAAAAAGGATGACTTTTCCAAACTGACAATTTTAAGGACATAAAATATTAATTTTCTTTGGCCACTAATTAAGGAAAACATCCAAATAAAGGGAAAATAATAAATAACAGGTACTCAACAAAATAAAAAGACATTATTAATGATACTCACCTGGGATGAAAAGACTACATTTTTAATTTTTTGTATGTTTTTATTTTTTAACTTTTTTCATTGTTGTACAAGTACAGTTGTCTACATTTTCCTCCCACCACTCCCCTCCACCCCAGCCATCCGTACTCTCCACCTTTGAGACTACCCCCCTTTAAGACCACATATTTTTTATTCCACTTATGTAAAATGTCCAGGATAAGCAAATATATAAAGATAGAAAGTAGATTACTGGTGGACTCAAGCTGTGGGGTAGAGGGAAAGAGGAGTGACTGCTAATGGGTAATGTTTTTGTGTTTGTGTGTGGGGGGTGATTAAAATGTTCTAAAATTGCAGTATGGTTGCACAACTGAATTTAGTAAGAAACCACTCCTGTATAAATAAGTGAATTATATACTGTGTGAATTATATCTAAATAAAGCTGTTATTTAAAAAAAAGAGGTTCACTTATTTAAAGTACTCATTGCAAGATGACAATATAGAAGATAGACTTTTTAAAAATTAGTTGTATTATTTCTTAATAATAAATGTTTTAGTCTTTATTTGCCACTGTTATCAAGGCTTAACTATCTCATTTTAATTGCTAGAGTAATTGGCATGAGAAAGAATAAGATTGACAGTTACCCCCAAAGGACTGAAATTATCAAGGAGGATTTTCACTCTAATTTAATGTTTACCTGGTAGTGATATGCAGATTGTTGATAAACAGGCTGAGCTACCATCACAGGGGAACTAGATATAGAACGTGGCTATAAGAGAAAAAAAAAGAAAAAATTATTTTAGGCAAAATTCTTAAAATAGTTTAGGAAAAGTTTATCTCAAATTGTTACCTAAACCCAGTCATTCTGTAGTTTATGACTGGAAATGTAATTTTTCTTTCTTTCTTTCTTTTGCTGGCCCATATGGGGATTGAATCATTTTTCCATCTTTTACTGATACTACCAACTCCACTTAAGTCTATTTAAATCACCACAGTACTCCTGCTTCCATGTTGTTTCATTTCCATAATAATGTTAAAACAACCACCAGAAAAGTTGCTTTTAGTCCAAATATTATGAAAATATAGGTCTAGGAGAATATTCAGAGGAAATGGCAGGTGGACCTAAGGTGACGCTGCCTCTTTCCACTGTAAATGCTGTTTACAAAGCATTTAGAACTAAATGGATAATCACAGTTGATTTTGCCACTGATTTCCTACTAAAAAATAATCAATATCCTATTTCCTTATTATACCTTTAGTTAAAGCATATACATCACCTTTAATTAAAGCATATACATCATTTATTAAATCATTTGTCAAATTCTACTTTATTAATTTGACATTTAAATAAATTAATCATCCAGTAAAACTTACAAGTGATTTATCTGAAGAAAGTATATTTGCCTGGTACTCAATTATTCAAAGCAACAGAGTAAACCTCCAAATTTAAAACAAGATCATTAATAAAACAGGCAAGTTGTACTATATGATAGATAAAATAGGCTTTAATGATAACAATTAATATTCATTTTCTAACAATCTAATTTACACTGTTTTAATGTTCATCCCTGAAACTAAAGAAAAGTACCTTAGTTTTGCACAATTTGCAAACTACCATGTGCTACTAAAATTGCACCACAGATTAACATTAGAAAATAATAACATAATTTACCACTAGATTAAAAGGAGGAGAAAAACATGACAATCTCGGCAGATACGAAAAACATTTGTTAAATTCAATAGTCTTTCATGATAAAAATCCTTAGCAAACAGAATAAAAAGTAACTTCCTTAATTGATTTAGGGCATTAATTCTTTTTTTTTTCAGATTTTATTTATTTTTAGAGAGAGGATAAGAGAGGGAGAGAAACATCGATGTGTGAGAGATACACTGATCTGCTGCCTCTTGCATGAGAGACCCTAACCGGGGACCTGACCTGCAATCCAGGCACATGCTCTGACTAGGAATCAAACTGGTGACTCTTCAGTTGCATTATGATGCCCAACCTGCTGAGTCGCCTTGGTCAGGGCAGGACATTGAGTCTAAACCAGGTATGACTTTTTCCCTGTAGGGAACATTTGGCAATATTTTTGGTTTTCATACACGTAGGGAGGCTAGGATACTGCTAAACATCCTACAATATATAGGACAGCCTCCTAAAACAAAGAATCATCTGGCCCAAAATGTCAATAGTTCTGAGGCTGAGGAACCCTGGTTATAATCAAAAGTATCTTTCAGAACCTACAATGTGTATAATATTAATGGTGAGTCACTGAACTTGTTTTTCTCTTTCAAGAACAAGGTCATTGTGTTACTGCATAAATAACACAATGGGAAAAAATGAGAAACAATAAGAAGAAAGAAAAAGAGGTATGTTGCACCATAAATGATTGCCTCTATGAGAGTTTGGCAGTTTAAGTATCAACATTTAAAAAATTAAAAAGCATTACTACACATCAGTCACAATGTATTAGAAAATGTGATTAAAAATTATATACATTTCACCCTGGCTGGTGTAGCTCAGTGGACTGAACGCAGGCTGTGAACCAAAGGGTCAGTGGTTCAATTCCCAGTCAGGGCACATGCCAGGGTTGCAGGTCAGGTCCCCAGTGGGGCCATGTGAGAGTCAACCACACATTGATATTTCTCTCTCTTTCTTTCTCCCTTCCTTCCCCTCGCTCTAAAAATAAATAAATAAATACAATCTTTAAAAAAATTATACATCACTCATAAAAAGCAACAAAAACCACAGAATATCTCACAATAAATCCAATAAAAATGTGTCAAATTTTTTTTTACGGAGAAAGAAAATTTGATTGATGGGAGGAAGTAAAAGAATACCTTAATAAGTGTTCACTAATGGGAAAATTTAATATTCCAAAATGTCCCAAATTAATCTATATATTTAATCTAATTCTAATAAAAACTCAACAAAGGCTTGTAACAGAAGTGAACAAGCTGAATCATAAAATTTATATTTTTAAAAACAAAGACTTACAGATAGAGGAGAGACTCCTGAAGAGCAAAGTGAGGCAACTGCCCTATCAGATTTCATAATAAAGCAACAGGAATGAAGATAGAATTTGGCAGGACAGACAAATACACCAACAGAACACAGCAGAGAGCTCGGAAAGAGACCCACACATGAAAACCTGGCATGTGATAGAGGATTCAGTTCAAAACAGCAGAGGATAACAGATTAGTCAATACATAAAGTCCAGATTTAAGACCTAGATGTGAAAAACAGTTTTTAAAAATAAAATATAAAATACCTATATTCTTGAAATAAAGATAAAAGACACTAAATGCTAAAATCACAAAGAAAAACATGAATACATTTGTCAATATTAACACAAAAACTTATTCATGACAAAACAATCATCGAGTTAATGGATAAGCCACAAACTAGAAGACATTTAAAAAATTCATATAATAATTTCAAGAAAAAGACAATCACAGTAGAAAAATAGACAAAGAATATGCAGAGGAAGCTCATAGAAGAAACTGGAATGGCCAATAAATATATGAAAATATGTTCAATCCTACCAGTGACTAGGCAAATGAAAAGTAAAAGAAGATACCATTTCGTAATAATATTGGCAAAAATATAAAAATCTAGTCAACTAAAGGATTGGCAGATTATGGAGAGATTGAAGCTCATAAATTGTTAGCTAAAGTATAACTATTTGGCAACATCTGCTCGAAGATGTGTATACTCTATGAATTTAAAATTGTACTTCTATGTGTACACTCTAGCACACATCATGGTAGTGGAACATAAAAATTTTCCAGTGGTACGAATTGTTTAAAAGTGTTAAGTTTTCAGATGTAAATTTCCCATGTATTTCCTGATTTGATCTGTGAATGTGTTGGTGTACAATTAATTCTTATTTTCAAACTCCCCTTTCACAATTACCCCTTTGCTTCATTATTAAAGGCACCCTTTCTCACTTTTTCTGGATCTTGCTATAGTGCTTTGTTCTGGAATGTAAACACCAACAGAGCATCAATCAAACAGACAATTCAAGAAGGTAATGCTCTTGAGAAACAGTAGCGAACAAAGCAGAAAGATCTTGGATAGGAAATATTAAAGGAGAGATACATTATTTCATCCTGTGGAAAAAATAAACTGCATGATGATCAAAGGATACATATTAACTCATTAATTTGAACTTTAAAATCAGGATTTTAACACAGAAAATAAGTTTTATTTGATTAGCTAGTATTATTTGGTTGACTAGTTTTGTTAACTGGGTTATATAAAAGACATTTTACATACTTCCTTTTTCCTTTTTTAAAAATTGAGGTATAATTGATATATAACATTATATTAGTTTCAGGTGTAAAACATAATGATTTGATATATATATATATATATATATATATTCATTCAAAAGGATCACCACAATAAGTCTAGTTAACATCCATCACCACACATAGGACATTTTTTATTCTTAAACAAAATCTACAGCTACAAAGTTTTCTAAAACTATATCTAAAGCAAATCTACACTATATGCCTAAACTATTTAAAATTATGATAAACTTCAGGTATCAACTTAAAAATGAGTATTCATAATTTTTCAAAAAATTTAGAGGATATATAAGCAAAAAACTTCTAAGACTACTGTCTTAAACTCTTATGATACATATAAAATTTGGATGTTCATTTTAGTCTTGATTGTAGAAAAAACTTAAAATGTCCCTCAGTTAGGGAATATATACTCATACCATAGAATTATAAAATTTTTAAATAGTGAATTAGATATACCAGAATCAACATTGTTTAATCTCAAAAACTTATTTATATAGTGTTTAAAAACCACCCAAAACAATATCATATATTAAGCATACCTACATTTGTAGTAAAAACATAAAATAAAAAGGAAAGATATTCTGGTTACCTCTGAGGAGGTAAAGAGGGTAAGACAATGGGGACAAGGAGACTTTATCTGAATTTACTATATTTTATTCTTCCCATTAAAAAAACTTAAATTGAATATGACAAATTGTTAACATATACTAAACTCGAAGGGTAGCTACATAGCTATTATATTACTATTTGAATTTGTTTGTAGTTGACATATTTCAAGAATAAAATAAATATTTAAAAAATTGACAGTAACAGATGAAAACTCTTCTAAAATAAAATTACTTACAGGCCAAGGCGGTGGGACAGAAGTTACTTCTGGACTATGAAAATAAGCAACACCATTATGATAAGTGTAAGGATATCCAGTTGAAGTTGTTAGATACATTGTTCCAGCTGCTGGCATTATACTTGAACCTAAAGATTAAATAATAATAACTGAAATGTTAAATTTAACTTTTAAAATGTAATTCCTGAACACTGGAAAATATTTATCTTAACACACCTATATAGCTACAGTAAAAATTGAATGTTATGTTATTTTTTAGTTCCATATGTTTTCATATCTTTGAAGTATGTATTTTCAAACTTACTACCTTAGAGCTTTTGTTAGCTTAAGGTGAATAAAAAAGAAACAAGTTTAATAAGGAATGCTAAAATTTCACCAATGAAGATTTTAATGTAAGTAAAATAAAACACAAAGCTTAACTATTTAGATTATCAGCAAAGTCATTATTTTTACAAATATAAATGATATACAATTTATTTATTATATAGACACTATAGTGAAGTTCCTAAGACTTTAGTGAGACCTTTTATTGGTAAAAGGCCAAAGCTGATGGAAGCAGTAAAGTTGGAGAAGATTCTACTTTCTTAAAGACATTTTGGTTCTACCCTCCAGATTTTTGGATCTATTCCAAATAAGCATTCATTCATGTTATGACTTTCTTTTGTGCTCTTAATTTTCCTTTGCTACAACTACTGCTATTGCAAACATGACCACAAATCTTCATATGGCTAGTTTTGGGTCCCCATCGCTTTTCTCAGGCCAAGTTAGATATATTCCTCCCCACAAAATTTAAAAAAATAGATGTATTTTTTGGTCTAGGAGGATACTTTAAAAATTTAGATTAGTCAAGTTAGATTAAGTACTTGAATTGGCAATCCTCCTTCCACTCTACCAGTGCTTCTCAAGATATAACGTACGTTAAGAGCTGCCTTTGCAGCTTACTAGAACACAAATTCCAGGGCCCATCTCCAAATATTTTGATTCATTAGGTCTGAGATAGGGCCTGAGGAATTGCATTTGACAGATCCCAAGTGAACAGCTGCTGGCTGTATACCATGCTGTAAGCAGTACTGGCCTACCACTACAACTTCTTGGTTTTTGTATTTTCACTGCATTTCATCTAGTATTGCTTATTTTAGTGATTCTCAATTTGATCCTTTTGAGATTCTGATGAAAGCCACATACATTCAAACAAAACTTTGCACACAATCAGGAAGTTCATGGATTTCCTTTGAGTTTTATTACAAGGCTTTGAAATAGTCCCTGGTCAAATAGTCCTTTGAAATAGTCAAAAGGAAAAAAGAAAAAAAAATGTGATGTGAAATGCCACACCATAGTCTGTATTCATAGAGGTTCTGGTGGGGAAGACAGTCATTAGCTAATTATATAATTGATCAATTAAATACAATTCTGATAAATATGTGAAGAGGAAGTACAGGGTATTATACTGGGTAATATAGGGTATTAGGGTAAACATTTAATACATATATGTGTATAGGGAGCACTTGTGAGGAAATGATGCTTGGACTGAGATTTAAAAAATGAATGGGATGGGAATGAGATGGCAGAGTATTCTAGGTAAAGGAAACAGTATTTCAGGAGTATGGTATGTTCTGAAACTGAGAGAAGGATAGATGGCTAAAGCATGAAAAGGAAAGAATAGCTCAAAATAAGGAGAGAATAACATGACAAAATACACACTTTTGAAGATCACTCATGCCTGCCTTGTGTATGATGGGTTGGAAGGTAGCAAAATTAGGTTTAGAGATAACAATTAGAAGGCTTTTCCAGTAATCAAGATAAGCCAAGTGGGTAGCTGGGACTAGAAATGTCGGTAATAGGGATGGGAAAAAAAGTGACAGATTTGAAATAATTTGAGATAAGAATCCCTTTTAATTTATAAATGTACTTTTAATACTTACTATTTCTTTGTAGAAAAGTAAAAAGAGCTTTGGAGTCAAACAGTGCTGGCTTTGAAGGTTAAAGCATACCATAAAGTCAAATAGTACTGGATTTTGAAGTCTAAAGCATACCATTTGGTTAACCCTACTCTTTTCAAACTTGGGCATGGGATGCTATACCAGGAAATATAAAAAGGCATAGGGTGAACAAGATGATCTTCCTACAGAATCAGTTTTATTCAAATAATTATTTTTAGGACACGTTTTAATATTAAAATAAAGAATATTATGAAACAGAATGCAAATTATGAATGATACTTTACACAGAACATGAGACTTTAAAGAAAATTTGGAATTCTGGTATGCTACATTGGGTTAAGACCCACAACATGCCAAGATTAACTCTCCTCTACATTTAAGCGTATTTCAGCAGAAATGTTTCTAAAACAATGACTTTACCTTTCTAAGACTGAATTTTCTATTTATAAAATAGAGCGAATAATATCTCATGGGTTGCTGTAAAGATTAAATGAAATAAATGAAAACCTGGAACACTGACCCTTGCACTGAATAGTTCTTAAATAACTATCTCTTTGAAAGCATTTGCCATAGTTCTAACTGATGTTCTATTTTTAGTATCTTGTAGGTCATAATATGAACTTGTACCTATTGCTGGGGATAATGGGCTTCTAAAGAACTATTACTACATGGTACAGCTTAACTCTTGCAACTAACAATGGTAGTCTGAAAATATTCAGCACTGTTTCATATTTAGTGCTTTCCATTTTGAATTATCAGCCTACAGAGGACACTTCAGTTATCTTCTACATCAGTGGTCCTTAATCTTTTTGGCACCAGGGACCGGTTTCCTGGAAGACAATTTTTCCATAGACTGGGGTTGGGGGATGGTTTCTGGATGACTCAAGTGCATTACATTTATTGTACACTTTATTTCTATTATTATTACATTGTAATATATAATGAAATAATTATATAACTCACCATAATGCAGAATCAGTGGGAGCCCTGAGCTTGTTTTCCTGCAACTAGACGGTCCCACTTGGGGTTGGTGGGAGAAGTGACACGCAAAGTGTGTTGCTTATGTCCAGTGTACTCCGTAATCTCGTTTTGGTTGCTATCACAGCAGAAAACCCTGCTTCACAAAGATAGGATGTTGGCAATGGAAGTGGGCTTTTCAGTGCTTTTGTGGCAATCTCAGGATATTCTGTCTTAACTTTAATCCAGAAAATATGGAGATTTGAAGTTGTCTCAAGCATCCTTTTTAAAAAAATTTCTCTAGGTTATCTTTTTTTTTCCTTTTCTTTTCTTTTTTTTGTTGTTTCAAACATACTTTTAAGGCCACCATCATTTGCGATCTCAAACAGTTGATCCTCTTCTAGCATGGACAAAGTTGAATCACCTGGCTTATTTCCAAATGGGTTGTAGATTCATTCCTTCCCAGTTCAGGGATCTTTTGTGGTTGGGAAGTAATGCTCTTTTGAAAGCATTACTCTTTTGAAAGCTGAGACAGTTGATCATGCACCAGTTGGGGGAAGGAAGGCCCTGGCTCGGTCTCTTTCAAAATCTCTGCTGATGTTTGAAACATGTCAAAAATCCCAATGTTCACTTGTCACCCCTACAATTCCAGTTTGACTTTGAATGCAGCCACTTTATCTGCCAACTTGAATATAGTCGTTGTTCTCCCCTGAAGTGACAGATTGAGTTCATTGAGCAGGTTGAACATACCATGCAAGTAAGCAAGTTTTGCGACCCATTCTGTGTCCCTGAAATGTGCTGCTAGTGGTGACTGTTTTTCTAAAAGAAATCCTTGGAGCAGCTCTTGTAACTCAAAAACTCTGGCCAGTGATTCACCTTTAGAAAGCCTCTCACTTCTGTGTAAAAGAGAAGGCGCGTGTGCTCTGCATCCATCTCCTCACTGAGCTGTGCCAAAAGATGTGAGTTAAGGGCATGTACTTTAATGTGGTTGATAATTTTAATCACATCCTGCAAAATGTTGTTATATTCAAGTGACATTTTTCGGTAGCCAGCATTTCTCTATGGAGGATACAGTGGGTAGACTCACATTCAGAAGTGACTTCTTTGACCCGAATACTGAAACCAGAAAGCTGTCCAGTCATGGCGGCTGCTCTGTCCGTGCATATACTGACACAAAATGACCAGTTCGGTTTTCCTGATATGTAATCAAAGACTTGAATAGACTTGAATAGTGGTGTTGGTTGGCAACAAAATTGCACATATCATATCCTCATGCACATCCTCCTGAAAGTATATTGCACAAAAACAAGTACTGTGGTCTTGCTGTCAACATTGGTAGACTCATTGACCTGGACTGCATACCACAGTGACTCATTAATCCTCTCTAACAATTGTGCCTCAACTTCCTCTGCTATTTCATCAATTTGTCTAGTTAAGGTGCTAGCTGAAAGGGGAACACATGCCACCTTTTGAACTGCAGCCTCCCCTAAAAGTTCATGACAAATGCCCTTAGCAGCAGGCAGGATCAACTCTTCAACAATAGTAAAGGGCTTCTTAGCTTTAGCAATGTGGTTAGCCACTAAGAATGATGATCTCAGTGCAGACACATTTGATGAAGTGGTGGCCTTTAATAATTGCTTCTGTTCTTTGTGTTCACATTTTTTCTTTCGAAAAACTCCAAAGTCTTGTCTTTTAATGCAGGGTGCTTGGTTTCCATGTGGCAAAGCAGTTTTGAAGTTTTCATGGCTTCTTTGGATAGCCAGTAGCCACATATTATACAAAGTGGGCTTAGAGAATGAATCACCTGTTGCAATGAACCCGTAATTTAAATAAGACTCCTGGTATTTTCTTTTAAATGCAGCTTTCTTTTTGTTGGCAGTCTTAGAGTCTTCTGCTGTCTCATCATTGGGTCTTTCCCCCTTTTCAAAGAAGCTCTCCAGTGATATTTGCTTTTTACTCATTTTGGATAGGGTCAGCATGTGGGCTTACCAAAACTGTAACTGAGACAAGTGCGCAGTGGGGGAAAGAGGTACTGACAGAAGTTGTAAATAAAATAGTGGGCAGGCCACATGCAGACTAAAATAAATGTCAGATTTTGACTTAAAGCCTGCCACCAGATGCAGCCTGTGTCACTTGCCACTCACTGATAGGGTTTTGATTTGTGTCTGCAAGCAATGGATTTATTATGTCTCTGTGCAGGCAAACCTCTCTGCTAAAGATAATCTGTATTCGCAGCTGCTCCTCAGTGCTAGCATCATTGTTTCAGCTCCACCTCAGATCGTCAGGTTATTAGATTCACAAAAAGAGCATGCAACCTAGACCTCTCGCATGTGCAGTTCACAGTAGGGTTCCTGCCCTTATGAGAATCTAATGCCCACTAATCTGACAGGAGGCAAAGCTCAGGGAGAATGTGAGTGGTGGGGTGTGGCTCTAAATACAGATGAAGCTTTGCTTGCTTGCCCACTCTCACTTCTTTGTGGCCTGGTACTAGGGGTTGGGAAGCCCTGTTCTAAATTGATAAATACAATTTAGTCAAAATGAAACTTGATATCTGTTAACTTCTAAGTCAAAAATGTAACAGTCCAAATGAACAAAATCTATTAATAGATGTATAATAATTACCCAATGTTTTAAACATTCTACTAGATACTAGCACAGAGATAAAGAATAAGAAGAAAACTTAGTTACTAATTTTATGTGAAGTTGATCCTTCTAGCTGAAGGCTGTTAGAGATTTTAATAAATATAGGTAAAAACTGTAAAGATACCTAATTTAATAAATGGGAAGAGTGAGGGGAAAAAAAAGAGAAGAGTTGAAAGCATTACAGAAATTTGAGGAAGGCATATAACCTGGCCAGTTCTTAAAGCTTCAGGGACTGTTCCTTCAGATAATTATGACACATGTGGTTGGGTTACAGAAAATACCACACAACCAGAGTTTCTGATATTGGGTCTGTATTTTAACTGTCAGTACTTTTACTCTAATTTTAAGTTAAGTTTTTTCTAATAAGAAAATTTTCTAGTTAGTGGTTCTAAATGATCTCCAATTACTTTTGAAAATTTAAATGATATTTTAACAGGTTTTTTCTTTAAAGATGTAACTGTGTGGAATATATTTAAGCATTATTATTCATGTAAATTTCCCCCTAGCTGACTTTGCCAAGGTAACTTTACTAAATGAAAGGTATCTGATATTTTAATGAAATTCTACAGAAAATCTAACATTTAAAAAAAGAACCATATAAAAATACTGAAAAATACATTAGTTGTCAATACATACGAGGGATCCCTACTTGTTGTTTTCTTATTGCTGGACCGATGTTTAGTTTCTTATCCTTATAATTAAGTTTTTCAGCCTACAATAAGAAAAAATAAATCATTTTATTATCTTGGCACTATTGCTTATACAAACCAATAAGAAAAATTAGTGAGAATTTTTAAAATTCAGACTATAACATTCTTTGATAGTAGCAAGGCAGTGGAAAAGGCAAAATCTTTAGATTTAAACAGATCAGGGTCTGAATCTTGGTTTCAATGCTCTGATCCTAATTCCCCATCTAAAATCCACTCAGTCGTCTCTTCACAGAACTTTGAGAATTAACCTACTCATTAAAATTTATTCATGATCCCAAAATCAATATTCACGGCAATTTAGTGGTTATCAGTCCACAAGAGCAGAGAGCTGAAAAACTTTGAGTTGCCTCAAACATATGGTCCCAACTGAGGTTAAAGAAGGTGACACTGTCTTATTTAGTTTTTACACTGTAAACAAATGTCCTTTTTGTGTTCGATACAGTGCCGTATGTTTTGTATTTTTATCTTTATGTTGGTGATTTTGTTACTTAAAACAGCTATAGTGCTGATTAGTGTTCTTAAGCATAAAAAGGCTGTCATGTGCCTTACAGAAAAAATGTGTTAGATGGCCTTAATCCAGGAATGAGGTCAATATTAATGAATTAATAATATATATTAAATATGTCTTTAAAAAGAAACACACATAGAAACAAAGTTATGTATTGATTGGTTGACAAAAATATGGCAAGCAAAAGCTTGTGAAAACCTAGCCTTGTATTTCTTCTGGAAACAGCAGTCCAATATTTGCTAAGTATTTATAGTGGCTATAGGACATTGCTACTACAAATAAGGAGAATAAAATTGAGTAAAAATGATTTAATAATATATGATGCAAAATCTATTTTTTCTAAAAAAATTAAATGTTACATTTGCCAAATTTAAAGTTATTATACTGAATTGCAGACTACAGATTTTTTTCTATGAATGTTCTTAGTTTATATAAAGATTTTGATAGGAGAAATATAATCTCAGATAACCTCATTCTAGAAATCTATATTTGCATTGTTTTTGAGGAATTCAAAATGTTATTAACATTTCAGAAAAGATATATCTCCAAGTTCTTAGTTTAAGCAAATAAAATGAAAAAATTATATTACAACTTCATAACCATATTCATGTAATGTTTTGAAACTTATTTTCTGCAGATAAAGTTTTTCTTTAATTTTTTTTATTAATTCACTTTTTATTGAGATCGGTGTCAATTATAAGATGCAAATAAGTTAATTTTTTTAGCAACTGATCATTATACTGGAACCCTACTATTAAACAAATATCTCAAAGGATTATTTTCAAAGAAAGAAGTTCCAAAAATAAAATTAAATACATTATAAAATCTTACCTCCTGCAAAATTTTTTGTGCATCTTCTTGTGTTTCAAAAGTGACAAAACCATACCTATACAAATAAATGAATTATTTTCTTAGAACATTACTTTGGAGGTATATTACAATTTTGTTTTAAAATTTTGTTTTCTAAGAATGGGCCATTGTAGGAGTGAGCATTATTCTATGGTATACCCACAGGCAAAACTTAGGGGAATTACTCACAGTCTAATACTATTACCTCCTCTTAGTGTAAGGGAACTAGGAAAAAAAAAACCCTCAGGGATCTTGAAACAATTTCAGATCTGAGCTGTATAATGCAGAAAAGCATGAGAGATACATGTTCTGGCTTATTAGGATGTGATAAATTTCAGTCCAGAGCAATAATCTCTTTAAAATAATAGAAGTTTGGCTTAAACATCAAAGTTTAAAAAAACCCTTTTAATTAAAAAATTTCAACACTATAAAAATTTTTACATTGGTAAAGGAGTATACAATGTATTATTTACTATAATGAACACCCATAACTTGATAATACACTTATTAGTATATTTCCCAAGTTAAATAAAAAAATCTGTACAGCCCATACTTCTAGTTTTCATATATAATTGTTATCTTCAGAGTATAATTCACATAATGCTCAAGATACAAATATAGAAAAAAACCCAAACTAGGGAGACAAAAAGAAATGAAATAAAAAGCGTATCCCTTCAAAACATAATTCTATTTAAGTAACTTAAGAAAACTCTTTGAGTAGTGCTATATATATATCTGATTATTTTCTTAAGTTTATAATTACTATATTATATATAAAGTTTCCTTTTCTATTTGCCCAAACATTAAACAAGGATTAAGGAAATATTTTTACAACAATTTTTTTTGGCAGAGCACATACACCACCCAGTGGAAAAGGCATAAAAGACAGTTTATATGTATTTCTACGTGATTTTCAATGATTAAAAAATGGACATTACCAAAATACTGCAAATTTTATTAGCCAAACAAAAGAAGTACCATCTCACTTTATCCTAATATTATTCATTAGTCTGAGGAACTATTTCATTTATTTATCCACTTGTCATATGTTGTTTCCCACTAATAGTTTTCTATCCACTTTATTGGTTCTTCTCTTATGCATATATATGCGTGTGTATATATGCCTCTCAAGAAAACAAATGCAATCTTCCACTGATCTTCACTGCCTTAACCATTTTCTTTAGCTTTGCAGTCAAACTATGTAAACTACCCTTTTCTTCTCTGAAATTTAGCTTTTACACATACCAATCCACTAAAACAGCTCTCAGGTCATTAGATACTTCTAGACAAATTCGATTGCTTTCTTCTGAATTTTCATTCTCCTTGATTATTAAATGAAAATCATTCCTGAGTTATAGTTCTCAAATTAGTCCCTTAATTAAGTCTCTGAGGCGCAACCTACAGACATTCTTTTGTGTCAGCTCTTTACAAATAAAGCTCTCTTTAGTCTAAATCAAGTATAAATTTCCAAAAGTATCTGATTCCTTTAGCTTCTGGTTCCTTAGCTATTGGACATTACCTAATCAACATTAAGTGCCTGCTATGTAACACTGAACGGTCCCTTAACACATGCAAGAATAACTTCCCAACAAATTATAGTGTCCTTCTCTGTCCAAAACACACACACAACAGAACAAAAGACAGGAGGGGGAAAAAAGCACAAAATTCTCTTTTTAAAAAATGGAACCAAAGTAAGCAAACATACAAAACCTAGTAACCCAATAAAAATACAATTGTTAATTCTATGTACTATCTGTATATAGAGATACTTACCCTTTAGACACTCCAGCTCTGTCATTTACAATCTTTACTTCTTTTACAGACCCATACTGGGAAAAAAATTTTCTTAAATCATTTTCATTTGTCTAATAGCATAGAAAGAAAACACAAAGAACATTTTCAATTGACAAAAGATAAAACAACTATTATGCTTGTTTTGGAGACAAAAACATTTATAAATAAATAACAATAGTGCTCACTAAAACAGTACATGAAACCACCAAGTTATTAAAATCAATATATATAAATACTTTGCTTTATGGGGTAACTACATCGTTAAACACAGTTCAACAATAAAGTTTTAAGCTGAACTGTTTTAAAATGACACAAAAAGCTCAGCATTTAAAGGAATTCTTATTCTCTAGTTGGCCAGTTTAAAAAAAAATTTGAATTAGGCATGGCTATAGTTATAGTAAGGACATACAGGTGTCCCCCATTTTTTTAAAGTTCGCCTTACACCGCTGTTTTTATAGATGATGTACATTAGTACCTGTTTTAGCTAATGGAATGAAAATCAAAGAGGATTTTTGCTCTTACAAAAAAAGGGCAAAAGCAAAAATAGCATTCAGTGTTTTTGCATTGAGCCCTTACAGAAGCAGCATGCAGCCTAAGCAAAAAGAGTGGCACTGCCAGGCACCTTCCCCTGGAACTGCACTCAGCAGCTCAGCATCAAGCCACCAGAGCTTTGAACTGTGTCTGTGAGCATCTGCACTTTATCTCAATTTATTTTGTGTATCTCTAAGCAAGGTGTGCCCCAAGGTATCAGGAAAACCTGGGAGAGCATGTAAGGATGTTATGCTTAGCTTAAAACAGGACATAATGAAACATATTTGGTATGACTTGGTAGGTTACTTTGGGGTCTGGGAAACACTAAAAACTTTTCCATATGTAAATACTTCCTTCCTTTATAACACTTCAGTTTACAAAAGGTTTCATAGGAATGCTCTACTTTCAGAAAGTGGAGGAAACCTCCATTACTAGAGAGGCCCACAGTCAAGGCAGCGGAACTAAGTTATCTTGGTCTACACTAGCCACTATTTTAATCAGTATAGTATCCTGGAAGAGTAACGTCTTAGGAAAAGAATGTATTTCCAAAAGTACTGGGACTCAATTTGTGGTAACAATGAAACAGCTACAAGATTTAAAGTTTTTAGATGTTTTTTGTCATACTTAATATACATTTCAGCTAAATACAGACATTGTGATGATATTAAAAAATTTAAGTCATAATTATACTATAATGTACAAGATGTCTACAAAGATGGGTTTGACATACCTGGTTTTAATTAGTCTCATAATAGACTAATATCACCTTTCCTAAAGTATTTGTACTAAATTCATTGCAATTTCATTTGCTGGTTCAGCTATAATTGTTTGCCCCCAAGAGCAGTTTTAAATGTCCCTAGAAAATTTTTTCTTTATAAACATGGGTAAACACATGCCTAATACCAAAGCTAAGCCTTGAGTTCCACTGCTACCTTGCTACTTATACATACACTATTGGCTTCTAGTTAGTATCCTAAAGCCTATTAAACTGGATGATGACAAATACTGAGTTAATCTAACAATAAATGATGCCTTATTTATTTATTTATTTGAGAAGGGAAGAGAGGGAGAAAGAGGAGAGACATCAATGTGAGAGAGAAACACTGATCAGTTGCCTCTTGCACACGCCCTGACCAGGGAAGGAACCCACAACCCAGGCACGTGCCCTGACAAGAATTGAATCAGTGACTTTTTGCTTTGTGGGACAATGTCCAACCAACTGAGCCACACTGGTTAGGGCTATATGAATGCCTCTTATTTCAATAACTACAAAATGGAATCAACGCCAGACTAAAGATTCTATTAGAGATTTGAAAACAAATGAATTCACTCTAATTTCTGGTAAAAGAATTAATAGCTTAATATTGCACCTTGACTTCATTTAAAAAGAGACAGAAAGTCAAGATGATTAAATATTAAAGAGATGGGCTATAGGCTTCTAAAGAGAAAACTTTAAAAAAAATGTTTGAGACTGGTTGCTGATACATAAACTGTTTCGTTGCAGACATTTATCTATGATTTTGGAAAAGGTATAAGCATAAGGGAGGGAACTCTAGCAGTTACCCTAAAGCTATGACTGAATTGTAACAATGGCCTCCAAAATTCATTTTGTAGCTGTAGGTTTCAGTAAGTCAGAATAACCTAGCCATACAAATGTTTACATTTATTGATGATTTATTTTAAAAAAATATACTAAGCTGTTGTAATATAAATTCTGAATAAGAATGATCAACTTGAATATTTATTGTCTGCTATTAATATTTTCCATGGAACCAGAAAATCTTTTTAAAAATAAGCATTTCATAAGAAATCCTTTCTCTTACTTTATTTTTAGTAAACCAATCATATAGTTGCTTAAGATTAATTATTTTGACAAATACATTAAATGTAGTATTTCTCTTGAACAGGAAAAAATAATTCTATCCAAACTGTGACAGACTGATTATAGAGATATAGTGAGTTATAACCATCAAATATGATACCCTAATGGCACAGGGTATTTTTTTGGCATTAAGAAAGACAACAGCTCTAAACTGTAATTTCCCATACATAATATGGAAGCTTGAAAATCCTTCCATATATCCACTTGGAACTGAGGGCATATTGCACTTAAAATATCCACGTATGCCTTTTCTGTAGATGTTCACTACTACCTCCAATATGTGGATGTGCAAAACATCTTATAAAGTATGACTCTCTGAAATAGCGATTATGTTATTTGAATATATTACTGTTGAGATGCTTTATTCTGGCAAGATCACAGGACTGTTTTGATTATCAAATTTTAAATTAGTTGATAGAAAGCAATTGGCAAGAGATGGAAGTCTAGGAGTTTACTCAGGAATCTGAAATAAAAGCTGGGATAAAGAAACAGGATTTCATAGGACTAAATTTTTTTTGTGTGTGTTTTTGAGTCTTCTTTTGCAAATTACAATCACATTATTTGGGCTACTGGAATATTATGCAATAAAATATAATTAGTGTAGTATGGTGAAATGAAGACTATGGAGAGATGAGTCAGAAAACTGGGATTCTAGTCTTTACTCTGTCACTCAGCTAAGAGCCTATACACAAGTCAGTGAGCCTCAATTTCCATGTATGTGAAACTGAACAATTACATATGCTTTATTTAGCCTCTATTGTTTTTGAAAATATTCTTTATATTAAGGCAATTTGCAATCCATTGATCACTGTACAAAAAGCAAACATGTTATTATTTTTATAGTTGTACAAGAAAACAATTCCTGAGAAATAAAATAACTTCTAATGCAAAAACCACACCATGTTATATACATAAATAGGTACCTTAAAGTCAATTCCTCCTACAAAGATGCGATTAGGGATCACTGTTCCATATCTTGGGGCACTTGTTGGGTTATTCAAAGGCACAGGTGACACAGGATTAGGGGATGAAGATAATGAATCTGTTTGCGTCTGATTTGATGTTTGCTGTAAAATAAAATTCTTTTAAACTTTTAGCACTGGATGTAACTTTTTAAAAATATTTTAATGTTAAATGTTTATTACTAATTTTGTACTATTTCAATAAAACTTACATTACCCACAAGACTTTAAAAAAATAAATAGTTGTTGACATGAACAACTATTTATTTTTTAATTTTAATTTTAATTGTTGTTCTTGTATAGTTTTCTGTCTTTTACTCCTGTCCCAGCCCACCGCCCTAGGCCTCCCCACCTCCCTAGGCCTCCCCATCTCCCTCCCATGGATGTAACTTTTGATGCAAGCTGAAAACATGTTTTTTCAAAAAGATAAGTCATTTAAATAATATGTATTTCAGACTTTAATTTTATTCTAATTTATGAAGATTATAATTAAAGCTAATAACTTTTGGGGGCAACATAAAGATAGGAAATGTAGATTCCACTACAGGGAAAAAAATATTATTTAACATACTTATCTTAATTATTATTAAGTATGCTATTTAATATTATAAATATTAAGGAGGAATATTAAACTCCAAAAGAAGTTTGAGAAAGAGAAAAGCAGCCCTGGAAAGTTAGGAGCTGGCTTGGTAAAACCATCTGGGTCCTGGTGGTGTTAGGAGTTGGCCTAGAACTCATAGGTAAGCTGTGGCATTCTCCTGTTAACAGTACACCAACATCAGGCAAGGCTATTCCATGATTGTGATGGATCAGGATAAAAATAAGACCATACCACAATCATACATGAACATTGGCCAAAACAAAAGCATTGTCCAAACCACAAGAAGGACCAAATATCCCTCTATTCTGGCTTAAATGAGTGACTGTTCCTTCTTTATCTGTCACAGCTTTAGCCTTGATCTATTTTTCTTGCCTACAAGTTAAGAATTAATATGCCAATCATACAATTACTCCCATATCTGACAACATGCACTTTAAAGTAAAGGCCTTCTTCCTTAAACCTTCCCTAAAAAAATGCTTACAATAAGCCCAAATCCTTTAAGTTCTCTCTAACATTGTCTTGCTGACAGGCCCCACGATGTATACCCTAGGAAGGGCAACAGTTCAACAGACCCAACTTTATTAAACTACAGGTGTGTTCCTGGTGATCTTTGGCTAAAGAACATTGACAAACTAATGAACACTGACATTCAAATTCACTGTTTTTCAGCTAACGCAAAATTTTAATTTTTAAAAATTATTTTATTAATCCTCACCTGAGCATACGTTCATTGATTTGGGAGAGACAAGAAGGGAGGCAGGGAGTGAGGGGGGAATCTCTCTAGAGAGAGAGAGGGGGGGGAGGGGGGGAGGGGGGAGGGGGAGGGGGAGGGAGATGAAAGAAAACCATGGTTTGGTTGCCTCCCAGATATGCCCCAGCCGGGGATCAAACGCGAAACCTAGGAATGTGCCCTAACCAGGAATCGAACCCACAATCTCTTTGTGTATGGGACAATACTCCAACCAACTGAATCACCTGACAACGGCTAACATCAGATTTGTAAATGCACTCCTCAGAAGATGACTGAATTCATAAAAAATTATATACCTGTAACTCGTAAGTATACATTTTTATACCAAAGACTTGAACTAGTGTATATCCATATGTTCAGAATTCTAAGTCAGGAAATCTAATTTAGATTTTAATAAATATACATTAACATATGAGCCTTTGCACAACGGCAAGAGAGTAGACTCTAAAGGTACCTCTAAAAAAAGATTTGAGAATAGAATTTTGAAGAGAAACCAGTTCAAGTTCTGGGACAGTCCAACATACTAAATGAGTGTTTTGAAAAGCTTGAAGATCATAATTTCAAATTCTCTGAGAAACAAATACATGAAAATGAATTTCAATTTAGATAATGGAACTGTTCTTTTTTGTATTTGTTCTCTACTTTCACTTCATTCGCCAACAAAACCATCACCTCTAAATTAATCTCTGCAAGATGTACAAATGACTAAGCCAGTGGTGACTATGAGGCTATGGGCTGAACCTTATGAGTTCTATTTTCCATCTAGTCTTAAGGGGGACAAATACATGCTTTCTAATAAAGGAGTTCATAAAAACATTTATTAAACCACAGAAAAGTCATTACATTTACTAATCACTATGTTGTTTGCAATTAAAGAAATCTGGAGTCTAATCTTATCAGCATCCTTTCTGGGTATTTGAAGGTTATTTGTAACTTCAGTTATTTTACTTGTAGGGCATAGTGCCCAGAATAGATGATTTTGGGATGCTCAGTTTTATTTTTCAATTGTATATTTGTAGTTAGAAATAATAGAATAGTAGATATCTTGTCTCTCTGCCTGTTTAAAGTGTAGAAATCACCTATTTTCAATTAAAAAATCTTCATAAAACGAAGTGTTCAATGGCAGAGCTCATTTGTTCTTAAGTTTGTTTAAATAAAAGTGAACCTCATTATTTTTTTCACTGAGAGAGGGATGACATGAACAGAAGTGAACAAAGTGCTTTATTTCCAATCTTGAGAAATTATATGATACTGAGAAGAAAAACATCAACTTTTTACATCCAATACAATTCATTCTCCAGTTTCTAAGGCTCCTGCTCTATTGTAGGTTCCAACTGCTTTTTCTCGTTACCACTCATCACTTTGCAACATAATACATAATTTACTTAGGCTTATTGTCTCCCTCTTTCCTATAATGTAATGTTCATGAGGTAAGGGGTTTTGCCTGTTTTGTTTACTGCAGCCTTTAAAGTACTGATGGTACATAGCAGGGATTCAGTAAATATTTGTAGAATGAATGAATAATCGAACGAATCATTTCTTGTTGCTCACAATATGCTAACCAGTAGTCAGCAGGCTTTAGAATACAGTTTGAAAAATAGCCTACAAAATATTTTAATGTTAGTAGTAACAAGGTTCAGGTAGAGGCAACACCTAAGCTCCTTAGAGAAGCATAGCAATGCAGAGTTGAACACAAATGCCTCAAATCCCGCTGGCAATAATTTTGCAAATGTACGAAAACCATCTATACAGGTTATTAGAAGGGTCCTTAGCTTAGTAAACTTCCAGCACTGGAGAGTTTATTAAAAATCTCCTCCAAAGTAATGTGCCTTCACTACCTCCATCCCTTGAGAATTAATCTCGAAATCTATCATCTATTTTGCCAATAAAAACAAGAGGAAGAGGGCGGGCTAACCGTCGCAGTCACGGCCTCGAAGCTCCTTCCCCTCCGAGGCCAGCAAGTTGAGGCGCTGGAGGAAATGGCTGCAGAGACAACTTCCTCGGGTTCTCTTGGGTCATCGTGAATTTGGGAACTGACACGAGGATCCACCCCCTCCCCACCACAGTGCGGGAGGGAAAAAAAGGCTAACCAGCGAGAAATTTTGCCCCACAAACCCGCCAGCAGCTGTGGCGGGAACCCTCAACGGCACTGACCCGGCGCCTCGTGCGTAGCTAACCCCACGGCCCTTGCGTAGCGCGCTGATTGGCTGCTGGCAAGCACGGCTGCACGTTGCCATGGTCTGCACGGCCCCCTACCCCTCCCCCACTCGGTCTAATCCGCTCGAGAGAGCCCTCCGTGTTAGTGTATCCTCATCCGACCTGGGCCACCGATGCCCGCCTCCCAGGGCGTTCAGGCCCTCGGGTTCCCACTGAGCAGTCGGGGAGAAGAGGGGTCGGCCTTCCTGCCCACTCCTCGCAGTGGGAAGCTGAACTGAGCCTTCTGGAGCGAGCGTCAAAGACGCAGCGGAGCCCACTTTCGGCGGGAAAGCTGTTTATCTGGCCTGGACCCAGTCTGGTGCACCAGGCCCTGCCACCCGTCACCTCCCAAAATCTCCCAGTCGTTTCCGAGGTCCCCCAGCCCGACTATACCGCTTTCGGCCCGGTGGCCGCACCTTCCCGAACCCACGACATAATCCGACGGGGTTTACGGGCAGGCCGCTCTTCGAAGCGGTCGATGGGGCACCCTGTCCACGTTTCTTTCCAACAAAATCGCGGGCGTTTGGGTTCCAGACCTCGTTCTTCCGGCCTCTCAGGGACGGAGCCCACTCTGCTCCTTCTCCCCGCTAGCCCGGGGCCAAAGGCCCCGACTGCTGTACTCACCGCCCCAGACTCGCTCTCCATCTTCCTCTATGCTCTTCGGAAACGCCGGGGAAAGGGACAGAAACCTAGTTTGAAAGCACCTTCGCACCAAGGAGGCCGCACCACGTTTCCCGACGGAGACTCTCTCCCTCTGTCGGCGGAGGTGGCTGCAAAGCGTACAGGCTCAGACCGGGGGCCTGAACCTGCCACCCGGGGCGGGGTTGGGAGGTGGAGGGGAGGGGCAGCGAACGACGTCGCAGGCTGCTGGCGGGCGGGCGCGGTAAGCCAGGGTGGGGCACGGTAAGCCGGGGTGGGGCGCGGGCGGGCTGTTTTCGGTGGTGGCCAGTCGTCGCCGAACTGGGCCGTCTCAGGGGCAGAGCGTGCAGCAAGGCGGATTGGGCGTGGGCTGTGCGGATCGAGGGCTCGGTGCTGGGGCCGCTCTCGCCTGCTTTCGGACGGCCGGGAAGGAGAGAGCGAACGGTTATGCAAAACTCCATGCACCGGAAGCCTTTCCCTGTTCTCCCTTTTGGAGAAAAGTCGGCCTCAATACTCCGTGGGTTTCGAGAGAGGTGACCTCGGGCTCTACTAAGGTGCAGGAGCGGGCTGAGGGGCGACGTCGTAAGGCGGTTACAAGGCGAGGAAGGCAGTTCCCATAGGCAATCCCTGACCCCCAGGGCCCGACGAGCCAAACTTAGGAGCTCCGGAGAAGCTCATACACCGCGTTGCACCTGTTGTCGCCGTCACTCACCCCGCAGAGCGGGCGGGGTTGGGGCGGCGCGGGCGGCTTCGCCAGGACTCGCCTCTCAGCCCAGCCTGGGTCCGGCGCCTGCCCCAGGCCCGCACCCGCGCGGCTCCCGCGGGCCGGACCCGTCTGAGCATGCCAGTCCGCGGCACAGCCTCGGGAGCCGGTCCACCACGAAGCTGCCGACGCACTGGAGAGGGTGAGGACTGGGAGTCTTGGCTGGAGTGGCCAGTAGCCTTGGGGTCCCCTTTGAAAGAAGATGGCTTTGTGAAAATTATTTCTAAAACATAGCTGAGGATATGTTATATTGGTGATACATACTATAATACATAACCAAGTTGTAAATAATTACTAAATAAATTTATGTAATAATGGTGGCTATTATAGCTATCATTTATCAAGACCTCACTTTGTGTCAGGGACAGTCCTTTATACTCAGTATATTTAATCATTTTATTCTCACAGCAATCCTTCAAATAGATGCTCCATTATCTTCATATTACAGGTGAGGAAATGAAGATTTGTAGACTAAATAATCTTTGATCAAGATTTGTAGGCTAAGTAAATTGAAGATTTATAGGCTAAAGCTACAACAAATTTAACCTGGGGTCTCTCTGACAACAGTTCATGATCTTAACCATTTTGCTGTATAGTTTTAAAAAATCAGCAGCAATAATTGTTAAAAAAAAACTACATCAACTTTTCTCTCTATATTAAAAGTTCGACTTTGGGTTATTTTACTTTTAAGATAAAAGTTAAAAAAAGCAGTGTGACTATATTTTAATCTGTTCAAAGATAAGCTCTTAATATTATTTACCAAAAATAAAATGGAGCCCTGGCTGGTGTAGCTCAGTGGATTGAGCGCGGGCCTGTGAACCAAAGGATCGCGGTTCGATTCCCAGTCAGGGCACATGCCTGGGTTGCAGGCCAGTTCCCAGCATGGGACACATAAGAGGCAACCATACATTGATATTTCTCTCCTTCTCCCTCTCTCCTACCCTTCCCCTCTAAAAATAAATAAATAAATAAATAAAATAAAATGGAAACTACTTTTGTTAATTGAATACAGTTCAGCTAAAGCACCCTGAATGTCATTATACATTTCTGCATGCCATATAAGCTCATTTTTTCAGGTTTTTGTGTCTGTGGAAATAAAGACTACAAACTCATTCAAATTAAAACACATTTTAGAGCAGAATAATTTTGCTGTTCAATACCGTTGATCTTCTTTAGACATTTTTCTAGTAGTAATGATGGATTTTATAGATACTATCCTCTCTTTTACCTGTCCTTTTTTTTTAAACTAAAAAGACTTATTTTTGAAGACTGTATTCATTGTAGTAAGGTGTTCACAAATTAACAAAATTTAGGAAACACCGACTTTATTTCAATGTCTTTGTTGGGTGCTGGGGGATATACTGTATATACAGTATAATTATCTGTTATTCATCTCTTTTAATTCTTACACCAAAAGTAGTTTTTTACTTTAAAGCTTAGATAAATTATGTAAAACTATAAATTCAACTTAGTAGACATTTATAGAGTTCCTGTTATGTGCAGTACATAACGGTACGCTATGGGAGATAAGAGAGTGAGTACGATCTTACCTCTGTCCTGGAGATGTTTTCAATCTAGAAGGGGAGGAAAGATAATTACTCAAAATAATAATTATATCTAAAGTTGCTGATAATAAATAAGATACAAGCAGAATAGGGTAATGTGACCTGTGCTCTGACATCTATGGGAGCACAGAGGGCAGCAGGGAAGCACAGTGTTTGGATCTGGGTAAGGGCACCATCCAGCATGCCTGGAATGCTGGTCTGGGTGGTAAGCTGGGAAGAAAGATGTTGAGCCCTTGTCATGTAGCCAGGATTGGGCTAGGCACATTCTTTTTTAATCTTAGTTGTCACCCTCTTTCTCCCTGGAAATCTAAACCTTAGAGTGGTAAAAGTGACTTGTGTAGTCATATTACTATTAAGTGGTAGATGCAGCTTTCAAAACTTAGTTGTGTTTGACTGCATTGCCCATGCCCAGTGCACTCTGCCATGCTATTTGTGCTGTAGAATAAGGACTTAGAATTTTTTTCTGGAGACCTTTGCCCATGGAAGGTTATTGAATTAGGAAGTTACATAATGAGAGTTAAAATTTAGGAAGATATTCTCAGATCAAAGAACAGTTTTTCAGGGACTGAAAACAAATTAGGAGGATACCACTCTAGTGGCAGCAATGAGAATAAACTACTGGGAAAGGGTTAAGGAAAACTAGAGAGGAACTGGGACTGTTGGGCATGGGTGATGATGGAGAGGGATCACCATTATTTGGAAGTCTCAAGTGTCAGATACTGAAGATATAAAAGTACAACACATGACAAATGGCAAACTTAAATATCCCATTTTCTCATGTTTTGTGCTAGCATCCCATTGTCTCTCATCTCTTTTCTTCACATAGTCTGTTCAGCGCATAGTTACTGTATTAGAGGTTTACTTAAGCCTGCCCTCCTTGCTTGCCTTCCCTTACTGGCAGTTCTCTCATACCTGCCTCTTGAGTTTTCTAGCTACAGATTCCAACCCTTAATATCTATTCTAGACAATCCTTTTCTTGATAACCCTTTAGATTTGTGCTCTCGCTTATAAAACTAGGTAATCATTGGCATACTTCCTATGGACCAGCCTTTACTGTAAAGTCAGGGAATATGGCAGTAATTAAGACCTGGCTCTTGCTTTCCAGCAGCCTGCGGTCTAGTGGGAGAAGGAGCAAAGTAAATAGAAAATTTATACACTCAATGTGCTAACTGTACCTGTAGAAGAGTTGCCAGGTATAGAGATAGCCCAGACCAGGGAGTGACTGAAGTTAGTAGGTAAAACACGAGAAGATCAATGTTTGGAAAAGGCCTCTGCGTCCATTTTCTTTCTTTCTTGTTTCCATGTCTATTGACCTATTGTTGTATTTTGGAGGATTTAGGTGCTTTCTTCTTCTCTATGATGTTTGAATATTTGAAATAGGAGAGGTGTGGGACAAGATTTGAAAAAATCTGCTTTAAGGAAGCAAAGAGTTAAGTTCAGATTTCCTTTTCCTCTACAGGGAACAAAATACACTTAGGATGTTATGGAGATGGTAAGGAATAGAACAAAATCTGATTTATTGGAAGATGCCTTGTAAAAAATTAATTGGCTTATTTGATTGTGCTGTTTACTTTGAGCAACTACTTAGACACAAGAATATACAATATAGAACCTACAGCACAGCATAAGGTAGGAACTCAATAAATGTAGAATGAGATTAAATAAAGAGATAATTGTCACCCCACCCTCAACTTTTAACCTTTCCTTCTGGACTGAGAGTGAAGAACAATCAATGAGTGCCAGAAAACCTTTTCTTCGTTAATTCATGCAAGTGTGATTTGACAATTATAAACATTTTCAGTTGCTTTTTAGGGGAAGACCATATGTTTGGAACATCTCAGCAGTATCCTTTGAATGTTCTCACTCTCAGATATTTCCTTAACAGCAAGCAATACTACTATATACAGAAACAGGACACATACAGCAAGACTTCAGTGCAAGAGTGGTTACCGAGAGCTTCCTTGTAGACCCAGTCCTACAGTATTTGTGTTGGCTTGTTCCTCTATTTTATCTTTACCTGTTCTTACCTGACCACTAACTTTGCTGTTTTTTTTTTTAACCTCTTTCTATTTTTAAATTTAATCTGTAGGGGAGGAAATATTTTTCCTCCATCCTCTTAGGGTCTCTGGCTGGGTTTGAAAATTAAACTGACAAAGACAGATTAACAGGAAAAAAGCACGCAAATTTTATTTAATTTTTAATGTATGTGAATGAAGACCAAAGAAGTGACTAGTGCAGAAAGCTTTCCTACCTTTTGGACAAAAAACAAAAAACAAACAAAAAATACCCTACCCAATAAGGTGTGAGAAACTGTCAAGACAAACAGTTGAAGATAGAGACAGTCAAAGGGGAAGAAGTGAGTAGGAAGATAAGGTTTGTTTGCATATCTCTCTGGTACCTATCTCTGAGCTGATAAGAGTCTTCAGTGAAAAGAGATTTATAGCCTTCTGAGCCTTAACTGCTTCTTAATTGCCTTCAAAAATATGTCAAAGAGGCATATTTTGGGGTGACATTCTGATTTCCTTCAGATGCATGTTTTTTTTTTCTTAAAGATTTTAATTATTTATTTTTAGTGAGAGGGAGGGAAGGAAAAGTAAAGGGGGAGAGACATCAATGTGAGAGAGAAACATTGATAGGTTGCTTCTTGTACTGTGCCCCTACCGGGGACTGAACCTGCAATGTAGACATGTGTCCTGACTTGGGAATCAAACTGGTGACATTTTGCTTTGTGGGACGATGCCCAACCAACTGAGCCACATGGGTCAGGGCAATGCATGAGGTATTTTCACAGCCACTATCATGACAACTTAATTCATATTTCCTATACCCTTATGCATCCTGGCAATACTTCAAGTTCCCAGTGTCCTTCTACCTATTGCATTTCAAACACCTGTGTATAAACGTTTGTTAAATTGTTAATTGTCCACTCTCCTCTGGTAACTACATTGTTTTTGGGTAATGCACAGTTGTTCCTTTGGTACATGCTGATCTTTGTACTGTTGTGTAGATTAATCAATGCATAAGGGTGTCTGCCAAAAGAGAGAGTAAATGAAAATGCAGCCCTTGCTGCTCAACTGACATAACCATGTAGCCACAAGGTTACCCATTCAATGGGAGTGCCTTTTTTGTAATTCATAAAAAGGTGCAGAAGGGACCAGTGGCAGCCCTGCCTTAATATAGCTCCTGTACTATAAGATGGTATCAGGAAACACTGGCTTATTTATGTTCATTATGTTTTACTGTCACAATCTCAGATATAAGTAACTGCTTGACATTTGGGAAAAATTTTCTCTTATTGCAAGTTGGGTTCTCAGGAAACAGACTGAGATTTGCATTGATAGTGGAGAAAATGAAATGGAATAAGCATTGCTAAGAGTGTCACTTAAATGTTGTTGAGAAGCCACAGCCAATAGCTGTGTCATGTTCCACAGCTATTGTTAAGTTGCTGACCTACTGCTAAACTCAGCTCAAAGGTGAACAGCAAACATCCTGGATCAGTGATTGCTGCATGTATCTATATGGAATTTATTTTCTCTTCATCATGGTGGCTAGACCTTCTACATTCTTCATCTTGAAAGGAACAATCCATTTTGATGATGAGCATTACCCATTTACATAATGAACCTAACCAATCTCCGTTGACCTAGCCGACATCCTTTATTTACATGGAGGACCTTAAAAAGAATAGTTTTACCCTTTATAAATATTGACTTTTTTGGTTCTTTCAGAGCACAATTTAGATTGCTACCTGAATCTGTCCTCCTTTGCTCAAATAAATGCTTTTTATTTCTTATTATAGCCCAAACTTTTTTGTTAATAGCATTCAGGAGTTTTTGGACCTGAGCTTAGAAATAGCATCCAAGAGGAATGAAGGAAGCAGGACTGGACAGAAGAAGTTGAATTGTGATACTGCAACAGAGTTCTCAGCAATCCTAGATAACTTTCAGATTTGTGCCTGGAGACCAGGCCCCTCTGCCCCCCATACTCTGCCATCTCCATCTATCCAACTACAGTCATTGGATGCAGGCTGCTCCCAGGGAGGAGACCTAACTTGGGACAATATGATTTTCTTCCTCTGAAGGCAATTTCTGGACCAGACTCAGCTGAGAACCACCCACACTCTCAGCAACTGAAGGTACTGAAGGGGGATTTGGGCAGACTGCAGCATATACTAAAGTGAGTTTATAACCACCGAATGATTTTTTCCCTCCACAATGGGATTCAGCAGATTACTACTGCTTGTTTTTGGTTGAAGGAAAGCATAATAGAAACAGAACAACTCCAGGAAAAATTCAAACTTTTTTTCTTAGAGCACCTCAGAGATTGCAGGTGGGATGAATACCAGGGGCATAGATTTGGTAACCTAAAATTATGACACAAAGTCCAGAGTGCACATTGTAATTAATGACCACAGGCTTAAAAGCATCTTTCCATGAATTTGTCCTCTGTTGGTTCCAAGCTCGAGAAGATGTGCATATTATTATCATTGGTGAAATTAAAAAAAAAAAACAAATGACTTCTTCCAAGCCAGAAAACCTTTCCACAAAGATAATAGAGGTGGAAAACAGTTTTATTATTGAAAAGCATGAAACTTGTTTACCTACATCACAGGCAATCCACCGGGATTGCAAAGACAAAGGAATCACTTCTATCTAAGCAGATACAACCCATGACATCACACAGAGTTCATTCCAGCTTTACCTAGTAATTAGGGCCAGCACCTCACTGGCCTTATCTAGAAGAAAAACAAACTTCACAAATCTTTGTAACAGGAGGTAGTTTTGCAAATTGGAGCAAGGCAATCACCAGAGTTAGGTTCCCCTCATGGTGAAACTAGAAGATAAGGGGAGCTATCTCCCTTTATGTTTGCATTTCAAATAGAAGCATTAAAGAAGATGGGTCTTGAGGAAACATTCCTGAATTGTGAGACTGGCAAGAGGTTTATTTAGTGATTATGAAGATTTACATGCACCTGATCAGAGAAGGGAATTCTGTAAAAAGAAAATAATGCAGAAGTCTCTTATTTTCAGTAGGAAGAATTCCTTTATTTTAATTTGTATTTGTACTTATATATTTGGATATATTAAAGGTTGGGTCTCCTTGAAGCACTGAAAAATTTTAGAAGCAACCAAAATTCAAAGCTATCATTAAATATTTGGAGTAGCTTCATTGACCATCACCTGTCAGGTTTTGAGAGGTAGTATTATATACTGATGCCATCATGGTGATGGCGGGACTTTGGATTCTGACTCTGTTGTGTGCCCATATGATCTCTGTTTTCCATCCCCAAAATGAAGATGATAGTGTCTACTACTTCAGGCTATTGTGAGGATTAATGGAGATGATGCTTGTAAAAGTCCTAGCACAAAATCTACATTCAGTAGGTACTCATTGATTTATTTTTTATTGCTGAGATCTGTTTCCCCATAAGAATAGTGAATAGTTGAAAAATTTAAGTATTTTGTTTATTATACAAATACAGTCACACAAAAACCTTAGTTCAATTTAGGCTTTCTTATGGTACAAGTTACTTTGGCCCATAGGATTTATTAATGCAGTTTGGGTACAGGTTATTTGATTATGAACTCAAAATGCAAGCTTTCCTTTAACTTGCTCCTTTTTCCCTTGGAGAAAATGGACCAGAGTAATGGCTGTCCAGTGTAGGAGAATGCATTGGGAAATATCTTCACAAATTTGAATCGTTCTAGTGGTTTGAATGCCTTGACTCCTGAGCTGATCCTAGTGGAATGGACCATATATTTTTTCATGAGGTTTTTTTGTTCCTATTTGCTTTCCTAGACTCTTCTTTATGCTTCTTTTGCCATGGTTCTTCTTTTCGCCATTAAGTCACCTCCCATCCTTTCCTCATAACTTAATTCATTGTAAAGAAACTTCTTTCATCCTCAGTGTGTTTGATGAATGCTTTCTTCACCTTCTTGACCTAGTAAAATAGGAAGAGATTCTGAGGACTCTGTCTTCAACAGGGCTCTCAACACTTTGTTCGTACACTCACTGGTTTTTGAGGATGCCCATCATTTTTACTCATTTACTATTTATCTATTATATATATGTTGCCAGTAATATTTATGTACATCATAAAACTTCTAAAAAAATGAAGCAAACATGGCTTTAAAATATCTTGCTAATGGTCATGGCTTCATACTACCATTATCTAATGCCTTAAGACACTATATTCATTTAGGGCCTTCTGTTTTCAGAAGTGGGTGTACATACACATATCAAAAAGTAATTTTTTTTGTGGTAGACTTCTTGTTGGATGTAGTGCGTTGGTGAAAGAATGTCCAGACTTAAAAAAAAGTCGTAAGAATTTGTGTAAGTCAATTGATGACAATTGCCAGGAAGCAAAATCTCAATGGATTGAGAAAATGCTGCAGAGAATGGCAGTTTTGCAACTTATTTTACACATTGGAATCAAAGGAAGACATGTAAGGATGGTTACATGAAATTCATTGGTAGTAGATTAGGGAGATGAGAGAGAGCAAAATGGAGTAATCTCTGAGACTGGATAAAAAAATGAAACCAAAGAGACAAATAACTCCTTTTACATTGTTGGACGCAGGACAGTTAACATTTACAGCACATAGAGATGGTATGTGGGCGATAAGATAATAATGAGGTCTTGTGCTGTGGTGCCAGGGGTTGTGCCTTCCAGGAGTCTGCAATAGAAGATTACTCTGACATTTCAAAAGTATGTTATTTTAGATGCACAAAGACAATAGACAATTCGAAAGATAAAGATTGATGTTTGTTAAGGAAGCTATAGGTTTAGGTTGTAACTACCCACAATGACCTGCTTTTAGTTAGGAATTTTTACATTCAGGCCACCTTGTGTGGTTACTTTGGCCTCTGGTTAGTAAGGCCTTCCATGTGACCCTCTCCTTGAACTGGTCAAATTTAGTTGTGGCTCCCTTTTCAGTGTTTTTATCTCATAATATGGCTGGAGATATCCTTATATGGGAATAGGAGAAGGATCAGCCCTGTAATTTTTTTTTTAATTTTTATTTTCATTGTTGATCTTGTTCAGTTTTCTGTCTTTTATTCTCACCCGAACCCGCCACCCCAGCCCTCCCCACCTCCCTCCCATTTCCACCCCCCCCATAGTTTTTGTCCATGTGTCCTTTATACTTGTTCCTGTAAATCCTTCCCCTTTTCCCCTGAAATTCCCTCCCCTCTCCCCTCTGGTGACTTTCAGCATGTTCCCAATTTCCATGTCTTTGGTTATATTATGCTTGTTTGTTTGTTTTGTTGATTAGGTTCCTGTTAAAGGTGAGATCATATGGTATTTATCTTTCACTGCCTGGCTTACTTCGCTTAGCATGATGCTCTCAAGTTCCATCCATGCTGTTGCATAGGGTATGAGCTCCTTCTTTCTTTCTGCTGCATAGAATTCCATTGTATAAATGTACCACAGTTTTTTGATCCATTCATTTACTGATGGGCATCTAGGTTGCTTCCAACACTTGGCTATTGTAAATTGGATGCAGCCCTGTAATTTTTGAAATGTCCACTCAAATTATTTTTACTTCATAATTTTTTTCCAGGAGTAATGTAAGCCATCCATACATTTTGGGTTAGTGTTACCAAACAGAAATGGGGTTCTGCTGCCCACTACCCATAGGCAAATTCTGGAGGCAGAGGTTTGGTGAAGAAGGAAAGGGGTCTTTTATTAGAAAACCCCATAATCAGGAAAAATGGCAGGCTTCTGCCTCAGAGTGCATCCCCTTTCAGGGGTCCCCAACACCCAGGCCATAGACTGGTACTGGTCCCTGGCCTATTAGAAAACCGGTGGCATAGCAGGAAGTGAGATAGGGCAAGGGATCCAAACATCACTTGCATTATCACCAGAGCTCTGCCTCCTGCCCCCACTCCTTTCATGGGTAAACTCTCTTCCACGAAACTGGTCCCTGGTGCCGAAGAGGTTGGGGACCAATGCAGGCCTATAGAACATGGAGATAAAAACCCTGCCACCCTCTACTAAACCAATCCAAGGCTGTGCAGGAGTTCCCTCTCCCATTTAAAAATACTGTCCTTTGGGAAACTGTGGCAGGTGCTGAGTTGTCCTCCAAGCAGCTCAGAGCCTTTCCCTGTTACTGTTGGGCCTCAAGCCCCTTTCTGGAGTCTGCCCATGTGGTGCGCACTACCAGCCTGCCAGAACTTCCAAGGCCCACCGGATGCAGGTGTTCTGGCCCACACATTCTTGCTGCAGGTCCCAGAGGAAGAGAGGCAGTCCTGGACTGTCTGTGCAGGTGACCCACGGGTCACAAAACCTTGGCTAGCATGTACAACTTGGCTTTGGCACAAGCTGGTCCTGAGAGTGTGAGCGAGTAAAAGAAGGGGGGTGGTATTTCTCTATTCCCTCCATGGCCCGAGCTCTGGCCCAAGCTTCTGTGGGCTCTGGAAGGGTCCAACTTCCCAGCCAATCCCATACATTTCCTAGGCTAGATTGGCAGGTCCGCACCTCCTCCTGCCGCCATGTTAACCTTTAGGTACGTGTACCTCTGTGTCTTATGGTTTCCCCTTCAATCAGGAATCAGAAGGGGGTAGGAGGGTTTTTTCCTCATCCAAACATTTCTCTAGCTTCACGAATACTCTATGCAATGAATTCCTTCTGCTGGTGTCTACCCAGGGGCAGGGCTCTGTCTTCACTTGCACTAGGCTGGCTAACGAGGGTGATGTGACACTGTCACACTGCCTCAGGGCTCCTCTTGTCTGCTCCTGGCACCATGCTGGTATCATTCATTCAGTTTAAATTTCACGATATGATTTAAAAATTTATTTAACTGGGTTCATGTATCAGGCAGTAAGTTAGTGCTGCCAACCCCTCCACGTTCTAGAACTCCCAATCTTCCCTTAAAATACCTCTTTCAGGGTCCAAGTTATGGTGCCCCTGGAATCTGCTTATTAAAAATGAGCAAAACCTAATTTACTTCTTATTAAATTTAGATAAATATAAGACCTAATATTTTCTGTCTTACACCCAGCGGACCACTGCTCTAGTTTAATAGTTTAAGAAAAATGTATTGAATGCTTGTTTTGTGTCATCATAGGATTAAGTTCCTAGTATACAAAAATGAATAAGATCTGAATTTTACAATCTATAAAGCAGAAGACAGAAATACTTAATGAGATATATCCATATAATCTAGTACGTACAAAATATGTGAATGGGGGATAACTTTAACTTGTGCATTTGGAAAGGCTTTCTGGAAAAAATCATGTTTGAACTGATATTTGAAGAAAGAATAATGGTTAATCCAGTGAAGAGAGGTGGGAAAAGTATTTCATATAACCAAATGTGACTGTGAAACAGTATGTGGTATTCAGTGGCCTTCAAGTAGCCTAATGGTCCTGGAACATGAAGGAAGAGAAATGAAGCTAGGGATGTAGACAGGAACGATCATCACATGTGCCAAAGAGCTTAGACCCTGTCTGCCTGGCACTAGGTAGCCAATAAGTTTTCATAGTGGGGAGTCAGATTTGTAATTTAGGTAAATCCCTCTAGCTATAACATGGAAGGAGTATGGATGAACATACCACAAAAATCACAATAATCAAATTAATATGGTGTTGAATAGGAATCAGAACAGAAGTAGATTGAAGTACATGTGAGAATTTAATATATGACAAGAAGATAAATCAATTTTGTGAGAAAAGAATAGATTATTTAATGAAGAAAATAAAACTACACCACCATCATCTTTTTAAAATTTTATTTAACATTTGTACACACTTAGTGTATATAAATACATATATACATGCAACCCAAATTAAAAAATCAATATTAGAAAGAACAAATACTTAAATGTTAAAAAAAGATCAATAAAAATATTGCAAGAAAATGTAGAAGATTACAATCTAAGGGTTAGAAAGTGCTTCTTGGCCAATGCTGAAAAGAAAAACATATTTGATCACTATATGAAAATTAATACAATGTATAAACTAAAGATACCATAAAGCCAATAAATAATAGCTCTGAGGAAAATATTAAAGCATATGACATAATAAAGATATATATATATCGTACACCAGTTGTGTTCTCTAAGAAGCATGTGGAGTTAGAGGCGCAAAAAATTTTTTGGAAAGTAACATATATAGAGTGAAAAGGGAGGAACAGAATTAATTGCCCAGGAGCCTACACACAGACCTGACAAAATCTCAGCCAGCCTGAGGGGAAGCTTTGGAGCAATAATTGCCTGTTAGAGGAGTCCTGTTGTGGTGGAAATGGCTAGGGCCCTTTGGCTGGAGATGGCCCAGAGAAGAGCTTGCCTTCAGCTATCAATGCCTCATTCATTCACTGGCAAGGGGCTCCCCCAAAAAGAACATGACCTTGGTTCAAAACTTGACTTGGGGTGATACACACAATACTATGGACAGATAATGTGTAGTAGAATTGTGCACCTGAAACCTGTATAATTTTAGTAACCAGTGTCACCCCAATAAATTCAATTAAAAAAAGGAAAAAAAAGTTGAGGTAGACCTTGAGTAATCAAATAAGTAAAGACTGTCAGTGGACCAACCATATGTCTCACAGCTGGAGAGTGACCCCTTTACTGAAGCAGGATCTGAGTGTGGCATCTTGGTGTTCACCACAGAACTCTTACAAACTGAGAAAGGCATTCAATCCAATGGAAAATAAGGCAAAACACATATATAGACAACTTACTGAAGACCAAGTCCAAAGGTCCAAGAAATATTTGAAAGAATGCTTAGTAACCTGGAAAGTGAAAATTAAAATAACAATGGAATATAGTTTTATACCTATAAGTAGAAATTACTACAATACCTGTTAAGGTGGAATGTGAAATGTTGATTCTTTTGGAAATTTACCTAGCATTATCTATTTTTTCTTTTTTAAAAATATAAATAGCAACTTTAATTGCAAGTCCCTTGATGTTTAGGATTAACATGCAGTAAGTGTTTGTGAAATATTTACCCACAATAAATATTCAATAAATGTTTGTGAAAAAGTGAAATTTTCAAATTGACTATTCTAGATGGATTGGTTAGCTTTAATTTGTTGCATGAAAATAGTTTGCCTTCTTAAACTTATATGCTGCTTTGCAACTTTCTAGCATTATCTATTAAAATTAAAAATACATATACCTTTAGACTCCAAAATTCTACTTCTGGAAGTCTATCTGATGGAAATGAAACAACTGGTTCATAAATACATGCGTACAAGAATGATTATTGTATCCATGTTGACCTGTGTGAGCCAGTGATGGTGGGAATTGTGGGATTCTCACAGGGGTTAATGACAGAGCAAATGCTAGCAATCTAGCTTCTATTAGACATTTGGCATCAAATGGAATTATGTTTTTTAAAGGAAGGACTCACTTTTTTATTAACTCCCCATTTTGTAAAGCAGATCAGCTTATATTATGCTTTATAAAAGAGCTGTACACCTGAAAACTTACTGGGAACTAAAAAGGGATTACAAAAGAGACAATTTTTTATCCTTGTCTTAAACTTTAATTTAGAACATGCATTATGATTTTATGCTTATTTAAGTATGTATTATACTCTGCTTCTTTCTCTCGATATATTTGAGGTAGAACACAAGAAAGGCATATTAATAAGGTTAACAAAATAAGTATGAGACATACATTATGACCTAAGGAAAGAAGTGTATTAGAGAAAGAAATATGACTGTATATTTTCTTCCAACGGTCCTATGATACCAAAAAGCATTAATAAACTTCATGTTTTGGGAGAAATTGGAGGAAAACCTCCTGCACATGCAGATGAATTACATTTGGGGTATGAACCTGGGATGGGGGAGAGAAGAAACCTACATCATATTAACTCATGCATTGCAAGTGTCACACATAGGGAGGTTGATTTGAAGAGGTTTCTTTTATAACTTCATACCTGGAAAAGATCCAAGTTGTCAAATAAAATACAGAAAGAAACGAAGCAAGTTTTTTGGAGGCCTCATTGTGCCATTCCAGTGGTACTTTTCATAAATGCTTCTGTGGTTTATGCATCTGTGGGGAATATAACCCCCAACTCCAGGATCCATGTCAAAGTAAGTTAATACACAGAAAATAAGTCAACATGAACCGTTTGTTTTAAAAAGACATTTGTCCTGTGCACACAGACTATTTCCAGATGATTGGCCAGGGGCTCCAGATCCTGTATCTTAGCCTCAGGGTCTCTATGTGGGGTGTGGTAATAGACACTGGCATTTCCTTTCCTGTAGGTGGTAGAGTTTCCCAACACCTGAAAGAAGCAATGGCCTTCAGAAACTGAAGACTATTGGCTGTGATTTGAGATTTCTTGCATTTATTGTTATTAGTAATTTGAAGATTGATTAAACTGGGTAATCTAGATTTAAACCATTTGTACTTTTCATTTTTATAGGACCATTATCATGGAGTGACGTTTACCTGAACTTTGAAGTAGAATTAGTTGATTTTTATGTTAGTTTCTGAAATTTCCTGCTTAAAAGACGAAGAATACCTTTCAAGGAAAAAAAAAGAACCCTTGAATTTTAAGAGGGTCTATTTAAATTTGGCTTATCTTTTGTTGACTTTGTATATATTTACTCTACTATGGTCTTTAGACTACAAATTAACCTTGCAAATTCTTGTTTCTGGAACTACAAATTGAAGTGCTTACAATGTGTATTGAGGAATGTTATAACTGAAAATAAAGATAAATGAGACTCAATTGAAAATGCCATACTCATGTTCATGGCATCTTTGAACTTACCAGGGAAATGGCTTTAAATATCAAAATACTCTTTCTTCACATGGATGAGAGGATAAATGTGTTTCCTCACAACCTGATAAACAACCTCACACTCCCATCGTGGTGACTTAGAGGTAATGAAGATGTTAAGAGAAGGGTTCATTGTGCTTAAGGTGAGTGGTCCCCATTCTGAAGGAGTGGTTTTTCAGAGAGCTGAAGTTTTCAGGACCATCACTGGTTTGCACTCTATGACAGCCTTCTGTAGCATGAAGACAGAAAGCTTTTAAGTCTCTGACTGGGACTCAAATCCTGATTCCATCACTTCCTGGTGGCTCTGACTTCGAATAAGCTAACTGACCTTTTCGATCTTTAATTTCACTACTTGTAAAGTGGAGATCAGAATAGTTTATAGAGGATTATGTGGTACATAAATAGTTATCAGAACGACCGTTCTCTTCCACAACTGTAATTTACTGGTTGTGTATGGAAAAATCTTAATTTCCTCAATGGATTTTTCTTGAGCCCAGGGTTCTGGAGTGACTTTCCTGGGCTGAAGGGACTACATTGACATAGCTGGTCTTTGATTTTGGGGTGGCTGTTTTCAGGTATGCTAGATCTGGCCAGGTTCCTATCATATCTTTTAGTCTAGCTCTAGATTTCAACTTACTCCAGTGGATGAGTATAGTCATCCTAATTTTGAAGCTAATTGTTTTGGGTCTGGTCTGATTTCAGTCCTAAGATGGAATTCTAGGATCTTTGAAGATGAGAAGTCCTATTGCATGGGCAGTGACAGAGCCATTTTTCTTAGAAGTGGTTGTGTTATTCAGTCAGAGAACTGCAAATGTGAAGATTCTGTCTGCAAATATTTATTAAGCACCAGCTCTGGGGCCAGACATGGTTCTGGGAGCTGCAGGTATAGCAATTAACAAAATAGACAAGGTCTTTACGCACATGGAGATTACATTCTACATTTCAATGGGGCAGAAATAGGAGGTTATAATGACAATACATAGGTAAACAATTCCATGAATAGCACAGATTATTCACAGTGATAAAGTCCTATGAGAAAAGAGAACAATATGAGTAACATGGTATATGTGTGGGGTTGAAGGGGAAACTCGAGATTTGTGGTTAGAAAAGACCTCTCTAAGGTGGTGACATTTGAATTACCAATTCATTACCCTTATTCATATCCCTTCTTCTCCCCCTCACTGACCCCATTTCCAATTTGCCAACCAAGTGATTGCAGCATGTTCCTTAGTGAAAAGTTAGGAGACAGGAATTGTGAGTAATAGTAATTTGGAAAGAGGAGTTGTTAATGGAGGGGTAGGAATGTGCTTATGGCTGCTGACTTAACTAAATCTGGCTATCTCGGGAGTGGGGCCACAGAGTAGAATTTATGCTCGAGGGAGCAGTTTCAATGGAAGGTTTTTTTTTTGTTTTTTTTTTTTTTTAAGCTGCAAACATGAGTATCAGAACAAATTTCCTGAGCTTAATGCTAGAAGGCAACAATATAAAAAACTTGCTAGATTAGGGTCCAACTATTTTCTCAAAGCAAAATGAATTAAACAACAGCCTTTATGAACAGACACTCAGAGTGAGGTGTGTGTGCTGTGTATGCCTTCACATGAGGGTGAGAGAGAAGGCTACTAAGGGAGGAAAGAGATAAGAGAAGAGTCCAAATGGATATCATCTAGTTGAAACAGAATCGAGAGTCCATAAATTAAACCACATGTATATGGGCAAATAGTTTTTGACAAAGGAGCCAGGACATATAATGGAGAAAAGAAAGCATCTTCAATATATGATGCTGGGAAAATTGGAAAGCCACATGCAAAAAACTATGAAATTAGACTACAGTTTGTTCCTATATACAAAAATTAATTCAAGATGGACCAAATACTTAAATATTAGATCCAAAACAATAAAATACATAGAAGAAAGCATAGGCACTAAATTTATGGGCCTTAGCCTTAGAGAACATTTTATGAATTTGATTCCAAAAGCAAGAGAAGTGAAGGCAAAAATAAGTTAATGGGACTATATCAAACTCAAAAAGCTTCTGTACAGCAAAATAAAAAGGCAACCAACTGACTGGGAGAACAGTGCAAACAACAGTTCCGACAAGGGGTTACTATCCAAAATATATAAAGGATGCATACAGCTCAACACCAAACAAACAAACAAACACTCTCATTAAAAAATGGGCAGAAGACCTGAATAGACAGTTCTCCAAAGAAACATACAAATGGCCAACATATATATGAAAACATGCTCAACTTAACTAGCTATTAGGGAAATGTAAATCAAAACTACAATGAGCTACCCCTTCACACCTGTTACAATGGTTATGATAAACAAGTAAAATAAGTGTTGGAGAAGTTGTGTAGAAAATGGAACCTTCATTCAGTGCTGGTGGAAATGTAAGCTGGTATAGCCACTGCGGAAAACAGTATGGAGTTTCCTTTAAAAATGAAGAATAGAGTTACCATATGACCCAGCAACCCTTCTTCTGGTATCTACTTGAAAAATTGGAAAACATTTATTTGCAAGGATACGTGCACCTCTATGTTCATTGCAGTATCATTCATAGTGGCCAAGACATGAAAACAACTGATGTGTCCTTTGTAGATGATTGGATAAAGAAGCTCTGGTACATACATACAGTGGAGTACTTCTCAGCCATAGGAAAGATGACATACTGCCATTTGTGACAACATGGATGGACCTTGAGAATATTATGCTAAGCAAAATAAGTCAGAAAAATCTAAGAACCATATGATTTCACTCATATCTGGAACACAAAACTGAAACTGATAGACATAGACAACAGTATGGTGATTTCCAGAGGAAAGGGGGTGGAGGGGTAGTAAAAGGTAAAGGGGGCCAATATATGGTGATGGAAGATGATTTGACTTTAAGTTAGGGGCACACAGTGCAATATACAGATCATGTATCATAGAAATATACACTCGAAACCTATATAATCTTATTAACCAATGTCACCCCAGTAAATTTAATTTAAAAAGATCACTGACCTTAAATGTTAGTGACAGTAATTTTAATACTTTAAAAACTCAAATTACTATCAGAAAAGTGTACAAACATGTAGAATGGGAAATCCTTGTAAATCATATTACTATCATAGAAGAAGATAATGAGTGGGATAGCTGTGGTTTTACATTTCTCAGTGGGTAACCCAAGAATGGAATTTTGATTAGGGGAACAAAGAAAGATGAAGCACTGAAATCAACTGTAGAAACCAGAAGTAAACCATAGAAATAGTTGAATATCAAAGAAGAAATGATAACCTAAATTGTTACATTTATGAGGATAGCAAGTGAAAATATTTCCTATGCAAGATAGAAGAGAATTCCCTGAACTGATGGAGATGAAGGGCATGTGTGGTTGTTTTAAGTGTGCATGCCTTTTCACTTCCTTTCTCTAGTCTGTGGGTTACAAAGGCAGACAGCTGAAAGGGAACTTTAATTGAGTTTCCCCTCAAGCCTTTTACTTATCAGAAAGAAAGAAAAAAGCATTTGCTATCATGGATGCAATTCTCAGAATCTCACTAGAGGGTGGTGTTGGTTTTAAAACCAGAGGTTGCTAATCCACAGTACATTCATTCCTGGGTTGCATTTGTACAGTGTTTTTTTTTTTTTTTTTTTTTTAAGGGTAAATTTAAGCCTTCTCACTCTTCCCTAAAAGTTGGTAAATGTCAAGTCGGAAAACTCCCAAGGGCCTAATCCAGTTCTGGCTGGCTGCAGCCCCAGGGGAGCCAGATAGGAGATTACTGGAGGAGTTAGGTGGCAGATTCTAATTTCAGTTCCTGCACTAACTAGTAGACAAGAAACTAAACCTCCTTAGTCTTTCCTCTCATCCGCAAAATAAAAAGGCTGACCTAGATGATCCTTAAATCTTGCATCTCTAAAATTCTGAGATTCTAACAAATTCGGGTCTACAATGCTGAAGAACTTTTCATAAGTTTGGCCAGACAACAAGTAACATCTCAAAGTATTAAATTATTAATAATTATAATTTAACATAAGTGAATTTTAATATAGGTTCTAATACGAAAAAGCCTTTAAATTAAAATGCCAATCCTTCTGTTCCACCAGGGAAACCTCAGAGCCATCATTTGCATCTACCTGAGCATGCTGTGGTTAGTTTCAGGGACTTAATGCATCATCCAAAGATATCTCTCCTTTTGGTTCCTAGCTTGCTGGAAACGAGCAAAATATATTTACACAGGATTAACTAGAGAAAGGAGGTGGAACCATTATCAAATAGGGATGTTTTAGGATGGAGACTAAATCGCCCACCTCGCCTTGTATTTAGCCAACATATTTGTATTTTGTTAAAAGTCACTCTCCACAGGGATTGAATTAGTTCAGTTTCGTATTACCCTCACTTTTTTTTTTTTTAATCGGATTCCCTTTCCTTGCCATATTTATTCGCATTGCGGAGTGAGCTGAAAATCTCTTCATAAATTATTCAGCTTCAGGGCCCCGGTAAATCCTTGACTTCTAAGGGTTGGCAGGAGAGCCTGCAATGAACCCCTGATGGCGCGAAGCTACACTCGGTCATTTCAAACGTTTTGACATCAATACTCAGTGCTCGCTTTCTTTCAAATTGCTTTGCTTTGCATAGAAGGGTTTCCTCCCCAGGCTCCCTTCCTTTTCTACTCCGCGTTTTGTTGCATTTTCAGACGCATTTCGAATATCCAAACTTCCTAAACATCCGCGGAGCGGCGACGGGAGCGCAGACGCGCGCGCGCGCTCGCACGGCCGCCGGAGTACCGGAGCCCCGCGGGCTCCGCCGGCAGTCCCCGAACACATTCCATTCTTCGCGCTCGGGCACACCCCTCCGCAGTGGGGATTGGTCGGGCCGACCTCGCTCGGCGAGGCGAGAACCCTGAAAGGCTCAGACGCCTGCCAATCCCCGCGGCTGTCAAAACAAGTCCTCCCTCCCTGTCACAACAGAGCGCGGTGGAGGCCGCCGCACTTCCTGAGGTCTCAGCGCCGCTGTCCGCGGGCAGGTGGCCGGTGCGCGGGGCCGCGGTCGCCCGGCTCCGGCCCCTCTCAGGCCGCGCGCGTCCCGGCTCCGGAGGCCGCCCAGCCAGACGCTTGGTGCCTTTTGTCTGGCGCAGAACGGGCGTTTGCATCCCGTTCCGGACACCGTCCTCTCCTTTTCGCCTCTCCTTCTCCCTCGGGTTCACTTCTCCTCCCCACACGGCCGCCTCGCCCCAGAGGACTGCCTGCTGCCTGGACTAGAGCCCGCGGACGTCTCTGCCCGAGGGATGCCTCGTCTCCAGAAAGTTGCGGTCGCCGCCGCTGGCGGGCGGTGAAACCAAGTCTGGCGGGGCCGCCTCTCGGTGCCTGAGTGCAACCGTGCCCGGCGGCTGGACTCTGCTGCTGGGCGTGCCGTCTCCCCCGGGAGAGCCCGAAACGCGCCCCGCCATGGCCGAGGGCGCGGCTGGCAGGGAGGGTCCCGCGCTGCCCGACGCGGCCGGGGGCGAAGACGATCCCCGAGCGGGCCTGGACGGCGCCTCCGGGGATGGCGTGGCGGCGGCCCCTGGGGGTCGGTGGAGGGACCGGCGCAGCGGGGTCATATTGCCAGGTGCTGCAGGGGCCCCAGCGGACAGCGAGGCTAGCCTCCTGGAGGCGGCGCGGGCGACCCCCCGACGCAGCAGCATCATCAAGGTAAGTGGGGCCACGCTGCCCGGGCGCGTGGGTGTGGATGGTGGGTGGGTCAGGGACCCCGGCAGGATGTGCGCTGTCCGGAGGCATCGCGGGCTCAGCATTGTTTTCTCCTACCTCTTTCATGACCAAACCTTCCTTCCTCGTCCGGAGGTTCCCACACTCAGCACTTGGACGTGAGAAGCAGAAGTGACTTTTTTTTTTTTTCCTTTTCCCTGACAGCGAAGGCAAAGTTCCGTTGCGCGTCTTTGCATTTTGATGGATGTTTTTCCTCCTTTTCTCCGAAAGCTGCACTGAACTGTTGATGGAAGGGGAGGGCTCAGTATGAATGCAGACCCACGGGATGGTAGTGCGCTGCTCTCCAGCGAAAGATTAACTTTCCCCCACAGTAAAGGAAATGCACAGTTTACACTCGAGTGAAAAGAAACACCTTCTAGATTCAAACAGTCCCGAAATCCGGAGAAGCGTGAACTTCTCGGGTGGGCAGGCAGATTTTTCAGTGGTCCTTTCGGGCAAAGTACAGATTGCTGGAGGACTCCAGGGTTTCCGCGCTGCAGCAGCGCGACCGGAAGCAATCGGTCCCTGAAGCATCATCCCGGTTCCCGGCGGTTACCACCGCCTCTGGGGAAAACGCTTCCTGACCCTTCGGCTACCAGACAGGATTTCTCTTCGTTCATGTGGCAAGACTGTTGTAAACCTTGCCCCTCCCGTATCTCTTTCTGTTTTTCTTCCACCTGGGGCTTGTTTCCTGTTTAAGATTTCATCTTTTGGATGAATGACATTGGGGTAAGGTCTCCTGGAAGTCAGAGCTCTCCCACATTCTTTGGAAAAGGGCCTCTTGGCATAAATGCGTGGGAGTAATCATGTGCATATGAGAATGAAATCGATTTTGGTATGAAACTCTGTATATAGTTCAAAGATGACAGTGAAAGAGGGACTTGGAACTTATTCTTCAACATACATGTTGTGCTAGTACATTTAAAACACTTGCTCACAGTTAAGCAGTGTAACCACCACGTAATACCTGTCTCTTCCGAAAGCTCTAAACTGAAGCTCCCAGCGCCAGTGTGGGTAGACTGCACCCGCAGTGCACATCCACCCAGCTCCAAGTATGGTCTAGGCTTTTCCCTCCCCTGACACATGGAAGTTTGACGCCAACAGGGTTATTTCTATAATAAAAGAAGGGCGGGTGGTAGTTGCAAATAACTTGTAGTAGTTTCTCTTATTCTGTCACTTTCAGATTGTGAAAGTAGAGTGTTCTTTTCTGAGTGTGAATTGGGATAAAAAGGAAATGATCGCTTTTTTAAAAATTCACAGATTAGAAAGCATATTGTTTTGAATCTTAAAACATCACAATTAGGAAACATACATTTTTGTCCTTGTTCTTCAATATTTTTCATTGAGGTGCAATCGACATACAACCTTACATTAGTTTCAGGTGTAGGAGGTAATGTGATATCTGTATATATTGCGAAGTGATCACCACGATGTCTGGTTAACATTTGTCACCACACACAGCTACACAATTTTCTTTTTTGTGATGAGAGCTTTTAATTTACATTCTTACCAATTTTCATATGTAAAATATAATATTACTAACTACAGTCATCATGTCGTACATTAGACCCCCCATGACTGACTTATTTTATAACTGGAAGTTTGCGTCTTTTGACTTCCTTCACCCATTTTGCCCACCTCCCCACCCCACTAGCAATTACCAGTGTGTTCTCTGAATCTTTCTTTTCTTTTAGATTCCACATATAAGTGAGATCATACAGTATTTGAGGAAATACGCAGTTGGATTTTAAGATATTAATACTAAATGTCATCCTGTGTGTGTAAAAATAAGCATTGCAAGATACTTTAAAATATTCCATCATAAAAAGCAGTGGGCGCTATAGTGTCGTAACAAATAAAAGGACGGGAGTGTAAGAAATATATGAATTCTTGCAACTAAATTTGCAGTTTTTAAATTGTACCATGTGCTCTTTTCTGGCCATGAAAAGAGGGGGGCGACAATTTGATCTTTTCCCTACTTAATAGTAAAATAAGCATTTACTAAATAGCCTTTAAAATTAAAGATACTAGAAAATGAAGTGAATTATTATTATTTAAAGTTAGGCTTTATTGAAAGAGTAATAAAAAATTAAATGTTGCAAAAGAGTATGAAGAGAAAATTCTTAGCCACTCTACACTTCTACTTACATAGTCCACCCCCATAGCTGTATCCTTCCAGAAATATTCCATGCATATATAAGCATATGTATCTATACATATCTGTGGTAAACCATTGAAGCTTCTTGTTTATATAACAAAGTGTGGTTAGAGTTTTGCAGGCCTTATATCTTCAGATTTGCCCCAGACATTTTTGATGCTTAGAAGGTTGTCTAAGATCATTGAGATTACTCAGTTAATCTTCAAGTATAACCTGGCTGGTTGTAGGTGGTGGCACCTTGGGGTCTGTTTCCAGAGGCCTTCATTCCTTTCCAGTGGTGAAAGAGTCAGGAGTCAGGTGATTGGCTCTGTTTCACTCCCTTTCTAATACCAGGGACCTTTCTGTTAACATCTTGAGTCTGTTGCCCCATGGCTCGTTTATTTTAGCATAGTAAAAATGAAAGTTTCTTTAAAAGGTCTAGATCACATAAGAAATATATAGCATGCGTTCTGTATTGACAGAAACTGCATGTGTCATAGTTTTGCCAAGAATTCTTTTAATTTGGCATTGAAGCGTACACAAAAAGAAAGACTTTTGCACATTTTATGTTAATCATACTATTAAATATTGTTCCAAATGGCCTTAGTGCAGTAATAATTAGTATTCATAATAATCTCTGAGCCAGTGAAAGACTGTGAATCATCAAATATTAAATTTCTTTCAGTTCAATTAAGGCATTGTTTTATTCTAATTATTTGAATGCGACTTCTCTATTAACTTGAATATTAGATGAATCAGAATAGTGCATTTCTCTACCATGCCAGAAAACAGACTGTCTTGTATATTAATTAAGAGGAATGTTTTTAAGCAAATTTGCCCTCTCTAATTTATGAAAACGTGTGTTTAGATGAAAAACAATTTCCTTCTTAGCTGATGAAAACAATGACAACATTTATCCTTACACATGTTCAGAACATCTTTTTTTAATATAATTGTGTTTCTTCACTTATATACCCTGTCCTAAACTAAAAAAAAATTAACATGAGAATTAAATGAGGTGCTCTTTAATTTGTCCATTTTCCCTGTGTTGTCCTGTGTGATTACTTTTGACAGCATTGACATTGATCAATGTGGCATGTTTTCTGGTAAGTGCATTGCTGTATACCACAATATTGCAGCAGACTCCATCTTAATTGCTACTTGATGACTTGTGGTTCAAAATGACAAGTTAGTTACATGCAAAATTGATAATATCTAACAATTATGTACTATTCTGCATTTGAATATATTTGTACTTAAGAAATTAGCTCATTTGTCTATCTGGTACTTGAAATCAAATTTATATGTTTAAAATATTTAACCTTTCTGGATTAGAGTTTATAGCTCTATAACTATGTACTGTTCTGGAAATAGAAAGTAATGTAGCTTATTCTGTATACTAGATGGTGGGAACTGAGATACATGCATGTGTTTTCAAATAGGTTGACTTTCTTCTATTATATGTACCATACTGAAGGGTTCTACTTTTTCCCATTTTCCTTTGATTCTACTTAAGTATGAGTCCTCTAGAAGAAATTATCATTTGTATCTCATGGACATAGGTGTGTGGGATGAAAGTTCGGGAGCTGGGAATGAGAGGTGCTCAGACCGGCACCAAAGCAGATAAACTAATGGCTTCGATGTTGTTCCTGTCTCACTTTATAACATGGCCAGTCTCATTTTATCATTGTGAGGCCGGTGTAGTGGGTTCCTGAGCTGCAGATGTGACATGAGCACTGTTGACTGATACCAAAATTATGGTTCTCTTCAGAGGGGCAAGGGGAATTTTATTCATACTTATTAAGTGCTGCCTACTATCAGTCAAGTATTACACTAGGAGCTTCCATACATAATATCACTTTATCCTCACAGCAAACTTTCTAACATGCAGAAGGGAGGTACAGAGAACTAATACAATGTAGAGTCAGGGTTCATTCACACGTCTGCTTAATTGGAGAACTTGAGCTCTTATGCAGATTCTCCATAATCCATGAATACTTTCTAGGTTAGAAACAATACGGACAAGTCAGAGAGTGGTAGAAGACTCTGAATCTTGGGTCCTAAAGCTTGTTGGGTAAATTATCCTTTCTCTGCCCACCCCCACCCCCACTGCCCCAAATGAGAACGCATGGAGATGCCAGAAAGGGATTGCAAACTTTCCTGTCTTTGGTCATTTTGTTAGGCCTACACTGTAGTTTAAAAGCAGAGCAATTTGGCAGGTGTTCTAACTATTATCACTATATGGAGTGCACACCTGTTTTATACCAGTCCCACTTCTCCCATGTTCCTGCAGACTGTCGAGTTTGGGCAGGGAGGGTTGTGTTCTCGTTTGAACTGGTATGCAGGGGAACAAAATCCTGGGGCATAGGAATATGTATCATTCTATGCAGTGATGAAATAGGAAATCTTAAATTGGAGCTCTGAAAGCATTTTTTAATAGAGACAGTTATGAATGGAAGTGTGACTGAAAATGATGTAAAAATTTTAGACACACTGTAAGTTAAATAGGCTTCTATAGATTGGCCTAGGAATTAATCAGCATTTGTAGGCTTTTTTGAATTTATAAAAATATGGATTGAAAATTCCAAATAATCAACTTATGGGTGAGTTTTGGGGAGACAACCTGATTGTACAATGGGGCTGGCTAGCCTTCACTAAGGGGTGCCATGATCATGCCCTGATGGCTTCAGTTGGGGGTGTTCCTCCTGAGATATGATTCAGCTATATAAATAGCATTAAACTTTTTTGGGTGGATTTGTTTTATAATCTCAGTAACTTCAGTCTGAGTGTTTTACTTTCTCTGAAATTTCCATAGAAACACAGTCACATTTCACCTTAGAAATGGTCACTTCTCATTGTGGTAACTTGCTGACGTGATCCTTCCTTCCTTCCTTCCTTCCTTCCTTCCTTCCTTCCTTCCTTCCTTCCTTCCTTCCTTCCTTCCTTCCTTCCTTCCGAGAGATAGAGGACATAAGGGCAAGAGAGAGAGATCAATTTGTTCTTCCATTTGTTTATTCATTCATTGGTTGATCCTCGTGTGTGCCCTGACCAGGGATTAAACATGCAACCTTGGTGTTTGGGGAGATGTTCTAACCAACTGAGCCACCTCACCAGGGCCAGGTGTCTCCAGGCACCTTAGGAGAATTAGGAATGAAATTTAGGTAAACAGCCTTATCATATTTTGATGAAAGATTTTAAAAGTGCATGTTGGTTAGTTTTTGCTATTACTATGAGAATTTATACTATTTGTTTCCTTATAAAATACATTAAGGTTCAAAAAGTATAAGTTAATTACATAGACTTTGAGGGGTTAAACAAATATATATTGCAATGAAGACTGAATAGTTGTTTTTCTAGCCTTTTCCTTTTTACTAAGGAGAGAACAGGTAATGAAATTTCGTATAGTAAAATGTCAATTGAACACATATTGCCAGACAACACCTCAGGCACAGTGGGTGTTATGAAAAGACATCAGGGAACAGCCGACTTTACTTTTGGTGCCACGGAACAAACAATCCATTAATGCTCCTAAGTGATGCTAGGCAACTGATCAGGTGGTGGGTCTGGGAATCACTCAAAGGAAGAAGTGCAGCAGTCTCCCCTGCTTCTGGAATGACTTCTTTTGAGTTTTAATGACTGTGAACATGAAACATAATTCCATTTTCAGGAGCAATGTCCAAACTGAGACATGTATAAGATTGTACATTAAAAATATCATCCAGCTTAAAATGATTAAACAGAAGTAAAAGCCAGGAGTAAAGTTACTTTTTGAGTTTTCCATTCAGTACATACCAGTAAATGACCTGTCAGTTATTAGGTGAGGAGAGAGAATAATTGGATTGCACTTGCAGTCTGCGGGGGCCCCTGTCCTGGGCGCCAGATGTGGGGGGGGTGGCTCCGCCCGTAGAGCCCCATCCCTCTGTCATGGATGAAAATGAAAACTACCAAGACATTTTCTGCTTGGGGAGGAAAGGTGGTCAAACTCTCAGAGGAGAATGACCCAGAGCCCTTTTCTCACTGGGCTTTTATTGGGCTCAAATACACGGGAATACAGGTATGTCAGGCAACAAGGATCAAACAATGGTTAACATTTCAAAGAAATCTGAGGGCTTAATCTGAGTCAATGTCTGTCCGGAAAGGGGGTTGCCAAACTTTGGGAGACATACTCATTTCCTCCTGGGACACTTATCACCTAAGGAAGAGCACTCTTAGCAAAGCAGGTTTCACAGGGCTTTAGGAATTCTTTCTTATGCCCGATCACCCAGGGAGCCGTCCTGGCCAGCACAGGGCTGCACCACTCACCCCACAGTTTCAGGCTTTAAGGCAATTAGGAAGCAGGAGACATCTCCCAGATGGAAATGAGGACTCAGGCTATGTCAGAATAGCCGGGGGATGAGGGCCCATCACATCCTCTTTGCTGCAGCCCCCCAGAGTCCTTCCATGAGGCCTCCCAAGTGGTTGTGTCTGGCTTAGGTTGCCCCTCCCATGAGGAGTCTTACCTGTCATTGACTGCCAACCAAGCATTGGGGCCAGAGATGGATGAGGCAGAAGCAGCACTCCTGCCAGGGAGATAGGCTTTGTCTCATTAGTAGGTCATGTCCTCGTGACAGAATGGACCCAGATGAAGTGGGTCCCTTGGGCTCTTACACAGCCCACCGTGGGGTGAGGGTTACAACTCCTGAAACCAGGCTGAACGGTCCACAACATCAGTCTATATCTAAGGTAATAAATCAGTAAACCTTATGACAGTAAAACCTGTCAGTTTTACACAATCTCATGTTTTGATGTGTTTTAATAATATAAAAAAGGTTTATGTAGTTTTACTTATCTCCTATTTATCTTGATTGTCTCCGTATCCCAATTCATCTCTGTATCCCAGTTCCTGTGTTAGGATAGAACAAATAAAATTTATTGTAATTAATGAATAGTCGAAAGGCATAAGAAAAGTAGGAACAAATGAGCAACTTCTGTGACAACAACATTCTGTCTTATTTTAAGTTTTGAACTGTGTGTCCTGTATTTCAGCTAACACGTGATGGCAACAAAGTCATAGTATGACAAAGTGTTGGAGTAATCTCATGTATTTAAATAGGATTTGATTTGTTTTATTGGTAGCATCTAATGTGGATGTGTTTAAGAGAGATATAATCTAGTTGATTTTCGACAGTACCATTTTCACTCATCTCACTAATAATTAATCTAGCATTTCTTTGAGAAAAGTAGGATTGTACATGGTAAGTAGAAAGGAATTATTATCACCCCAGGAAGAAGAAAGGTAAGTTAGTTTTGAAAATAATACCCTCCCTCCAAAACAAAACAACATAACAACTAAACTGTTTCAGTAAGTGTTTCCAAAGATTTCTTAATTTGTATTTGTAAATTATGAAAGTATATAGCTATTACAGGAAAAAAATAACCATACAACTTTATATTCAAAAGTTTAAAAAACCTTTAAAAGAGAATATTCGTTTTGTTAATTCTCGCACGTTGACCTGTTCAAAGGCCTTTAAAAAGATGTTAAATCTGTAGTAGACTAAGCACAAGGCAATATGTAAAGTAGGCAAGTTTATATTATTGTGTGATGAATGTTAATAGTTAGAAAGGATGGTAAGATTTATTCTGAACACCTTCACTGTGATATGTTGAGGAAGATAAATGCACAAGAAAGACAAAAACAGACAAAAGAACAATTTATTTGAACAAAGACTACATGGCAGAGCTCTAGAAAGCTGGATCTGATCACTTATTGGTGCTTTTCCCTCAGGTCCAAATGATTTCAAACCAAAGCAGGCCAAACAGCTGGTGAAGCTTAAAGCTCACACTCCACTTCCCAGATCTGACAGCTGAAGATGAGGGTGGGCTGCTCAGGAGCACATTCCTTAGGGCCAGAGAGCAACGTGTTTCCCCTGTAGGTGGCTCAGGCTAGGTTAGTGTCTGCTCAGGAAAAGGGCAACTGTGTTTGAAGAGTCAGTGCAAATGCCCTACCCTGCTTCCCTCCATGTCAGCCCAGCTGTTGGGTGAGGAGAGAGAGAGGAGACCATGAGATGTGCGCTTGCCTTTATCTTCTCTGAAAGCTTCACCTCCGTAAAACATAGCCCATCAATATCCTTGATCTTGCAGTTTATTGCTCATTTATCATGACTAATTTTTGGAGGAGGAAGTAGGCATGGGGCTGAGGGACAGATAGTCTTTGCTCTCTTCAGTTGCTGACATACAAGATGCAAAGACATCTTCAGCAGTTGGTGAACTCCCATTTTGAAATATTTTGGAATTATTGATTCTGTGCTATAATGAAATATTATATATTTAGAGCAATATTAATAAATAAAAAGCTTTCTTTTTATGTTTCATCTGGTAGATAAAACACACAGTAACACCTTGAAGGGATTTTTCTATTGAGGAATTTTCTTCATAATAGTAGCAAATGCTTATATAATTTGTATTATGAGTCTGGCATTATTCTAAGCACTTCATGTGTATTAACTCAGTCAATCCTTACAATAATCGTATGTGGTGAGTATTACCTTCATTTTTTACAGATGGACAGATGTAACTTTTTACAGTGACTTGCCCAAGGTCACATAGGTAGTAAATGTCAGAGCCAGGAAATAGACCCAAAGGTTCTATTTCCAGAGCCAGGAAATAGACCCAAAGGTTCTATTTCCAGGTGTCTAGCTCCAGAGATTGTTTTTAATCTTTATACTATACATCTTCTTAAGTAATATTAATTTAAAGCTTAGTTATTACACATGAAATAGCAGACTCTTAAAAACTAAGTTTAGCTGACAAAAAAATTCTAAAACCAGTTTTGGGAAAATCTCTTAAGGATCATTTGAACACACTTTTTTCCTTAGTTTTATATCATTTCTTGTAAAATACTTATGACTTTACATTAATATTGTTTTCCATTTTCCCTTGAGAGGAGTGGAACTCCTGTTAGTATATTTTTACTCTTTGAACAGAATTAGCCTCTTTACCATGAAGCAAGAATTTATGGTCCAACTTTGGTATGACAGTTACTTAATCACTAACCCCTGATGTCATTTATTTTACAATTTGATAGTTTTGTCCTGTAGCATCGATAAATCAATAAAAAGTATATGAGTTTCTAATCCAAGAAGGTTGCAATTTTGTTAAGTGGCACTGGATAGAATGCTGTATGATTGAGATTTCCTCCCAATTACATTTGAGGTAGGTATAGTTTCTCACACATAGTTGGAGTTCGGCAAATATTTTTGGAATCCCATTACACTGAAAGTCTGTTTAATCATTTAATTCCTTTTTTTCTTGGTAGAGATTTTAAAGTCAATATGTGGGAAATTCAAATATATGATTATGTCAGGATATTACTGTGCTTGTGGCTGCTTTACAATGTTGAAGGTGATGAGTCCATTCTGCTGTGCAGAGATAGAGTACCGGGGGCCAAATGGTACCCAGAGGTTTGTTCTCATCACCTGGAGACTGGCCAGGTGTTTAAGACACAGTCAGCTCTCTTGTTGAAACACTTATGAGTCAGCTTTAATCATCTACCTGTGGTTATGTTAAATTGTTGAAAGGACATAAAACTTTGGTTTTTTTCTCTCCCTTCCTTTTTGTTTTTCTATTGCAGCATCTGCACAATAAGGTATTTTGTCATATTCTCTTAAAGTGGATTTTTCTGAAAACAAAACAAAACAAAATTGTAAAAAAATCAAGGGTTTCCCCAAATATCTGAATTAAAAGAAATATTCTCCCTAACACTTCCTCATGCTCAGCTGGTATGGGATCAAACTGGGTTTGTGGTACATGCAGTAGTGTGTGCATGTGTGCACACTCATGCTGACATATTGGATGTCAGAATTGGCAACAGCAGGTGACCTTTTGATCCCCTGCTTTCTGCCGTACAGCTAGGATGATAATCTTTATCCAAAGACATGCTCATCGTAAAAGTAACTGCATGGGTTGTGAGAAATCACACTCAGAAGTGTTAGCGGTTATGCTTGACCACAAGTTGAGATTTCTGGGGTTCAGGGAGAAGAGAAAGAAAAGGATTAAGGTATGCTAGAGAGGAATGGAGTCAGATGGGGCCTGATGAATAAATGGGTAGGGCAAATGGCTCAACAAATGTTTCTCTACCTGGATCATTCTGCCAGAAGTTGCACATTTGGGAATTCATTTTTTTAAATTTTGATTCTTCTGGAGAATCTTGTAACTACTGAACACTTAAACTTATCTAACAGTAATTGCTGGGCAGAAAGTCCTTTGAACTTAGAGATTCCTGGGAAGGACCCAAGAAGGATTGGTCTGAGTGTTCGTGGGAATTCTGGGTATCGTGATATAAGCTTTGTCTGTTTGGTTGTTTCCTTAACATTAACTCCAGGAAAGTCCAAGGCAATTCTTGATAGTTGTACCCTCAGCATGATAGGGTCACTAGTACAGAGAAATGGCTTCTGACAAACAAGTCATCAGAGAAGTTGGTATAACAAGATGGAAGTTGTCGTGAGTACTGGAATTGGCCATCACAGCTCAAAACAAAAGGCTCTAAGATTGCACAGATGAAGGGGACTATGAACTGTTGTGTTCAGCCACACAACCTCTGTGTTGGGGGGGGGGGAGGCCTTTACTACTGCTCTTGCTCACCCCTCTTGCCCAGGCTAAATAAGGGGAGGACTGGGAGTGAGGAGGTAACCTGACAAGGGGATTGTTGTTCCTGAAGAGAGCCTATTTCTTCTACTTTTCTCTTTGTGAGGGGAAGAGCTCATGACTTTTTCTGAGGTTGAGAGAGAAAGGTCTCGTGAGAATCATGTGTAAAGATTGGACAAGTAATTGCTGTGGCATCCAACAGGCCCTTTTCCATCAAGTGTCCTTGTAAGTTGAGCATGATGCTCATCTTTTCTCTAGAAGGTATTGCATTACTGGACCATGTGGTACATGTATACAGTGGAATACTACTCAGCCATAAGGAAAGATGAAATACTGCCATTTGTGACAACATGGGGATCTTGAGACTATTATACTAAGCAAAATATATCAGACAGAAAAAGGTAAGAGCTATATCATTTCATCATATGTGTGATGTAAAATTGAAAGCAACAAATGAACAAATGATACAAACAAATAAAAAGTCATAGACACAGACAACAGGATGGTGGCTACCAGAGGGAAAGGCGAGTGGAGGGGTAGTGAAGGATAGAAGGTGTTGAGTGTATGGTGATGGAAAGAAATTTGATTGCAATATACAAATGATGTACCATAGAACTGTAAACTCAAAACCTATATAATTTTATTAACCAGTGTCACCCCAGGAAATTTGAAAAACATAAATTTAAAAAGGAAAAGTATCAAATGTAAAAATTTTTAAATTGAATTATTTTTCTATTTTTAAAATTAAATACTCAAAATTGTCTACTAAAATTAAAAGCAAATAGAAATCACAATTAATTATTATTAAACTTTTAAATCAAATTTGAACTAAGCTGAAAAAAATGGAAGTGTACCACTAGTGTTGTTACCCAGCCCTCAAAAGTATCGTTTGATAGTTGACTTATTCTACATCAGAGTTTAAAATTTCACTACAAAAATCTTTATTAAAGGTGGAATTTAAGAGAATATTTATACATGAATCTCTGAGCTTTTGAAATAAGGTTGTGAACTTTTCATATTTATAAATGCTTGCATTTACTAGAAAGCCAAGCTGCTTTAACAAAGAAATCCCAACATACGTGGCTTAAACAAGATAAAAGTTTATTTTTCTAATAAGCAACATTCCACCAGTAGGCAGGTTATTCCAAGTCAGATAAATGACTCTGCTCCATAAAGTAATTCAGAGATCCAGGTTCCTTTTCTCTTCTTTTTGGACTACTTTTAAGATGTTGTCTCTTTGCTTAAACTGGCCCACCACATCCACATCCACCTTCCAGCCCATAGGAAGGGGAAAAAATAAAGTGAAATAAGCCAGTCAGAGAAAGACAAGTACCATATGATTTCACTCACAGTGGAATGTAATGAACAAACTGAACTAATAAGCAAAATAAATACATTCATGGATAGCAAGCAGACTGACAACCATTTAGGAGGGATTAGAGAGAAACTGAAAAAAGAAAGAAAGAAAGAAAGTAGAGGGCAATTAATTACCTTTCTTTTAAGGAAGTGATCTGTAAGCTGCACATATCACCTGTGCTCATATCCCATCGGTCCATTATTGATATAGCCTTACCCAGATGCAAAAGACTGGGAAATGTCATCTCTACCTCAGTGGCTGTGTGCTCAGCTGAAAGTTTAGGATATTTTCATTAGTGAAATGAAGTACAGGAGACTGTAGATTTTGTTAAGATTAAAAGAATTAGTCGTGGAATATATTCTTGGAGAAAAACAGTGTTTTGTGATGTGAGGGGGTTCAACATTACTCTGCTATATTTTGGGTTCACATTGTTTGATCTAGGTAGGGCAACTGACAAGAACGTGGCTCATGTGCTACTAAGTCCTATTTCAACACCCGTATGAACCAGTTAACTTCAAGATTATGCATCACAGGCAGGGACAGCACTTTTTATCCTGACTCGCAAATGAATACCATGTGTGAATTCAGAGAAACCCCAAACAGGAACAATACAGGATGTCTTGAACAGCTACTGTGTGCCACACACTGTGGGAAAGAATCTGTGAATTTTAGGTGAGCCTTCGGAGGGTGCTGGGTGTAGTTAACCATATCCAGCAAGAGGCCCTTGTGGATGTGAGGACACTGGCCTCCAGTCAGCAGGAAGCTTCCTCTCTTACTAGGGAGCCAATCTGTTTTTAGGCTGCTTTTGTTATATGAAAACATTCTTGTGCTGAACCCAAATAAAATTCTTCTGTAATGCATCTCCTTGTCAGTCTGAGTCCTACCTGGGAGCTAGAAAGAGTAAGTTTATGTTCTGATGTGGCAACTCTTGACGTTTTTGAAGGAAGTTATGTGGATGTCTCTTCCCACACTCCTGCCACAGTGATAACCCCTGACATTTACTAAGTGCTCTTGCACTCCAGACACTGTTCTAAGCACCGTACACATATTAACTCAGGTAATTCTTACTAGGCTTATGAAGTAGGGGTCGTGTATCCCATTTCATAGATGAGGAAATTGAGGCACAGACAGGTTAAATAACTTGCCCAAACTTACACAGCAGATAAGTGGCATGTTCTGATTTGTCAGTGTTTCATTTATAATGTTGTTCTTAGACCACAGCACTGGTTGCTATGCTAGTTGCACTGTGCTCCACAATAGTGACTCTTCTATAACCCTTTTTCTGGATGCCATATTTATATGGATATAATCATCAGGGGAATTTTATTGCTGGGGAAAAAACATATTGCATTGGCAGCAGCTTAGCTAGTTGTCTTTGTATTCCAGAGACTATGCTCCTGAATTTAAGAGATTTGATGGGTTGACTGAAGGCAGGTTTCGCTTGGCAGCTGCATTCAATTTAGTATGATATCAAAGCTGTTGTGTTGGGTTGGCCAAAAATCTATTCAGTTTTTCCCGTAAAATAAGACACATTTTTTATTTTCACCAATAACTTTATTGATTTGGATATTTTGAGTAAGCCAGCTATCTCCTATGATTGGCTTCTAGTGGGTAGAGGCCAGAGGTGCTGCTAAATATCTTCCAGTGCATAAGACTGTCCCACAGCGAAGAATTATTTGGCCAAAATGTCAGTAGAACCAAGAAACTTAGAAAACCACTTTTTTAAAAAAAATTTTTATTTATTTTATCTTTAGAGGGGAAGGGGAGAGGGAGAGAAATATCAATTGTATGGTTGCCTCTCGTGTGTCCCCTGCTGGGAACTGGCCTGCAACCCAGGCATGTGCCCTGACTGGGAATCGAACCGTGATCCTTTGGTCCGCAGGCCTGTGCTCAATCCACTGAGCTACAACAGCCAGGGCAAAAAACCACTTTTGACATGTTCGATCAGTCACAGAACCTTCTCCATACACTGCACAAATCTTTTTTTGCATTTCAGTTGCATTTTTACCTTTCTTGAAATAATAAAGCATAATACACTGAAGATGTTGAATATTTTCTTCCATCTTCAATATTAAAATAGCTGCACAAAAATTTACCAATTTTGATAAGTTTTTAAAAAATGCACATTGGTATAATAGCTCTCCCAATACAATCTAACAAAATTGTTTTCAATGAAGTTAAAGACAACTAAGCACTACTAGAGAGCTATGGTACAGAAAAAACTAAATGAACTTTTTGGCCAACCCAATACTTGTCTTAAATAGAGAAACAATTTATAAAATAAAAAGCAGTTAAAAAGATTTTCTTAATAACTATGTGAGACAATGGAGATAAATTAAGGATTAAGAGAATGGCCAGACATTTCTAGAAGCAGGTACAAAATCCAAGAGGTAACAGTCTGCCATTAAAGGGGTTGGCCCTAGAATTTAAACCTTAATTCTCTGTGTATTAGCTTTGTGACATCAGGCAGTTTTCTTAATCTCTTTGACCCTCAGCTTCATTCATCATTGTAATAGAACAACCACTCATAGGATGGTTGGAAGGATTAAATGAGAGTTCACGTAGAGTGCTTAGCTAAGTAATTGGCACATAGTAGATGATCAGTAAATGTTAGTTATTATATTTGGAAATGAAAACAATAAAATCTTGGACTAGTTTTGAAGTCAGAATTATCAGGACTTTTCAGAGGTATAGGGGAATCAATAAGTAAAAATCTTAAGATTTTGATCCTGGAGTTCGTTGAATAGAGTGGTATCTTTGAGTGGTGGAGTAAAACCTGTTTTCTGGCTGCTGTGTATAACCCCATGGGGTTTGGGTGTGATGGGGACAGTCTAAAGTGATGGGGACAGTCTAAAGTGATGGGGACTCCAGTGTCTCTGCTTGGGTCTTTGGAGTTGTAGAGATTGGTCAACACTGGGTTTTCTCTGATTTCTTGCAGGATTTCAAAGAAAAATGGACAGAAACCTCCATTTTATTTGATATTGTCAGTAGTTAAAAAAAAAAAAAATATATATATATATATATATATATATAAAGCTTCCCATCCTTCCCCTAAAAGTTCTGTAAACTGCCCAGCAGTATTCCTGTCCTTTTTGCTGCTTCTTGACGACTAATTGTACAGTTTTTGCTAGAAGGTCAAGTTTGTGCAATGATGGTTTTCAACTTCCTCAAATTAGAGTGAAAGAATGAGCTGTATGCGAATTTAGTGTAACCCCATTTAATTCTGCAAGTGATTTTTAAATATTTACTGCATTTGATACAGTACTGTGTGCTTGGCTTTAATTGTTCTCTTGTCTAAAATCTCATCTTAATGAAAGTGTATAATGAGCCTCTTTTTTTCTCTTTCAAGTTGATTAAAATTTTAGAAAAAGGCCCCATAACAGCCACCTTGACACTAACTCAGCCTTAAAGGATACCTGACACTTGGTAAAGGTCTCTATTAGAAATAGCTTCCTCATTAATTTAGCTGAACTGATTTCACCTTACAATTAAACTAAATCTTCTTTTTCAAATTGAACAAAAGACCTCTCACAGCTAATTACTTAAGACTCTTTACTTTCCTCCTGGAATCAGGCTCATTCTGGAAAACTTGATGTAAAAAATGTGAATGATAAATTGACTAAGTATTTAAAAAGCCATGTCTGACTCAGGGCTTTTGTGTGTTTAGGTTTCTGTTTTCCTTCTTAGATTGCAAATTCCTTAAAAGCAAGAACTCTTTCAAATTGTTTGGTTTTGTGGGACTACAAAAGGAGAGAGTATAATGCTCTGTAAAGATGGGGGCCTTAAATAAATAAAGACCAATCTTGAAATAAATCCTTAAAATTAAGGAAAGGAGTGAACCATAAAATTGGCATCTATTACTCAATTTATTATGACTAATAGTATGATTCAGGGACAATGCTGTGTATTTTTTCTGCATCCTTTTTGACCAAGGCTACTGAGAATCTGAAGACCTCCTCCTGGTCTTCTGTCTCAGGTGTTGCCACCTGTCAGGGTGTTAGAGGTGAGGTGCAAGTCAGTGGGTGGAGGAGGATATAAATAATGTAACATTTTCTGCCTCTTTCTAAGGAAAATATCATTAGGTTTAAATATATCTTCCTTTATTATTATTATTTTTGGTACCATGTTTTTTAAAATTGAGATATAATTGACATATAACATTAATTACAGGCGTACAACAACATTATTCCATATATATATATATTGCAAAATAATTACCATACATGCTTACAGATTTTTTTCTTGTGAGAACTTTTAAGATTTACTCTTTTACCAACTTTCAAATTACAGTATTATTAACTGTGGTCACCATGCTGTATGTTACATCCCCAGGACTTATTTTGTAACTGGAAGTTTGTACTTTCGATCACCTTTACCCATTTTGCCTATCCCATAGTCCCCCATCTCTGGCAACCATCAGTTAAACATTTTTAAAAAAGGATTCTAGGTGAGCATCCTCTGTTTGCTCTTGGCGCTGCCAGTGCCTACCAGTGGAGACAGGGGTGTCTTCAAAAGAAGGGATTCTGGACTTCTGGCCAAGATGGAGGCGTAGGTGGACACACTGTGCCTCCTCTCACAACCAAAATTAAGGACAATAAATATTTAGAAATAAGGAAACAACCTGAACTGATAGAAAATGGAATTGTATGGAAGTCCAACAACCATTCATCCAGACCGGTAAGAGGGGCGGAGTCGCGGCAGGAAAAAGTGGAGGTGCGGACCCGGGAACTTGGGCAGCAGCAGCTGGCAGTTCCCAGGTGCCCAGGTGGCAGCTGGCAGACTCTGGGCACTGGGTGGCAACTGTGCAGACCCAGTGAGGCTGCACAAGGCGGCTGGTGACCAGGTGGTCCCACATTTCCACTCGAGCAGACAATCCAGGTGAAGGGGAATCGGCGGAAGGGACTAGAATCCAGAAGAGAGTGGAGCAGGCGCCATTGTTCCCCCTCAGACCCCGCCCCCACAGACAGCGTCACAACCTAGCGACTGGGCTGCCCTGCCCTGAGGAACACCTAAGGTTCCACTCCTCACTACATAACAGCTGCGACCAGACCAAAACCAAAACAAAACAAAACAAAAACCACCAAAAATGGCTCAAACCGGAGAACAAATCAAAGCTCCAGAGCCAATTCCTCTAAGCCGTGAAGAGATAGCCAACCTATTAGATGCACAGTTCAAAGCCCTGGTGATCAGGATGCTCACAGAATTGGTTGATTTTGCTCACAAATTAGATGAAAAATGAAGGCTACAATATGTGAAATGAAGGAAGATGCATGGGGAACCAATAGAGATGGGAGGAAAACTGGGACTCAAATCAATGGAGTGGACCAGAAGGAAGAAACAAACAACCAAACAGAAAACAAGGAAGAAACAAGAATTCAAAAAAACGAGGAAAGGCTTAGGAACCTCTAGGACATCTTTAAACGTCCCAACATCCGAATTATAGGTGTCCCAGAAGGGGAAGAAGAAGAGCAACAAGTGGAAAACTTATTGGAACAAAAAATAAAGGAGAACTTCCCCAATGTGGCAAAGGAAATAGACTACCAGGAAGTCCAAGAAGCTCAGAGAGTTCCAAAGAAGTTGGACCCAAGGAAGCACACACCAAGGCACATCATCATTTCATTAGCCAAGATTCAAATGAAGGAGAGAATTCTAGAAGCAGCAAGGGATAAGGGGACAGTCACCTACAAAGGAGTTCCCATCAGACTGTCAGCTGATTTCTCAAAAGAGACCTTCCAGGCAAGAAGGGGCTGGAAAGAAATATTTGAAGTCTTGAAAGGCAGGGACCTACATCCAAGATTGCTCTATCCAGTAAAGCTTTCATTTAGAATGGAAGGGAAGATCAAGTGCTTCTCAGAGAAGGTCAAGTTCAAGGAGTTCATCATCACCAAGCCCTTATTATATGAAATGTTAAAGGGACTTATCTAAGAAAAAGAAGATAAAAATATGACAGTAAAAAGACAGCAAACTCACAGTTGTTAACAACCACACCTAAAACAAAAGCAAACTAAGCCAACAACTAGAACAGGAACAGAACCACAGAAATGGAGATCATGTGGAGGGTTAGCAATAGGGGAGTGGGAGGAAGAGAGGGGGGAAAGGTACAGAGAATAAGTAGCATAGATGGTGGGTAGAAAATAGACGGGGAGGGCAAGAGTAGTGTGGGAAATGTAGAAGCTAAAGAACTTATGACACATGGACATGAACTAAAGGGGGGAATGTGGGTGGGAGGGGGTGTGCAGGATGGAGGGGAATGATGGGGGAGAAATGGGACAACTGTAATAGCATAATCAATAAAATATATTTTTAAAAAAGAAGGGATTCTGCAGAGCTTGGAGCATGGATACAGACCTCAAAAAAAAAAAATAAAAAGAAAATAAAAAAGATTCTACATATAAGTGAGTTCAGACATTATTTATCTTTCTTTGTCTGACTAATTTCATTTAGCAAAATGCCCTGAAGGTCCATCCATGCTGTCTCAACACAAAATTTATTCTTGTGTTGATACATCTTGTATACTTATTTATTAATTATATATTATTTTCCATATGAACAATTATAAACCTTTTGCTCCACCTTGTACCTGTATATGTGTGTGTATGTATGTGTATTTATGTGTGTGTATATATGTATATGTGTGCATGTGTGTGTATAACATCTTCTTTATCCACTTCTTTACCCATGGACACTTAGACTGTTTCAATGTCTTGGCTACTGTTAATGATGATGCAATGAACATGGGGGTACAGATATTTTTTTGAGTTAGTGTTTTTGTTTCCTTCTGATAAATGCTCAGAAGTGGAATTGCTGGATCCACAGCTTCCTTTATTAAGGCATCCTGAAAGAACTGGAATTTGGCTGGAATTCTTGTGAAAACCAACCGTGCATTCAATCTGAAGTGTTGGAATAAAAACTTCAGATAATATATTGCATCTGAATGAAAATGGGCCAGCTCTAGCCAATGCCCCACACCCCCAAATGAACTTAATTGAGGAGCCAATGATCCTGGAAGCTTAAGGGCTGTAAGCCCTTGTGGTAGAACATATAGGTAGTATTCTAAGCTTATCAGTTATTACCTTGATTTTTACAAGAAGGAAATAATTAGAATCTATTCATAAACATGGGATATTGCAGTGTCCTTTGTTTGTTTCATATTAGTCTCATTTTACAAACCCTGAAGAGAGGGAACACATTTTAGACTTTTTGTGTTCTCTATAGCTCCTACTAAGTGTTAGCCACATGCCTGATTTATTTCTCTCCCCAAAGTAATTCAAGATGACTATTCTCTTCCATATTCCCGAAAGGATCCTTGACCTGAGTTTATGCGGCCTACCATTGCCAGGTTCACCTTACCTACTAGGAACTGAAATCTGGACAGGGAAGAAGACACGGATTTGAGAATTAGATCTGGAATTCTGGAATCTCAGCTTTTCTACTTACTAACTGTATGATTATCAGCAAGTTTAAAAATTTTTCTGAGCCACAGTTTCTTCATTGATAAGATGGGAATTCTGATGCTTGTCCTGAAAGTTTGATGTAACCTGGAGGTGAGGAAAACAATCAATCTATGCAGATGTATTTAAGATGTATTTTAGGCTGTATTCCTAAAAAAGAGAGGACATGATAACTCATTTAACTAGCAGCTTCTCTGATAAAAATACTTACTGTTCATTGGGTAGTAATGGCAAATATATAATTCTACAACAATTTTTATGTTTATATTGTTTTATGTTTATATTGTTTAATATATTATGTTTATATTCACAGTTTATGTACTTTCTCAGCAGCTGTGGTCAATACTTTCCTTCTGAGTGGCTTTTCACCCAGCCTCACAACAGCAGTGTACTAGTGTCATAAGAAGTAGCCCTATTGGTTGCCACTATCTCTTAATCAAATCACGTGTGTCATTCATGCAGTTAAATTATTCTTCTGTTATCTTAAGATGCTTTGCCCATAATGGGTTATGTTAAAGTGTGTGAATATGGGCCATGTCTGGCATCTGAGCCCTGTTGTCTACCTACACCTAGTTCTGTGAGATCCAACTAACAAAAAATGTTAACTCTTTAGGTAATTGTATGTAGAGGAATTTCTTAGTTATGACAGATACTACTCTTTCGTTCAAATATTAAAAATTGAGTTGATATATAATGATACATATGTCAAGGCAGGGAAGGATGTGGGCCTTGTGTCTCATTATTTAATGTTTCATATTATTAAATCTTTAAATGTATGCTTAATATCTCTGCTCTGGAGCCAAGGCCATTGAAATTTGACTCTGCTAACAGCCTTTTTGGCAATGCTCATCAATTTTTTTTTTTTATGCTATAATACATTTGGTAAAGTTACTTTTAATGATTGATTCACTCATTTGTTCATTGATGTTTCTGTTATTTGTGACAAGACTAACTTTGTAATATAGAAATTCCAAGATGAGAAAGAAACACTTCATACCCAATATATTAAAACTATAATCACAGAGAGAAAAAAGGTACCGTAAAAGAAATACAGATCTGAGCTTCAAGCTAATTGCTTGAAAATGCTCACTGAATGAATAAATGTATCCAAGCCTGTATATCTCTTTTGCTGGGTATTTCCACACCCCCAGATTTGTCCCTTTCTGTGTCCCCTGTCTCATGAATAGCACCACCATTCTCCCTCCCCACTCCAGTTACTATTACCAGCAACCTGAGCATCTTCTTTGGCTCCTTCTTCTCACTCCCATCACATTCAGTTTATTGTTTTGTTCTCTTGGTCTTATCTCCTGAATAGTTCTCACGGCTACTCTAGGATAATTCTGTGCCTGACTTCTATCACATGGCATCTTCCTAGCTGGCTTTCTGCCTCCAACCACCTTCTTTTTTCTAACCCATTCTTCAGAATAGTAGCTGATGTCTTCTAAAAGGCAATTCTAATTGTATTATTTTCCTGCTGAAAACTTTTTGATGACTTCCCCCTGCCCGAGGAATAAATTGCAGATACCTTCCCATGGTTCAGGGGACCCAGTACAATGTGGACCCTGCTTATCTTTCTAGCTCCTCTCCTACCACCTCCTCCCATTCACAATCCATTCTGTGAGTTGGCACTATATAGAAAGCAGAGTGCCCTGCCCGTAGAGCCTCAGTATATGTTAAGTATTCTTCTTATTCTTGATGTGCCTTCCATGAAAGTGGGATGGCTAGAAAATAAGATTTTAGGAGCATTACATAGTTGAAAGGGAGAGAAGTTGACAGTTCACAAGAGGATATAATAAAATAATCTAAATGCTGGTAACTAAATGGATAATGGATACCATGATAGAGATTAAGAAATTATTAAGCTCATTAAATTTTTGAAAAACATTGTTTTGGGAATTGATTTTTGAAAAACAGTTCAGTGTAGCATACAAAAAAAGGACTTTGTTGCATCTTAAGTTTATTGCTTCCTGAGATTATGATCTAGTTTAGAAAAGTCACCATATATTCACTTTTCAAGGTTTGCATTGTTTTTCAAAGTCTCTCAAATGGTCATGGCACTGTTGCCAAGTGTTTACTTGGCGACAGAATTTCCTTAAATTGTGATTTGTAGTCAATGGAATGTGATGACTCACAGAGAATGTAACTGTTTTGCTTATTGATCTTTACCTTCATGGGGTCAAAAGTATGTTTGTATTACTCTTACATTAGCAAATGTGTTTGTGTATAAGGGAAGAAATAAATTTAATTTAGCTAATATTTTGTGTCTAGAATAACAATACTTTATCAACTTGAGACTGAATCACTTAATCAAAGTTTTCATGCTTTAGAGATGAATAAGGAAAAGTTTGTCAGTGCTGTTATAATTCCATTAGTTTAGAGTTAATAGATCTTTTGAAAATATCAATATCTCAGTGATGTTGATTTATTTAATGAAACCTTTTGCAAGAGATTGATTAGCTTGTCTGATAATTATTGTCTAATCTTCAAAAAGTATAAATATTTCATAAAGGATTTTCTTATATTGTTGAGATGTTTTAATTATCAAATTTACCTTTAAATTCAAAACTTAAAGAAACTGACAATAAAAAGAAATTCAAAACATTTTATTTAGTGCCTTTGAATTTTTTGCTAGTTCAATATATGTGTTTGATTAAGTAGAATTGTTATCTAGCATTGGATTTAAAAATTCTTATGTCAAGTATAGATTTTGGAAAAACATTCAGTAATGGTAATTTGGAAGTTTAGAATAAATCTGTTAAAACTTCTCATAGCTTTGCTATGTCAAGGAAACTTTTATAGAAGTATCCACATAGTGATGTGAAATGCACTTGTATGGGCAAAAATCGATTGCTGTGATTACTTTTATAATTGTGTACATATAACATAATTGAATATTCTAATTACTGCTATTTGGATAAAAACAAATACTAAAAGCTATTATGCTTCCTTAAGAAGCATATTAAGAACAGATGGAAACAGAGTGTCTTTAACTGTCTTCAAACAATTCTACGAATGGTTACCACTTTCTTTCAAAAGTTAGGAATCCTTTTAAATCTATTAGTTCTTTTCATAGCCTGCCAGTCGATTGTGTAATTGCATGCCATTTGCCACAAAGCATGATTTATGATGCTATTGTTACAGGGTGCTTACTAAATAAAAGAATGAAATGGAGTATACTTTTCCATTTAATAGTGTAGTTAATAGCAAAAGTACTGTAGGAAGGGTTGTCATAAAATGCAGGAAGCCCAGTTAAATTTGCATTTCAGGTAAACAACACATAATTTTTTAGTATAAAAGTATGTCTTATGCAAAAATTATTCATTGTTTTTCTGTAATGCAAATTTAACTGGGCATCCTGTATTTTTATTTGTTGAAACTATCAACCCTAGCTGTAGGTGGTTGGGTAAAATATGAGTCACAGTAAGGGAACAGATTTACTGATGGAACAGAATTTTTCCTTAAAATTCCTCCAGAATCAAATAAAGACTGTCTTGGTCACCCAGCCTCTAAGTCAACCCGGAGCTTTGATTTAGACCCAGGGAGTTGGCCTCAGAAGCCATGCTTGGTCACTACACTTGTATACTGGTGTTTGTGTTAGTGAACTTGAAAGGTCCTAATGGTCTACAGTATTTCATCCTGTATTATATTAAGGTTTTGCATCATTGATGTCATTAAAATACATCCTTTATTTTACAGTAAGAAAATAACAATTAATAAATTGAACAATTTCTAAGGTTAGTTTTTTTTGACTTGAGAACTTGCAAAAAATATGTAGGTTTTTGCTGTTCTATTTTAAGTAGTGTTCATTAGTTTAACCAAATGTTTTTGTTTGCTGCATGATTAATAGTGCTTTGCTTTTAATTTTCTTCTTAAGACTGAATTACTGTGTTTGCACCATGCAACTGGGAGGCTGCCATGATTTGGAGCTGCACACTGCTCTGCTTGTTTCTTTAGCTTGGCTGGCCTCTGACTCTTCTGCTGTAGCCATCCATCATCCAGTGCTCTCTCCATGGATAGGACACATTTTTTTTTCCCCATGAGTGACAGTGGTTGCTTTTTATGACTTAGCCCTCATTAATAATTAGGCAGGTACCACATATGAGATTTTGCAATAATTCATGATCTGCATCTATTCATTTATAAATATAAATGCATAAAATCTAACAGTCACAAAAGACTTGAAACTGAAACCTCTTAAATACAAAGATGAAAACATTGCAGGCTATGATAGTTAAAAATAAGCTCTTGAGAATGGTTGAAATGACTTGGCATGAGATATATTTTAAAATATTTTTTCTACTCAAATGAAACCTTTCCTTATAGGGACACTGAATAGTAATAGTCAATTTAGAATATTGAAGCATAAAGAAGGACATGCTGATTAAATAATGGAAAAACAAACCAGGAACTATTTAGAAAATGATAAGGGCTTATTTACTAATTAATTAACTTAAGCATACTAATATTGTACTATAGCAGTAAATGAACTAATGTCTGCAAGAGTTTTTTTTCCCTTGGTCCACATTTTATATTTAAAACAAACCTGTGAAAGAAGCTAATGAGATTCTAATGAGCAATATAAAAAGTATCAATCACAGTGATATAATAGTTGTATTTAAAAATGTTTATCATTGTTTCAGTCTGCAGCTTCAGAACATCTTGAAATTTCCCAGTATGAAAATCATATAACTGAAATATCTTTGATTTTAAAGCTTTTGAGCTGTACAGGGGTGGACAAAAGTAGGTTTACAGTTGTTTGTATAATACAAACATTATATGAAAATAATGCAATAATAAATAATAACACAAGAATATACTGTTTCATGTACTCACAACTATAAACCTATCTTTGCCTACTCCTGTATATTAAAATGATAGAGTTTGTAGAAAAACAACACAATGGGTATGATGTTGAATGCTATTTTTTTATTATGCCAAAATACATAACAAATTCACCATTTTAGTCACTTCAAATCGTATAGCTTAATGACATTAAGTATATTCGCATTATTGTAAAATCATTACCACTATTCATTTCCAGAACTTTTTTATCAGTTCAAACTGAAACTCTTTACCCATTAAACAACAACTCCCTTCCCTCTTCCCTCCTTCCCCTAGCCCCTGGCAACCACTATTCTACTTTCTGTCTCTGTAAATTCATGAAGGCCGTTTTGAAAAAAGTTTGTTTATTTTTTTTAGCGAAAGGGGAAGGGAGGGAGAAAGAGAGGGAGAGAAACATCAGTGTGAGAAAGAAACATTGGTCTGCGGAAACCTGCAACCGAGGCACGTGCCCTGACCTTTCCCTTTGCAGGACAGTGCTCGACCAGCTGTGCCACGCCGGGCAGGGCTGTGGAGGCCATCTTACACAGTGTTGGGCACTGATACCCCGTCTCAGTAGGAACACCAGAGATGAGAAGAATCTCGTACTGGAGTCAAATTCTTTGGGCCTTTTCCAGTTTGTAATCTGGACTAAATTATGTCTTCTCTGAGCATCAGTCTCCTCACCTCTTAAATGGGTCCAGTACATTATTGTGCTATTGAGAGGATAAGATAATGTATGTAAACATCTGGCTTATAATAGGCACTCAAATAATATCGTTGTATAGAATGTTTTCATGTTTTTTCAGTTAGAAATATTTTAAATGACTTCTATAGGAGGACCCAGTTAAAAAAAGTTAATATTAAGGTATTGTGGACTCAAATCCTTGTAATTCCCAGATGTTTTACAATATGTTACAAATGACATTTTTTAATCTTGGAAAGTATAAATAGCAAATGATTGTATTTTAGAAACCAAAGTCTCACTTTAAATTTTTTTTATTTTTTAGAGAGAAAAGGGAGGGAGAAAGAGAGGGAGAGAAGCATCAATGTGAGAGAGAAACATTGATTGGTTGCCTCTCATATGTGCCCCAACCAAGGACCAAACCCCCCCAGGTGCGGGTTCTGACTGGGAATTGAAACTTTTGCCTTGGGGGATGACACCCTACCAAGTGAGGCACACCAGTCAGGGCACAAGCCAAAGTTTTAAACAGTGTTTTGATATACTTGAATAATAAAATATTTAGCTATTGCCAGTAAAAAAGTAAATAGTGACTTAACTTGGTTGTGGATTTTATTTTTGATCAGTTTTTAAAAAATCATTAGTTACTTTTCATAGTCAAATGATCTTGTTTGCAAATAAACCATGTTCTTTCATGCAACTCATTTTTTTGTCACTTTCATCTTGCATCATATGTAGAGAAAAAAAGGAGGTATAACATAAGTTGGTCAAAATTTTGTTAACTCTGGTTAGGATTTATAAAACAGGTCTTCTGTATCACAGGAATCAGAGCATGTCAGAACACCGAGATAATCAAGTTGTACAAATTTTGTTAAATTCCTATATTGTTAAGTTATATATTTAACTATTTTTGATTTATCCATTGACAAATATTAACTGAGTATTTTCTTATTGTAAAGTATTAGGAATTTTAAAAAGTCCAAATTATGGTCTCTTCCCTCAGAGTTTACAGTCCCCTTGAAAAGGGAGGCCACCTGTGCATTGGAGTTTCAAGTTGCAGTTCAGTTGGTTCAGTGGCATGAGTTTTGAGAGAAAAAAGGCAATTTAAGCTATAGCCATATTGTATCTGAGAAGATGGGATGTCCTAATTTCAGTGAGGCCATGGGCCTCAGGACAGAAGTTGTAGGTGGAATTAGCTACATAAAGGGCTTCATACACATTAATGAAAAAAGAAGTATGTTGGCACAATTTGTCAATCTTACTCCCTAAACAGTAAGTATCTTAGAAATGTTTGACAAAAAGATCAAGTTTAATCATAGTTTTCAGTTACCTCTCTCCGTAGCCTTTACTTACTTAGGGATTTTCTTAAAATCATTGGTTTCCTATCTATGTTTGAAGGGCATCAGGAATATTTGAGGATTGTACCTCAAGCCCAGTCTACATCAGGCCACACATCTTTGCTACTTCCTCCAGACAGATGGATACCAAAAACCCAATTTGCTTGAATTAAGGGTGGGAATTGAAGGATAAGGGATGGAGAGCAGGCATTGAGTGGGGTGGATAGAAAGGCTGTCCAAAGCATGGATTATTGAATCAACTAAGTTGGTGGAGACTTTTAATACACAAAGTTAGATGACAACATTATTAGCAAAAATTAGATTTTGGGAAAAACTTTTGGGACTTTATTCCAAAAGCTATGTCAGTCCTTAATTATCATAAAAATCACTTGGTCCATGTTGAAATGGAAGGAAACATGCATCCTAATTTGATATTATATAATTTAGCAACACCAGAGAAAGGAAAATAATATTTGTGTGAAGTTGGGCGTTTCTTCTTCCAACTGCTTTTTTCAAAGGTTGTTATAACCTGTGATTTTTTGCAAAGAACAAAATATAAACTAAATTTAGCTATGCATTTAAGGATTCTTATATTCTCAAATTTTTACATGATATATAAGGTTTCTTTCTTCAGTAGTTGAAATTGGCAGGTAGAGTTAAAGATAAAATATGTAGCACCAAAACTGGTCTTGAAGGAGGTAGCATGTTTTTGAAGAAGCCCACCCTAGGGGCTATGGGTTTGTTTGAGTTCTGCTCCTACTCTTCATGCTGGCCAATCATCTTTCAGAGTTTTAGTTTCTCTTTGGCTTTCTCTTTCAGGAGATCACATTTGATAAATAGGGTTTTTTTTTTCTCACTTAGATAGGAGGGACCATGTGAAGAGTTTTAGCTTCTCCAAAGACAAGCACTTAACCAACTAATGAATCATCAGAGTCTTAATGCTTTTCATTGTTAATATTCAAATTTTACTTTATAGTGGCAGAAAAATCTGGATAGTGGTTATTTTCTCAGTTTAAGTGTTGGGAAAGGATAAAGTTGAGTTTTTTAAATATATTTTATTGATTATGCTATTACAGTTGTTCCATTTCTCTCCCATCATTTCCCTCCACCCTGCACACCCCCTCCCGCCCACATGCCCCCCCTTTAGTTCATGTCCATGTGTCATAAGTTCTTTAGCTTCTACGTTTCCCACACTACTCTTGCCCTCCCCCTGTCTATTTTCTACCCACCATCTATGCTACTTATTCTCTGTACCTTTTCCTCCTCTCTCCTCCTCCCACTCCCCTGTTGCTAACCCTCCATATGATCTCCATTTCTGTGGTTCTGTTCCTGTTCTAGATGTTTGCCTAGTTTGCTTTTGTTTTAGGTGTGGTTGTTAATAACTGTGAGTTTGCTGTCTTTTTACTGTCATATTTTTTATCTTCTTTTTCTTAGATAAGTCCCTTTAACATTTCATATAATAAGGGCTTGATAGTGATGAACTCCTTTAACTTGACCTTATCTGAGAAGCACTTGATCTTCCCTTCCATTCTAAATGAAAGCTTTACTGGATAGGGCAATCTTGGATGTAGGTCCTTGACTTTCATGATTTGGAATACTACTTTCCAGCCCCTTCTTGCCTGGAAGGTCTCTTTTGAGAAATCAGCTGACAGTCTGATGGGAACTCCTTTGTAGGTGACTATCCCCTTATCCCTTGCTGCTTCTAGAATTCTCTCCTCCATTTGAATCTTGGCTAATGTAATGATGATGTGCCTTGGTGTGTTTCTCCTTGGGTCCAACTTCTTTGGGACTCTCTGAGCTTCCTGGACTTCCTGGTAGTCTATTTTCTTTGCCACATTGGGGAAGTTCTCCTTTATTATTTGTTGAAATAAGTTTTCCACTTGTTGCTCTTCTTCTTCCCCTTCTGGTACCCCTAAAATTCGGATGTTGGGATGTTTAAAGATGTCTTGGAGGTTCCTAAGCCTCTCTCATTTTTTTGAATTCTTGTTTCTTCCTTGTTTTCTGTTTGGTTGTTTGTTTCTTCCTTCTGGTCCACTCCATTGATTTGAGTCCCAGTTTTCCTCCCATCTCTATTGGTTCCCTGTGCATTTTTCTTCATTTCACTTATTGTAGCCTTCATTTTTTCATCTAATTTGTGAGCAAAATCAACCAATTCTGTGAGCATCCTGATCACCAGGGCTTTGAACTGTGCATCAGGTAGGTTGGCTATCTCTTCACGGCTTAGAGGAATTGGCTCTGGAGATTTGATTTGTTCTCCAGTTTGAGCCTTTTTTTTTTTTTGGTTTTGTCGCAGCTGTTATGTAGTGAGGGGTGGAGCCTTAGGTGTTCCCCAGGGCGGTGCAACGCAGTTGCTGGGTAGTGATGCTGTATGTGGGGGCGGTGTCTGAGAGGGAACAGTGGCGCTTGCTCTGCTGTCTCTGGGATTCCAGTCCCTTCTGCCACTTCCCCTTTGCTTGGATTATCTGTGCGTGAATGTGGGACCACCTGGTCAGCCAGCCGCCTTGAGCGGCCTCACTGGGTCTTCACAGTTGCCACCCCATGCCCGGGGTCCGCTAGCCACCACCTGCGTGCCTGGGGTCTGCTAGCTGCTCCCTGTGCGCCAGGTGTCTGCTAGCCGCTGCTGCCTGCGTGCCCAGGTCTGCACCTCCATTTCTTCCTGCCGTGACTTCGCCCCTCTTACCGGTCTGGATGAATGGCTGTTGGACTTCCGTTCAGTTCAATTTTCTATCAGTTCTGGTTTCTAAATATTTGTTTTCTTGTTTCTAAATATTTGTTGTCCTTAATTTTGGTTGTGAGAGGAGGCACAGTGTGTCCACCTACACCTCCATCTTGGCCAGAAGTCCTAAAGTTGAGATTTTTAGCAAATGAATGCCTTTCTAACTTGAGAAGTATTGAATCACAAAGAACACGAGAATGCTTTTAGTTTCTTTTAGAAAAAAATTTGTCAATTGAAAAAGTCTTAAACAGCCTTCTGTTTACGCTAGGTATTTCTATACCATTAGGACCTAAGTCTGGGAACACTATTGAAAGAAAGTATAAACATATACATCACAGAATGAAATTTGGCTTAATAGGGTGAGCAGCAGTGGAGCTTCTACTGGGTACCCTTGCTGTTTTCTAGGGGGAGATAGCGCTGGCAGTAGAGGAAGTGACTTGGTTCTACATGGATATGTCAGTAACATGGCCAGAGTTGACCAGATCCTGTTCACAGTGAGGCCAAGGGTTCAATGATAATTTGACCCCTCAATGATTTTCTCCCTGATTTATCTAATGAGGCCACTTTAGGAATTCTCTTGAAAACTTACTTTATCTTGGAAATATGACTAGTAAAATTGTAAATATGAACAATCCATTGTTTTAGTGCATATGGATTTAAGTGGAATACTATTCAATGGAACAGTTATTCAGGTATTGCCTTATGTATCTACTGTATACAGTTTTTGAACCCCTAATGCAGTTGTTAACTTTTATAAAAGAAAAATTTAATATCATGTTATTTTTCTTATATCTACTTTTGAACAGCCATTGTTTTCAGCACTACCCTAAACATTTAAAAAGAAAAGCATTTCACAAATGCAAGATTTATTATTTAACATCTTCCTGTCAACAGTGTAAGGGTAGTTTTAGTTAAAAAGTGTTGAAAACAGACTTTTGGCCAAGATGGAGGCATAGGTAGACATGCTGTACCTCCTTGTAAAACTATAAGAGGTATTACAACTAACCTCAAAACAAAATACAACCAGAACTTCCAGAAAAATCAAGCTGTATAGAAGTCCAACAACCAAGGATTTAAAGAAATATTCATCTAGTCCAGTAGGAGGGGAAGAGCCAGGGAAGGGAGAATGTGGTGTGGTGATGATGAGGCAGTGGTGGTGGTGGCTGGTGGAAGGGGTAGTCCCACATACATGTGTGGTGAATAAGAACTGGAAGGGACACCTGGGGAGCGAGGCATTCCAAGCCCAGGCCAGACCATGCAGCCCAGGATTCCAGCACTGGGAAAATAAAGCTTCATGACTTCTGGCTGTAAAATCCACTGGGGGTTGGGGTGGCAGAAGAAACTGCTGGTCTCTCGGGGAAATCCGTTTAAAGGATGCATGCAGCCCTGGAATGTTTGCAAACCCCCCATTCAGCACCAGAGCAGCAGCTAGAAGGGCACCAGACACATACAGGAAGTGGGAGAAGTGATTGGAAATGGGGTGAGACTGGAGCAAGTGGTATTGTTCCTTTTCCCACTGCTCCCCCACATACACTGCCACAAAGTGGTGAAGTGGGTCGCCCCACCCTGGTGAATATCTAAGGCTCTACCCCTTGCAATGTAACAGGTGCACCAAAATAGGGAGTCAAAGCAGTCCTATCTAATACACAGAAACAAACACAGGGAGGGTGCCACATTGAGGAGACAAATAAATATGGCCCAAATGAAAGAACAGATCAAAATTCCAGGAAACTAACTAAGGGAAACAGATAGCCAACCTGTCAGAGGCAGAGTTCGAAACACTGTAGATAAGGATGCTTAGAGATCATTGAGTATGAACAACACGTAAGGGAAGAAATGAAGCCTACACTAAGGGAAATGAAAAATCCACAGGGGACCAACAGTGAAGGGAAGGAAGCCAGAGTTCAAATCAATGATTTGGAACATAAGGGAGAAATAAACAGTCAACCAGTACAGAATGAAGAAACAAGAATTCCGAAAAACAAAAAGAATAAGAAGCCCCCAGGATATCTCCAAACGTGCCAACATCTGAATCATACAGATGCCAGAAAGAGAAGAGGAAGAGCAAGAAACTGAAAACTTAGTTGAAAAAATGATGAAAGAAAACTTCCCTAATTTGGTGAAGAGAATAGACATACAAGTCCAGGAAGCACAGAGAATGCCAAAGAAGATGGATGTAAAGAGTACCACACCAAGACAAATCGTAATTACAAGGCCAAAGGAGAGAATCTTAAAAGCAGCAAGAGAAAAGAAGAGAGTTACCTACAAAGAAGTCCCCATAAGATTATCAGCCTATTTCTCAAAAGAAACTGCAGGCAAGAAGGGGCTAGCAAGAAGTATTCAAAGTAATGAAAAGCAAGGACCTACAATCAAGATTACTCTATCCAGCAAAGCTATCATTTGGAATTGAAGGGCAGATAAAGTGCTTCCCAGACAATGTAAAGCTAAGGGAGTTCATTATCACCAAGCCCTTTATATACAAAATGTTAAAGGGACTTATTTAGGAAAAAAAGAAGATCAAAACTATGAATAGTAAAATGACAACAAACTCACAACTGTCAACAGCTGAATCTAAAAAAAGAAAACAAAAACAAACTAAGCAATCAATAGAACAGAAATGGAGAGCACATGGAGGGTTATCAGCTGGGAGGGGGAAGGGAGAGAATGGGGGAAAAGGTGCAGGGATTAAGAAGCATAATCGGTAGATACAAAATAGACATGGAGATGTTAAGAACAGTATAGGAAATGGAGAAGCCAAAGAACTTATATGCATGACCCATGCACATGAACTAAGGGGGAAGTTGCTGGAGGGAAGGTGGGTACCAGGCAGAGGGGACAAAGGGGGAAAAATTGGGACAACTGTAATAGCATAATCAATAAAATATACTTAGAAAAACTTTGAAAACAAACTATAGAAATAGTCCAGCCTCATAGTTCATGTCAAATAAATTTATAGTGTAAATAATATTTCTAACAGGCTGTCTTAATATGAAATGCAAGAATATAATGTTTTAGGGAGTAAAATATTGTTTAAAGAAACAGGTTTTGTATTTCATATCTCTAGAGAGTACTTTAAGCCAGTTAAAGTATTAAGAAAAATTTATCCATATTTTGTTTTTAAAAATTGCATTAGTAGTTCCAAAGCTGCACTTTCATTTATTTTGTGGTTTTAACCTTTGGAGAGCACAGATACCTATTAGAGATGAATTCTAGGAAAATAAATGTAAACAGAAACTCAGTCTGAATTTATTTTTCTTCTCTGCAAGAACTGCTTAAATGTGGCAGTAGAAGACTGTTCTCTTGTCTACAATGTATTGTAGTAGAAAATGTAAGGTCATCTTCAATACAAAAGATTCTGGATTTCTAAGGAAAGAATATATCTTAAAAAGGATAAATGAAATATTTGACTAAAAGGAAAATTTTCTTATTTCACCCTTAAACTTGGCAGTTTTTCTGAAACAGCGCTTGATACTTTGGGAGAAATTAAAGATAATTCAGTTTACCTTCTTTGGAAGAACTTTTGCACCCAATTTACATTGCCCATGTTGGTTCAGCAAAGGACTTCAGAGGTTTTGTGAAAATTCACTGGTTGATTAAAATGCAAATAGCAACCTTTGGTGAAAAAGTAATTTCAATTTTGTCAGATTTGCAGATCTGTTGATATACATCATAGGTGAGATAAAATATGTTTTCAAATTTGAGTTTTTATGTAGACTTGTTCACTAACTTCTGTTTGCTTACTGAAGTTCACTCTTTCCAGCTCCTTTGCTTTGTATATTGTGGGGAGACTGAGAGTGGCTGAGTAAGAGATTTTGGCACAGCTAATACTGCTCGATTTTATTTTCAACAAGTTCTGATAAACAGGAGAGTCCCACTCACAGCACCTTCTTCTACAGAAATAGGATGCATAAACTCTCCTAAAATAAACAGAAGGATAGGATAGAAGAAGTCTTGGTCTCTGGGTCCAAAGAATATTTGTTTATCTCCTGATTATTTTATCTTACTTTTATCTTTCTATCTATACATCCATCTAGATCTAGTTTGGATAAATAATCTCTTATCCTGTTCAGTGCAAGGCAGATACTAGGTGGGTGAATGTTGCGTGCTGTGCGAATAGGCTATAGTAGAGTAACCAGCTATTTGATCTCATTGCTGTGCTTTCACATTGGAATCTTGTAATATTTGTAGAGTTTCCATAAGATAAAAAATCAACACATAGGGAAAAAATGAGTCAGGAGCTCTGAATTCCTTCCTTTGAGGAATAGAGTATAATTTTGTCAGGACAATGACAAATATGTACAAGATGGAGGCCTCACGATCTTAAGAATCTAACAATTACCTCCAGTAAAGAATTTGAGATAATTAGGATAAAAGATAAAATATTTTATGATGCACAAGTGGTCAGTAATTTATAAAATAATTATTTCCTAACGTAATTTGAGATAGGTAAGAAAGAGGTAGTACAAACATTTAGGGTAAGAAAGACAAGTCCTGCAAATAAAGTGATTTGACAGTAAACGTTGGCAAGGCAGAGCCGTATATAGATGATAGAGCTCCTAGGATGTTTTATGGGTTTAATATAATGATGATGAAAAATAGGTCCCGTTTTTTCAAGAAGGATATGGAAAGCTGCGCGGTTGTACTGCTGGTCTGAGGCATATGGTTCTTTTCCACATTTTATGACCATGAAGTTGTGGGCTGGGGCATTGAGCGAATGTGTGTGTGTTCTTTGGTTTGCACGAATGGTATGTACTTGGAATTCTCAAAATAGAGCTCCAGTTTATTTTCTCAGTAGTCACAGTGCGAAAAGCTACATTTCTTAAACATGGTCTGAAAACGGTGGGAGAGCAGTGTTTACTGTAGAACCTGTGATTGTCTGCAAGCATGAACATAAATATGTTTTCATTCCTGAGCCCAGGGGGATAATCTCATTATTATACCTGAGCACCATTTGAGTCAGTTTATTTCTTAATGCTTGCTTTAATGTGGTAAAAATAAACATGAAAAAAGTTAAACAATGTAATAGAGTATATCATGAACAGTAAGCCCCAGTTCCTAGGGGTCTTTCACACAATGGATATTTTTATCTTGATAGTGAGAAGGGCTTTTACTTTACCTCTAGAAGATGCAAAGGTGACTATAATTCCCCACCTATACAGTCAGCAAATGATCTTTAACTTCTCTTTCCAAGGTGACTTTGAAACATGAGTTTTGAAGAGCTGAATTAAGCACTTGACCTAAAAGACATAGATACTTGGATTTCTGTGAAGACATGTTTTTGCTGATTCTGACATTCAGAAGAACTGAAATTAATAGCTTTAATCTTCATGCTAAAACATGGGAGCTTAATGCTTTGGCTGTAATTATGATTTTATGTTGTATTCTGAATCATGCAAGAGAAAATATTCAAGCATTTTAGAGCATCAGAAAACTTCTCACTCTCACGGCTGTCTCCCATTTTATTTGTGCTCAAATGACAGCTGCATATAAGATAGTGGAAAAGTTGCTAGTATCTATTTTAGAATAAGCTTTCATATACAGCTTCAAACACCTTTGTGGTTTGGCTTGTATTTTGACAGTTGCTAAGTAGCTTGACTCAGAGAGTACAGCTGTGTAATTTAAGATGATTTTTCCTATCCCACTCTCTAAAGAGAGCTAAATGAAATAAAACTATAATGAGAGTTTTGAGGTATTAAAATTAACCAAACTACTTAGAATCTGTACGGCAGAATGAAATGAATGAATGTTGACTAGCACATAGGTACTAAAGTATGAGTATAGCAGCATATTTAAGTCAGATGAAAGCAGGTGGGCTCAGTGTGAATAGATGAACTGGAATTTCGGAACCGCTTCATTGAAAAGAAAACACCGGGTTTGGGAGCACGCAGACCTCTTGGCACAGGTGAGTGTTTGGCACTCATCCACTGAATTCCAGCGCGAACATGCTGTTTATCATGAAGAACCAAGGAGACTAAGATTTCTGAAAAGAAAGTAGAAGAAAATGTAGAACTCCAACTTACCTGGTCAGGTGGGAACACTTTAGGATTTGAAACTTATAAATGTATTCTTGTAAAAGAGGAAATAAGGATAGTTTACTGAAGTTTTCTTATCCTGAAAGTTTTTCTTGTTGATTTTTCTGCAGACAAGGACTAGGCAGAATATGTTTGATATAAATGTGGACGGTCATTTGATAAGAGTGTATGGACTGCTATAGGAGAACACTTCACAAAAGAAAACAGGAGGAAAATAAACAAACAAACAAAAAAAACAAACTTTGTGGAAAGTTACCCAAGGCTGGAGAAGAGTGGATGAAGAAGGTAAACTAGAACAAATGACTATGGAAATAGACAAAGTCAGGATTTTTCTGGGCAAGTGGGACCATCAATCCAGTTAGAGGTGTTGTATTGCTGCCTGGAATTTGGTTTGGGCCTGATCTCTGTGATGGTATCTGGAGAAATAGGGCCATGGGGGTGGGAGGAAATTTACTGCCTGCCCTGGGGTAGAGTAGGAAATAAAGAGAAGGAAAATTCCAGAGGGTATGGTCCCTGCAGCCAGCCTATACACGGGCAGATCTGTGTGCCTCTATGATACATTTCACAATGTACGTCATGCCCTGGGTGTTTGACTGAGTTGAAGGGGAAGATTTGATACTGAGGGAATTAAAGTGCAGGGGCAGTTCTGTTCCCAAGGCCGCAGTCCACACTTCCTCCTTGCCTCCTTTAATTCCCTGGATGATGGTAGCAGATGAGAGGAGAGCCAATGTAGGGGACAGTAGGTTTGCAGAACCATTGGCATTCTGCCATATGCATAATTTAAAATCCACAACAAAATAATAGAAAAGAAAATAGGGTTTTTGGGGGGTCTTTTTAAAAATTTGCTTTGAATAAAGGAACATTTATCTATCTATATAATCAAAGTAATTATGAGATGTCCATTGACACAGAGAATGGACATTTAAAATATGCATATCAGTATTGCCTTTCCCCCCTCTAATTACCAAAGTAATACAAGCTCAAAACAAAAAATTTGGAGAAACATAAAGGTAGAAGAGTGGTATATTAAAGGAAAATATTATTTTCTTAAAATATTTAATGGTTGGGTGGGGTGGATAGAGAAAGAAACTTCACAGACTTTCAGAGAATCAAGAGGTTCAAATAGTAATAAAGGAAATTGGACATGTCTTCTTTAGGGTGTGTGGAATTGGCCTGAAATCAATTTGGTTGAATGTAGAAATGTCTACAAATAAAGAACTCTCTGGGGAGATCATTAAAATGAGAGTAGATTATCATTTGAGAGGCTGATTCAAGTTCACGGAGGTGCTCCTGAAGTGCTCCTAACTGTTGAAGCATGAATCTGAAATTGCCTTCTCACCCAAATTTTCAGTGTTTCCATTAAACACAAATGTAAACACACATGGTTGGCAGTCACCAGGTAGTGGCATGCCCTTGGGCAGTAACTTAATCTTCCTGAGGTTTAGCAGTTCCCTCATTAGGAGCATGACAGGATAGAATCGCATTTTCTTCAAAGTTCAGGCTCTAACCCTTGTTGTAAGGCATTGACCTCATTCTCTCTTTCTTTGTCGCATCCCACTGTTTCCTCTTGCCCCCAAGGTAATTAAACTATTCCCGGTTCAGATAGTGAGCTACTTGCTTTTCCCAACATACGAACTCAAGAAATGCAGGAATGATTAGAGAAAGTGTAAATTCTCCCTGGAATCCAGAATGTGTGACTACTAAATTGTTTTAATAAATATGAGTGTATTTGTGGGACGTATAGAGAACCACATATAGGAGATGGAAATACAAATGAGGAAGCTTTCCAGTTTTAGATATATCTGGAATGAAAAGAATCAAGGTTGTGCAGTACTTGGTAAAAATACGGGTATCATAAATGGAATACACCTGAAGGCTGTATGTACTTCTGGAGAGTTTCTTTATTGCTTATACTTTTTAACTGCTTATACAACTTTTTGTTAGATGGAAATAGGATTTTGGAAACTTCAGACTTTAGGAGCAGTTCTATATATAGAAATATGTAGTACAAATAAAACATAAACTTGGTGCACATGGTTTTGGTAATAACATGGTTTATGAATATCAAGCAGCAACAAGCCTAGAACCTGAAAACATTTTCAACTGCTCAGTAATGGAAGTACGGATTAGCAGTGCTATGTTTGGCCGCTGGGGTCTTTATTTGAAGAAGCATATGAAATAATTGGTGTTTACAAGAAAGCATGGTACCTGAGCCACCATGTTTAGTGTTACTGCTCTGGGAACTATTTCCCATGATCCAAGTAATAACAATAGAGACTTCCTGAATGATACCTAAAACCCAAGTACAGGCAATAGGACAGAAAAAGCGTAAGAACTGGAAAAGGATAAGAATGGGTGACAGGACAGAGAAAGTGATGAAAGGCAGCAGACAGTGGGGAGGAAGGACCCTGGCTCCAGGGGGAGTGACTTGAGCAAAGTTCAGGGGGCCTTGAAACTCACACAAGGAGACAAAGGAGAACAGTCACCTGACTCCATTCACCTTACTCCCTCTCCCCTAAGCTCTGATGATTATGTGTTATGATGGCGTTTCTGTAGAAGTGTGAGACCACATGATAAATTGCTCTTGGCCTGGCATTTGGATTTGTCAGTAGTAGGGAAACGTGAATGTAGACTTATTTTCAAATGACTTTTCTTATGTATAAGTAAGGATGGTTGACATTTGATTTTGCTGTGTATTTGAAAACTGCAGCAAATGGAGTGAATTAATTCTCTGACAGGCGTTGGTTATGTTTTTGGTGTACTGGGTGGTGATAGTTGGAGGTAGGAGGGACATAACAGCATGCAGAATGAGGACAAAAATGTCATGTGCCTCTCAATTCCTGGCAACCCCTGCTGCACAGCTGCAGTGTGGCAGGGCGTGGGAGGGAGCAGGAAGGGGACAAGGAGATGGCACCACTGTGTGCAGCAGCCTGCTCTGGCCGCCAGGCTCTGACGCATCAGCTGGAGAAGAACAATCTTGGCTCTAGATTGTCATCTGATTACATATTACTTTACCACTTCTGTTATCTGTTTACTATGCTTTTTGAATAAATCTTTATGCATTAGTAATTAAAAAGTGAAGCATCATTTAACGTGCTCATTCATCTGCATTTATGGTAGATTAAAAAAAGGAGATAAAAGTCTCTGTCTTTTTAAATCACTTTGCTTTCAGAATTAATGCATCACATTGCTTCTTTCCATGAACAAAATTCTATTTTGCATGGATTGATTTTTATTTAATACTCAAATACATACAGAGGTGTTGATAGGTGCCAGTCGCTGATAATTAATATTGGAGTTCTAAGGTAGTAGGGTTGTTGGTAGCTTTGGCCAAAATTCTTTCTTTCAACCTCTCCCATTTTGGCCCTGATGAAGCCAGCTGGTCTCTCTAGGAAACAGAGCTGGGCCTGAATCCCAGAGCAGTCACTAGGACAAATATTTTTTAAAAACTTCTAAAAAATTGTGGTAAATATACATAACAGAATTTACCATTTTAACAATTTTCAGTGTACAATTTTGTGGCATTAAGTACATTCACACTGTGGTGTAACCATTAATCTCTAGTACTTTTTCACCTTTTTCAACTGAACCTCTACACCCATTAAACAATAGCTCCCCATCCCTCCCGTCCCCCAGCCTCTGGCAACCACTATTCTGGTTTCTGTCTCTGTGTATTTGACTACTCTAGATACATCATATAAGTGGAATTATACAACATTTGTTCTTTTGTGACTGGCTCATTTCACTGAGCATAATATCTTCAGGTTCCATCCGTGTTGTAGCATATGCCAGAATTTCCTTCTTTCTTAAGGTGAATAATATTCCATATATGTATCACATTTTGTTTATTTGTTCATCCGTTGATTGATACTTATGTTGTTTCCATCTTTTGGCTACTGTGAATAATGTTACAAACATGGGTGTACAAATACCTGTTCAAGTCTTTGCCTTCAATTCTTTTGGGTATTTATATATCTATAAATGGAATTGCTGGATCATATGGTAATTCTACATTTACATTTTTTTGAGCTGACTATATTAGTAGGTTTGAACTGCTATAACAGAATATCATGGACTGGGTAGCTTACAAACAACAGAAATTTATTTCTTACCATTCTTTAGGCTGGAAGTCTGAGATCAGGGTTCCAGCATGGTTGGGTTCTGGTGAGGGCCCTCTTTCTGGTTGCAAGTTTGCCATCTTCTTGCTGTGTTCTCATTGTATAAGGACATTCTTCTTATTCCTGACCCAATCATGTCCCAAAGGCCACCTCCTAACGCCATCCCACTGGGGGTTAGGATTTCAACATAGGAGTTTTGGAAGATGGGCACAACCACTTGGTCCATACACTGCCAAGCTATTTCCTGGGACAAAATTTAATCTTTCTAAGTCCTCTGTCCTCATTTGTAAAATAGTGATAATAATCCTTACTTTGAAGTGGGTTGTGAGGGTTAGAGAAAATGTAGGTGAAGCTCTAGCATCCTTTCAAGAAACTGCAGCAACAAAATGGTAGTTTCTGCCCAAACCTTGCTGTCTCTCACTTTTGCTTTTGCTGCATGTCTATAGCACTTCTTGTTGCCCAGCTCCCTCCTACTTATCCGGTAAGACTTGCCTCAGTGCTGCTTTCTCCAGGAAGTTGTCCCTGCTTCTCCCCAAGCTATATTACAGGCCCCTTTTTATGTTTTCACGGCACTTCTATTGTACCTACCATGTTTTGTCTCTTTGATCCTCTATGTCCAGTTTGTAGATTAATTCAATACATACTGAAATATTTACTATGTACTCATGGCTGGGGATTCAGCGGTGACATAGACACACATAGAATTTCTATCTGTGGGGAGCTCCATCTGTACCAGTTTCTCAGAATGTGTTCTGAAAGACCATCTGCATCCCAGTCACTTAAAAGCTTTGGGGAACCCACTCTGGCCTGGCTGCCTGAATTTTAAATATTCACCTTGGGTGACTTCTGTGCACACTGGCCTGTGAGGTAGGGCATTTCATGAGGGTGGGCTGTGTGTCAGTTCAGTACCTGATTAGCCCTGAGCACAATTCTTGGCACAGTAGGTATGCAGAAAATATTGCAGAAGTAGGGCCCTCAGAAGTGAAATGAGGGTGGAACAACAAGCTCCTTATAGTTCCCCTGGTAGGCATGGGCAGCACTGGTATGGGGTGGGGATTAACCTCACCTTTTTCCAGCAAGTCGAGTACCAAGTCTATCCAGGGGTTCTAAACATTCATTTATTTCTTGCTTTTCTCTGCCTCAGCCTTATTTTTACATTTCCTAAAGTAAGGTGGGCCAGTGTTACCTTAAATCACCTCATATTTATGCTAGTCTTTTCAATGCTAATGCTTCTTTAGTTCCCAGGGAAAAATCTTTTCAGATTAGCTTTTGTTAAGAATTATAATGCTTGCTCTGGCTGGTGTGGCTCGGTTGGAGCACTGGCCATAACTGAAATGTTTTGTGTTTGATTCCCAGTCTGGGTACAGGTGTGTGTGACCCCTGGTCTACATGCATAGCATCCCTGGTCTGGGTGCCAATGCTTGGTCCGGGTGCATATGGGAGGCAACCAATTGATGCTTCTCTTTCACATCAATGGTTCTCTTTCTCCTTTCTTCTATCTCTAAAAGCAATGAAAAAAAATATCCTCGGGTGAAGATAAAAAAAAAATAATTACAATGCTTGAAAAGGTATATCATACAAGAATTTGAAATGAACTTTTCTGGATAAGATAATTTATAGTAACATTTATATGTGCAGAACTGGTTTATATGCACATAATATAAAAACTCATATACTAGGATGACATTTGTATACTAGGACTTGTATACTACAAATTTTGCTCATGTGTAGAAGAGGTAAGTTTATTTTTGAGCATTAGTGTGAAGGATAAAAGGTGGGTAGATATGAATTATTTTGAGTTATTTAAGAGCCTGACATTACTAACAGTTATGATCTACTTGACTTCATTATGGAGTGGCTCAATTGGATGGCTTGTTACATTTTTTGGAATTAATCAGATGCTACGCTTTCTCCATTTTTGGCTTATTGGTTTACAGCTTAGGCTAAATATCATTCTGAAAATTGTGTTTAAGATAAAGATAAACTTTTTGCAGTCAGTCTTATGGTCATCGTGAATATTCTTTTAGATAACCGAATTGATCAGGCACTAGGATAAATATTCCTGTGTCAGCAGAGGCCCTCCTTCAGCTAATATCCTGGGAGCAAGTAACTTAATAAAGTTCATAACTATTCAGGCCAATAAACTTATTTCCTTATTTAGTTAAAGGAAAATTTTGATAAACTGAGCATTGGACCAAGAGGATCTTTCCTTGCATCTGTGCCCCTGGTTGGTACGTGGAATTGCTTTTCTCTCATCGAAAATGCTTGCTCTTTCTTCCCCATCTAACTAAATCCCACACTTCATTTTCACTTTGCCTTTTTTCCCACGCTGCTACTTTTTCAGAGTTGGAGCCATGTGACCCCCACATGTGGGTTCTGCCCTGTTTTAGATTTTGGTACTAATCCTGTTCTTAGGGGCTTAGTTTGGTTGTTTACAACAAATCAACTTTCGTTGGTTTTGCAATGCCCTTCCCTGATTCTGATGACAGTTTTTGTTCTCGTTCCTTGTGGCCAAACTTATCCTTCATTGCTGTTCTTCCACCCTGTCTGGTAGTGCAGTTATTCTGGGCCTGGGTCCCTATTTGGCTTTTAGAGTCTTCTTTGGAACAGCCTTCTTTGGAACAGCCTGGCTGACTGGGTTTTAATTTACCTGCTGTCACATCCTAATGCCAAGGGTTTGGTTACTCTGACCTCTGTCTAACTCTACTAGTTGCCCAACATAGGCTTACCCACTTGATGTCCTTCACCCGTCCCAAAGTGCCACCCCGCCACCCCTTTGGGAAGTCTAGTTTCTGTGACCACGCCTTTCTTAATATGGCCTGTCCTGCCTCAGCTGAGTTGTGATTTGGATAACTAAAGACCAATTCAGTGGCTAAATTATCAATATTTGTGTTTTTGGTTATTAAATGATAAATATCCTTGTTCACCTCTGTGTCTCAACCAGTTGTTTAAAGGGACCATTTGAGCACGATAAAATATGTCATTTCACAATGTTACTGAGCAAGGACATCTGTTTTAGCTCGGCTGCCTTTTTTTGACCTAAAACAGAATTCAGCCATGTATAAGCAAAGGTTACCACCCATTTCCTCCCATTGCATTAACCTTACCTTCTAGGGTCATTCTGAACTGACCTTCAAGAATACAGCAGACAGTTTTGATTTGGTTGTTTACTTACGCTTTTTATGGTATTGGTCTTAAAGAAATCTTACACATGAACAGCACTTTGTGTATAAATTGGGGAGTTATAGGATCTCTTAGTGGTCCAGGGCCGGGCCTCAAGGCCACAGTGGTGCTGCAATGGAACTTTTACCTTCCTCTTGTGTTATTGTAAATGTAAATGAGATGAAGTTGAAATAAGTTAGAAGAGAATGGTGCTAAAATTTCTTTAGCATCATAGGTTCTTGGATTTGTGCTGTTTGGCTTGCTGTTACTACAGTGACAGTTTTATAAATGTTACTTTTTAAAAACAATCTCTCAAAAGCTACATATGCATAGAATAAATGTGAAAAAATAAGAAAAGCATTTATTTTTTAATATAATGTTATTGTCAAAGCATTTTTAATTTATTGCATGTATACAGTTACGAATAACACAAAAATGAATTTGGGCTAGCAAGCATATTTTGTTTGAATCTTACTAACATTCAAATCTGGAATATTTTAATTGGAAGTTAAAGAATTACAGCTAGCCCATTGGTTTATATAACATATAAGATATGAAAACCACTTTCAAGGACATCACTACTTTGTTGCCAAATTTCTATAACCAACGTACAGATAAAGTGGAAATGAGCCGTTATTTTGCCATCATGTATGATATTGGTGACTTATCGTTTATTGTCTACATTATTCTCCATGATCTTTATTCTGTTTTAAACTTTTTGAAATACATTCAGATGAAATACATTTGCCCAACATGAAGAAGATTGTATATTTAGAATTCCCATACTTTAAAAATGTTTATTGAGAATTGAACACTTAAAAAATGCCTTTGATAAAGATAAAGGAAAAAGTCAGTAGATTCATAGACTTTTACAGCGGAAGGGCCCAGAAAGGTCACCCAGGCTAACTGTCTGAGATGGAAGCCCAGAGAAAGCTTGTGGCTAGTTGAGGTCTCTAATTTCTTACTTCATTCTTTCTGGTATACCAGGCTGCCTGGCATGCTTTAAAATCACCACCAGTACTGCCTCTGCAGAGAACTTCAGCCGTTTCCCCCAGCAACTTAACTTTTCTCCCAAGGTTAAACCTTACACAGAAAGTTTGTTCTCTGATAGGAATAGGTATGTTGAATAGACTGCTGCAGTACCACCGATCATGACTTCTGACCTTGAAACCGAGCAGCAAAACAAATGGTCAGCTGATTGAATCAGCTTAGTGAGGTGAAAAGCTAGGAATTCCTTGCCAAAAAAGAGCCTATGTAAATGTTAAATGAGAAGAAGTCTGGTTTCCGTGTAGTAATGATTCACCAGTTTCCTTGTGAAGGTCATTTGAAAGGAGAAGGAGCAGTGATAGATATAGCTAAACATGGGAAGATTAGAAATTATTCAAATCTTACTTCACTTTGGGCTTATTCTGCATAGGCAAGTTTAGATACGCATTTGTAAGAATCTGATATAAATAGACCAGGCAGGAGAAGGCCGTGCTAGGGAATGAATAGAAAAGGGCAATGGCAAGGACATATAACAGGTAGGAGAGCAAGCAGCTGTACTCAATGTTTTGGCATTATATAACTGTGTCTATGAGGAACTTGACAAACAGTAAAAGGGATCCTGAAATAAAGGAAACTGAGAGGGTCCCTTATTTGGGGCACTCACCCTGCAGTTTCTTTATCTGATCAGAGAAATAAATGGACAGGGAGGCAGGCCCTGCTGCTCCTGCTGAGCATACCTCATGGGATGAGAAATGCCGAGATGGGTTCTTTCGGTGAGCTTCCATTGCCATGGAGATATATTTGGGGATATTGGAGTAGAGATGTTTTCAGTTGATATAAACCTTGATGCGAAGTAGATCACAAGGTAAAAATGAAAACATAAGAGTAGCATAAAGAACACATGTTTTGGAAACAAAGGAATCTGAGCCCAAATCCTGGCACTTCAGCTCACTATTCGTGTGCCAAGTGACAGCCACTCAGCATTGTAGCTCCTCTTTGTGAAATGGAACAGTAATGTTAACTGTTGAAGTGAATTTCTTGTGACGTTCGTGAAGCTTGGTTAATGAAGCCCCCTGGGAAGGGCCCTCGCCATGTGTTCCCATGCCATATGTTTTTATTAAGCCTCTTTACATTCTGCTTTCTCCCCTATCGCACTTCCCCTTGTGTGGGGTGGTACTGGAGTGGCCATGGACATCTTTTGTTTTATTATGATATATTTATTTCCTCTGTATTTTTAATTGTCTTATTTTCTTATTTTTGTATTACATGTACTATTTTTCTGAAAGAGAACTTCCCAAATTGTATAAACTTCATTCCGTATAATACCTGGGTTGGGCCTGGTTCACCTCATAAGATTCTTACTAAGATTAAGTGAAATAACCATGTAAAGTGCCATATCTGTTATTTACTGTTAAATAACAACCCCTTCCCACCAAATTTAGTGGCTTAGAACAGCAACCATTCTACTTACTCACGATCCTGTTGATTGGCACTTTGGCCTAGCCTCAGCTTGCTGGTTCTTCTGCTGGTCTCTCCTGGGCTCACTCCTGTGGTAGCAGTCAGTTGATGCCTTGGCAGGGACCGGATGATCCAAGATGGCCTCGCTGATGTCTGGCAGTTGTCAGGCTGCCAGTCCGATGACCTTGTTTCTCTTCCCTGGGCCTTCCCAGCAGGCTAGCACAGAGCTATAAACATGGCACAGCATTTTAAGGGGCAAGAGTAAAAACTGCAAGGCCTATAATTCCCACAGTGCGATTTGTGCTGCATTCTGTTGTGAAAGCCAGTCATAAGATAGTCCAGACTCAAGGGGTGGAGAAATAAACTCCTAGAATGAACCACAAAGAATCTGTGGCCATTTTTAATCTACCACAAAGTCTGTGCTCAAAATAGATGTTAGCTTTATTCTTCCTCTTCCCACCTTGCTTCTTAAACAGTTAAGTTAAATAAACTTTATTTCTGCTGAAGTTAAAGAACCACGAATTAAAGAGAGGCTTCCACAGAAGGAGAAGAAAATAAGGCTTCCACTGATGTGTCTGATATTTAATTCTGTAAATTCTTTTCCCCCCAGTTGGATTGACATACAGCACTGTATAAATTTAGCATGTAGCATAATGATTTGACTTACACATATAGTGAAATGATTAACACAGAAAGTTTAGTTAATATCCATCGTCTCATACAGTTCTATACATATACGTTGGTTGTCGTTGTGATAAGAACTCTTAAGATTTACTCTCTTAATGACTTCCATGTATCTCATACAGCAGTGTTACCTGTAGTCATCATGCTGTACATTGCATTCTTAGTACTTATTTATCTTACAACTGGTGGTTTATGCTTTTTGGCCACCTCCCTCCTATTCCCCTTCCTTGCAAATTCTTAATCTTTCATTTAAATTAGATGGAATTTTCAATCCATTCATACTTTTTTCAAAGTGAAATGTTTAGGATTTTTAACGTATTTTAATAAAAATATTCATATGTAAGACATTAAAGTTTTAACCTCTGTGCAGTTTACCTCAAGTAAAGAATTTGCTCCAAAGAGTTTGATTTTCAAATAAAAGTGAATTAATAATTTAAAACATGTAAAAGAGATATGCTTGGCAGTTTATTAATATTTATCAATAAAGGCTCATGACACTAGTGAAGTTGCAACATGGCATTAAGACAATTCAATAAAGCAAACTCCTAGGATTTCCTCCTTTAAGTAATAGTTAATTGTCTGCTTGTTGGTGATTAAATCAATCAGTCTAATAATAGATGAGTTACATGCTGTGTTTAATGATTTAGATAGCATATAACTTTTAAGAGCCTGTTAAATGGTTATGAGAGTCAACCAGGTCCTCCTGGCAATGCTATGATCATATTAATCAGCATCACAACTACCAACAATCATTTGGAGAATTAGTTTGAAACACTTGTTCTTTATATAGTTGACAATAATAAATGTTTCTCTGAATGAATAGTAATGACTTTATGGCAACTGAAGACTTAATGAGTAAAAAGAGATAAAGAAATAAAAGGAAAAGGAAGTATAAACTAGTTGTTTTCTTTAGTTTCTTGCAAAGTACAGAAAATGAAAAATGGAAACTACTGGCTCATATGAACAGAGAGTCAAGAGGAAGATGTTTAGGTATGGCTGGATGCCCCAGGGATCCTCGTAGGAAATCAGGACCCAGTTTTTCTCTTTGTATGATTGTGTCTCCTTCATCTGTGTTGGTGCTGATTTCAGGCTTGATATCGGAACAGTATGGCTGTAGTGTGTTTAGATACAGTGGAAAAGAGGGGTTGTTTAGGAAAAGCCCCCGAGATTACCTCTGATTAGTCATGTTGAGTTTGGTGTGAGTCATGTGTTCGTTCATCCCCCAGCTGGAATGACCATGAGTATGAAATACATGGATTATCTCAGCCCTCCCTTATGCTTCATGTGCTCTTCTGGAGCTGGGACAGGGGCCCTCACCCCAACTCGTAGATGGAGGGTGGGAAAGAGGGGATTCCAAACAACAGTTGGGGTCTGTTGCTAGAAGTAAGATGAAGCTATGGTGGTAAGCCAAACACAGTTAAGATCTGTTTACAAATGTAACACATGTATTTTTGGCATATAGTAGAAACTTAATGAATGCCTTGAATTATAGTTGGTTGTAGGCAAAAGATATTTTGGGTACTTTTTCATGTAGTTATTTTGCCTTCAGAATTCTGCTGATTGGATCCAAATAGCAATTTGCACTTTCTGGTCATTTTTAAAAGCATTTGTTAATCATTATGTTCCTTCCACCTAGTTATTTTACAATAATAATTGTTCCCATTTTATAGATGGAAAACACTGTATATGATAAAGAGGCTTGGTGTAGTATTTGACATACTTAGAAGAAAATGCTTTCTTCGTTAGGAAATTTTGTAAATTCTGTTTAAAAAGTACTCAAAGTGGGTAACGATATCTATTATGTTTGCCTTAATCAGTTTTTAAAGGTAGTTTGTGACTGTTAGTCTGATAACAAATAGATATGTGATAGCATTGCATATCTTTGGGTACCTTGCCATATGATACTTTTTGTAGAAATTTGAAACACAATTGATATTTTACTTTAAAAACCAGAATAGATATTCTCATTTATTTTACCTGTTGGTAAAATTCAAGTCAGACATAAATTAGCTCCTGCCAGCTTGGCCTGTTTAAGAGGGTTAGGGGCTTTATGTCCTCGAGTATCATGAAATTGCCTATTATTGTCACAGATGACTGTAACCAATCAGTGACTGTAAGTGATCGTGTAACCAATTATTCAAATGAGGACATTGGTCTGAATGAAAGGGAAGAATTACACTGGGAAACAAAGTATAATCCAGACAAACCAGGACTTAGAGTGACCCTATGTATAAATAATATAACTTTTATTAGCTGTAAACTTAATATTAAATTCTCTACAGGAGGGACTGTGTCAGAGTACTTTTTTATTCTGTAAAGCACTCTGATAAGTGAGCTGTTAGTCGTGGGACCTTTTTTTTTCATGGATTGTTTGTCTTTAAGAGGCAGTAATAGTTTAAATACTTACAGATTGTGATAGCATTGGAATGTCCCACTCTTTCTATCTGCATTTTTATAGTAGAATATTTATGATAGGAATAATTAATTTGGGGGGGGTGACAGATTGAGCTCTCCAAACATGTTTCTGGTAACCAATTAAATTAGTGTAGATTGCACAAGGTAGACTGGGAGAGTAACGCCTGATAAAGGTATGCATCTTGATGGTATAACTGACAGTAGTACCTCAATAAGGCAGTGGAGGTTGGCAGAACAATGAGAGGTCTGCTACTGTTTCCCACCTTGGCCCTGCCAATTCCAGTACACCACAGGGAAGTTTCTTTTTCATTTCCTTGTCTCTCTGGGTGGCATTTAAGATTTTACTGTCATGGTAACTAGCAGAGGGCCGAAGAATGAAGGCAACAATGTCATATGAACTCCTCCTTTTTTGTTGTTGTTGCTCTATTTCTGTTGTTTTTTCTTTTAAAGAATGGATTCTCTTTAAGTATAATTTTTGTTCTATTATAGTCATTTAATACATATTTAATAGTGTGGATTCATATGTCAACAGCACTTTTAAAAGCTTTGAAAATATGTTGAAATTTAGCAATTACTGAAACAGTTGCGAATTTTCCTTATAAAAGCACAGTGCACATAATACTTATCTTCCAAGTCATTTGCGCACTCTTAATACTAATTGCATCTTAATCTGAGCCACTTTACATTAAGCCATTTTATTTAAACTTAGTTTAATCTTGAGCTCACCCCAATGAGACCCTCTGATTCTGTATAATGACTTGCACTTTAGTGCTCAATTAATGCTAAAATCAAGGTAATAAGCAGCACACATCTTTTTATAATTGCAGAATCTAAGATAGAGCAAGATAAGAGACTTACTGAAGGGCAGAGTGTTCAGAATGAAATCCAAGGTAGTCCAAGGCAGTGCTCTGCTAAGAGGTCTTCCTCACTTCTGCTGTCCTTTAGGGAAACTGGAGAAACTAGCAGGGGAGGCAGGTGAGCTAGTTTCTAAAGGTGAGTTCCAGACTGTATGTAATCAGGGGCATTTCCCAGCACTAGAGAAACCACACTAAATTCTTATTCTCCCTTTTCAAACTATTAAAAACAAAACAGGACTTGTTTTCTAAAAAATTACAAAGTAAACCTTACTTCTTGTTAAAAGTTAAAAAAAATCAAGATGTGAAAGGAAATGAAAACCTTCCTTCCTTCCTTCATTCATTCAGCCAGTCATTTATTGCTGAGTGTATGTGCACTTAAACATTACAAAAGAGTGGTCACATCATACCTAGTTTTGAAATCTGGTTTTTATTTTATATTTACTTTAAAATTTTATTGAATTTATTGGGGTGACATTGGTTAGTAAAATTATATAGGTTTCAGGTGTACCATTCTATAACACATCATCCGTACATCGTATTGTCTGTTCACCCCCCAAAGTTTAGTCTCCTTCCATCACCATTTACCCGCTTTTACCCTCTTCTTCCTGTCCTCACCTCATTTCTCTCTGGTAATTACTATACTGATGTCTATATGTATGAGTTTTTTGTTTGTTTGTTTAATCCCTTCACCTTTTTCGCCCAATCCCCCAACCCCTCTCCTCTCTAACGGTTGTCTGTCTATTCTCTGTATCTATGAGCCTGTTTCTATTTTGTTTGTTAGTTTATTTTATTTATGAGATTCCATATATAAGTGAAATGATATGGTATTTGCCTTTCTCTGACTGGCTTGTTTCACTTAGAATAACACTCTCCAGGTCCATTCATACTGTTGCAAAAGGTAAGATTTCCTTTTTTTATGGCTGAGTAGTATTCCATCATGTAAATGTATCACAGCTTTTATATCCACTTATCTACTGATGGGCAACTGGGCTGCTTCCAAGTCTTGGCTATTGTAAATAGTGCTAGAATGAACATAGGGGTGCATATAGTCTTTCAAATTAGCGTTGTGGGTTTCTTTGGATATATAATACCAGAAGTGGAATTGCTGAGTTATAAAGCAGTTCCATTTTTAATTTTTTGAGGAAACTTCATATTGTTTTTCTCAATGGCTGCACCCGTCTGCACTCCCACCAACAGTGCACAAGGGTTCCCTTTTCTTCACATCCTCTCCAAGACTTGTTTGTTGATTTATTTGTGATAGCCATTCTGATAGGTATGAGGTGATATCTCACTGTGGTTTTAATTTGCATTTCTCTGATAATTAGTTGAACATCTTCTGAAGTGTCTATTGGCCATCTGTATGTCCTCTTTGGAAAAGTGTCTCTTTAGGCCCTTTACTCATTTTTTAAAAATTAGATTATTTGTTTTTTGGTGTTGAGTTGTTTGAGTTCTTTATCAATTTTGGCTATTGACCTCTTATCGGATGTATCACTGGTGAATATGTTCTTCCATTCAGTTGGTATTATTTTCATTTTGTTGATAGTTTCCTTTGCTGTGCAAAAACTTTTTAGCTTGATGTGCTTTCATTTGTTTATTTTTATTTGTTCCCTGAAGAGATGTATCATAAAAAATATTGCTATGAGAAATGTTTGAGATTTTACTGCCTATATTTTTTTCTAGGATTTTTATGGCTTTGAGTCTTACATTTAAATGTTTAACCCATTTTGAGTTCATTCTTGTGTATTATGTAGGAAGGTGGTCTAATTTCATTTTTTGCACATATCTGTCCAACAGTTCCAATGTAATTTATTGAATAGACTATCTTTGTCCCATTGTATGTTCTTGCTTCCTTTATCAAATATTAATGGTCTGCAGAGGCATTGGTTTATTTCTGGGCTCTCTATATTCTATTCCATTGATCTATCTGTCTGTTTTTTATGCCTGTACCATGCTGTTTTGATTACTCTGGTTTTGCAGTATAGTTCGATTTTCAAAATATGATTTTTAAAAATTTAATGTACTGTGAACCTATTTTGATCACATCATTAAATTATTATCACATACACATTTTGCATAGAATTTTGATATGGAGATACTACAATTTGTTTAAAGATTCTCCCATTTCTTTTCATTTTAAACACTATAATTGTGTGGTGATTTTCAGTATACATTCCTTGACAGAAATTTAATTTTTTAAGGCTTTGAATGGGTATTGCCAAATTTCCCTTTCAAAAGGTTTTTCTAATGCATTACCAGAAACAGTGTATGAAAGCACTGATTTTTCCGTATTCTCCAGAACAATAAATATACTTAAAAAAAAAAACTCTTTCCAAATTTGGGAGGACAAAGTGGTATTTTATTGTTTAAATGTGAATTTATTTGATTTTTAGCAAAGTTTAATCTTTTCTAATGTTTATTGCCTGTTTGTATTTCTTCTTTGTGGATTTCTTGTATAGAACTTTTGCACTTTGAGGGTTCATGTCTTTTTCTTATTGATCTGTAATGATTCTTGATGTGTTAGGAAAAATGTTTTTTTTTCTACATGGACAAGTATTTCCCTCCATTTAACATTTGGCTTTAATTTTAGGGCATCTTTTAACAATAATGAACAGTTGTTTTAAATTTTTATGTAGTTAAATCTATCAATCTTTTTTCCATATGATGAATTCTGCCATTATATATTGTTTAAAAAGGCCTTTAAATTTTTTTGAAAAAATCAGATACATACTTATGTTTTTGTAGCACACACACACACACACACACACACACACACACACACACATTCACACATTTATCTCTTAAATCCACCTGGAATTTACCTAGGAGAATAATGGGGGTTAGTCATAAAAATTAATCTTCTCTCAAATATTTAAATATTAAGCACAGACTATATAATGAAAAATTCATTTTCCCCTACTGATCTTGAAAGCAAACTTTATCACATGTTAATTTCATATGTATAGTAAATGTACTAATGCTGTTTCAGGCTTTCCATTCAGTTCCATTTATTTTTCTCAGCTTTTTTTTTTTTAATCTGAAAATTGCCTAATTTTCCCAGTTTTGAAAAGGAAGTTTTTTTTGCAGCATGGTCAGTGTGGAAAGTGAGGACTTTGGAGTGAGGCCCAATGTTCCCCATCTGTAAAATGGGAATAGTAGCTATTTGTCTACCTTGCAGGATTGCTGGGAGATTTTCAATAGTTTTGGTAAATGCCTGGCATGCAGGTATTATTATTTTTTAAAAAATATATTTTATTGATTATGCTATTACAGTTGTCCCATTTCCCCGACTTCACTCCCCTCTGCCCTGCACATCCCCACCCACCGACATTCCCCCACTTTATTTCATGTCCATGGGTCGTGTATATATAAGTTCTTTGGCTTCTACATTTCCTACACTATTCTTACCCTCCCCATGTCTATTTTCTACCTACCATCTATGCTACTTATTCTCTGTACATTTTCTCCCTTTCTCCCCTTCCCACTCCCCTGTTGATAACCCTCCACGTGATCTCCATTTCTGTGGTTCTGTTCCTGTTCCAGTTGTTTGCTTAGTTTGCTTTTGCTTTTGTTTTAGGTGTGGATGTTAATAATTGTGAGTTTGCTGTTATTTTACCTTCCTTTTCTTAGATAAATCCCTTTAACATTTCATATAATAAGGGCTTGGTGATGATGAACTTCTTTAACTCGACCTTATCTGAGAAGCACTTTATCTGCCCTTCCAAAATGATAGCTTTGCTGGATAGAGCAATCTTGGGTGTAGGTCCTTGCCTTTGATGACTTTGAATACTTCTTTCCAGTTCCTTCTTACCTGTAAGGTTTCTTTTGAGAAATCAGCTGACAGTATTATGGGAACTCCTTTGTAGGTAACTGTCTCCTTTTCTCTTGCTGTTTCTAGGATTCTCTCCTTCATTTTAATCTTGGGTAATGTAATTATGATGTGCCTTGGTGTGTGCTTCCTTGGGTCCAACTTCTTTGGGACTCTCTGAACTTCCTGGACTTCCTGGTAGTCTATTTCCTTTGCCAGATTGGGGAAGTTCCCCTTTATTATTTGTTCAAATAACTTTTCCATTTGTTGCTCTTCCTCTTCCCTTACTGGTACTAGTATAATTCAGATGTTGGAACATTTAAAGATGTCCTGGAAGTTTCTAAGCCTCTCATTTTTTTGAATTCTTGTTTCTTCCTTCTTTTCTGGTCAGATGTTTCTTCCTTCTTTTCTGGTCGGATGTTTCTTTCTTCCTTCTGGTCCACACCATTGATTGGAGTTCCAGTTTCCTTCCCATCGCTATTGGTTCTCTGTACATTTTCCTTTATTTCATTTAGTGTAGCCTTCATTTTCCCATCTAATTTGTGACCAAAATCAATCAATTCTGTGAGGATCCTGATTACCAGTGTTTTGAACTGCGCATCTGATAGTTTGGCTATCCCTTTGTTGCTTAGTTGTATTTTTTCTGGAGCTTTGATCTGTTCTTTTGTTCGGGCCATTGTTTTGTGTGTTGACAGGCCTGTTATGTAGTGAGGGGCAGAGCCTAAGGTATTCACCCGGGTGGGGTAACCCACGTTGCTGGGTTGTGATGCTGTATATGGGGAGGGGTCTAAGAGGGAACAATGGCACTTGTTCTGCTCTCTGCCAGATTTCAGTCACTTCTCCCGCTTCCCACCAGCAAATTGTGCCCTTCTGGTGCTGATTCTCGGGTGGATGGTTTTGTGTAGGTTCTAGGACCCTGCGGGTCTCTCCAACGAACTCTCTTGTAAGTTTCTACTGCTGCCACCTCAACCCCCACAGGTGTTTTCAATCGGTGGTTTGAGGCTTTATTTCCTCGGGCTGGGGCCCTGGATTGTGCAGATCGTCCCCCTCCTCAGTGGTTTCTCTCCGTTTATCTGTACGTGAATATGGGACTGCCTGCTCCACAATCTGCTGCCTCACTGGATCCACCAGCTGCTGCCTTGCTGCGAGTCCTTTCTGCCCAGCAGCCCATCTCCACCCCTCCTACTGGTCTGGATGAGTGTGTCTTCTTTAGCTTCTTGGTTGTCAGACTTCCTTACAGTTCGATATTCCGTGAGTTCTGTTGTTTTTTGTTTTTAAATTGTTGTTGTCCTTCTTTTGTTCATGCGAGGAGGCACAGTATGTCTACCTTTATCTTGGCCAGAAGTTGGGCATTATTCTTGTACTATTCTGCCTAAGACACTGCTCAGACATGTATAATAGTTTCTTTTTGCCTTCTCTGTTTGGCTTACAAGACCCTATTTATCTGGCCCTCATCCACTCTTGTGACTCTGTTTCTGTCATTTATTCAGCACATTATCTCACCACGTGGCAGGCATGTGCCAGGCATGTGCCAGGCATGTGCCAGGCACTATTTGGGAGGCTGGTGATAAGTGATGAAGAACGCAAAGGAAATCTCTGATTTTACGGAACTTATCTTTTAGTGGTGTAGGTAGATTAAATTAATTAAGAATATTTCCAATTGTGTTAAATGCCCTGGGAAGACCAAACAGAATTTTAACACAGAGGGTGCTGGGAACAGTTGACATTTGTGTTAACAGCTGAATGAAGAGAAGGGGGAGCCTTGCCCAGGTCCCGGAAAGAGTAGTCCAGGCAGTGTGAATGGGAGGCACAAAGGCCTGAGGCAGGAACAGAAATAAGTCCAGTGGGGCTGGAGCATGGAGAGTGAGGGAAAGAAACATCAGAGACAAAATTAGAGGGGCAGGCAGGGTCAGCTCATGTAACACCCCAGTGTGCCCCCCAGTTACCTTTCAGGCAGTCTCCTCACTGACCTCTGCCCTCCTATATCCTTTTGCTCAGGCTGTTTCCCCTTTAACTGAAATATTTCCTTTTCTCCTTTCTATGTTTCAAAATTCTGTCCATTCTTAAAAGCCCTGTGAAGGTCTCATTTTTTGACTTTGAATGAACATAGCCCATACTGGTCTCATTCTTTTCTGAGTTCCCATTGCTCTATGGTTATCTCCATAGTTTTTGTGTTGGTCTCCCCCTGCCCCCTTATCTCCTTGAGGACAGGAGGACTGGGTTTAATTTTCGTGTGGGTCCCTTTTAAAAGTCCGGCATAGTGTTGGGAATACACTAAACACATCATTTGCTATTCTAGATGTTAGCTGAGGATCTTGAGTTTACCATACTATAAATATTTAAAAACAGTTTTGGCTAAAAAGAGCCCAAAGAAACTAATATAGAATAATATTGAATGTGATATGTAATTGAAAAAATAGCCCGAAGATAGATAAAAAATGCTAATTGGCATATTAAAAAAATGAAACATCAATGGGACATTTATGCTTCAAATTATGTATATTAATATTTTAAATATTATAGGTTAACCTGAACAAAATTGAATAACTAGGGAGAAATTGATCATAGCTTTTTTTAGATTAAATGCTAAATTTATCTTGAACATTTGCATTGGCTGAAAATGTTCTGTGTAAATACCAAGAACAAAACTCCAGTTTTCATTATTATTATTTTCTTTATAAAGGAATTAGTGTCCTGGCTGGTATGGGTCAGTGGATTGAGTGCCAGCCTGCGAACCAAAGGGTCACTGGTTCAATTCCCAGTCAGGGCACATGCCTGGGTTGCAGGCCAGGTCCCCAATTGGGTGCACTTGAGAGGCAACCACACATTGATGTTTTCTCTCTCTCTCTTCCCCTCTCTCTAAAAATAAATAGATAAAATCTTTAAAAAAAAATTAGTTATATATCCTAATACTTTCACATTGAATGAATCTGTCATTTATTCTACCAGACAAACAAAAATAGAGCTAATTTACCTGAATGTTGATGTACCAGATGCTGTCAGAACCCACCCTCTGGGACCTTTCACTTTGCTCCAGCTGTCAGCATCTGCACCTCTATGTCTGAGGGCTGCATTCCTGAGATCAACTTGTCCATGGTCAGCAGGTCAGGGAATTATTAATATTCCCCTTTCCCCAGCGGGCCTCATTTAATAACTCTCTAGGACTGGCATATAAAATACCTTGGCTCCCTCAACCTCAGGCGAGATCATCTGAGACTGTGTTTTGCTTCATTTCCCAGGGTTTCCCCAGAAAATACAGCTCCAGGCATGTACCCTGGCAGTTGATTTGAGAGCTCACTCTTTATTACGTGTGTTCCCTTCTTTGCCTTCCTTCCCTACTTCCTTACCATTGTTTCCTACACTCTCCCGCCCCACACCAATATGCACTTGAATCTTTGTCTTGGGGTTGGCTTTTGGAGAACTCAAACTAAATCCCAACATTAGGCATTATTGTTATACTTTTATGCACCTTGTAGGTTAGCTCTATGGAGATCATAGTTTAGGGGTTCTCAAGTGTTTTACCTAAAAGCATTGTTCTTAAAGCTAAAGAAGGCCCTGCAGAATCAACAGTGCACACTAATGGATTGAAGAATTATCTAGCATGACCTTAGATACATTAGCAAACATAGCATATCTGGCCTTTGGAGAAAGCACCTGATCTGAGCCTGGAGAGTAAGACTCAAGTTAAGATGCTGAACCTTCATTATGCTGCAGAGCTAATGGTCCAGGTAAGAAGATTATTGCAATGACTACTTTTATTTTTTTATTTCCTCCTTTGCCTGACTAATGTTGGCAATGATCTCATCTCATTTTTTTTTTTTTTTATTCCTAAATCTTCCCCAGCACCATATACATGGAGAGTGAAGACTTGTCGATTTGTGGGCTGCTGTGTGTTGAATATTGTGCTGTCAGGAATATATCAAATTCTATTATATAATTTACTCTTAGCATCTGTGGATTTCTTTTGGACCATAAGGTCCCTGGTCTTTGTTATTATTACATTATAGAGCATTGCCAAATATTATAATGTTATTACATTATAGACCATTGCCAAATATTCCATTTTCTCTTCAAGGAATCTTTGGTAAGATTAGTTTCTAATTATTTATTTTTGAAAACTAGTGATAAAATAGTGGTGAAATGAATACTACTTCTGACCTTTTGTTTCACCTCTCATTAAGTATGTGCAAGGTCTTGTGAATGGGAGCTTCCATTGGCTAAAGAAATCTCCAGCCGTCACTGGCAGCAGTTGGGCCAGGTGCTGCTGAGACACCCCACTCTGCATCTTGTTTCAATGGCTGTGGTTTGCTAGGGTCCCAGCGCTCCTTTCTCCCCTATTCTGCTCAAAGATTCCCAGTGAGGCTCACCATCCCCACCCAGACCTCCTCATCAGCAGTTCTTTAGAGATGTCATTCTGATACTTGCAGGGATCTCACAGAAATACTCATTAAAAAATTAGAGAATTACTTTATGCCATGAATTGCCTTTCTCAATTCAGAGTCATACCTCTTTAACTCTTAATCATTTCAGTGACAACTGCATGAGTGTATTCCATACTTTAAACACAACAACACTTGGTCTTACAGGTAAAATACCAAATCATAATTGAACAAGGGGCAAGGATGTTTATAATTAAAAAAACTTACCCCGTTACCACACTAGAAATGAGTATAGTCTTAGCTATTATAACTCCTTCTGGAAGCTCCATGAACATTTGTGTCCAGTAAAAACCCATACTCTGCATACACTTATGAATTTGTTGCTTCAAGCTACACTAGTGTTCATATACAGGGTCTGGCAGAAGTAACACCTGCTTGAGTGTGGTTGTCAGGGTACGTGAATGTCTTGCATGAGATGGACAGCAATTTGAACATGCCACCTAAAATGTCATGTGGTGTGCTTGAGTACAATAATGTTATGTTACAGAATTACATCCTTATGATTTTGTAATAAAATATGGGCGTTATTTGTGCTGGACCCTGTATGTATTTTTCTATTTTAAATACATTGGTAGGCATTTCCTAGCAAGCAAGCTGATTACCACAGCACCTTTCCTATCAGCTGTTGCTTATCTGGCAACCTCAGCTAGGTGGAACCTAGCCCAGAAACAGCTAAGAAGCTGAATTTATCTCCTGAGATGACCTAAGAGGTATCTGTGTCAATGCAGCACATATTCTAGCGTGCTTTATTCACTAAAGAGCCCCTTGAAAAGCTCCATGCAAAATCTGTTCTTTTTTTATTTTACACATGATTTTGGCAGGTTTAGTTCAGTTAACAGGATTTTCTGGTTAGTAGCAAACTAGAAAGGGGAGGAGAATAGATTATCAGAGAAAAACACTAGGAAAGTATATTAATTCTTAGATTATTAAACTTGGTGGAAGAGTGGGTTTTAGTCACATTTTATTTGAAAACTTGCTTAACAGTTGTGTTAAGTTTCAAACTGACCATTTATTTTGTTTGCATGTTAATGTGCCAAGCAATGCAATGCACTCTATGTCCCCTCCCGTCCTTACATTCTGTCTTTGAGATAGACATTATTCTTGCCATTTAAAACAAGAAAACAACTGTGGCACATATGAGTGAAACGAGTTGCTCAAAGCCAGGCAGTAAGTGACTGAGCCGGAATGAAACCCAGGACTGTCCAATTTAAGAGCCTCTGCTGTTTCCATCATACCAAGTTGTTTCCTTATGGAACATTCCATAGCGCATTTAGTGGAATTATTATTTTCAGAGCAATACACTCCTCAGAGGGACTTAATAGTAACCTCTTTCGGACTCTCCTGAATTTACAACTGTTCTGCTCTTGAACAGATATGTAGGAATCTTGATTATTTTGGTTTATATTTGTGCGAATAACTTTCCCGCTTGGTATAGATTCAGTTTCTGACTCTGATAATACTGTTTCTGGCCTCAGGCCCAACTTGCACAGTCAGAAGCTTGCTCTTTGAATGTTTCTGTGAAGGAAGGAGCAGCCAGAAAAACATCAGAACCCTTTTCAAGGTAATTGTGGCAGCTGCCCCTGGTGGTGCAGTAATTAAAGAGAACAGATAGTTATGTAAAGTAATTTCTTTGCTGAGCCATCGCTGACACAGAGAGGACAGTGACGAGGACGGATGTGGCTGATAGAAGTTTTGCTGTTATCCTCATGTTTAGTTTTGATCCCTCCCCGGCCTTTAATACTACTGATTTTTATCTGTCATGTAAAAACAAAGATAAGAACCAATAGTAGAAGGTGTGCTGCAATGGTAAGCTTCATGGTGAGGCTTCTTACATGATTCAGGGATCGCAGGAAAGGAAATCACACTACCTTCTAGCTTCTTATTTAATTTAGTACAAGATTTGAGCATGCATTTTTTTGTTGCTGTTAGTTATCAGACATCATAAATGACGGAAACCAAACTTTGTCAAACACAAAGGAAGGATGATGAAAACTCTCGTGTGGCTAGGCAGCTGTGAAGCACTGGAGTTTTTGTTTTGTTTTTCTCTGGAGTTAACTGGCTTTAGTACTTCTACTGAACTTCGATAAAATAAGTTAAAAAATAATTGGATTTGGTTTATGCCAGAATTAGAATCAGTAAAGCATGTAGAAATTGGAGTGAGCTCTGAGGGTGCCTTTCTGTGCTTGCAGTGTCTGATCCCTTGTGCATTTTGATCCTGTCACTCACTGCCACCTACCTGTTTGATCCCAGAGGGTCCCATGCAAGCAGTATGCGTGCAGGCTCCACACCCCCACCAGGCTTTACACCTCGGTGAGCCAGCTCGATGTTGTTTTTGACTTTAGCATGAAATGTAGACTAGAGGCCTATGTCATTTATCACGTATTCCCCTTTTCTGGAGTTACACTCCTAACCTAGAACTGTGGAATCAGACTCTCATGGTGTAGGGCCTAGAAATGTTCATTTGAAATATAACTCCTGGGTGAGTCTTACGAATGTTTGGGAACCGCTTCATAGGTCTCCTAAATATGATAGCACTTCCCAGATGTGTGGATTTCTGAGCCTCAGAGGGTGTTACTGTGTTGGAGGGAGGGATGAGAGTAAACTGTCCACCTTATTGCCAGATGGGAAGGGGGTTGGAGGGATGGGTGAAAAAAGGGAAAGGATTTAGAAGTACAAATTGATAATTATAGAATAGTTATGGGGGTTTAAATTACGGCACAGGGCATATAGTTAATAATATTGTAATGACTACATATGATGTCAGATGGGTATTAGATTTATTGGGTGATCACTTCATAAGTTATATAAATGTCTAATCACAGGGTTGTATATCTGAAACTAATATAGCATTGTACCTCAACAGTAATTTAAAAAATAAAAATAGATAAAAAATGGAAAAAATGTCAACCTTAAACAATAGAGAACTTTGAACATCTTTATTTTACTTCCAATCCTCCAAGCCCAACTGTCTTTGGTCTAACTGTGTTCTTTAAAATCCGTATGTTCTTTCAGCTCTCATAGAGTTTCTTTTCCTCAGGTATGGAAGCGAAGGGGTGTGGTGTGGTGGATGGGAATGGTATTCTTCCTAGAGCAGAGATTCTTAAATAATATTAAAAAGAAAAGCCCAGGCTGCAGGGGCCCCTGTCCTGGGCGCCAGATGTTGGGGGGGGGGGCTCCGCCCGCAGAGCCCCATCCCTCCGTCACGGATGAAAATAAAAACTACCAAGACATCTTCTGTTTGGGGAGGAAAGGGGTCAAACTCTCAGAGGAGAATGACCTAGAGCCCCATCCTCACTAGGCTTTTATTGGGCTCAAATACACGGGAATACAGGTATGTCAGGCGACAAGGATCAAACAACAGTTAACATTTCAAAGCAATCTGAGGGCTTAATCTGAGCCAGTGTTTGTCAGGAAAGGGGGTTGCCAGACTTCGGGAGACATACTCATTTCGTCCTGGGACACTTATCACCTAAGGAAGAGCACTCTTAGCAAAGCAGGTTTCACAGGACTTTAGGAATTCTTTCTTATGTCCGGATCACCCAGGGAGTTGTCCTGGCCAGCACAGGGCTGCACTGCTCACCCCCACAGTTTCAGGCTTTAAGGCAATTAGGAAGCAGGAGACATCTCCCAGATGGAAACGAGGACTCGGGCTATGTCAGAATAGCCGGCGGGGTTGGGGGGGGTGGTGGTGGAGGGGGTGGTGAGGGTCCATTACATCCTCTTTGCTGCAACCCCCCCGAGTCCTTCCATGAGGCCTTCCAAGTGGTTGCGTCTGGCTTAGGTTGCCCCTCCCATGAGGAGTCTTAACCGTCATTGACTGCCAACCAAGCAATGGGGCCAGAGATGGGTAAGGCAGAAGCAGTGCTCCTGCCAGGGAAATAAGCTTTGTCTCCTTAGTAGGTCACATCCTTGTGACAGAACAGACCCAGATGAAGTGGGTCCCTTGGGCTCTCTTACACAGCCCACCATGGGGTGAGGGTTACAACTCCTGAAACCAGGCTGAACGGTCCACAACACCAGGCTGTGCCTATTTTCCCTCATCCTCCCTCCTTCTGATCATTCTGACTCACTGATCTGATACCTGCGATTCAGATGCTCATCCCTGGGTGAGAGTGTGTCTTAGTGTGTTTGGGCTGCTCTCACAAAATGCCATGGACTGGGTAGCTTATAGATACCAGAAATTTATTTCTCATAGTTCTTGAGACTGGGAAGTCCAAATCAAGGTGCCAGCAGACTCGGTGTCTGGTGAGAGCCCTTTTCCTGCTTTCCAGATAGCTGTCTCCTCTTTGTGCCTGGGTCTGGCTGAGAGAGAACAAGAGATTTCTGGAGCCTCTTTTTAAGGGCACCAATTCCATTTGTGAGGGCTCCACCTTCATGACCTCATAGAATCTGAAATTCCTTCACAATTTTCCATCTCCTAATACCATCACATTGGTGGGTAGGGTTTCAACATACAATGTTAGTTTTGGGGGGCACAAACATTCAGTCCCTAACAGAACTATTTTTCTAGAGATCATGGTGTGTGACCAAGAGTGAACATATTGGTATTTGTGTAAAATTCACATTTGGGCTGGTGTTAGAGTTGGGGACATTTTTATGAGCCCAGCACCAACAAAGAGGCTCTATTCTTACCCTCAAGCATGAATGAGGAGACCATTCAAATTTCTACACCCTATTTTAGACTTGTCCTGAAGAGTTAGTTGAGGGGTATGAAGAGCCTGCAGAGTTGCAGAATCACCAGGTTGACCCCAAACAGATCTTGTGCTGAGGGTGGGAAGAAGTCCTTGGTCTTCACCACATTGCTGGCTTCAGGTGTCTCTTGAATACATTTTCAGAATGAGGGACCTAAGAGGAGGGGCAGAGTGGCCTCCTAAGAGCAGAGGGAAGGAATAGCGCAGGGCAGGGGTTCTCAAGTTTTCATGGGCACCAGAATCATTGATGAATGTAGATTCCTAGACACCAAACTGGATCTACCAAGGGTAGTGTGTTAGTTTTCCAGGGCTGCCATAACATATTACCACACACTTGGCTTAAAACAGAAATTTGTTTTCTTGTAGTTTGGGCAGCTGAAAGCAAGCTGTCAGCAGATTGGTTCCTTTTGAAAGCTCCGAGGGAGAATCCATTCTATGCCCCTCTCCTGGGTTCTGGTAGCTGCTAGCAATCCTTGGCGTGCCTTGGCTTGTATACACGCCACTCCAGCCTTTGCCTCCATCTTCACATCCCCTGGTCCTCTGCATATCTTCTGTTCACTTTTAAGGGCAGCAGTCATGAGATTTACCACCCACTCCAATCCCTAATCCAGAATGATCTTGAGACTCTTAATTACATTTGCAGGAACCCTTTCCTCAATTAAGGTCACATTCACAGATTCTGGGTAGACATATCTTTTGAGAGCAATAATTTAACACAGTGGTCCCCAAACTTTTTGGCACTAGGGACGGTTTTGTGGAAGACAATGTTTCCTGGACCAGGATGAGGGGGATGGTTTTGGGATGATTCAAGGACATTACCTTCAAGTTCACCTCCTGCTGTGCAGCCTGGTTCCTAACAGGTCTGGACCGGTACCCATGTGTAGTTTGGAGGTTGGGGACCTCTGATTTAACACACTGCAAGTAGTGCCTAGGGACCTGGTTCAAACAAACTCCCGTGGTGATTCTGATACTTAGTCTTAGGACTGAGCTCTCAGAAACCTCAGATGGGTGCGTCAGTCTCTGGGTCTCCCCAGGGGTGGATTCTTTGGCACTATAAATAATTGAAAAAGCAAGTCCTTCTTAGAATTTTTTATAATAGTGGTCACTAATTATTGAGCACTGTGTTAGATGCTTTAATGTACATGATTTTGTTTAATACTCACAATACTTTGAGAGAGAAAGATCATGATCTCGTGTTGGAAGGGTAAGGAACTGCTGGTGTCACGTAGTAGGTGGCAGGCTAGGGATGTGAACCCGGTCTCTCTGACAGCCAAGCCAGAACGGTGAACCACTCTGTCATGCAGTCTCCAAACACTTGATTCATCTCAGACATAACTGCCCCAGAAAGTCCTCCCTGAATTTTCCTCTCCCTCAAACAACAAAATTTATAACCTAAATTCACTTAGGTGGTCTCATTAGTGGCCTCCTCCTCTGGTGCTGGGTGTAAGTCTCTGGTCAGGTCTGATGTTAACCATTCAGCTGCTGAGACAACTGGGACTGTGATGCAGATGTGTTTGACAAGGAAATCTGCTTTACCCTCTGTGCCACATCACCCACTACCCCACGAAGGCTCGGGGAAGCTCTTCAGCCAATCAACCCTGTGATCTTTCCAAGCAGCGTGCCTTCAGTTGGTGAGAAGGTGGAATGGTGCTCAGCTCCTCTGACTTTTCAGTTTGCTCAGCCGTGCTGCAGCTCTATTGTTGTCAGTGCTAAAGTCTAGCCCAGGTTGAAGACAGTGCGGGAACAGCTCTTTGACCAATGTTTACAACGCAGGAAGACATAAAATTTAAAAATGTCAGTGGAGGGTCAAGTCAAGGAACATGTGTAAAGGACCCGAGGACAAAGACAACGGAGTAGGGGAGGATTGAGTATGGGAGGTGGGGGGTGGGTAGGGCAGGGGAGAGTGATGGGAGGGGAAAATGGGGACAAATGTAATTGAACAACAATAAAATAAAATTTAAAAAACGATAAAGAATTTGAGAATCGAACAAACATAAAATGAAATAAAATAAAATAAAATAAAATAAAATAAAATAAAATAAAATAAAATAAAATGTCAGTTGACCTGAAATAGTTTGTTACGTTTTTTTTTTCCCCCTTGGCCTAATCCAAGAGAGTTCTGAGTAGTTCATTAGGTCCTTCAGTAACCTTCATTTAGTTTTGGGTAGAAAGTTCCTGGTCCATGCAAGTAGAGGAAGTTCTCTGCATTAAATATAGCAAAAATACTAATCACCTATATAATACCTTTATACCAAGTCTGGAAGGCATTTAGGGTCTTGAATCTCTGCCTGCCTGCTTCTTCCCTCCCTCCTCATTTATATTCTCTCTGTTTTACTTATTTAAAGTGTTGGTAGGCATCAATGCCAACCATAAGTTTACACCAAACATATGATTGGCACCCCTTGTTAGGGGCCATTGTATCCTAATGGTTAAGGGCTATGCTGCAGATTCAGCTGCACCAGCTCTATCACTTACTATCATGTGACCTTGACCAAGTTATTTAACCTCCCTAAGCTTCAGTTTTCCCATTGGAAAAATGGGGATGCAGATGATGACGATTCAGAGAATTAGATGAAGTAATCCCTATAAAGTACTTGGCATTTAGTAAGTTCTCAATAAATGTTAGGTATTTTAATAACAAATGTTATTTTATTATTTTTGTAGTTGCTGTCTAAACTCTGATTTCTCTATTCCATTTTGTTTAAAATGTATATAGGTCAGAGTTGAAAAAAGATTTCTCATAATAGAAAAGAAGCTAATGACTACAGGATGATTGGCTGAATTATTTGGAAAATAACGAACATGGATTAGGCTCTTAACAGGTTTTAGTACCATTGTAATATGTTACACATGCATGAGCTCATTTAATCATTATAGTGTGGCAAGAACTATTACTATTACCCCATTTTCCTGATGAGGAAACTGAAACAGAGAGATTAAGTAACTTGTTCAAAATTTCCACTATGTGCCATGTTAGAGTCATTCCACTGCTTTCAAAAGTGGGAAATAATGGAGAGAGAATTTCAAAATTACTTTTAAAAAATTGCTTTTGAGGGAGAGGGGGAGAGAGACATCAATTTGTTATTCCGCTTACTTATGCAGTCATTGGTTGATTCTTTTATGTGCCCTGACCAGGGGTCAAACCCACAATCTTGGTGCATTGGGATGACTCTCTAACCAACTGACTACCAGCCAGGGCCCCCAAATTACTTATTTTTATTATAGAATTATTCAACATGAAATTTATGTTTATTCAATAAAAACTGGCCACTAGAAAATTGTTCAGAAAACTTTACTATTAATACATCCCTACCACAAGTCCTTTGGGGTAGGAGTAAGAGCCTCAGTCCCTCTAGGTGGGAGCCTGCAGGCATGCAATGCTCTTTTTCTTTCTGGTGGCTCTAGGCCACACAACCAGCATTTAAACCCAGTGACTTTGGTCAGTGGAGAAACAGCATGAGCCCTGCAGCCAGAGGTACCATCAGCTGTGATGGTCAGGGTCCTAAACTCTGCGGTGGAGAATTCCCTGGATCAGAGAGGCTCTTCTGGGCTGTGGCAGCTCACAATCAGGCTATAATTGGCCTCAGCAAAGTAGCAAGCAGTGGGATCTGTTACCCCTACCCATCTGGCTATGAGTTTTGCCCATATGCAAATAATGGAACCCTTATTTGTGGCTATTCTTGGGATTTATGAGTCACAAGTCATGCAACCATACGGTCTACAATGTTACACAGCCAGGGGTGGGGGGAGTAGAGCATTCCGATTCAGGCAGTCTGCCTTCATTACCTCTGTGCATTGTCACTATGTCAGACCACCTTCCTTGAATAGGAACATCTTAAAAATAAAAGAAAATGAAATAAGATAAAAGACCTGAAATTGGTATCTCAATCTTTGCCAGATTCTTGGTACATCATAATTACTGCTTAAATTGTGGTGTAGAACATTCTGGACAAGACTTCACCACACTGAAAAAAATAGAAACAAACTTTGAAGTTCAGGGACTCAGCATTTCTAGTTGTTTAGTAACTTGTTTATTTGTTTATCTCTGGCTGATCTTCCAGTTCAGTTCATTGTCACACTCAATTGTTAACTGATAGCATTTGCTTCTTAGAGGGAACTGTATTTGTATTTGCTAGCATTGACATGAGTAACATACTATCAATAGTATCTAGAGTTGCTCTTTGACCAATATGCAAGCATAGTTTCAAGCAAGCTTATAAAATTTTTTCATGAAAGAAAAAAGTAACTTTTATAATTATAATAGTTATAGCTTAGAAATTTAGAATATATAGGTAAGCAAAAATAAGAAAATAAAATAAAAATCTTTCCATCCAGAGACAACCAATGTCAAAATTTGGTGTTTATATTGAAATGATTTTTAAAAAATTACTGTTTATTGCAGAAAAATATATTAATAGAAAATGAAATAATCTGTTTAGATTTACCTTGATAGTTTTCAAAAGAGGTCTGAGTTGTACAAATCATAAAAAAAAAACTAAGCAAAAAAGCAAATTAAATATGAAATGTTTTTTACATAGATGTTTTAGATTTAGACTAAGTTTATGATTTGATAGTTATATTTTTGCATTAGTGTAATTTTGTGTTGGGATACAATTTGCATATGATACATTGAGGTTTCTTATATGTTGATAGTATATAGTATATTTTTGCCTGTTTGGAAGGGTTGGGAGCATAATTTTCTTAATTTCAATTTGTAACCAAGATAATAAAAGTGTTCTTTAACTGTAAAATAAATAATGGTTTACATTATTATATGGAATACTATGCAGCAATGCAAATGAGGTCACGCAGAGCCATGCACAACCACATGGACGTAACTCACAAACAGTGTTGTCCGAGAGAAGGCAGACACAGAGCAGTGAATGTACTGTGTGCCTGTGTTTATGTGAAGTTCAAAAATAGCTGTAAGTGAACTATAGTTGGGATAATACGCATGGTTAGGAAGTTGGAATACTTGTTACTTTTGGGGAGCTAGAAGAGCTTAGTGATTGGGAGAGGAAGAGGAACATCAAAGTATCTATTTGTTGACATGATGGTGGTTATATATTTATTTCCTTTAAAAATAATTCATTGAGTTTCATTTACATGTTGTGTACTCTGCTCTATGTGTACTTCAATATAAAAATGTAGACAATTATTAAAAAGTCATATTTACATGATGTCCATTCTTTGCTGGCCACATCACATTCAGTCTTCATATTATTTCCTCAGGGAAATATGAGCTTCTTTATTGTCATTCATTCATGGTTTCCAAGAATGCATTAGGGCTAAAAAAAAAAAGAAAAGGCAGAATGGCTACTGTTGTTTATCTTTTATGATCAAATTTTCAAATATTTTATTTAAATATTTTCTAGATGGTTGACACATCCTATTAGTTTTTTGTGAACAGCAGATAATCTGAGACAGGCTGGCATTGCTGTTTCCATTGTTCAGATAAGGAGGGTAGACACTAGAGAGCAAATGTTTGACGGAGCCTGGGATTAGAATGCAGGTTCTTTTGACATTCCTCAGTGCTGTTTGATTATAGAGCTCTGCTACAGTCACAGATATCTTAGAATTTCAAAAAACCTTGGACTCTCAAGGAAATAAGATTTCCGTGAGCATAAATAGGCACTAACTATGAAAAATATTTTTGCAGATTAAATTTACATTTGTATCTAAGTACCATGGATAAGCACATTGCAGGGGTGGGAAGGGTACTCACTGATTCAACAAATGTTTCTGAGTACAGGATATTGTGCTCGCCTCCAAGGGAATACACCCAGGAATATGATTATAATACAACATGATAAGTGAAATGATAGAGTATTGCACAAGACTGCAGGACCAGAGGAAGGGCCGACAACAAGCTTCACGTGAAGAAATATCTGGGAGGTATTTTAAAGGAAAGGATATCTAAATCTAATATTAAATATATAAGGTTGTATTTGAAACTGGATGGGTTAGATTTCCTGCATTTTTCCCTAGTGATATTTCCACTTCCCAATTTAGGAAACTTTAGATTCTCTTTAGAATTTTAAATTGTTTCAGAATTTGAAAGACCAGATTGATTTTCAGAGATAACAGCTGGATGGTAAGGCCCCTGAAGACAAAGGGTCTTATTAATATTTTGTTTTTTTCTCACAGGATCCAGCAGTAGAGAAGCTTGTTTATTAAGACCATTGTGGGACTGGTTCTGGAAGATTTTGTACCTTCTTTCTCCAATAAATGCATAGTCTCCTTCATCATCATCACCACCCGCCCCCAAGATTAGTGTGTTTGTTAAAACTGATGAACCTACATTGACACATCATTGTCACCCAAAGTCCCCAGTTTATATTAGGGTTCACTTTTGGTGCTGTATGTTCTAGGGGTTTGGAAAAATGCATAATGAGATGTAGTCATTATTATGGTATCAGACAGAGTATTTTTACTACCCTAAAAATCCTCTGCACTCTGTGGAAGGGGCTATTTTTGGTAGCAGTAATTTCTTTGTTTTTATATCACATTTACCTTATTTGTCAGAAAATCTAAAGTCCTAAACTGTTAAGTTCATGGTTGTTCAGATATTTTATTGCAGTTATATTCTAATACCATCAAATCATGCATATCCAAATCCAAATAAATTCAATTGGGCTGTATACAGTCTTTTGATGGTAATAATTTTAAAGTAGATTATGTTATAGGTTGCATTTTTAGGTACTTAAATGAGCTTATCCTCCCAGGAAGCAAAATCTCATGGTTATTACATAGTGCCCAAGCAGGTAACATCCCAGGGCTGACATCTTTGTTTTTCAGGATATTAGGCATCATCATGTTTTCTTAATTAGGTTCAGTACATGATCTCTTATTTGTAAGCAGAGGTGAGACCTAGTTATATTTCAACAATGAGATTCAGTTATTGATGGAGAATATATGATAGTAGCATCAATACTTTATTCAGAAGTATTATTTTTCATTTCCCAACAGACATATCCTAGCATCTCTAATGACGTTCACTGTAAGGTAGCTCTGAGATATTTTACAATCACTGCTAGAATTGTTAGGGAATAAACAGATGATTCCTTAAATCATGTCTCTTTTTTTATAATAGTAGTGCCTTGAAAGTTCAAGCAAGAGAGAGCAGGGCATTAGTGATGAAGCAAAAGAGGAAGCTTGAAAGGCCCTGTGTTTATTCATAGGTTTTGAAAGTTGATTATACCATAAAAAAATAGTAAAATGGAAAATATTGGCCCATTTTACATGATAGTTGAGGGAAAATTCTCTTGAAAGAGGTGCTATCACACTTTGCCCCTTTTCCATGTCACCTAAATATGTGTCACAAACTAAAAATGGAAAGGAAAAGGCATCTATAATCCGGAAGTAAAAAGGCACACAGTTTAGCAAGTGAATGGTAACCTATTTGCCAATACAGTCACCTAATTTATCAGCCCAGGCTTGACTGATTTAAAAATGATTGTAATTCTCAAACATGAAAGATTATTTAAATGTAGGAACAGGTACACAAGTAAACTGCCTTAATTTCTTAGAGCATATTTTAAAGTCAGTGTTTTTGAAAGATTAGCATAAACGAAATAAAATGAAATTACAGTGGTTTTGCAATGGAGTTCTTAAATAAGGGCCCTTGGATGGACTTCTTTCCTGGGGTTCTTGAACTCCTTAAAATTGTGTGGCTTATTTTAAGGGCAGGGTTGGTCCTCTACTTTTAACAGGTTCTTAAAAGAATTAAGAACCATTGATTAAAACCAATGTGACCAATGTACGCTTGTTAGAAATAGTGGGTAAATAGATGAAAAACACAATAAGCTTGTAAAATACGAGGTCTATATAGAAAAAGACCAGCCATTGTTAATATAACGAGAACGGTTTGCACGACATTGATGTGACCTGGCTCCCACGGAGAGTGGACTGGAATGCACATGTGTGAACAATGATGACTTCGCTGTACTAGTCAGTGGGGGTAGTAGACCCCATTGAGTGAGCATGTGTACTGTGTGGCCATTGAATTCAAAATGACTGAACAAATAGAGCAATGAATCTTTATCAAATTTTGCATTAAGCTTGAACATTCCTCCATGAAAACTATTCAAATGATTCAGAAGACCTTAGCTATGGGCAACTGGTGATTGGCAGCTTCATCACAATGATGTATCTGCTCATGCATCTTGTCTTGTGCAGAGCTATTTGGCGAAACATCAAATCACCCAGGTGACCAGATTTGGCACCCTGTGACTTCTGGCTTTTCCCAAAACTAAGATCACCTTTGAAAGGGAGATTTCAGACTGTTGAGATTCAGGAAAATATGATGAGGCAGCTTGATGGAGATTCAGAGAACTTGTGTGAGATCCCGAAGTGCCTACTTTGAAGGGGACTGAGGTATAATTCTCCTATGTACAATGTTTCTTGTATCTTCTTCAATAAATGTCTCTATTTTTCATATTATATGGCTGGATACCTTCTGAACAGACCTTGTAAATGTAAATGCTAACAAAGATGAAAGGTGCTTACATTTCTGGGAATGAAGTCCAATGATGCTTATGTTATTAAAATGCTAGCATAGATTATTTTATTTTCTTGGTTGAGATGCAAAACTTTATTTTTCTCTGCGCCATATTGCCTTGCTCTGTGACCAGTGAGAAATAACATTCTCCATTACCAGAGCTGTGTGTAAATCAGAAGTTTGGACTTCTTTCTCTTTATTCTTCTCCTGTTACCACACTTTGCTTGTACCACATCACACAGACTAAATGATAAAGAAAGAGTGATCTGGTAGCAGCAAGCATTTGACTTGTAATTGAGAATCAGCTTATTAGAGTTTGAATTGGTTACTTCATAGTCCTGAGAACAATTTGCAGCTGTTATGTACACTTTGCTTCTTTGTTAAGAGCAAAGACAACTGTATCTAAGGTCAGCCTATCTTTTGGGATATAGTTGTGTTTTAGTGGATTTTCATTTTCTTGGCTACAAACAAGCATATCCCTTAACTCAATGATGGAATTGCTTCAGAAATGATTGATGACCCTGGATCTGTGGGAAAAAAGTGTGTGTGTGTGTGTGTAAAATACAGTGAAAAAGTATGGTAGAAAAGCAGTGCTTTCCTTAGGATCAAACTGAAGTCTCCAAAGCATCTTTAATCCTCCTTTGACTAGCCTCCCAAGTGATCTCTGACTGTGTATTACCAAGTTGGCGGAGGGAGAGTCAAGCTTTCTCCGTAGTTTCCCTGAGATCTCAAACTGGCAGCCAGCTGGCTGAATCTGCCCACAGACATGTTTTATTTGGCCCATGCAGTGCTTTTAAAATTTTTGTGCCAACATTTTAATAGGAACATTTCACATGCTAATCTGCATTTCTGGCTTGTCTTGAGAAATCAGAAGATAGGGAAACAATTGTTTGGAGCTGAGGGGCAGCTGTCCTCTCCCCGCTGGGCTGCAACCTCCTTCTGCAGCTCTTTCAAGTGCCCCCCACTCCCACTATGAATTATGCAGTTATTTACCTGCTGGACTGCTGGAGGCATTAAACCAATTTACAGCTAGTTTAGAGCTGTCTTTACCAGTACCTTGTTTCTTTTTTGATCAATAATAACCTGGTTTTATGTAACAACTGTCTTCTTAATCCTTAAGAGTCTTATTATTTATTGTTACATTGACATCTGGCCATCAAATCTAATAATTTTCTGGTTCAAAGGATTTAGAATCCCTAATTTGGATTCAGGATGGGTAAGGAGTAAAGATAAAGAGAACATAAATACCTAAAATGCTTATCTCTCCTAACAAATATCCAATTTCTGTTCTTGTCTCTCAAAGCTGGTCTGAAGCTGTAATTTTAGTGATGCTGTAACTAAATTTGTGCTTGCTGGTTTTGGAATTTGATCATGAAAAACCTTTTTTTGCCTTATGAAAAATAGTTGATTCATTTAAAAAGCATTGAAACATGTACACATCTAGGACATTTTAATTTCTCTATGCTTCAAAGTACAACGTACAAAATCCTGGGGAAAATTTAATAGATTTTAGGTTGTCTATAATTCATGAGGCTGCAAATATCTAATTTCTGAACTTTTAATTATTTTAGTCAGGATAGAGGGCTAGGCAAATTCAGGCAGCTTTCTTCTCAGTTCTTCCAAATAATACTTTCTAGTGAAGATGGAGAAGTGTTGCCAAAACTCATATTTAAGTTGTTTGAGGGTAAGCCTTATCTTGTTATCTAAGGTCTGTGTAAACCATTTTAAATTCCAGTAAATTCTGCAGTTTAGTTAGGATAGAGGGGCTGAAACATGAGGTGTTTGGTAATGTTGTGAATGTGAAGGTAATTAGTATTTAATTTTAAAAGAAAAACAAAAGCTTTCCAAGTGTTGTAACTTGAAGCAATTACACATCCTTCAAAAACAATTTAGTTTTCACATACTGCTAGACTGGCAATGTAGCAAAGGCATGATAACATAAAAGCTCAGGGGATTTGAATGTGGGAATGGGTCAGTGTTTAACAATGAGAGGATTATTGTCCGACTTTAGAAATAAAAGCTGTACAAAGTTATAAACGTGCACATCGATAACATTTTCATGTATCTATTAATCATTTTGAGCAATGCCTGCTTATGAACAGAGAAGTCATCTAATGATTGTAAAGTTCCCCCCTCTTTCTTTCTTCTCTTATAGAGGCAGCCAAGGGACTTTGAATAAACCACTTTAATTTGCTAAATTTCCCCCCAAAATGAAATTTTTCAAAATATATTTGAATGCCTTGGGTGCAGATTATATTATTTCTGTGTTTTTTTTTTCAGATTGACCTTAGGAAACATCTATTTTTATGTGAAAAGTAAAAACAAGATACCTTAAGAGAGTTTAACTTTTTTACTGCTTTTCCATTTTTTTTTATCCTCACTCAAGGGCATGCTTATTGATTTTAGAGAAAGGGGAAGGGGGCGGGGGGAGAGAGAGAGAGAGAGAGAGAGAGAGAGAGAGAGAGAGAGAGAGAGAGAGAGAGATGAACATTGGTTGGCTGCCTCTTGTAGGCACACAGACCAAGACTGAACCCACAACCTAGGCATGTACCCTGACCAGGAATTAAACCTGTGACTTTTCGGTTTCCAGGATGATGCTCCAACCAACTGAGCCACACAGTCCAGGGATGTTTTTCTACTTTTTAAAGTCATATTATTGTTTTACTTGTCTTAAGATCTTCTAATATACAATGAAAAATACAAGGAAAAATTGATTTCCTTTCCTAGTCTACTAGAAAAAAGGCAGTCTCCTTCAAAAGAACTAGAGGTGAGATTATGCCTGTTAAGATTTTATCTAGCATATATAAAGATTAATATAAAAGCCATTTATGTGTAGAAAAAATAGAACATTTATATTATATGGAATTTGGTCTTGCTTTGTTCTTTCACTCATAAAATATTAATCAAGTACATTTTTACTTTGCTACTCTGTGTGTTTGTCCTAGAAGGACTAAAATACATGGAATTTGTCTTCAAAGAGCTTAAATCTCTTAGAAAGTCATTCATATAGCCTGCTTATGGGACTATCACTTGGGGCAATATTCAAAATATAAGTATCATGGTCAAAAGCAAACAGTTACCAATACCTGATAGTTTTGGTCTTCTTACAAGCAGTTGCCTCCATGTTACTAGTGCCTAATGATTTGCTAGATTAGAACTGTACCTGGTTTCTTTAATTATGGGGTTTATTTCTTTAAAATTTGAAAATGTCTAAATGTGCACAAGTGCAACCTTCTAAAGGCTAGTCATTCTGAATCTAGTGCTAGGAAATTTGGGTTGCTGGAGCACCCTGTGGTTCCCCTTCAGAAGCATTTGTTTAATAATTCTGTTCCAGTCTGTGAGCTCCCTGAAGGCGAGAACTGTGCTTATTTCTGTAGTATTTCCACTCTTGACACATTTCTTGGCTTATAGTAAATGTCTACTGTGTTTTGTCAGTCCAGCCACTAGGATTTCTGTTGCTCAGCTGTGTAGGTCTCGGCAACCCATGATGAAACCCTGTGGCTTTAGGAAAGAAAGAGGTTCACTCAACAATCATGCAAATAAGTATGAAATTCTTGCCTCACTAATCATATTTTCTCTGTTTTAGAGGGGGATGGCCCTTTAGATGTTCTCTGGTGAACAGAGCATGTTTGTGAAATAGCCTGTGGTTTTAGTCCTAGGTGGTATCTCTATTATCTTAATTCTTATGCATCTAATTTGGACTAGTTTCATGGTCTTTGCCTTGTACCACTCTGCTTTGCAGCAATCTGATTAGAAGAAGAGTAGCTCTGTGTGTGCGCGCGCACACACGTGCGCGTGTTTGTGTGTGTGTGTGTTCGAGACCTAATTTTCAGTATCAACTCTGCCACCAATTGTGTGACTTTGGCTACTCATTTAACCTCTAAGCCTTGGAGTTATTCCTTTCTGGATATTGTCTTGATTTTAAAATGTTGGGGGTGGGATTCATAATTGCTATGGCCCCTTTAAATTCCAATTGGCAATTTAAGTGCATACATTAGTGTTTCTATTAGTTTGCATGCTCCTAAAGGTCAGAGGTTGTCTTACACATTTCTTTTGTGTGTCTGTGTTTTAAAAGATCTTTTTGCTGTAGAGACTTTTGAACATATACAAAAGCAGACAGATCAGCTTACTGAACTCTCTAGGATTCATTACCCAGCTCCAATTATCAATTCATCAACTCACAGCCAATCCTTGTATCCTTCTTATATTTGGAAGCAAATCTTAGATATGTCATTTAATCTGTAAATATTTCATATTTATATGCATTATCACCGCTAGGACCCTAACACACCTTGTACACATCAGATAACAAGATAAATTTTGAATAAATGAATGAGAGTGGGCTAGGAAAGTATAAGTGGTAGGGCATCCCAACCCACACCCACAATTATATGTGTTTTAAACACTTAATAAAGTTTGTTAACCCTTAAATTCTCAGAGTGAAGGAGGAGGAAAAGCCAAAGCTTTCAGTTATTGAAATCCTTATGTAGTTGGAATATTAAGGGGCTTTTCCTTTAAAAAGCCTGCTACACTTAATTGCTCCAGCATGCTTCAAGAAGGTAAGGTACAAGCCAAAGATCAGCAAAAATCTATCCAACTATATGTGTACACCTTGAGGAACATCTTGGTGGCAGTATGTGGCACAACCTAAAGGCCAAACTGTGGTCACCTTATTTACTGGGAATTTGAAAATTCGTAGGAAAGACTTGGCCTGGGTTTTTCACTATATTTTACATTTTCTATTGTTACCTGCTTCCTAAGCTTTGTATATTTCCTTTACTACAGCCTCTTTACCTCTCTTTCTTTCTTTCTTTTTAATCATTTTATTATCAAGTCTTCATGGGAGCTTTGCTCAGGGCATTGATTTGGGCATAATATGTTTTAGCTAACATATGTGTGCTTGCTTTGGATATATTACTTCCGAATGTATGAATAAAACAAGAATCAAAAACTCAAAGTAAAAAATTTCCCTTAATATACACTGAAAGACTTAGACAAGGATGTTCATAGCACAACTATGAGCATGCAATGAAATACTACTCAGCTGTGAAAAAAGAAGAAAATTTTACCCTTTGCAATAGCATGGATGGACTTGGAGAACATTATGCTAAGTGAAATAAGCCATTTAGAAAAAGACAAATGCCATATGCTTTCATTCATATGTAGAATCTAATGAACAAACTGAAAATAACAAGCAAAATAGAGACAGACTCATAGACAGAGAGCAGGCTGACAGCTATGGTGGGGTAGGGGTGGAGGGATTGCGCAAAAACAGAAAAGGACTTATGGGCGTGGACAACAGTGTGATGACTGCAGGGGAGATGGGGTATAGGAGGACAAATGGCAATGAAAAAATACATTAAAAATAAAATAAAGTAATGCTAAAAGTTTAGTAAATACAAAAAACCCTTCAAAATTCTGTTAACAGAATAGATAAATGGAATAGATAATATTCTGTTAACAGAATATTATAATGAAAAAAACCATGGCTATCTGAAACAAATATGGATGATTTTTACAGACATAATGTTAAGTGAAAGATTATGTATTGGACTTCATATCAGGTTTAAAACCAGGCAAAATGAATCTGTGGAATCAGAACCCAGGATGATGGTTCACTTTCTGAGGGGATGGGTGGTTCCTGGATGGGCACTAGGAAGGATTTGGGTAATGGAAATGTTCTGTAACCTGATTTGGGTGGGGCCACATAGGTGTCCTCACTTTGCAAAATTTGATCGAGCTTTATACTTCAGATCTATATACTTCTCAGTGGGTACTTTATACTTCAATGAACAAGTACAAGGAGAAAACCTTCCTTCTTGACTTCTTAGGAATACTTAAAGTTTAAGCCAGTTGCCCACCTGACCTCATAAGAAACAAGACTTGCTTCACTAAACTGACTTTCTTTCTTGAATAGGGCAGAACTGGTAGACTGAGGAAGGAGTGACAAATGTATAATGTTTTTATTGTACAAAACATTTGTTTCTCTGCTTCATGAATAAACTGTGAAACTGTGGTCAAGATGAACTGCTAGCCAGACCTGTTGGTGTTGACAACTCTGGAGAACTTAGCATTATTATATTATAAGGAGCATCATTAATGGCTCACATAAGGGAAAGTCTAGGCTCAGTGTTGGAGTTTGTATTAGAATCCCGAATTACCTCGGTGTGGCAAGAGGAGTTCAGAATGACATTCCATATATTCAATTGCAAGACAGTGCATAAATATATGTAGCATTTTAGTAGCATAAAGTAGCATTTTAATGTAATAGAAGTAAGTGTAGTGCTGAATGGATCAGGTAAATATAGTTAAAAATATATTGCCTTAAAAAAAGGCTAAAGCAAACTTGATACAATACTAACATCATGTAAAGAGTAACATGTATAGGACATGATTCTTCCTTGCACCAGAGTGAGGAGGACTATTTTGGGATACCATGCACAGAGCTGGTTATAGACACAGTTGTGCTATTGGAAAGATTTATCTCTGTTGCCTTCCTTCTCCTTTTCTTTTTCGGTACAGGATGGTATAGTGTAAAAACATGAACTTTGAAGTCAGACTGTCATTGGTTTAAATCCTGCCTCTATCTCAATCTGACTGTTTGACTTTGGGCAAATGACTTCTCTGACATTCGGTTTCTCATTGTCAAAAAAAGGGTGCTCTAGCTAACTGTAATATTTAATAAGCATATCCTATCTAACCTTGCATCTCTGTATTCGTTAGGATTTTGTTTGGCTGCTTGATAAGAAAACTCAATATAACTGTAAACACACAAGAATTCATTCCACTTAAAAGAAGCCAGAGTTTGGCAGTCCAGCACTAATGTGTCTGCTCCCTGAAGTAGACCAGCAAATTAGGCTCCACTTAAACTCTTTAATCTGCCCTACTCAGCATGTGAGTTTCAATCTGAAGGTTGCCTCCTGGCTGCTGTAGCTCCAGCCGTCTTCCTCATTATAGGCAGCAAGAAGGAAGATGGAGCATAGGCAAAAAGGTACAACTCCAGCTGTGTTAGCTTGGAAATACTTGTCCTGGAATACTTCCACTTATTTCTTATTGGCCAGAATTTAGCTCCATAACTTCATTTAACAGTAGAAAGAGGCTGAGAGATACAGTCTTTTGCCTGGAGTAAAAATGGGGTTTGGTTACTTAGGAAGAAATGGAAACTGCGTCTGGATGGCAACTATGGGCCACAGTATTTACAGCAGAACATTTTTTCTCTCCTGTCCCTATCTTAGTAAATGATACCACCATCTCTCAGACAGCTCAGACTGAAAATCTGGGGGTTCGCTGAACAATGTTCTCTTCCTATTATATACCCCACACTTAAATTATCACCAAGTCCTAAGCTCTGAAATATATTCTGAAATCTGAATCTTTTCTCCATCTTCACCATTAAGTCCACAATTCAAGTCGCCATTACTCTCATCTGGATTATTTCAATTGCCTCCTGACTGGTCTTCCTCCTTCTTGTCTTGTCTCCCTACAGTTCATTGCCTGCTTAGCAAACAGAATGATTTTTCTCAAAAAATAAGTGAGATCATATTATTTTCCTGCCTAAAGCCCTTTAGTAGCTTCTCGTTACAATAAAAATAAATGTCACCTTCTTACCCTGTCATATAAGGGCTTACCTGATTTGGCTCCTGCCTCTCTAAAATCAACATCTACCTCTCATCCCCAGGTCCTCATGCTCCAATCATGAATGTCTTTCTCTCCCTTGAATCTACCAAGTGCTACCTCCGACATTCACCCTAGAACATTCTTCCTAATTTTCTCATGGCCAAACCCTTCCCACAGTTTGGGTCTCAGTTCAAACATCCCTTCAGTAGATCTTCACTGACCCCTCAGCTGAAGTAGTTCTTTCTAACCTCATGTCTAAGTCATCCTCTGTCTCACTGCCAAATTACATGCTTGATGTGTACCTCCACCCAGTCTGCTGGCTAGACCGAAATTTGCCCATGTGCTGAAATGACCATGATGTGGGGAAAGAAGCAAGTTCCTACATCATCAGTGGAGAACGCATTGGTTAAAACTGTCTGAAGGGCAATTTTACAGTATCTATCAGAACTAAAAACTATAGCTCTTCGAGGGTCTGTAGCTACAGTAGGAGCTCAGGAATTTGTTGAAAGAATGGTGATTTTGAGGACTGGATCACCAAGTGTCTAATCCCCATTTCTTCCCTCCTTCCCCCCCCATGCCCTTCACCCCATATTTATGGTCTCTCTTCTCCTAAGATGTTAGATAACACATATCTTGTAAAGCCAAATTCCTCAAACTGGCTCATCCCAGTTTCTAGGGCAATACCTCAGGATTAGCCTAATGCATTTTCCTGGAAAATCAATTTTATTTCAATAATTGTGAGAAAAAAATTTTTTTCTCTCCAAAAAGTAGGGATCTATTAAAAGTTTGAGGGCCTTTGAGATACCTTCTAGGTCCCTGGGGTACCAGCTAAGTATGTTTGACATTAGGGCACTTTGATGGCAAGATCTGAGAGGCACTGCTTAAAAGTTTTAGCTCCTGGGAGGACATTTGCATTTTAATAGAGAATTCTTTAATCTATTATGAAGCAGCTATTAAGGAATTATACTTGTCAGGTGTAGCTTGAGGCAGTAGGTACTAGAGTAATAAAGTCTTCCTGAATTGCACATTTGTATATTCTCTTTAGTTTGCAAAATGCTGTCACATTCGTTATTCTATCTAATTGGATTGTTAGATCAGCCAAGTTGAGTACAAACATGGAAGCTTCCTGCAACCCACAAATAACCACAAGGCATGCAAAGAATTAAACATTTCAAACAGTATTACATTTCAAAATAACTAAAATGTTAAGTTCCCCTTCCAAACCTGACTCTTAAATCCTCAGTTGCCTTCTCTACAGGGGAATTTCTTGGATATTTTTCCAGAAGTATTTTAAAGCATGCTTTAGTTCCCATTTTAGAGTATGGTCTCCTTGTGTTCTTCTTTTCATATGATGTAGAGTATACAATACTATTCTGCTTTTTTAAAAAAGTAGTGTTTTACATTGGAGTGTAATGTTCTATTATGTGAGGTATGCAAAATTTTTAAAATACTTCCAATGGATGGACATTTGGGTTGTCTTCAGTATTTTGCTATAATGGTAGATGCTCTCAGAAATACCCTTTACACAATAAGTGCTTTTTTCTTTGCCCATTTAAATAGATAATAAATAAATACCTAGAAGAGGAGTTACTGTGTCAAAGGCTAAATGTTTTTAGTTCTGTTAAATACCATACAATTGTGGACTTCCAGCCAAGATGGAGGCATAGATAGACACACTGTGCCTCCTCACACAACCAAAATAAGGACAACAACAATTTAGAAACAAAATAACAATCAGAACTTTCAGAAAATTGAACTGTACGGAAGTCCAACAACCAAGGAGTTAAAATAGACACATTCATCCAGACTGGTAGGAGGGGCAGAGTCGGGCAGCTGGACAAAGAGGGGTTGCAGCCAAAAAAAAAAAAGTGGTGGCTTGCAGACCCTGGGCGCCCAAGGCAGCAGCTGATGGACCTGGGTGTGCAAGCAGCGGCTGACAGACCCTGGCCATGGGGGTGGCAGTGGGCAGACTCAGTGAGGCACACAAGGTGGCTGGCTGACTATGGTCACACATTCACGTGCAGATAAACCAGGCAAAACCGGGGAGGGAGATAGACTGTGCAATCCAGGGCCCCAGTGCTGGGAAATAAAGCTTCAAAACACAGATTGAAAATACCTGTGGGGGTTGAGGCAGCAGGAGAGACTCCCAGCCTCACAGGAGAGTTCGTTGAAGAGACCCACAGAGTCCTAGAATGTACACAAACCTACCCACTGAGAATCAGCACCACATGGGCCCAGTTTGCTTGTGGGAAGTGGAAGGGACTGAAATCCGAGAGAGGGTGGAGCAAGTACCATTGTTCCCTCTCAGATCCCTCCCTCACAAACAGCGTCACAACCCAGGAACATGGGTTGCCCTGCCCTGGTGAACACTGAAGGCTCTGCCCCTCATACCTAACAGGTGCAACAAGACAAACACACACACACACACACACACAAATGGCCCAAAGGAAAGAACAGATCAAAGCTCCAGAGCAAATACTTCTAAGTGACCGAAAGATAACTAACCTATCAGATGCACAGTTCAAAACACTGGTAATCATGATACTCACAGAACTGGTTGATTTTGGTCACAAATTAGATGAACAAATGAAGGCTACAGTAAGTGAAATGAAGGAAAATGCACAGGGAACCAATAGTGATGGGAAGAAAACTGGGACTCAATGGAGTGGACCAGAAGGAAGAAACAAACAACCAAACAGAAAACAAGGAAGAAACAAGAATTCAAAAAAAGGGGAGAGGCTTAGGAACCTCCAGGACATCTTTAAACGTCCAAACATCTGAATTATAGGAGTACCAAAAGGGGAAGAGAAAGAGCAACAAGTGGAAAACTTATTTGAACAAATAATAAAGGAGAACTTCTCCAATCTGGCAGAGGAAATAGACTGCCAGGAAGTCCAGGAAGCTCAGAGAGTCCCAAAGAAGTCGGACCCAAGGAGGAACACGCCAAGGCACATCATAATTACATTAGCCAAGATTCAAATGAAGGAGAGAATTTTAGAAGCAGCAAGGGATAAGGGGACAGTCACCTACAAAGGCGTTCCCACCAGACTGTCAGCTGAGTTCTCAAAAGAGACCTTGCAGTCAAGAAGGGGCTGGAAAGAAGTATTCCAAGTCATGAAAGTCAAGGACCTACATCCAAGATTGCTCTACCCAGCAAAGCTTTCATTTAGAATGGAAGGGAAGATCAAGTGCTTCTCAGATAAGGTCAAGTTAAAGGAGTTCATCATTACCAAGCCCTTATTATATGAAATGTTGAAGGGACTTATCTAAGAAAAAGAAGATAAAAATCGGACAGTAAAATGACAGCAAACTCACAGTTATTAACAACCATACTTAACACAAAAGCAAAAGCAAACTAAGCAAATACCATATACTTGCTCTTCCAAGAGATTTTAACTGCTCTGTCTACTGATGGTGGAGAGTAACTTTTCTCCTACCCGACGGTCAGTTCAGCACATAGCCAGTTTTTAAAGTTGTTAATAAGATAGTGAGAAAAATGTTTATTTTTTACTTGCAGTTATTTAGTTGACTGAGATTGAGCATTTTTATTTCAAGCATTTCAATGTTATTTGCAATGAAAAAAATTTAACTTTGTGTTATTCTTTACACTGTTACACTATTTTTGTCCCTTTGCCAATCTCTACCCAGCCCTACTTGCAATGAATTTTTTTGTAAACTCTGGTTATCTTTCTTTTTCAAATTTCTGTTGAGTTGTTAGTCTTTTTCTAATTTGAAAGGGCACATCAAATATTAAGGATAGGAAATTGACCAAGTAATTGTTTATGGTGTTTATGAGCAACCATGTACTCTAAAATTAGGTGAAAGTGTGCTTCCTTTGAAAATTTAAGGTTTCTGACACAGTGGAATGTTATAGAGAGAGGGAAAGAGATTTGGAGGAAAAGGTCAGGAGGTTGAGTCATGGACTTGGTGCTTTCTAGCCTAATGATCTTGGACAATTACTTAATGTCAGGGAGTCTCAGTTTCCTTTGTGATAGAGTGGAAATGATAAAATACTTCCCCATAGATTCACGGAAATTTAGTAATGTGGGAGAGGAACAAACTTTTCTCTATCCTCAAGGTCTTTTTCTGGCTTGACATGAGACATATTAGCAAGGGAAAATGACTGAGTTTAATACAGACATAGAAATGGAAAACCCACATACATGGAAAGTCAGAGACCCCACACGCAGGCGAATCCAGAGACAGAAAGGGAGCATGGGTATGTAAGACATCTTGAACTAGGGATGAGGTAAGGAACCTTGGGGCTTCAAAAGGTCATTGTAGGATGGTAAGAAGAGTAGAATTTTAGTGAAGAGAAGTTTGCCCTGCCAAATAAGTGGGTGGTAAAAGTTATTGATAATAATCTTTTAGGTGCAAGGCCTCTCATACAAATTCTTCAGGCAGTTCAGTGTAGTGGGCAGAAGTTCCTCTTGACCTGCAGCTAAAATTGCCTTCAGCTCAATCAATCTGCATACCAGAGAGGCACATATTGAATGACTCGTTCTGGACCCCCACCATTATATCACACATGCGAAAGTGCTTTATAAATGACACTAAGTACATATTAGTTTTTTTAACTGATTTGATTACCAAGCTATGTTGTACATTGGAATATCATGTTTTGGAAAATTGGAATTTCTGCCTTCAGTTACTTTTTGGAACACAAAACTAATTATCATTATATCTCAGATATTTTTCTGCCTGTAGCTCATTTTATGATTCTTGCTGATTCAGTAGTTAAGATAATTTTTTTCTAATTCCATGACTAGAAAAAAAGGTATGGTTTAATAGTGCAAATGAGTAATAAAAGATGATACTAATACTGAAAAGTGAAATAGTTATGTTAAAAGGGTAGAGTTTTATCCTCTTTTTAAAAATTTTTAGAAAAATCTGCTAAAATGAAGTTCTTTTATTTGCAGCTTTCATAGATTATAAAAATAAGATGTTTTCAGGTTGTATATGTGTGGAAGAGAATGTGTAGAGTTAAAGCTTTCAAAATATTTGATCTGGAAAGAACCCAGACATCATCTAGCCAGATACCCGTATTTAAGAGATGAGGAAGTCAGAAATTCCGAGAAGCAAAATAACTAACTTGAGTCATTTGGCCACTGCAGAACAAAAGGGAAGAACTCATTCTGTCTCTTCTTCTCCAGCTGAGAGCCCCTTTCGCTGCCCTGTGACATTTTGAATGCATAGGTTGCATGTCTACATGTTTGGTGTTTATGACAATAGCTATACTTCCAAACTTGTCAAATGAGCACTTATGTTTCTTGAACCTAGAGGTTAATAAGTTGTAGTAAAGGTCAGAATGACCTTTTGCAGAGGTCATTCTGAGCTAGGTTAAAAAATGGCTTTAAAATTCTTATATTTTAGTTTATACTGCATTCTAATAATTCTAGCAAGACTTTTAAAGTTGTTTTTTCTCTCTTCACTTTCTGTTTTCATGTAGCAAGAATAATTCATTTTAGGAGAACCTAGGTTGGAAATGTGTTCAAGTTGTTAAGCTATAACACTAAATTTTTTTGTTGATATTATTCAAGTGGAATATATACTTAAAGCATTCAAATTTGATCTAAACTATAATAAAATTCTACCAGTGACTAATAAAGTTATTTAAATTTTTCTCCTCATAAGTCTTAGTTTTGCTTTTGTTTTAGGTTGAATGTTGAAATTAGTAAAAAAATGCCAGATTACTTGGCACATTCTTTCTGTTGCTGTAGGTGTGATTTTAATTTATTTTTCTTCAAACTGTCTTGATGTTATGTAAAATATTAATTGAAATAAATTTTGCTTGCAGGTTTTTCTTTTAATACAAGGAAAACAGCTGGAGACCTCCCTCCCACTTCCTCATTCACCCTTCTAAGAGCAAAAGCAATGCCTCAACTTGGTGATAGTATCTGAAAGTCATTGCCATTAGCTAGCACATCCAGTTTCAGTATCATGGTAAATAGAGTAAAACACAGTGTTTAACAAGTTCATCTTGGACAGTGAACATTCTGAAAAGTGAGAGAAGAGCCAACAGGGGAAGTACGATGAGGTTGAAAGCTGATTTTTGTAACAGAAAGAATTGAGAACAGATAGTTTCTTTATGGTGAGAATAATCAATATTTTCAACATTGTTTCCATGGTTTTATTAGAAAAGTGTTATGTAACAAGATATTATAGGAGATTTAAATATTTTTCTAAATCTCAGACAATAGAAGGAACACTGGTGAGAGCCAGTTGCTAAGGACGACCCATTTCCTACTTTCTCCTTCTTCTTAGCAACATCGCCAACCTTTGAATCATTGCCAACCTTTGGATCATTGCCAACCTTAGAAAAATCTCTGTCCTTGGAAGCTGAATAAGTGAAGCCATTATTTACTATAACAACATTGATCCCATAAGCATTTAAAATGGGAATAGCTTTAATATTTAAAAAGTTATACATGTTTATTGTAAAAATTCTAATTGTAAAAATTTTATTAAATAATTTGCAAAAAATTGTCCAAAATTTCTATGGTAAAAAAATAATAGCTATAAAGAAGAGAATAGTAAATTATATGATTGTCTAAACATTATGCTGTATACCTGAAACTAATGCAACATAATATTAAATGTAATGGTAATGGAAAAATAAAATAAAAAAGAATGATGTCGTTTCTAATTCCACCACTCAGAGTTAACCATGGTTAGCCTTTTTTAAAATATATTTTATTGATTATTCTGTTACAGTTGTCCCATTTCCCCCCTTCATTCCCTTCCACCCTGCATACCCCCCCACCCACATTCCCCCCTTTAGTTCATGTCCATGTGCCATAAGTTCTTTAGCTTCTACGTTTCCCACACTATTCTTGCCTGCCCCCTGTCTATTTTCTATCCACCATCTATGCTACTTATTCTCTGTACCTTTTCCCCCTCTCTCCTCCTCCCACTCCCCTGTTGCTAACCCTCCATATGATCTCCATTTCTGTGGTTCTGTTCCTGTTCTAGCTGTTTGCTTAGATTGCTTTTGTTTTAGGTGTGGTTGTTAATATCTGTGAGTTTGCTGCCTTTTTACTGCCCGATTTTTATCTTCGTTTTCTTAGATAAGTCCCTTTAACATTTCATATAATAAGGGCTTGGTGATGATGAACTCCTTGAACTTGACCTTATCTGAGAAGCACTTGATCTGCCCTTCCATTCTAAATGAAAGCTTTGCTGGGTAGAGCAATCTTGGATGTAGGTCCTTGACTTTCATGACTTGGAATACTTCTTTCCAGCGCCTTCTTGACTGCAAGGTCTCTTTTGAGAACTCAGCTGACAGTTTGATGGGAACTCCTTTGTAAGTGACTGTCCCCTTATCCCTTGCTGCTTCTAGAATTCTCTCCTTCATTTTAATCTTGGCTAATGTAATTATAATGTGCCTTGGCGTGTTCCTCCTTGGGTCCAACTTCTTTGGGACTCTCTGAGCTTCCTGAACTTCCTGGCAGTCTATTTTCTCTGCCAGATTGGGGAAGTTATTTGTTCAAATGTTTTCCACTTGTTGCTCTTCTTCTTCCCCTTATGGTACCCCTATAATTCGGATGTTTGGACGTTTAAAGATGTCCTGGAGGTTCCTAAGCCTCTCCCCTTTTTTTGAATTCTTGTTTCTTCCTTGTTTTCTGTTTGGTTGTTTCTCCTTTCTGGTCCACTCCATTGATTTGAGCCCCAGTTTTCTTCCCATCACTATTGGTTCCCTGTGCATTTTCCTTCATTTCACTTATTGTAGCCTTCATTTTTTCATCTAATTTGCAACCAAAATCAACCAATTCTGTGAGCATCCTGATCACCAGTGCTTTGAACTGTGCATCTGATAGGTTGGCTATCTCTAGGTTGCTTAGATGTATTCGCTCTGGGGCTTTGATCTGTTCTTTCGCTTGAGGCATATATATATATATGTATGTGTGTGTATATATATATATATTTTTTTTTTTTTCCTTGGTCTGGCTGTGCCTGTTACGTAGTGAGGGGCAGAGCCTTAGGGTGTTCACCAAGGCTGGGCAACCCATGTCCTTGGGTTGTGATGCTGTTTGTGGGGGCAGGGTCAGAGAGGTAACAATAGCGCTAGCTCAGCTCTCTCTCAGATTTCAGTCCCTTCTGCTGCTTCCCACAAGCAAATTGGGCCCTTCTGATGCTGCTTCCTGGGTGGGTGGGCTTGTGTATGCTCCAGGACCCTGTGGATCTCTCCAATGTTCTCTCCTGTGAGGCTGGGACTCTCTCCTGGCACCTCAACCCCCACAAATGTTTTCAACTGGTGCTTTTAGTCTTTATTTCCTGGCTCTGGAGCCCTTAGAGCAGAGTATTTTTATGAAGAAGCACAGGTCTGTTCATAAAACTCCTTTAAGTTGTAGCAAAGTCATGACTTACAGCACTTTCCCTGGGTTAGTGGAGTAGGAAGAGAAGTTCTGAAGTCAGGTGGACTTGTGTTGTAATCCTGGATAACCTCCTCAATCCCAGTCTCCTCATTTTTCAAGTGAAGGTGAAATGGTGTTCACTGCAATGCTGTGAGCATTCTTGATGTGACATATATGATTGGCAGCACCACAGAGCTGGAGTTAGAGAAGGTGTTTGCTATGTTTTAGTTCCCCTTTCTCTTTATAGTTCCTTGCTTCCCCTATATCTCCCTGGCTTGCCAACTTGGAAGCAGTTTATCTATTTTCCTTGATGAAAATGTTTTGTACAGAAAAGGGAAGTAATTTAGAAATTTTGGCTCAGTAGACTTCCCTTCTGATTAAAATACACAGCAAGCCTGTCTAATGATAGAAAGGCAGATAACCAATTAAAATATCATTAAGTTAATCACATTGGAGAAAGGTTTTCTCCCCCCAAGATGAAGTTGCTCTCTCAAAATATCCATTGCATCTCTCCTCAGCCCTCTTTTCTTCTTCATCCTGTACCCATAAACTAGCCTGAGTCAGAGAAAAGCAAAAATTGCCATTCTAGGGTCATTTCAAAAGAGAAACTCTAATTTGGATGTGTGAATTCAAAGGAAGAATATTGGTAAATTGAAGATATCTAAATTTTTTCTTTTTGTTCTGTATTTTTCATATATATATATATCACCAAATTCCATATTTAGAAATTCATGTAATTTGTAATGAAGTCAATGAGGACTGTTTTTTGAGACAGCTGGTTTTGTGATATTTATAAAGCAGATTTGTAAAATATAATTCAATATTACCAACCTTTGGTTTGCTAGTTCCATTGAACACTTTAGAAATTTACGTTATATTTACTTTAAACGGAATATTTTTGAAAAAAATTTTCCAACCAAGAAGCACTTCCATAATAAGTTGGATCTCACCATACAAAGGCTGTTTGTATTTAGCAGAAGCAAAGTTTGGGACTTTGCAGTTTGTTGTCATTAAATGATCACGAGAACCCAAGTTAACGTGTGAAATATGGGCCTTCAGTGAGAAGGCTTGAGGGAGCATCAACACATCAGCAAAGCACTAAAGCATGGTGTTTTTAAAGCTTAATGGCACCATGGCCTGCCATTCCTATAGAGCTGGTCATCTTTTGGTGATACTGTCACATATAATGAGCTCTTTTATGGGTAATTGCTATCCTCATTCATGGATTATAGAGCACCCTTTGTTCTACCAGCCAAAGTGCTTTTTGGAACTGCTAAATGAGATTAGGATTATAAATATGAGGAACAGAAGAAACCAAACAACAACAACAACAACAACAACAAAAACCCAAACAAAACAAAACAAAACAAAACAGGGAACCTATAACAGTTTGTTGTCCTAACCTTTCACTGAACTAAATGAGGCAGATTATAAACTGTATACTATTTAGTGGACACATTTGTCTTCTGTTCACAGTCTGAATTTTAAAAGTGTTGGCAGAGATTATTTTATCTGGTGTAAAAATATATACCAAAAGTAACACAAGTGTAATATACACTTCTAAGACTCTTCAACGGATTAAAAAACTATTATCATGGGACATGTCAGATACATGCATATAAGTAGAATAATATAAACAAGAAGTAGAGAATCATGTAATGAACTCTCAGGCCTACCTTGTTTCATCTCCTTCTATGTCCCTCTTTTCTCATTATGGATTATTTCGAAACATATATTATTTCATCCATATGTATTTCAGTATGTGACTTTGAAAGATAAATATCCCCGATAGCGGACAGTTTGAAATGGCTTTGAAATATGGTAGAAGTGTAAAATATGAGGACGTCAATGAACATCAGGCATATTAAACTGCATATCCACATGGTTTTCATACATCTCTCTGCTTCCAAGCTCATTTTCTACAAACCGTCATTTTTGCTGCTTAATGTTTGGTGATTTTTGTTTACATGTAATTTAGTTAAAATGCTAAAAACAGCTTTACATTTGCTTTCCTTTCACTGGTAGCTTTTCTCAGGTGGAAAGCTTCGTCTCTACAGAGTAGCTATATTGTTTTATTTATGTGGAAATATTACCACAAGACCAGTTGCACATGACCTTTAATGACCCCAGCAGAGCTCTTCCATTCTTGAAACTGCCCCCGTGGAGAGCAAATGGACCGGAGGAAAAACCCCTCAATTTAAGATTTGGGATTTAAGACATGCTATTTTCATTTGGAAAACTATATGTTGCCTTTAGTGTTATTCTGATTATTCTACCATGTACAGTTGAGGGTTTTCATAAGGATACTTCGGAGACAGGACTATAACTCCTTTTTTGGGGTGGTTAATTCTGTTATATGTACTATCTAATTATGTTGGATAAGAGGATTTGATTTGATGTGGATAGATTTGCAGATTAATCTAAAAGGATATGTTATAATGAAGTTTAAGTTTTGTAGAAGGGAATTATAGAGTGTTTGTGGTGCAGCATATAGTTTCTGGAGTCAAGCTGCCCCAAGTTGGAGTATCTGCTCCACCAACTAACAGCCATGTGGTCTTGGTTCAGCTTCCTTATCTGTAATATCAGGAAAATAAGAGCACTTACCTCTCTATTTTTTGATGTGTATTAAATGAGATAAAAACAAACAAAAACTACCATGAATTTTGGCTTAAATTAAAGAGATATTTATTTGTTGCTGAACATTTTTTATTGCTATAATTACTTGTTTAATGACCTAAAACACAAAGATGGTTGGTTTCTGGATGTCAGGTAAATATGCATTATAAATTTAAAAGTATTAAGAGACAAATTTGTTGTTCTGAGGGCCTATTAGCTACTAAATATTTTATCTAAGAAGTTCTGTACACATCAGATCTGTGATCCATTTAGTTCTAGTACTGCATGTACAGTACTAGTATTGCTTCAGGAAACATGTTGGTGGGAGTTGAAGCTGATTTTCTTTGTCATCTTAGAAGCGGCCCTAGTTTACCTTAAGTCCCATGTAGATTCATTTAAGAAGCTCTTAAACAAGTTCCCATTTTCAGTTTGTGGCATGGGTTGTAGTAAGGAGTTCAACAGGTTCACTCTCTCTATGTAGAGAGCCAGGCACCTTAGCTGAAAAGGCTTTGAGGAGGTACGGCTGAGCTGCAGTGTTCTGGCTTTTGCTCCCTTGAGGACTAGGCCTCGTTAGACTCTTCTAGTCCACAGGGCTTGATATCCTACCCTGAACTACATGCCTTTAATGAGGTTGATTTTCAATTCTTGGCTGCTGTCCTTCGGGCCTTGAGCCTTAGCTTCGACATGGGAGAAGTTACCAAGGATGTTGATGGATCCAAGGACAGGAACACACTGAAACAGGAAGCAGTGCTGAAATAGAAATCGGAGACACCTACCTGCTTCGTGGAGTTGCCAGATTCCATTCTTAGGTCCTGTGAACTTATAGCTCATCACTAAGTTTACTTTGTTTTATTTTTGTCAGGTTGGCATTTCACACCCCAGAGATGCGGAATGTGTCATTTGCAAAATTTGAAACATCAGATTACTCAGTCTTTTCTAGTCCATTTATAAAATACACAGTGAGGCTGATATTGGCATCACTCCGAGAACCTTCTGGCTTTGCCCTTCTTCCATCTGGGAAGTACCTGTGCTTCCCTAACTTTGTGCTCTCTTCCTGTTTCAGGTCCCCGATAGAACATTTCCCGTAATAGCTGTAATTTATGAAAATAAGGTTGTGTGTGTGTGTGTCTTCTAGTTCTTTGACTCTAACATCCTGGGTTCAGGTTGGAGCTCTGGCACTTACAAATTGGTCATGGTTACCTCTCTCAGCCTCTGTCTTCTCAACTGTAATTTAAGGGTAATAACAGTACCTACTCCATAAAGTTGTGTGTATTGCGTCCTGCACTACGAAGCATTCTGAAGTGCCTGCTGTTCCTTAAGGACTCACAAAGTGTTACTAGTTTTGTTATTGTCATCAACCACACCAACATAGCTGCTCTTGGACCAAAATGGCATAGCGCATTTATCTCTCCTTTCGTCACATTCCCATTTACTCGTCACTGTGTAATGAGTGTCTAGTGCACAGCTCAGGTCGTGTTTTCCAGGCCCCAGGAAGAGAGTGTTGAACAAGATTCCCCACTGAAACAAAGCTTTGCTTTTACTACTTTGGTAAAATTGCATCAGCAAAAATCTCCTGTGACTTTTTTGCAAAAATCTAAAGGACCCTTTGGTTTTGCTCTTATTTGATGCTTTGTAATATTTGAAACTGTTAATTATTCCCTTCTTTAAACTCTCCCTTTCCTTGAATGCTCCAATACCACACTTTCTTTTGATTCTTTTCCTAACTTTCTGATTGGTTTGTCTGACCATTGACCTGTTTCTTTATCTGCCCTTTAAATTATTTTTAAGATTCCATTTCTGATTCATTTTTTCCCTCCCTATTCTTTCCCAAGATTGTAAACTGGTGTCTTTTATGTCAAATCCAGTATGTTCTTGTGCTCTTTTGGCCTGAACAGAATTTTAAAAATTCTTTTAATGAGTTGTCAACTTATAAAACATTGAGAGATTTTATATAACAATGTGAATTTTACTTGCTCTTGAAAAAAACACCTTATTTTTTTCCATAAGCTGCTAGTAATAATTACATGCTCTGAGGCCAACATAGTTTTCTCTATACCTGATATTCTGTAGGCATCAAGACTTAATTTGTTCAATATTGAACTCATTATATATTTTATTTTGTCTTTTTTAATCTGGAATATAGAATGCTATTTAATAATGCACTCAAGCCAGAGTCTGAGGAGTGAGAACTCTATAGTAGAACCCACATTCCTTAACTTGGATGATGGCCTTCCTACTACACCTTAGTATATATGGCTTCTAGGGTCTTATCACCTTTATCCCCTACCTTGCACCGTGAGATTCCCGCTGGCAGACCCCTAGCTCTGTGACATGTTTCTTATTTTAAATGTTAACTTCCATGCTTTTATTATCACTTTGATAATTTCCAGCTCCCATTTGATTCCTTTAAGTTTCACTCATTATTTCAACAGATATTAATTGAGTGTCTAATAAGCAGCTTAGATACTATTTTCTAGGCACTGGAGATGGAGTGTTGAACAAAGCAGAGCCTCTGCTGTCATGGGGCTTACTTTCTATTGGAGGAGAAAGACAATACATAAATAAGGATAATGTTAGTAGTGATAACATATTTATCTTTGGTGAAGAATTCTTAGATACCTATTCAGTAATCTATATAAGTTTAGGTTGTCATTTAATTCATTTAGCTAGAACAAGGCTGAGAATAAAAACAAGGCTTTGGAGGAACTGCATGACTGTCACACAAAGTCATATGTCACACCCCAGGATGCTTTAGAGCCAGGATCTGGTTTTGGCCATCTGGAACTATCTGAATGCCTACTGGTATTCAGCAATAATTAATTCAAGGGGAATAGTACAGTTTAGGTCATTTTGCATTTTATATGACCATTTCTATTGTAATTTAAAAAATGGTAGAAAATGAATGCGGCTTAATTAAATGAAGTCTTTCAGCTGGTATAATCTGATAAACTATAGAATTTCCTCATGATCTCTTGCTATCCCTCAACTAGACTAGGCAGGCTCCTGCCCCAGAGCCTTAGCATTTAAGTTCTTTCTCCCAGAATTATTCTCCTAGATTTTTGTAAGCTTAGCTTCCCTTCTTCAGACTTTGTCATGCTAACCAAAAATAGTGCTCTTTCCCTAGCACTTTCTAGTCCTTTACCCTGTTCACATTTCTTTATAGAACTCAACACCTTCTGATGAACATGTGTTTGTTATTCGTCTCCCCGGCTAAAATATAAGCTCCACGAGAGAAGACTTTGTGTGTTTTGATCACTGCCATATTCTTAACATGTAGAATTGTGAATGACATAGCGTAAGTGTTCAGTCAATATTCACTAAGTGAATAAGTTGAAGCAAAAGAGTTTATGGACTTTGCATAGGAAACATTTTAAATGAGCTAAGTAGGAGAGATTAAATTCTAACTTTAGGTGAAATGGAGCTAAAAATTGTGATTGCTTTTATAAGAGAAGCAAAACAAGTAATGATTAACATTAAGTAGGATGTGCTCTTGGAGGAAATAAACTGAATCTTATTGGGGAAATAAGAGAAGAATAAGAAAAACGAATGGGCAGGGATTTGATGTTATCATTGGAATACATTGTCCAAGAGTACAAATATTCAGAAATATATGGCTCTCCTGAGTGTATGAAAGAACATACAGTTCCTGGACCTTGGGATTATTGTCTGATTTAGCCCTGATATGAAATCCCTGAAGAACTGAGTGACTGGTGTCTCATTTCAGTTTTTATTATGAGCTCTTAGTATTTTATGTTCTTTTTGGTCACATTTTTATTTTTCACTCAACTAACATTTATCAGTTGCTTACAAAATGAAAGGGTTGCCATAGACAACTTTTTTCAGAACAATAAAAAAACAATTTTTGGGCTTTTCTGGAGGATACTTTCTTGAAGGTGCAAGAGAAAGTTGGTTGAAGTGGCTACACTGTCCTCACCCCTGAAGTTTCCACATATACATTAAACATTTTTTTTTACTACTCTCCACTGCCAACCTCTCTTTTACTCAACTTTGCCAGCTGGAATTTTGAAAATATGTCTCTAAAGTAGAGAAACAAAAATGGCTTAGATACATATACTTTGGGAAGTGACATCTTTTGGGATTGAATCTGTGACTAGGAGGTAATTTATTCAATAAAGGTAAGTATTTCTAAAGTGTACCCCTTTTATGGTAGAGACTACAGACAATAGAAGTTAAGCTTTTCTTCTGGAATCAGTAGGTGAGGGGACTTCCAATCTATTTTATTCATTATTACCCAATACAGGTTGAATACGTGACATTTTAAGTATGGATTTTAAGGTGGATGAGCACCTTATTGCACAAAGTTGAGTGAGAAATGTTTGTAATTTATTGGAAAGGATAAGGCAAATGTGCAATCACTGCAATACAAGTGAGTACTATAATAATAAGATGAGGTGTATAAGACAAAGGGATTGCTCTTAGTCAAGATTCGGAAAAGGCAAGAAAGAGGCAGGAAATGGTGCCTGTGTTGGATCTGGAACAAGATTTGCTGATGAGTGGATGAGAGGCATGGGGGTGGAAAATTATGGGTCATGTTAAGGCAACAGCAATGTTCCAGAAGAGGCAGAAAGGGATAAAATCAAGAGGCAGAGTGGAAAATTCACCTGTGACAAAAAGGAAGGATACTTTCAATTTAGAGAGAGAAACAAAGACCTGCAGGGCGAGTGGTCAGAGCAATTTGCAGTAATGGGGTAGAGGATGTTGTTTCGTAGCTTCCAGCTCATTAGATTAGGGGACAATGTAATGTGTTGAGAAGGAGAAGGGTGGAAATTATCTGAAGTTCCAAGAAGTTTACTTCAGAGATATATGTCTTCAGAGGTTATGGCCTTGTCCAAGGTGACAGTTTGATACAGAAAATTCGAATCCGGGTCCTGCAAATGTTCTTTCTTAGCAAAAGTCAAAATCCCCAAAAGACCTGTATACTAAAAATAATTTTCTACTTTAAAACACTTCTCATCACATAAAAACTTTGAACTGTGAACATGATCATGAAGGCTGAAAAAGAAATCAGATGAGCCCTTATAAAAATCTCTTTTTAGGGGAAAAAAAGGAGATTTATTGCTTCCAATGGGAAAACTACAACAGAAGCACTGTGTGTTAAACAAGGACAGTGTCCTGGCTGTGGCCCCAGGGACTGCTGGTGTCCACTGAGTAGCTAGCCCCCTTTTCTTTACTACTTTCCCACTGTCTTCATAGACCTGGTGTCCAGCTATCCTGGTACAAGCAACAAAGAGAACTTTGGGTCTATCTGAAATGGAGAGTTTCAAACCATATCTGAGTTTCGGTGAATATAATGAGTTTTGCATAACTCAAAGTTAGACTTCAAAATGATTTCTGGTCATTCATGCCACTAGATCATCTAAGGATGGGGGGGTGGTAACATCAGTAATTGCTGGGCTTCAGGCAAGTTTAGGGTTGGCTGTCAGTCTCAAGTGTGACTGCAACACTGACCACCTCATTGGTGTCACAGGAGGGATTAGAAGAGAACAAAGAGTTAGGGTTGTAGAGGAACAAGTTTGGAAAGACAATAAATATACCCTATTCTTTATCTCTTCTGGCAAAGGCAGCTTCCCAATGGTTTTGCAAGCTGAAGAATTGTTTACACAGATATAAAAAGTGAACTTAATGGGACAAGAACAGATGGACTTGTTACCCTTGGCATTTAAAAATGGCAAATACCAAGCTTTTCCCTGTGCACACATGTGTGTGTTAGGAGACTAAAAATCCCCTGGAGATATTCGTGGGGCCAGCATACGGGGAAACCTTGGATTCAATCCTGGGAATGAACCTTTCTGATTCTAAGTGAGCTAAGACCCTTCGCAGGAGTGGTGTGTTAGGTTCTGAGATTTCCCAACCAGGCTTTCAGTTATGAGATTCAGTTTTAGAGACAGACTTTAGCGCCCAGGGCAGGAGATTATTGATTGTACACTGGTGCTACTATTGATCGAGAGGAAGCTACATTTGCACAAAATTCACATGTAATATCTCTTGACATGGTTCATGATATTTTACAAGCTGTGCAACAGTTAACCTAAACAAACCACTTATGAGCAGTACAAGAAGAAATTTTAGTTCACTAGTGGGCCAAGTAGGGTTGGCATGTTTCGATACTATGTTTTTTTCTTAATATCAGTCTTTGTTACTTAGGAAGGGTCATATGATTCTCTAGCTCAGGGTTGGAAATCTTTTCCTAAAGTACCAGATATTAAATGTTTTAGGATTTAGAGGCCATATGGTCTTTATTGCAAGTACTTAATGCTAACTACTGTTTTGACACAAAGGCAACTACAGAAAATATATAAACAAATGGGCTTGCTTATCTTCCAATAAATCTTTATGAAAGCAAGTGGTGAGCCATAGTTTGATGACCTTTGCTTTAGTCCAATGACTATATTTTACTAAATTTCAGAGAAGTGCGTGGTTAAATGTTACACAATGACAGGTTTGGGACAGATATCTAATAGTTTTCTTTCTACTCCATTAAAATTTAAAAAAATTGTTTTAATTATTAAGTAATTGCAAAAGAGTATGCATTTGATATGTGGAAGGTATAAGAAATCATAACAAAATGAAAATCTGTGTAGGCATTGCACGGTCAGTTTAAGAAAGAGAACGCTACCATTCCCTTCAAAGCTCTCGGTGCGGGCCCCTCCCTTTTTCTCTCTACCGCCACAGGCATCCATCCGCCTTCCCGAATAGTGCATCCCTTATTCCCTCGTTTTTCTTCATGGCTTCACCTCATGTATTTCTATTTTTCTCACAGAGTTTTAAAGTTGTTCTTAGATGGTTTTACTTCATATTTCTCTAGTATTAGAAAGTTTAGAAAAAGATGGCCAAATTGTGATTAGTAAATAGTAACCGATTTCTCTTGTGGTTTATTTTTGGCGTTGTTGAGAAGGTTCAGGAAGCCAGAGTGAAGTGCCCACAGTGTTTGACTTAAATGCACTTCACGACCTGTTCTTAGGGTCTGGTGCTGAAGCAGAGAACGTCATGGGCTGGTGACAAGTGTAGGAGTTTGGAGGCTTTCTGCCCCCACCCTTCTTCCTGAGGAAACTGCTGTGGTGAATGAGGGCTGTTTCTAGGAATGGCAAGGTCTCTTGGTCTGGTAGTGATTTTATCTCTGAACTACGTGCATATGATAGTATCATAATGCTTCCAAGTTATAGCAATTGGAGAATTTTTTTTAGAGAAAAATTTTGTTTGCAGCATCTAATGAACAAAAAAGGTCAATCTAAAGAATCACATTTGGTCAACATTTAAAAACATAACTAGTTCTAATATTTGTGAATACTAGATATGTGAGTATTAGATAATAGAATATGACTTAGAGAGATAAATTTATTTGCTTTCTAGTTACCCCAAATGTTTTTAGAATCTATTTTTTTTTGGTGGGGGGCATGCCTTTGGTGACTCTATATGAAAAGTATTTTACAATTTACTTACACAAAGTGCTCCACTTTTTTTCATACATCTCTAGCTTGTTCCCCAGGATAGTTGCTTAGGTTTGGGAATTAATTGTGCAATGGATGGATGGTGACAGCAGACACAGCCGTGGTGCTTAGGAGAGAAAATGGTAATTCAGCTTTAGACTGGTGATTTGAGTAATGCATGGGACATCCGTTTAGAGATAAGAAAGAACACCTACGATATTAGAGCCGACCAAAATTGGAGCAGAGGTTTATTCTGTAGTGCTAAGTATCTTAAAGAATTCTTGCCAAATGTTTATTGACTTTTCCTTAAATATTTCTAGCAATAGAGAATGAATGGCCCATTCCATCTATGAATAGCTGAAATAGTTTAGCTATCCTTCCTTACTTTGACCCTAAATCTACCTTGTTCCTAATCATTGTCCAGTGATTTTTTTCCTTTGACTCTGGAGCTATTCATAACAAGTCCACTTTCACTTTCATGCCTCAGGAGAAATTTATTCTCAAATGTTCCCTTCCTGGGGCTCAAGGTTACCACTTCCTCATTTAGCATGATTGCAATAACCAGCTAAATCACAATGTTAATTAAATACCCGGGGCTTCAGTAGTAAATAAAGGGAATAAGCATTTCCTGATTATGTGTTCATCTAATGATATTAAATAGTATAACTCCTTTTTTTAAAAAAAAAAAACGCTGTTTGCAGTATAGAGGAGGTAATATTTTTCTCTGAGATACATGTTTTTTTTTCTTTATATACCCCATTATAAAAACAATTAGGTTTAAACATAGAAAATTTATGTAAAATACATTGTACTTTGTTGCATAAAAGATCACTTATAATTATCTTAAAAATTATGTCACTGTGGAAAAATACTTGAGCTCTCTGCTTCCAGAGTGAAGATATAGTGTTTATTTAAGTCCATAAATTTATAGAAGAGTATAGTCACTTAAAAAAAGGCCAAACATGAGACTTTTGTTATTTCTCTTGTGGAAGATTTAATTGTCAAAGATAAATGCGGCATTTAGTTCCCCACTGCTTCTATTCTGGAAGGCATGCACACACTTGGATAACTAATCTCCCTTTTCTTCCCTTGGAAACTGTTTTGAGCTAGGAATTTGTTGTTTAAATCATGAATCATGCGTCAGAGAAGAATTGGAGAGTCTCCTTTAGGTACTTGGCAGAGCCAGGACATGTTTCCATATATAGCTGGAAAAACCTTTGTCGCCCATTCTGGCTTGACAGAATGTTACTAAAATTTCATTCCCGAGCTGATTTTTTTTTTTTTTTTTTAAGCCAAAGAACAGCAGTGGGCACTGAAAATTTGTGCCTGGAAGAACTAAGATTGGCTGTGTGTTCTGAGAACCCTTCCTAGGTGTTCTTGGTCACTTCCTGCATCGCACTTACATGTATGTCTGTGGGTGGCAGTTCTTGATTCCTTCCTGGCCCATGTCCTCCTCACAGTCCTGGGAGGCCCTGAGGGAAGCCTTTGCAGAGATGAATCAAGGAGGCGCCTAATCTCCTGAGTCATAGTCAGAGGCTCCTCAGTTACTCTTTGAGGATGAGACCTGTTTACCTCAGAGTGCCCTCTTTGAGAGGATATTTGGAATTTGGATGGTGTCCTGGAAGTTTGGAGAGTGGAGATCTCTACGGAAAAGTGTTGGTAGCAGTCAGCTTAAAAAGTTTATGCTGTCTGCCCTTTGATAAGGGTCATGTGATGTAGTAAATGTTCTTTGGGAAAATGAAAAAGCCAGTAGACCTTCTATTCTGGCTTTGCACATACTGAAACCTGCAGGCATCAGTGCGGGGAAATAGGATGGAGCTCTCCTTGTACCTCTTTTTCCATCTCCACCTGTTCCAGTTCCACTTGGCTTTCAGGTTCGCCTTGAAGTCGGGGTGAAACAGACCTGTGTTTGAACCTTCGTCCTCGCTTTAAGTATGGAAACTTTGTTCAAATTAATTTGTTTCCTTGGACTTGTTTTCCTTACCTGTAAAAGAGAGTTAACAATGCCCATGGCACAGGGTTTCAGGTGGGGATTAAATGAGATTAGGTTCGTTAATGCATATAAAGTGGTTAACACATCTCTTGGGGAAAGCAAGTATTTTTTGTCAAAAGAGCATGAACTTGGGAATCAATTCACATTTAGGTTCTCCCTCATTCTTATCTTCCCTAGTTGCATGATTTCTAACGAAAGGCACTCAAGCGTTTATATTCTGTGATCCTCAACTTCATGCTAAGCAAATCTGAATCATCCTCAAAGGGCTGTTTTAAGGTTAAAGTGGACTATGTTGCCCTACTTGGGCAGCAAGTAGCAGGAACTTAGCAAATGTCAGCTTCATTTCTCACTCTCCCCTCTCCAAAGCCTGTTCCCCAGCCCTCCTCCACCCTACCACTCCTCAGGCACAATTACTCCTTTTCTTGCCTTCTCAGTGTTTTGTGTGTGTTTTCGTTTACAACCCTACCTCATTGCACTTTGTTTTGCAGTGCGTGTCTGTCTCTTCTCTACCTGATGGCAGTTATTTGGGAACAGAGCCTTGTCTCTTGATTCTAATCGGCTTCACACAGTCAACTACTATTCTTTCTCCTCAGCAAACTGGGAAGATTCTCTTAAACTTGAACTCCAGGTTAATTCAGAGTTATTTTTCTTAATCTTTTCGGCCCATCTCAAGTACACTGCAATAAGTGACGAGAGAAGTAAGCAGCTTTGTGGTCAGTGTAGTGCACCTTACATTTGGTAGTTGCTTCAGAGTCCAGTAACTGTGTCTTCACTGTTGCTGGGCAAAGTTGTAAAAGAGAAACTAGAATGAATAGAGACCATGCAGAAATGAAAGCTCTACACTTGGATATAAAATTAATGGACATGGTGTTTATTTAAAACAAACTAAATCTGAGTATATTATAAAGTGACTCATGATGCAGAATGTTGATATTTTGGGGACAATGCACCTTATGTAAGAGCCCCAAGAGCACACATGTTGATTGAGTCATCTTTAATAGCTCAGCAATGTGGAAAAGGGAAACCTTTGAGAAAATATCCAAAAATCAGATTTTCTTCAAAAATAGAAAAATACTAAGTTTTCTTCAGAGATGAGAAAGGTTTAAAGGCAAATTAGGATAGTGTAGCACAGTATGTTTTATTGGCCTTTTGAGGAACATCCATTGCTGGCTGGTATCATGAGTGTTAGGTAGGCAGCATTCTGGAGCTCTGATACTGTTAGCCATTTCCCTCTTTCCCTCTCCAGTATCCTGCTTAATTTGTGTGGAACTCATAGTATCCTGAATCTGGTAACTGAACACTTTTAGATTTATAATGTTGATTGGAACAACAGATTGAGAATAGTTTTCAGGAAATTATTGAGCATTTGCTCAATGACTTGGAACATAGCCTGTGCCTTTTGTCCCAGGCTCTGGTATCTGCTGTTCCTGCCAGAACACACAGAGAAGCATTCCAAACCCCCCACCTCCTCCCTCCAATGCATTCCTTGCATGCATAGCAATGTCTGGAAAGTTACGCTTTTGAAGAAAATGGAGAGAGGTGCCATAACATCATATATCTTAACACACCCAGGGTTATTTCCTAAGAACCTAAAGGTTATTTCCTTTAGATCTCATTAAAAACAGATTTGAATGGCAGCATTGGACACTGTTTTGGGGAATGTTGAATCTATATTCATTGCCTTAGCTATCACATGAAGTGGTGGTTGATGAAGAGGGTGCTGTCTCTGTGAGCCATTAACTTGGTTTTCTGAGGAGGCAAAAAATATTAAAACCTTTTTTTGCTGGATTGTCAGATATTGGTTTGGGAAGGGTCCTTTGGCTTCAACAATTAATCTGAAATACATAGAGATATAAGGATGGGAGCAAAGCTGAAACTGTACACTTTAGCATAAAGGATAGGACGTGAATAGATTTCCCTGTGGTGTGACTTTATGGGCGTTCCCCACTCTTTCATTCTGGAGGCAAAATGCCTGTGTACAAAGACTTGGGAGGTTACCATGTTTGTGTTCATCATATTCTGTATACCCAGTGCCACTTTGCCAAGTTAGAGTACCATATCCAAACGAAATTGGTAATTCTTTTTTAAAAAAATTTAAGTATATTTTATTGATTATGCTGTTACAGTTTTCTCAATCCCCCCCATTATTCCTCTCCACACTGCAACTCACCTCCAGCATTCCCCCCACCTTAGTTCATGTCCATGGGTTGTACATATAAGTTCTTTGTCTTCTCTGTTTCCTATACTGCTCTTAACCTCTCCCTGTTTATTTTATGCTTACCAATTATGCTTCTTATTTCCTGTACCTTTCCTGCCCCATTCTTCTCCTCCTGTTCCTCACTGATAACCCTCCATGTGATCTCCATTTCTCTGGTTCTGTTCCTATTCTGGCTGTTTGCTTAGTTTTTGTTTTTTTTTCAGGTTCAGTTGTTGATATTTATGAGTTTATTGTCATTTTACTGTTCATTGTTTATGATCTTCTGTTTCTTAGATAAGTGCCCTTAACATTTCATATAATAAGGGCTTGGTAATGATGAACTCCTTTAACTTTACCTTATCTGGGAAGCGCTTTATCTGCCCTTTCATTCTAGAGGATAGCTTTGCTGGATAAAGTAATCTTGGATGTAGGTCCTTGCCTTTGATGACTTTGAGTACTTCTTTCCAGCCCCATCTTGCCTGCAAGGTTTCTTTTGAGACATCAGCTGATAGTCTTATGGGCACTCCTTTGTAGGTAACTGTTTCCTTTTCAATTGCTGCTTTTAAGATTCTCTCCTTATCTTTAATCTTGGGTAAGTTAATGATGATGTGCGTTCGTGTGCTCTTCCTTGGGTCCAACTTCTTTAAGACTCTCTGGGTTTCCTGGACTTTCTGGAAGTCTGTTTCTTTTGCCATATTGGGGAAGTTTTCCTTCATTATTTGTTCAAATAAGTTTTCAATTTCTTGCTCTTGTTCTTCTCCTTCTGGCACCCCTATGATTCGAATGTTGGAATGTTTAAAGTTGTCCCAGAAGTTCCTAAGCCTCTCCTCATTTTTCTGAATTCTTGTTTTTTCATTCTGTTCTAGTTGGATATTTATTTCTCCCTTTTGTTCCAAATTGTTGATTTGAGTCCTGGTTTCCTTCCCTTTACTGTTGGTTCCCTGTATGTTTTGCTTTATTTCACTTTGGGTAGCCTTCATTTCTTCCTTTATTTTGCAACTGAGCTCAATCAGTTCTGTGAGCATCCAACCAGTGTTTTGAACTCTGCATCAAATAGGTTGTCTATCTCTTTGTTGCTTTGCTCTTTTTCTGGAGTTTTGATCTGTTCTTTCATTTGGGCCATATTTCTTTGTCTCAGTACACCTGTTAAGTTGTAAGGGGGTGGGGCCTTAGGTATTCGCCACGGGTAGGGCAACCCTCTTTGCTGCATTGTGGCACTCTCTGTGGGGGAGGGGCCAGAGAGGGAACAATGCTGCCTGCTTGCTCCGCTCTAGCCCCACTTTCCAACGAACTCATGTGATTCTGGGAGTTTCTCTCGCGGTGGCAACCCCTGCAGTAGTTTACAGCTAGCTTTGAGTCTTTAGTTTCCTGTTCAGCCAGCCCTGCCTTGCCCACGTGGCCACCACCTTGCTGTGTGTCTTCTCCACTTGGCTGCCATCTCTGCTCCTCCTACTGGTCTGGGTGAATGTTTCTTTAACTCCTTGGTTGTCAGAGTTCCATGCAGTTTGATTTTCTGGAAGTTCTGATTGTTATCCTTCTTTTGGATGTGCAAGGAAGCGAAGCATTTCTACCTATGCCTCTATCTTGGCTGGAACTCTGAAATTGGTAATTCTGTTCCTCATCAATGCTGTCCCATTGCAGAAAATTCTGTTTCATAGTTAAAGCTTTCTTAGTATCAAGTGTGAATAAAATTAAAGCAGCAGCAAATAGTGAACAGTTTACATATGTGTTGCAAAGTGACCTAACCTATTATTTTTACCTATGAAAATTCATTCCTAACCTTTATTATGCTAAGTAGTAAATCCTCTGGTTATGATCAGAGATAAAGAGATTTGAAGCATTTGTAGTAGCCACTGATATTGTGGCCTTTCTTATTAAATGTTAGCTAACTGTCCTACGCATGTGAGGCCCTGATTAAGGTAACCAAAACACTTCAGTGTGGCTTAACACACACATTCACAATGCTGAAACATTTAAGAATAAATTGTAGACATTGTGAAATGGGGTGCAAAGAAAAAAACGAGTATCTGATTTATATTTCTGTGCAAATGCATAGGTCTTATCTGCTTTTGGATTATATTTTTATGCTGAAACCTTTCTCAGCACATGAAAGAGATTCTGTGAAGTAGCTTTACTCAGTAAGAACCCTGTGTGTCTCAGGGTGATTGTCAGGTATTTAACAAACGTTTATTGAGTACCTTGGGTGTACAGAGATGAAGGGCACAGCTCCTGCTCTCAGGCCACTTTTACTGGTATGGGTAGGGTCAGTGCCTAAGGCAGTTGCTGCACAGCTCTGCGAGGCACTCTTTGTTACAGGTGGACGGCAGGCCTCGGGGTAGTGATGGAGGGAAGCAGCACAGTGACTGAGCAGAGCTTGTTTCCTCCTTAAGTAACCTGGGACATGCCTCATCTTGTTAGAATTAAGAGTTGGATAAAGGAGCATTTGTTTAAGACACTGTTAAAGACATGGCACTCTCCCCAAGGAGCCAAAAACCACTTAGCGTTCCAGAGAGCTTGAATTCTTGTTTTGGCTGCACTCCCTAGCTTGTAGTTCAGGTAAGAACAATCCCATATTTCTAATGAGATAGATTGAAGTGATTAAATAATTTGGAGGTTAGAAGGGGTGTTTAATTGTGGAATAATCTGCTAACATTTAAAAAAGTGTTTGGAAACAATGTTGAGACACATGATTAAAGCTCAAGGATTGTTCAGTAAAAGAGGTGATGGCATTGTCAGTGATGCAAAATAAGGCAGCAGGATTTGTATGTGAATAGCCCCATATTACAGAAAGCTCTGATGTCCAAATCTTACTTTCTGCCCGTATTTAAGTGAAGAATGATTTCAGAAGGGATTTTAAGTGTATGAGAAAGAAAGAGGAGAAATAGTTGGAAGGCACTGTTTTTGGGAACTCGGTGGGTAATAAGTTTTTGCCCAAACTCAAAATTTTACCTTCTAGCAGGAGATTGGAAAAAAAAAAAAAAGTCCTGTGACAGCGGGCCACGAAGCAACCAGTCAAGAGGTGAGAGGTGCTGAGGGTTAATCAGAAGAAGGTGGGGCATCTTTCTTTTTAGCAGCAGGTGCTCCTTTCACAGAAACAGCTGGCTGACCCTCTGCGGGGATGTCCAACAGCCTAATGATGATTTCCAGCCCAGCAGCACTGACCTCCCAGGCACTGACACCCCACTTGGGTGTGAGAAAGGCCGTTCAAATTGCATACCAGATACTGTGCCCAAATTTTAGAGTGAAGGGAAAATGGAGGATGGACTCTGATATTCTGCCTAGGAAAATAATTTATGCTAAGAAGTTATCACTGAACATACACCTCTCTAAAGAAGAAATACAGATGGCAAGCATATGAAAAGATGCCCAGAATCATTTGTCATAAGGCGATTGCAAAAACAATAACATGAGACCACTATACATCTTCTAGAATGGCAAAAATACTCTGATGATACAAACTGCTGGCAAGGATAGAGCAACAGGAATTCTCATTCATTGCCCGTGGCAGATAGTCTGGCAGTTTTTACAAAGTTAAAATAGTCTTACCATACAATCTAGCAATTGCACTCCTGGGCATTTACCAACATGTTTTAAAAACTTATGTCCACATAAAAACCTACATGTGATATTTATGGCAGCTTTATCAGTGATCACTCAAAACTGGAATCAACTAAGATATTTTTCAGTAGGTGAATGGATAAACTGTGGTATATCCATATAAAGAAATATTATTCAGTGACCAAAAGAAATGAACTGTCAAGCCACAAAAAGACAGGGGTAAATCTTAAATGTGTATTTCTAACTAAAGGCTACATGCTGTATGATTCTAATTACACAATAGCTGGAAAAGGTGAAACTATCATGACAGTAAAACTGTCAGTGGTTGCCAGGGGAAAGGGAGACAGGGTTGAAGAGATGAAGCACAGGGGATCTTTTTTAGGTTGGTGAAACTATTTTGTATGGTACAGTAACCGTAGATACATTATACTATGCATTTGTTAAAACTTTATAGCACGAAGAGTGAACCTTAATAAATACCAATTGATGACAGAATTTAGGAGATCAGGAGGCCCAGAATTGAATGTAGAATGTGACAAAGCAATGTAACAATATTACAAATAAATGAAACAACTTCACTGTAGGGAGTGATGGTGTCAATAAAAGCTGCTGACCTAAGGAACTTTGAAAATGAGTACGTAAGACTAAAGGCAAAAGAAACTATACATAAACAGGCATCTAGTCAGAAAAGTTGTTTTCCACGAGCATATGGGTTAACAATTCTGATACCGCTATACGTGTATACTGGAATTGAACCATTAAATGAATGAGAGGTGGATGGTGGGGGCCAGGTTTCTTATTGTTGTACTGAGAGTTTACAAATAAGCCAGGGGAGGAGGCTAGAATAATCCATGTGATAATGGATTAGCATTGGAGACATCAGTATAAACTCATATTTAGCTTGGATAAAGATGAATACATAAAGAAATATTTATAGATATGTGTATATACATGGTTATTATACACTTGTATATTTTCATTGCTCTGACAGCTGAGGGCACCTGTAAACCTCGACAATTCAGTGGTAACACCTAGTGCCCGGATCTTGGTTTCTAATACCGTTCTCCTGTAAAAGGAACCAGGGCTTCTTAGAGAAGTAGGTGATTCTAGGACTGGGAGGAAATATACAAGATGAGTCTGTAGCATCTTATAGCACCAGAAAGTGAGTGCTCAAAACCAAACCAAAACAATAGCAATATAACCCTCACAAAAACAACAAAGACACAAACTCACATAAGGGAACATCAAAGGGACACAGGAGCCAAGGGAAAGACTTCCAATGGCCCAAACTGGAACTCCTTGAGCAAGAAAATAAAGTATTGGATTATAATCTAAAATATAAAATACCCTGGAGTCCACACTGATATAAGAGTACAGTGTGGAAAGGAGGGTAAAAATGACTTTGCAGCAGAGAAACCTGACATATATTAGCGAGGAGATCAAGGTCAACATCAACAGTCATGTCATTTGATAGTATGTACTTCTGACATGTGATAACTATGGTATTGTACTTTTCTTCTATAATCTTCCTCCCCTAAACCTCTAATTCCAGTCTAATCATGAGAAAAAAATCAGACAAATCCCAATTGGGGGATAATCTACAAAATACTTGACTAGAATATCTTAAATCTGTCAAGGCCATCAAAACCAAGGAAAGTCTAAGAAATGATTATGTTTGAGAGGAGCCTAAGGAGACATGATAATTAAATGTAATGCAGTACCCTACATGGGATCCTGGACCAAAAAAAGGCAATAGGTAAAAACCAAAAAAATTAAAATAAAGTATGGATTTTAGTAAATAATGATGTATCAGTAATGGTTCATTAGCTGTAAAAAAATGTACCATTCTACTGTAAGATTTTAATAAGGGAAATTGAGTGTGAGGTATGTGGGAACTCTTTCTACTATCTTCATAATTTTTCTATCACTACAAAACAATTCTAAAAATTAAAGTTTATTATCAAAATCATTGTTTAAAGGATATTTTTAAAAAGGTAAAATCATGACTTATATGGATGTAAACATGATTATAGTATTAAAAATGTTGTTCAACTCATGAAAGAACCAGAAAGATGCTATAACCCTTTAAAGAAGAATCTCAAGATTCAATTCATTTATAGCTCAAGAATGTTGAACTAAATACACAAATGGAGGCAAAACTAGCTTCTTTCACCATGAGAGAAGCAAGTCAACTTAACCTCTACTGCACAGGACAGCGTTTGCCTGTCCCCATGCAAGAGTTATCTACAATTTACAGAGTTGTAAAAGAATGCCCATAGAATCAGACTGGATAACCCAGAGGGGTGTTTTCCAGACAATGCATAGTTTTCTACCAAAACGGTTTTCTCTCCTACAGTTCATTTATTCCAAATACCATTTGTTGCAATAACATTTCAACATAGCTAAAAAATATTGAGGCATTTCTTGGAAGCTCCACCTTCTTGCCACTTCTAATGTTGTTTCTTTTGTCTTTGAAGCCGCACGCCCCCCCCCCCCCCCCCGCCACCATTAACTGACTTCCTTTATGGTTGTCATTAGTTTTGTTCTGAAATATTTTGGCTCTCTGCCTTCCTGGCTCATGGTAAGATTGCATGTCTCACCTGCTTTGAAGTTTGGCATAGCTATGTGTCTTATGATGACCAATGAAGTAAAAGAGGAAATAAGTTCTTTACAGGAGGAAATTTTAAGAGCTGGTTCCAGATTTGTCAAATTTTCTTTTGCTGCCCTCATGGGTAAGGAAATCTGTGTTTCCCTTCTGTATACCTTCTGTACAGTTGATCCTCTGAGTGACTACTGAGAGCAGAGGACCGCTTCCACCCGCCTGCTTCCCAGCCTGTGCTGGATGTCATTTCTCACTCATAAATGAGAAATAAGATTCTATTGTCAAGTCACTGGAAGAAAAATTACAAGTTTATAAGTCACACTGCTGGGGTTTGAATTTTGGCTACACCATTTACTAGTTCTATGATCTCCGGCAAGCCCCTTATCCTTTGATTTCCTCATGTGTAAAATGAGGATAATAATAATGCCTGTCGTAAGATTGTGTGACAGCTAAACAAAATAATATATGCCATCCCTTAACACAAACTTACTAACAACTGGTTCCTTGTTTATCTTTCGGTCTTATTGGTTATGTAACTTAAAATATACCAATGGTTCTACAAATTATACTTTTGAATATAATGTACTAAGCACAACGCTGCTCAAATGAACAGCTATTCCTAAAGGGTAGTGTCATAGGGACAGCTGTTCCACAGACTGTCTCAGAATGCTCCCAGGGAGGCTCACTTCTATCATCTTTCTATCTAGGGCTTTTGATGTTGAGTGGTTCGTGAAACATGAGGAAACTGAACACTACAATGTAGTAGGAGAGGCTACATCAGACGTGCCTGAGGAAGACTGAGATTCTTTCTTGGGGTTGGAAATTATTACTATTTTTCTAGTGCCTGAAACAGATTCCTCATCTTTTCTTTGTTATTATTAATCAAATGGCTGCTTCATTCAATTGTAACATTTCTGCTAAGTGGAACAATCAAAATTAATGAAATGATTGCAAAATAGAGCAATTATGCAATAAAACATGCAAAAAGTACCTAAGGCTGCTCACTTACATTAGCGTAATGAAATTATTATAGTTGTTATGGAAAGTATCTAGTGTAAAAAGACATACCTGCCATTGTCTCATGCCCTCTAGAAGAACATCTATCTGGAATAGGTTGGCATATTTTCTATAAATTGGTTGCAGCTGTTTTCCAGAAGTGGACAAATATCCAGCATTATTTGCAAACCAATTTAATGTTGATTGCAAACCAAAGGTCACAAGTACTCCATACTTTGATTTGTGAGCAGTTTAATTTTCCAGCTCAATGAAAAAGTATAGAGATGAAAATTGAAGGTATATTTGTGCTTTTAGTACTTAGTGATTACATTTCTTCTGAAAAGTCAGTTTATATGGAATGATAGATAGCAAGTGTCCTAGTCCATTTGGGTTGTTATAACAGAGTAGCATAGATGGAATGGCTTATAAACAACAGAAATTTACTTCGTACAATTGTGGAGGCTGGAAGTTCAAGATCAAGGCACCAAACAGGTTTGATGTCTGGTGAGGGCTTGCTTCCTGCTTCATAGATGGCCATCTTGCTAAACCTCACACAACAAAAGGGCCGAGAAGATTTTTGGGGACTCTTTTATTTGGGCAATAATCCCATTCATGGGGCTCAGGCCTCATAATCTAATCACCTGAAAGCCCACCTGTAAATATTATAACATTGGGTGTTAGGTTTTAACATATTTATTTTTGGGGACACAGATGTTTAGTCTACTTCAGTAAGCCACTCGTACTATGTTAGGCATCTCTCACTTCTTGAGTGTTGCTTATAGTGGCATGGAAACTATTAAAGAGAAAACTAAGAGACTCTTTTACTTGTTGGGGTCACTTGTAAAGTTTATGGGTGATATGTTGTTAGATGTGATAAGAATGTATATCGTGATTATAAATGTTGGCATGCAGAAAATATACTCACATTTAATTCTGACAGATGTAAGCTTCTAATAAAGGCCATGTAATTTAATTAAACAAACAGATAAAAGTTGAAAATAAAAGTATAAGTTAAAATTTAATAATAAATTAGTATTCCTTTAGCTTAATCTTGCAGAAACATCCCTGCACTTACCCACCAAGATCTGTTTTTGTCACTTAGTTTCTATGCATGCTCCACTCTTGTTCTTACCTCTCTACCTTTGATCGCACTCTCCATCCACATGAAATGCACTTCTTTGAGCTTAAAGTCCAACAGAAATTGTATATCTCTTCCAAAATATCAGCTGACTGACTTCTTTGGCTCACACTGGTATTTCTCAGAATTTCTACAAATCTTGTGGTTGGTATCTTAAAATCCAGCAGTTACATAATCTTGTGTTATTATCTCTATATTTCATATTTATGTATTTTTGCCCTTTTCACTTGTGCTGTGCTATTTAAGGAAAGCACCCTAACTACAGCATTCTGGGCACCAATAGAAATATTAAGTGTAAGCCAATAGATAAAGTTGTAACTGCAGTTACATCACAGTACGCAAACGTCTTTTCAGATGAACCTTCCATTGGTATTGACCATGGAGGAAGCTCTGATAGATTCACTTTAGGGTTTTTGTGAGCTGTGGTAAATTCTAATAATAACAATACAGGAGCAGGTATAATTTATCTAGTGGTTATGCTGCCGTTCCAACAACCCCATGAGCAATCCTATTATTGCCAACACTTTACAGACAGGGAAACCAAGGGCTTAAGCTGAAGGCCCCCTGGAGCAGGGACTGGCTCCGGAGCTGCACTCGCAAGCACTGTGCAGATCTACCTGGTAGCACAGGGCAGGGAGCTGCTAGCTGAAACATCCTGTTCATTTTGGGGTCATAAGTAGGAAAGTATTCATTACATTCTGAGGATTTAAGTGGTTGACTAAAAATTCTGAACTCCTACAGATTAAATAATCACTAAGAGTTTCCATAATAATTAGGGAAGATCTAGAACTGAACATAGAATAAAATGAAGGTGCATACCGATTCCAAGCTCTGGTTTTCCTATCAATTTGTTGAACAAATTAGAGCAGTAAACTGTCCTGAAATGTAGCATAAAATGGATGTTGTTAAGATAGAAAATATGGTTTATAATTAAAAGATTAAGAATTCCTTCTGACTTTTCCTGATGGACCTTTGCGAATAGTGATACAATACTCTGATTTATAAATGTCCTGATTAGGAAATTATAAATAATATAAGCAATTTCTCACATGGAAAATATTTAAGTACTTCGAAAAAGGTCTATTTATTTGGGTGATAAAGTAAAAAAAATAAATTCTTTTTAGTTGTGGAATGTTTGTTTCTATGCTATAAAAGTATGTTGGAAAATGTGTTGGGGTAGTTTAAAAAAATCAGTAAGTTAAAAAAAATCAGCTTGAGTTTTGGGTGGGGTGGTTCAGTTCTAGCCAGTGGATTACTAAATCAGTCATTAATGTTCAGCTTCTTGGAAGAACTTCTCCCCCAGTGAATACAGTAGACTCTTGGCTTTCCCAGATTTAACATTTTTATCTTCCAGTACTTGGGAATGAGCCGTGTAAGCTCTGCAATGCAGTGATTTATAATTCTGTCAAATGGTAAATATGACATTGAGAATGCAAGGCTGGTTTGTTGGAATTGCTCACAGCCAAGGAAAAAGTCTGTACCCACATCTTCTCAAGTCTGCACTTAATAGAGGAAATCATATGATTTTCTGGTACTTAGAAAAACTCAAGGAAAACCATCACCAGTGTTAATGGTCTATTAGTTGTACTTAAACTACAATTTTTTCCATTCACTCATTCATTCACTCACTCACTCACTCACTCACTCACTGTCTGAGACCTCAGTGCCTGCAGAAGAGCCTCTGGCCAACCCTTCCTACATCTTTTTCACTAGTCTCTTCTCATTTTGATCTCTCTCCTAACCAACTGTTTAATTTTTCTACTCAGTTGTTTCAAATGCTCTTAAGTATATAATATTTAAAGTCGCTTCTTTCATATTGCATCCATCTTGTTTTCTTCTGTATACCAAACACATTCTGAATCAAATTCAATTTCCTTATGGAGGCCATCATTCATTGTATTCAAACCATGGTGTTTGTGTGTTATGACTTTTGGTTTGTTTTTTAGGGGTCCTGTTTCTCTCTCATGTTTATGAATCATTATTTGTTGCTCTCTAATGTGTGTGAACTTCCTCTTTACAGCATGTCAGCAAATAACTTGTCAAACTTCAATGGGCTTCCTCTGATATTTTTAAACCTCTAAAGAGTATATGGAGTAGACTCAATATCAGGACAGCAATGCTGTAGAGCCCCCAAACCACCCTGTGGAAGGAGGTAGATTTGCCCTTAAATCCTGCAGTGGAAACTCAGAAATAAGCAGTGATATTTGAACAGAGGACATTAGAATGTACCAAGCTTGGGCCAACCCACTACTGGATTTTGCAGTCATTTTACTTCCCTAAGCAAAGGAACAGATTTCTTTTTTCTGATCCCAGTCTCTTCTTTTAGAACCTTTCCATGTTAACTCTATCACTTTGTGCAATGTTTCACAAATGTCAACCATTCATAGCTATTCACCATCATATTTTTATTATAAGCTCTCAATTATAATTTACTTGATATTAAAAATTCTCTTTACTCTAAATATATTCATATAAAGTTTCTCTTTTTAATTATTACCATAAATTTAAAAAACCCACTGTCAATTGCTATAAACATAAATAAGATGAAAAGTCTTTTTGGATTTTTTTCTAGTAGCCTGTGCACTTCCTGAACCTCTTTTTCTTGAAAAAGGAGACAGGAAATGTTTTGGTTATTAGTTACTGCAACACAAACCACCAAAAATTTAATGGCTTAAAATAACATTTTATTACTATCTTTCATGGTTTTGTGGGTTGACTTGGGTCTGGTGGTTCTCATTTGGGGTCGCCTAGGCAGTTTCTGTCAGTGGCTGGGGCAGGAGTCATACGCAGGCTCCATTGGGCTGGATGTCATGAAGACCTTCTCACTTTGCTGAGCAGTGGGTGCTGACTGTTCCCTGAGACTTTCCGAGGGACTGTTGAATGCAGTGCCTACACATTGCTTCTTCACGTGACTCGCCCTTCTCACACAAGGCACCTGGTTTCCAAGAGTAATTGTTCAGAGAGGTCTGGATGGACACTGTAGGGCTTCTTATGACCTTGCTTCTGAAGTCCCATAACATCTATCACTTTCTATTGGTTAAGAAGTCACTAAGGCCAGTCCAGGTTCAAGGAGAAGAATAGAAGGGATTTGTGGTCATCTTTAGTCCAGCACAGCTTCTGTTAGAGTTGTGTTAAAGACTAGCACCAGAGAGCAAATCAACAAGGAGAGAGTGGCCTTAAATAACACACTAGATCAACTAGATTTAATTGATATCTTCTGAGCATTTCACCCCAAAGCAGCAGAATATACATACTTTTCAAATGCACATGGAATGTCTTCTAGGATAGACCACACATTAGGACACAAAACAAGTTTCAGTAAATTTAAGAAGACTGAAATCATATCAAGCATCTTCTCTGACCACAATGCTATGAAACTAGAAATCAATCACAAGAACACTGAAAAACACACAAAAACATAGAAGCTAAATAACATGTTATTAAACAATGAATGGGTCAACAACTAGGTCAAGGAAGAAATCAAAAGATACCTTGAAACAAATGAAAATGAGGACACAATGATCCAAAATCTGTGGGACACTGAGAAAGCAATCCTAAGAGGGAAATTCATAGCATTACAGGCCTATCTAAAAAAAAACCCCAAAAAACAAAGAACAAGGAAAAGCTCAAATAAACAATCTAACTTCACACTTAAAGGAACTTGAAAAGAACAACAAATAAAGCCCAAATAAGTAGAAGGAAGGAAATCAGAACAGAAATAAATGAAATAGTCTAAAATAAGAATGCAAAAGGTCAATGAATCCAAGAGCTTGTTCTTTGGAAAGAAAAACAAGCTTGACAAACCTTTAACCAGAATCATCAAGAAAAAAGTGAAAGGACCCTCCAAATAAAAGCAGAAATGAAAGAGGAGAAATAACAACTGACATAAAAAAAATACAAAGGATTGTCAAAAATATTATGAACAACTATATGCCAACAAACTGGGTGACCTGGATGAAATGGATAAATTTCTAGAAACATAAAATTTTCTAAAACTAAATCAGGAAGGATCAGAGAATCTAAATAAACAGATTACACCTAATGAAATTGAAGCAGTGATCAAGAAACTACAAACAAAAGCCTTGGACTGGATGGCTTCACAGGGAAATTTTACCAAACATTCTGAGAAGAACTAGTGCCTCTGCTTCTCAAACTATTTCATAAAATTCAAGAGAAGGGAAGTCTCCCAAGCTCATTTTATGAGGCCAGCATTATCCTAATTCCAAAAGACACTACAAAGAAAGAAAATTATAGGCCAATATCACTGATGAACATAGATGCTAACATCCTCAAGAAAATATTAGCAAACTGAATACTGCAATGCATCAGAAAGATCATACACAATGATCAAGTGGGATTTATTCCAGGAATGAAAGGTTGGTACAACATTTGTAAATCAATAAATGTGACTCACCACATAAACAAAATGAAGGATAAAAACCACATGACCAAATCAATAGAGGCAGAAAAAGCATTTGATAAAATCCAGTACCAATTTATAATAAAAATTCTCAGCAAGGTGGGAATAGAGGGAACATACTTAAACATAATAAAGGCCATATATGACAAACCCACTGCCAGCATCATACTCAATGGACAAAAACTACAAGTATTCCCCCCTTAAGATTGGGAACAAGCTGAAAATAAGGAATGTCCACTTTCACCACAGTGCTGGAAGTCCTAGCCACAGCAGTCAGACAAGAAGAAGAAATAAAAGGCATCCAAATGTGAAAGGAAGTAGTAAAACGGTCATTATTTGCAGATGACATTACTCTGTACATAGAAACCCCAAAGACTCCACATAGAAACTACTAGGACTGATAAATGAATTCAGCAAGGTGGCAGGATACAAAGTTAATATCCAGAAATCAGTTGCATTTTTATACGCCAATAACTAACAGAAAGGGAAATCAAGAAAACAATCCCATTCACAATTTCTTCACAAAGAATAAAATACTTAGGGATAAACCTAACCAAGCATGTAAGAGATCTGTACTTGGGAAATTATAAGACACTGAAGAAAGAAATTGAAGAAGATACAAATAAGTAGAAGCACATGCCATGTTCATGAATAGGAAGAATTAACATCATTAAAATGTCCATACTACCCCAAACAATCTACAGATTCAATGCAATTCCTATCAAGTTTACAATGACATGTTACACAGAACTAGAACAAATATTTCAAAAATTTATATGGAACCATAAAGGGCCCCCTATAGCAACAGTGATCCCGAGAAAGGAGAACTAAATTGGAGGAATCATGCTATTTAATAGCAAACTATATGGCCATAATAATCAAAACAGCCTGGTACTGGCATAAAAACAGACACACAGATCAATGGAATAGAGTAGAGAGCACAGAGATAAACCCACACTTATATGGTCAATTAATATTTGACAAAGGAGTCAATAACATACAATGGGGTAAAGATAGTTTATTCAATAAATGGTGCTGGGAAAATTGGACAGATATATGCAGGTAAATGACACCAGACCACCTTCTTAGATACCACACACAAGAATAAATTCAAAATGGATTAAATACTTAAATGTTAGATGCAAAACCATAAAAATCCTAGAAGAAAACATAAACAGGAAAATCTTGGACATAGCTCATAGCAATTTTTTATCAGATATATCTTCCCAGGCAAGGGAAACAAAAGAAAAAAATAAACAAATGGAACTGCATCAGACTAAAAAGTTTTTGCACAGCAAAGAAATCATTAACAAAATTAAAAGACAACCCACTGAATGGGAGAACATATTTGCTGATACATCTGATAAGGGGTTAATATCCAAAATTTACAAAGTAGTTACAAAACTCAACATCGAAAAAACAAACAACTCCATTAAAAAATGGGCAAAGGACCTGGATTGACACTTTGCCAAAGAGGACATACAAATGGCCAATAGACATATGAAAAGATGCCCACTGTCACTAAACATCAGAGAAATGCAAATTAAAACCACAATAAGATATTATCTCACACCGGTCAAAATGGCTGTCATCGATAAATTAACAAATAACAAGTGCTGGTGAGAATGTGGAGAAAGGGGAACTCTTTTGCACTGTTGGTGGAAATGCAGATTGGTGCAGCCACTGTGGCAAGCGGTATGGAGATACCTCAAAGCATTAAAAATGGATCTGCCTGTGACCCAGGCATTCCAGTTCTGGGAATCCAATCTGAAGGAACCAAAAACACTAATATGAAAGAACATAAGCACCCCTATATTCATTGTAGCATTATTTACAATCACTAATATGAAAGCAGCCCAAGTGTCTATCACTAGATGAGTGGATAAAACAACTATGGGACATTTACATAATGGAATACTCTGTCCATAAAAAAGAAGAAAATTTTACCTTTTGTGACAGTATGGATGTACCTTGGAGAGCATTATGCTAAGTGAAATAAGCCAATCAGAGAGACAAATACCATATGGTTTCATTCATATGTAGAATCTAATGAACAAACTGAACTAACAAGGAAAATGGGGACAGAATCATTGATGGAGAGCAAGATGACAGCTAGTGAAGAGGGGAAGTTAGGGAGTGGAGGGATAGGGCTAAAAAGAAAAGGGACTCACAGACACAGACGACAGTGTGGTGATTGCTGGGAGGAGGGAGAGAATGAAACTAAAATGTAAATTAAAAAAACACAGTAAAGATTAAATAAAAAAAAAAAAAAGACTAGCACTAACTGTAGATGTACTCCATAATGCAATCAGAATGATTCAAAGAGAACTGAAAGGGGAATGACTTTCTCACCGCGTAATCCAGTGTTATTTAATTCTGTCTCCATTCATCACTGAAACTCATCTTGGTGCTACCAGTGGTGGAAAGCCCCTCAGTGTATTTGCCCTCTTCTGTGTGTCTCTTGCCTTTGGGATTTCAAGTATTAATTTGGCTGTTATGTTCTCATGTTCTCCTTCTGGGGGTTACCTTGTGCTTTTTGTTAAGGCTGGTAATACAAAGAAAAAAGGTAGAAAGCCAAAAGAAGCACTGTAACAGATAAAATTCTCTTTTTCAAGGCAAACAGCCAGGTACTATACTCGTATAAGTCAAGTCTGAGGGCATCTTTACAAAAATTCTGGAGAAATGGCTATACTGGTTTCCAGATTTAGAAACCAGTCTCATTTCTGCCTCATTTGGAAGGACTATTTGGAAGGAGGGATTCTTAGCAGACATCTTTCTTTGTGAGTCAAATGTCTGATTCAAATATGTTTGGGTGGGATGGTAATGTTTTCTCCATAGCTGGGATGGTGTGGTTCTGCTTCTAAGGTGAAATCATTTGAGTATCACTATCTCTACATATTATGGAAAAATGTAAGTTCATGTGGTTTGTCAGTAACAACCTAGTTGCTTATAATTAACATTAGTGAAGTTGTGACAGGTTCATGTGAAAATTGATAAAGATCATATAGTGTAGTTTTTTCTTTTAGAAAAAGCACAAAGTCAGACCTATATTTTGAGGAATGCATAAAATATTGAACTTAGATTTGGAACCAAAGGCCATTTTAATTGAAATATGATGGTATGAAAATTTTTTGAATTGATATATTTCTTTAGATTTGCATATAGTTATTATGTGCATATATTTCAATTAAAGGTATGCAGTTTCAGAACCTTTCTTTCATACAAGTATCAATTTTCCTTTAGCATCGCTCAATACATTATGTTGTGGATAAATATGCAGAATGATTTATTAGCTTTTCACTTTGCACAAAGCAATTTTTTTCTAATATACATAATCACTCAACATAAATGGCTTAACTGTCAAGGTTAAATCTCGTGGTCTCTGTACTCAGTGGCATTAAGCAAACAAATGTTGCTTGTATGGTAGTCAGTCCTAACTGTCAAGAGCTGTTAGGAGCTTCCAGGCAGTAACTGATACAAAAATTCTTACTTGACCCCATTTGATTTTTGAAGAAGCAAGATAGACATAAGTCAGTGCTTAGAATATGTTTTGGATAAACATTTAAGATGTTCTGAGTGGAGGTCATGCTAACACTATTGTCACTGGTACATTTTTTAGCTCTGAAGCTTTCCGAAATGAATGATCTATTTGAAAGCGTTGCTAACACTGTTAGGGACCTTTCTCTCTCTCCCTCTCTTTGAAATTACACCAGATCTCACAATTTAAAAAGTGCTTATGAGAACACTATGATGAAATGCGAATGGTAGAAATGTAGCTTTGAACTTTCTTTTCGTGTGCGCTAAATCACCAATGAGTCACTGTCTCCACTTTTACTTAATTTCAAGATTAAATTCAGTCACACACATGCTATTTTAAAAGAGTGGTTGATATCTTGGATGTTACAATACAAATGAAATAGCAGGATCCACAATCATGTTTTTTTTGTATTTTGTGCTCTGGGCACAATAATGTAAAAATATATATATCTAGAAAAAATTCTAGAGAAAAGCATGGCAATAATTACTGTCTTAATATGTTTCAATAGTATTTTTTCCCTTCAGTGATTTTTAAAATACTTTTCTTTTACATTAACTTTTCTAGAGTGAGAATATTTTAGCATGGGCATGTTTAAAATGACTAAAGATGATCCTGTAATGGCTAATGTGTGCTTCAGCTGAATTGTTAGTTTTTCAGTTATGTTAATGAATACACAAAGTTTCAAGGTCAGCAAGTTTCTAGTTTGTTGGTGCCACAGTGACATTTAGCATACACAGCTCTCCCCTGCTTTTGGTTTTATACCTTTATATTATTAGTCTTATAAACACTTCAGGTGGAAACAGCTCCACCTTCCAGGTGATGAGGCAGTATGTTCCTTTAGTGCCGAATGAAGATGCTTCCCCACTTCCTCTATGGGGCGGCCAGGAAGGCTCCATGGTTCACTGCGATCTGCCTACAGCTCTGTTGTTAGCAGAGCAGCAGGAGTGGCCTGGTCCGTTTCTGTGACTCACAGAGATTCACTGGGATCCTCAGCAAACATTCTCCTTCTCTGTCAGCTTTCGGAAGCTTCAGGAGGTGGAAGGCATGTGAGTGATTATAGGGCATTTTACAGGAATAATTGGGAGCTGGGAATTTTATATATTTTGATTTTAGGATAGAGGACAGGAAAGCCCTACATGTGGACTTGGGACAGGTGTGAATTCTCATGAATAACCATGTAAAAAAGTAAAAACAATGCAGGTAACTAGCAGAGTGATGATACAGAAGACTTGTACGGTGTCACTTCCATCTTCATCATTCTTGGCCTTGCATTGTCCCTCATCCTTTCTCTATCAGTGTGAGGTTGTGCAACAGTGGGGAAAAAGAAAACAGTATGGTTAATATCAATCCATTTACTGAATCAAACATTACCTTAAGTTGTTCTGTTGTCATTTTTTTCTTCTGTGAGAGAAAAATATCTCACTGAATGAGAGAGAAAAAGTCATTCCCATGGAGTGAATCTGCATGGAAGAGTGTGCAGTAATTTGTGCAAATGACTACTAGTCCTGGAACTTTTAAGTAAAGAAAGTTCCATTACCACGGCTCTGCATGAATACAAACAATCTGAAAGTTATTGAAGGAGCTTAAAACGGAATATGTGCCGTTTGGGTTCTTTCAACCAGAACATGCTTTTATTAGTGATGATAGCGGCCTTCAGCATATGAGACTCACCACACATCCCAACCTCCCATTGTAAGGAGATGCTTTTGAAAACATCAGTCCAGGAGAAGCTTCAATTACTACATTGCTTCAAGAAGCCGTATAGTTTTGGTCTTTAGAAACACTACTTCTACAGAACTCTTCTTCACTACAGGGAACGCATGCCAGTGATAGGACCGGACTCAACCTCAGATGATTTGCAGACAAGCTATTTGGTGCAGTGTCCTGAGAGAAAGATGTTTGGATTGTTTTATATTTGATGACTTTGCATATGTGAAATTAAGGGGTTAAAATGAGATTATTGGGTCTTTTATTTTCCTTCTCAATAGTTTACTGTGTAAAGAGACCTCATTATTTTTTACTATGCTTTATTCTTTGACACTTCTAATTTCCGTGAAAGTTTAGGAAAGTGATATATGTTCATACAGCTCTAGTCTGTTGACTTGTATCAAGCAGCCGCTTTTACCAGTGGTCAGGCCTGAGGGGCTATATGTCACGGGTGCTGAAGGGTCCAGGTAATCCACCTCCTCGGCTGTCAGGGAACCAGGTTGCCATGGCCAGGACGCATCTTGAGGGGCATGTTTGCAATTTTTCAAAAATAGCATTTCTGTTTCACAGTTTTTATGTAAGGAGGAGACTGTGCTGTCAAAACTTTTCTTTCTATCTGAATTAGGTTTATTGTATCTTCTATTATCTCCTTTCCTGTAAAGATAGTCTTCTGAATGATTGATGTAGAAAGCTGCTCTTTATGATAATCTTGCCGTCTTTGTATTGATGCTCTGAGTGAGCAGGGGCTGTCAATGGCAGAGTCACGATGAGTGGGTTGGCTGGAGGCTGGCGGGGAAGGTAAGTAGGGGTTTGGGCCGAGTCCCATTTTGTGCTTGCTTTCTGAAATTTCACATGGGCAGATTTGGGCTGGAATAAAAATGAGGACGACTTTGACAAGGAAAGGGAAGTGGGAGTTGTCTCAGGAGGGAAGACAGAGACTACGTGGTGTCTACGGCCAGCAGCCAAGCCAGGCCATCTTCTTCCTCTGAGAGTGTTTAGATCTAGCTGGTGGAAGTCATTTTCATCTACATTTTCTTGTTGCCTGGTTTACCTTAGAGCAGTGGTCTAGAATTGTTGCTATAATTTATAGTGCTTTGAGGACATTTCAGGTTTTTTTGTTTTGTTTTGTTTTGTTTTGTTTTGTTTTTTAAAGAGGATAAAGCCATTGACTTGGACTAGAATCATGGCAGGGGACTCTGAAACAACAACTCTCAAGGCAGACTACACTAGTTGATCCTCAAGGAAATGACTTATTTCTCCATCCACATTGTACCTGTTCTTTCCCCTTCTGTGGCAGAAGCTGCCAGTACCTTCACACGAATGGTCTTGGTCAGGTTTCTGTCTTCTTATTTAGAGACGGCCTTTATGAGTATGATTTCACAGACGTTAGAACAGACCTCTTGCCCTTGTCTAACTAACTCATCTACCAGCAAACCAACCAACCTACCCACAAACTGATCTTTTCTCCACAGGACACAGCCCTTTATTCCCAGGTTCAAAGTCAGTGTGCAGTATAAAGGTATAAGAGAACCTCTTTTTTTCTTGAATGTTTTCATTACTACGAAATCAGCTGAACATGAAAGGGGAAATGGAGAGGCTAAAGGAGCTTGGCAAGGTTATTAAAGCTGGAGGGCTGTGATTATTTTACACACTTGACATCTGTATTCCCAATTTTGTTTCAGGCCAGACTATCAAATATTGTTCATGAATCAGGCATGACCCATTTTAGAAGAAATTCTCTTGAATAGCAAATAAGTAAGACATGGTGTAACTAAAGGACCCAAAGAAATACCAGTTTCTCTGTTTCAGGTTTCTGTGATTCTTCCCACATGTTCTCTGTGCAGCCATTACTACTTATGCTGATGGCAGGGCCCTCTGATAGTTGCCCACTCCCCCCCCCCACACCCCCGGAGTTACCCCCTGGGGAGATGCAGCTAGTTGCATGCAGCGCTCTGATCCTGTAGAAGGAGGTTGTGCTGGGACCTGGGTATTTTCTTCAGCCTTCGATGGTTTGGGAGCTGCTGTCCTAGGACATCTCTCTACTGCACTAGACGAGTTATTCCCCATTTCTAGGTACTTATGCTTTCTTGATGACTCAGTATTTGTGTACGTTGTGTAGAAAGGTGTTTTTAATTTAGTTTAATTTAAGAGCTATTTCTTAGTCACCTAAAATGAGTAAGACACTATTTCTGGTATCACAGGAATTCAAAGTGAAGCATGGGCTGTGGACTTGGGGTTCAGAATGGTGAAGAAACAGAAGACAGATTTTAAGCACTTTGCTGTGAATGCTAAAAGGAAAGGGAGATCACATCTAATAGGGAAGGCACCTTGATGGGTTCAGGGCTGCTGGTTTGGTTTGGTTTTCTCCTTCTTTGATGAGGCTCAGGGTTAATGTATAAAAAATAAGACATTAATAAAGAAAATATTTAGAGGGAGGTGGGAAGGGCTGGAGGGGTGGGCTTGGATGGGGGTAAAAGGCAGAAAACTGTACTTGAACAACAGTTAAAATAAAAAAAAATCTATGGTCACTTAAAACAAATAAAGAAAATATTTAAAAGTATCTGATCCTAGAAACAAAGCATATGTGAGTGAAGCAGTTCTTGGCTCACTGCTTTTAAAAAAGCTTGTCCTCAATTAAGGTTCTGGAAAGAGAACTTTTAAAAATTTCAGTGAGTGGGTAACAATTTTCAGCTGATTCTTAATTATTTAGGAGCTCATTGTCTAGTTGGAGAATTATCTAAGTTGCCCTCTTCTCTTTTTATTTCTGCCTCTCATCTGATGTTTGTGTCATTTCCATGTATCAATTTCTTCGTAGCTGGTAGAAAGGAAAATAAAAAGATTAATGGCAAGTCTTTAGAAAGATCGGTGAGGAAAAAGCTGTGATGTTTGTGCAAAGTGAGGATAATGGTGAAGCGGTCCTTTGTTCCATTTCATCATCATCGTGGATAATGACTGATGGAAGTTAATGGACTGGGCCTGTCGAGTGACTTACGATCAAGATGTGTCTTGGGCAAGACTGGGAGGTAGGTTCCTGATAGTCATAGTGTTTTTCTTTTTTTAAAAAATATTGTCCTTAACTATGCTTGCATTATATAATGATTTTATAAAGTCTTTGTGCTTTTTTGCATATAGTATTTAAATTTTTGAGCCTAAAATAAACTTCCTGGAAGAGTAAGCTAGGTTAAAAAATGGTTATAATGGCTGATATACATGCTGCGAGATGCTCCCAGAAATCTGTAAGGCAAATGTGAGAGCATTTTGGTTCATGCAACACAGCCAGTCAGAGTTTATTGGCAACTGTCATTCAATATTAGCAGCCATAGTTACAAGATTAGTATTGAATACTTTAAAATGAATGTGGATCCTTCTCTTATCTCAGGAAAATGGTTTGGTTTGCTAACAAATGGGTTTTTGTTAGGATGCCTTCTAGACTATAAATGGACAGGAAGCTATCTTCCAAGGGTTTTTTTTCCCTTCAGCTCTTTTAAAAGTAGGGTGAGGAGGGGTTACTATAATAAAATGTCTGATGGATCCTAAACCCACTTTCAGCGACTTCATGGAGGTTTATTAATGTGCAACTGTAGGGGGGCGGTGTTCATTAGAGCTGAGAAGGAAATTAGTGTTCATGCTTTTGACCTTGCGAAGACAGCACATCCGCATCCACAGGCCTTTCCCATAATCACAGCAATCAAATCAGGAGTTTTCTCCTTTTCTTTTGCTCTTACACTCAAAAGCACTATTAAGATGGTTGATAATATTTGAACGAGTGCTTTCAGATAAGAGGCGTAAGTTCAAATTCTGACCTCTGGATGAGGTTTTGTGAAGCCTGTTTCCTCGTCTCAATTCTCTCACCAGCTACTTCTGTAGATTGTGGTCACCAAGCGCCCTGTGATGTTCTCTGCCATACCAGCCTCTAAATGTTTGCAGATATTGTTTGGACAAAGACATTTGGGAGATAAACTTTAGACATAGAATTTTGCAAACAAACACAAACTACACACAGTTACAATGAAGGGTTAAATAGAAGTTAATCAGGTATTTGATAATAGAATTAAAGAAACTTGAAGTCAATTAATCTTGAAGAGAAAAGGCTATAAAACAAAACCAAAGGAAAAAAATCATTATGATTTTTCCATGAAGAGGAATAACTGAGTTGGGACTCACGCTGTTCCCTAAGTATTAAAATGGCATTTGGATGGCTGTGCTCCTTTGTACTTTGCACATGGGATTGGGTTCGTTGGCCAATGATTCCAAGCCTTGTGATGAATAGGGAAGTCATTCCCAAATTACCCCTGGAACAGATCTGCCTGAACTTCAGACTCATACCTTCAACCCAGATGTGACAGCTTCATGTCACATCTCAAGTTTTACATGTTTAAGTTTCTTGATCTTCCTCTAAAACTATGCTTCTCTTCTAGTCTTTATAAGTAAGTAAATGTTTTTATCTTCTTAGAACTTTGGGATCCATCTTTGATACCTCCCTCTATATTTAGGGCATCATTAAGTCATATTGATTGGCTTGCAAAGCGAACCTTTACCCCACCAACTCCACTCCCATGGCCATTGCAGTCCGAGCCTCTGTGCTCAGACGGCTGCAGTAACCTTCTGATTGATTGATCTTGTGATTTCCCGGTTTTCCTTTCCTCACACTCTTCTTACACAATGGTTAGAATGCAGTACAAGATGTGATGCTGTGATGTGTGTCTCAGGCAGAGTGTTTGAGACGGCATAGGCATCTAAATCTCTCTCAGGTAAAGTCTAAGCTGGGCAGGAGGTCTCTGGCTGTTCTACTGTCTTCAAAACATGGTTTCTATTTTGAACCCTGAACTTTATGTTTATCATCTCCTGTCAGCAGATGGGAGGGAAAGGGCCCAGGGAACATACACCTAGTCCATTTAGGGGACTGCTTAGGAGCTTGGAGAATTTGTGTAACTTCCTGAAGCTCACACAGCTATTTGGTGGTAAAGCTGATTGGATCTGCGGTTTGTGTGACTCAGAAGCCATAACATCGCATATAGGTAAAAAAAAATAAAACAGCTCTTGCACTCCAAATGAACACTGAATCTAGTAAAATCCATATTTTGAAGAGATGAACAGAAATGAGAACATTTGGAAACGACACTTGAGAATGGTAGCACACGCATACAGTCACTAGCATTAGGAAAAAGAAAGCCTTTCATTGATGGGGCGGGAACGGACATGATACAAAGGGCCAATGGCACTCTCTCGTGGGAATTCTTTTTTTTTTTTGAAACAGGTAAGTTATTTAATTAGGTTTTTTTCAAAAGAAATTTGGAACTTTATTTTGTGAGGATAAAGCCCATTTGTGAGAGCAAACACAGAGCAGAGGTAGCCTTGGAGCTGAGGAACAGCTTTGGTTTTTGGCAGAATTTGCAAGTCCATGGCTTTCTGATCAACCTTGTGCTCCTCTGTAATCTCGTACCTCTCCTTCTCGGTGTCGAAGATCTCCCCCTCCTCACGTCTGGGCTTGAGCAGCTTCTTCGTCTTGAAGTAAGCATCAGCGAAATGTTGGGGGGTTTTCACACCACTGATACCAATTTTGGTGGAGGCAGCGATGATGAATTTCTGGTGTGTTCTATGCAGAGGAACTCGATTAAGGGCCAGAGGTCCGGTCACAAGTAGCAAGCCACTGCTCAGCTGCTTCAGGAACACCACCCTCTTGCCTCTGTGGCACCCGGGAGGATGATCAGAATGGTCCTGGGAGTGGTGCTGGCCCGAAGTTTCTCACATGCTGACTGAAGGGTTTCTTGCTGTGGCTCAACAACTTTTGAGGCACATCTTCGGTATAGGCATTTTGTGAAGTTTAACCCCTCAGGTACCACCATTCTTATCACCACCAACTGGTTTTGTGGCAGTAGCAAGAACGTTCTTCTTGTTTTTCTCTTCAATTCTGGATTTAGCTGCTGAGTACTTGCTCTTGTATGTGACCTTTCGGGAATACATGGCTGGCTGGGAGTACCTGCCAGTTCCTCTGATGAGGACAGGGTTTCTGCTGCTGTGGGGCTTCCCCCTCTTAGGTGCCTTGGCCTTGGGGTGACCCTTCTCAGCCTTGCCACCAGCATCAGCCTTGTTGGCTTCATGTTTCTTCTCCTTAGTATCTGGCTTCTCAATTTTTTTCACCATCATCTCGCAAGATGGGAGAAGGAACTAAGACTGTGGCTTCGGGTCTCTAAGCCTCTTGTGGGAATCCTTATATGAGTGGAGCAAAGTCCTCAGTAAAATAAAAAAAACCTCTCTATTCAATTTTTTGGTTATATTCACTTAATAGCTTTGGTAGGGAGACATTACAAAGCTCTCTCTCCACTTAACATCAAGTATAAAACAGGCGGAGTCCGATGTCAGGCTTCTGAAAGCAGCGGCTCCTAACCCCAGATGCGCATTAAAACCACCGAGGAGGAGCCGTGGGACCGCCCTGGTCCCCAGCTGCATCCGTGCTGTGAAGTTCGGATCCTGGAGATGGTGCCTGTGTTAGTTTGTCAGGGCTGCCAAAACAAAGTACCAGCGTCTGGGTGGCTCGTGATTATTTATTTATTTCCTCACAGTTCTTCTGGAGACTGGGAATCCAAGATCAAGGTGTCCGTGGGGTTGGCTCTTCTGAGGCCTCTCTCCTGGGCTCGCAGATGGCAGCTCTGTCCTCCCTGTACCTGTCTGTGTCCTAATCTCCTCTTCTTGTAAGGATGCCTATTCTTAATAAGTATTAGCGCCCACCCTAGGGACATCATTTTACCTCTTGAAAGACCCATCTCCAAATAGAGTCACATTCTGAGGTACTAGGTGTAGGATTTCAACATGTGAACTTGGGGGAACACAATTCAGCCCACACCAGGGCCAAAGAATCAGTGGTTTTAAACCGCCCGCCCTCCTCCTCCCTGCTCCTCCCCCGCCCCACCCTGTGCTGCCAAGAGATACCAGTGTGCAGCCAAACTCAGGAGTCAGTGTCCTAAGTAGGATTTTCAAACCTGGTGCATTAGAAGCACCTGGTATCTTTAAAAAGGCCAAAGACACTAATACTTAGGCATCACCCTCCCAGGTTTCACTTGATTTGGGTGGCATGGGGTGTTGTTCGTTTCCAGTGGCTCACAGGTGACCTAAATGTTAGCTAGGGTTGAACACCACCATCCTACAACGTGTTTCTTAAACTCTGTAAATGGAAGCATGTTTCATATCTTTCTGTAATTTTTTCTTTGCTATAAGAAATACCACTCCTTTTTATGAAAGATGTATATCCAATTGAAGAGAATAATTCTTCTGAGTTTGTATAGTTTCAAATGTCAAGCGTGGGTTTGGTGATATTATTTTGCATGAGATTTACCGTTTTTTTTTTTTTTGGTTTAATGAAAATAAATGAAATGAAAGGAACTTGGGCATATCACTCAGAAAGCAAATGAAGTAACAGACACTTTAATGATTCAGTTCACGAAAGTGTTGTAATTTTCAGTGAGGAAATTTCTTGATTAAAGAAGGATGTTTTTCAGCTTTGAGAAGGAGGCTAGATTTTCCTTTCCAGATGATATAAAAATCTGATAGAATTTCATTGATTTAATCAGACCAATTTCTGAGTTTTGAAGTAAAGCTACTATCTGGCATTTTTCATGAAGGCTTGACGACAGCTGGCTGCCTGCCAGAATGTAGTATTGTGTCAGAGATTATTTTATAAAGCCATGGATCAGCTGGCATTGTAATGTGCTTAAACCGATTATGTGTACATTTCTTCACTCTCTGGGCTGAAAAGAAATGCCGCACTTGAGTGAGAAAACAGCAGTCTTGTTTCAGTGACAAAAGGGCATTTCCACTGTGCTGTCACACATGGGCACACTGCCTGTCCCCTTGTGCCTTAATAGTGTGTTCTACTTCATGTTTTAGCAAGTTATCTTTAAATACTCTGATTTCTATTTTGTCTGAATTGGGTAGCTTTAATCAAAATGATTAAAAGCAGTATTTAAGATCAGACAAGCTTCACTTAAACGAGATAGGTATACATTTCGAGGAGAGTAGCTGATTTTATTGGTCTGTTCTCTCTGTTGATGTCTGACAGGGATTCAAGTATGTGAGCTTGTAACTTTTTAAAAAGACAATGATTACATCTCTCCATTAAGCAATAATTTTCTAAATTTGTGGGATTCCCATGTCTTGCTGAAAGCCATACAAGAATTCCAAAGGCTCAGATTAGTCCGGTTTAAATACATCACCAAGTTTAGATATTTTATTTAAAACACCCAAGAATGCAGCACTAGGAGTTCCCTAATGAAGTGCCCAAAGGAGGGACCAAATGACGTGTTTTCCTTGTATTCATACTAGAGACTGAGATGGGACACAAGTGCCCCAGTGGACTGAGGTGATGTGTTTTCAGGGAAGGCAGTGAGCTACTTTTGGTTGAAAATGGACTGTGAGGTGCTGGATGATGACTAGACTTACAGGGGTGCAGTACATACAGATACTGAACTATAATGCTGTTCACCTGAAATATATATAATCTTGTGTACTGATTTCACAATAAAAATTTTAAAGTGTATTGAATAAAAAAGAATGGATTAAATAAAAGATAAGGTTTTGTATTTGGTTTGAATCATTTTACCATGGCTCCAGAGGGTGAGATTTTTGTCAGCAACTTAATTCTGCTGTGATTCCCAGTTACCGTGTGGCTCATTAGCCTTCATGATGCTACTTCTATCTCTTCCTGTGGCCGTTGGGAGAAAATAAAACCTCGCAGATATGTCTTCTTGCAAACTTTTACATTGTAGCCTCACTGGTGCCTTTAATACTATTTGGATTTTAAAAAATGTGTGTTTTAGGAATCTGTATCAAGTGGCTTCCAAACTTAGCTACTTATAGCAGCTTTCTGGAAGCCCTGTTGAAAATTGAACCCCAGTTTCATCCTGGCCTGAGTGGGTCAGAGTTTCTGCAGATGGGGCCAGGGAATCTTTGTTTGGCCCCTTCCTTGGGCGATGTGTGGTGAGGCCAGCCTCTGCCTGGTACTCCTGGCGATCCGCTCTTGGAGAATGACTCTTCTCAGCTCCATCCATGATTGTAAGTTCCCAGTCCTAACTTTCCCCCTAGAAAATGACTGGGTCCTTTCTTTTATCAGCCAGGAAATAGCCTTAATATTTCTTTTTGTTTACCTCAGAAGCATGTCTCTAGATAAATATCATCTTCCTTTGAATTCACAGGGAAGGGGCTCTGGTTGCAGAGTAAACTCCACTTTTGCTTTTCAGTTTATCCATTTTCCACCTTTAGTTCCCTTCATATCATCACCACCTAACTGTTTTCCACCCCACCCCCCTTTTAAATTGCCTCTTTTTTCTTAGTCTTTGAATAACACAGATTTCTCCTACTTGGAAAATTCTTCCCTCTATCACTGTGCTACCCTTGAATTTCTCAGTCTTTCCCCCACCAAGCTTCCAGAAAGAATCATTTATTTCTTCCTCACCAGTAAGTTTGATGGCTGATTTTCCACTTTAAACCTGCCCCCTCAGTAATTTTCCCTAGTTATGAAATCCATTTTCTTTCCTAGCAGCTAGATTGATGTTTCAAAGTAGGAAATAAAAAGTATGAGAAGAATGATAAAAAGAAAAGGCTTTTCTTCTTCTTATTTAGAAAATAAAATGACACATATACAAAGGACACGTGTATTTTATCTATTATGAACATGTGATGAGTAAGTGTGGTGCCCCAGTAACGATTCTGGCCTCCCCTAATGATAAGGTAAGAAGATAATCTATCCTGATTTTCTGTGGATGTACTCATCACAGGTTCTCTTGTCTAATGGTCCGTAACGAAGTGAGGCTGTGATTATGGTATCCAGTGAGGAATACTCGGATAATTTATTGCAAGGTGTCTTAACCAGACCTCTCCTAATTTGGAAAGCTTTTCTGTTGCTATAATGTGGGAATCCATTTATTACCAGGATACCAGAAAATTCCATATTTTGTAGAGTTGCCCATAACTTATAAACTTTTATTGTTATTTCTTATTTAAATTAAAAAATCATGATGAAAACATTCCATGAAGATGATTGTCAGCTATTCTATTTTTATATAGCATACAAAACCCCAATATTCTTTTCTTTCCCCTCAGTGCCTCATTCCACTTACTATAAGAACCATTTCTTTCGTATTACTTCAGTTATTATATATTACATAATTACCATGTGCCAAGCATTCTAGGTGCTGGTATCATTGGTATTGTCTCTTCTATTTAATGCAGAAGAACTATTTCAATGTTTTTAACTACTTGTTCTGATATCTGTGTTATTATTTGAAAATAGTATACTTCTTGATTAGTCACTTTACTTCCTATTAGGGTATATTAGGTCTTTATTCACTTATACTTCCTCTTCCTTTAAGTTCAAAATCTGAAATGAACTGCTGTGATTTCCGATCATGCTCTGATCTGAAATGTGTATACCAGAAAGCTGCACTGAATAATTTGGTCTATATTGCAAAGTCAAAAATTTTACTTTCTCTCTATGTAGTTTACTATTTTTAAAGTTTTGGTTACATCTTTTCTCAATATCTTATTATGACTATGTAAGTGTTTTCTACCATTACCTACTGTGTAACTGCACTTCTTGTTTTTGTGGTTGTCGTTTTCCCCAGGAGTGCGTAACGGCCTCATTTCCTCCTTCGTTTAATTCTCTTTGAAGGCTACGTCCTCCAGCACCCTCTAGTTCTGTAGAATCTCTCTCAGCACACGTGCCACGTGCCGAGCACTCACAGTGCCCCAGTCCTTTGTCACTGCTGCCTCTCGGAGCCTCTGCCTCCTGCCCTGTGTGTGCTGCGTTCACTAGGCCCGAGGCACAGCTGTCACTCTGGGAATGCCCGTACCCCTCTCCTTCATTTCCTAAATTCCCAGCCTCTTCTTTCTTCGTCTATTCCTTTGTCTTGGTGGGGCATATCCTCTAGTGGCTTCTTGAGAAACAGTGCTTGGGAAATGAATTTTTTAGACTTTGCATGTATGGAAATCAACTATAGTCCTCCACTATACCATCTGAGCTATTGATGGGACGAGCATAGACGTTGCATGTATGGGTGGACTGATCACTGTAGGATGATCAGACAGGGTCACTAGAATTTATATTGGTGACTACCGCCCCCCCGCCCCCAAATCATTATACATTAATCTTTTCTCTTGGGCAGTTTAATTTCACCAGAGAAGAAATCTCAGTCTTCTGCTAGGACAGTGCAACCTGAAGCCCAATGTTCTGGGGTTGAAGAAACTCAGTGATCAACATACAGATGTCCATGCATTATCCCTATTTTCAGTATCATACATCTCACTCGCTCTCTTTTGTTTCTGCTGCACCTGCTGAGTCTGAAACCCTCACGGTTCACTTTCTCTGGAGAATAAACCTCTGATTTCTAGCGGGTAGTGAAGGTTAGGACTTAGCAACTATAGCATGCTGATAAATGTTTAACAACTAGCTCTCTTAAAAAATCAAAACAAAACAAAACTCTGATGTGTAGCACTTTGTCAGTTTCTGTAGTACTCCTGCTATGGTTGATTTCAAGCTACTAATATGAGGTCACTGCCGAGTTGGCTGTTGCTGGTAAAAGCCTCATGAAACCCACCAATGATTGTGTCTAAATCCCCTTGATTTCAGCAGCTGCTCTTATTTCATCTTCCAAAGTACCCAGTGTCTCCATTTCCTAAGCACTTCCAGGGGGCAAATTGGCTTGCTTCTTGTAGTCATTGGCTTGGTTTTTCTTCTCTCTGCTAAAATGTTTCCTCCATCTGCTTTCCATCTTCAAATGTTGGATGACGGTCACCTCTTCATTTCATTGAAGATGGAGTTTTTGTTTCCTGTTGTCTTTGGGTTTTAGAATTTTGAGAGAAGAAGGGAGTGATCACGTCTTTACTTGCCATCATGAAACCGAAATTTCTAGTTATTTTTCCAAGCAACACCTAGAGTTATAATATGATCCCTATTGTTAATAGTATTTTGAATAACTTTGTCTAAGATGCTGAGAAGTAATTTTTGACTTTGCTATATAGGCCAAGTTACTCAGTGTAGTTCTGTAGCATCCCCATTCCAGATCAGGGAACGCTTGAAAACGGTAGCTGTAAACGGGAGGATTTTGAACTTAGAAGATGTGAAGGAATGTGGGTTAGAGAGAGCTGCCAAGTTTTCAGTTACTTTGTACTCAATCATCGTAGTTCCTCTATCAGATATTATAGCCACAGATAGGTATTATTGAGCTCTGAGGTAGGTATTTTGTGGGGAAGGTTGGGATGAGGGTACATTTATTCCGTTATCAAAGTAGACATACAGAATGTCTCAATAAAAAGTGTACACTTTCTAGATGTTAATAGCAAAAACAGCCTATTGCTCTTTTTATTTTGTGATCAGTAATGCTTTTTGAGACAAGGTAGCAGTGGTTAAGGAGTAGGACCCTCAGTGCCTGTGTCCCAGAGGGTGACTCTGCTGATTGCTAGTCATGGGACCTTGAACAAGTGTCTTCATCTCCTGGTAGCTCTATATGTTCATCTTTAAAATTAAGATTGAGTAGAAACTCCTCACAGGCTTGTTATGAGGACTGAGTTAATATGTTTAAGCACTTACAGTGTAAGAAGCATAAGGGCTCCCTAAATAGTAATTATTATTGCTACTGTTGTTGGCACTAGTGATAACCAAATTGGTACTGCTTACTACCTGTCTACTTATTAAAATGCACATAAGTATCACATTAAAGTTGTACATAAACATACATTTTATTGGAATGTGTTGTTGTCTGTGATCCATAGCTATTTTATAGCTTTATCACCCTTCTGATAATTTAATTGAACAGACACGAATTGAGTGTCAACCATGTATAATTTTAGTTTGCTAAATGCTGAGGTTACAGTGTTTCCCAAATAAACTTATTATTTGGAAAAAAAATTAGAACCTCTCTGCAATCTTTACACCAAAATGAACTCCAGATGGATCAAAGATTTAAACCTAAAAGAAAACAAAGAGCCCTAGAAGTACTGGTAGGAGATGTGGAGACTATTTAATGTATTCGGAGTAGAGGAAGCTATTTATTGATATTAAAATAAAAAACCTTAAAGTAAAAGATTGCTACATTTGACAAAATAAAATGTTAACTTCTGACTGAGGGAGTACTCATCAAAACAAAGTTGAGAGTGAAACAGAAACTGGGACTAATTCTGACAGCACATATGATAGACAAGAGTAAATGTAATTGCCAATGAATTGGAAAGTGACAAACGCCTAAAAGAAAACCGAAAAAGAAAGTACAAATGACATGTAATGACATTCAAAGGTCCTCACTAAAAATTAAAGACATTTAAATCAGGTAAGAGATATTTTCATTTATTGGAAATGGTGGCGGGGTGGGGGAGGGTGGGGAGAGACACGCATGTGAATTTCCTGAGTCCCCAGTCTAGGGGGAATATCTTTTGGGGGTACAATTATCTTGGCCTCTGACCTCAGTAGGCAGCCTCTTCCTTATCTCTGCTTTCAAGATACCCTTTTGAGTGCTCTTCTCCTGCAGTTTTGTTGTCTTGGAAAAAATGCTCTGTGGGGTTACTGGAAATTTAATGGTGCCTTCCAGCTATGCATTAGTCACAGGTAGCAATTACTTCATATTCAAATGAGCCAATCATGGTCAACATTTAAAAAGTCCCTCTGTGAAAGAGCCAGAGTTGGCAGGGGTGTGGCCATTTGGCTGGTCAGTGAAACTTTCACATTGTTTTCTGAGACCATGTTCTGTAGACCCTGCTCACGGCTTTCTCAGGGGCCCTGTTTCTAGAGGAAAACAAAGCAAGCCCTTAGAGTTTCTGAGGGAGGACAGGACTAGATTGGTCCGTTTGTGGGTTCATTTATTCAGTGGATATTTATTGAGCGCTTACTGTATGTCGGTACTGTTCTAATGATTTAGGGTGTAGGAGTGGACATATGTTTCCATTGAACCAAATTTGAGGAGAGCAGGGTCAATTAACAAAATAAGGATTAAAAAATAAGAATTTCAAATGGCTGCTATGAAGAAGATAATAAAGAAAAGGTAATAAAGAATAGAGGGATATGGATGGTCAGATAAATATATACATAAGTGCACACATCACATATAATTACATATAATTTACATGCACATATAATCACACACACACACACACACACACAATAGTGCCTCTCAACTTTAGTGTTCAATGGAATCACCTATAGGACTTAATAAAACACAGATTGCCGGGCTCCTCCCAGAGAGCTTCTGATTCAGGAGGGACCTGATGTGGAGCCTGTAAATTTACATTTTTAACAAGTTGTCTGCTGCTGCTGCTGCCCTAGAGAAACACTTAAAAACTGCTGGCATAGGATATAGGGAGGACCCAGAAAGCCTCTCCAAAGCAGTGGTGTTTGCGTAGAGACCTGAATGATGAGAAGGAACCAGTGAAGTGAAGATCAGTGGAGGCGGGGGGGGGGCAGGGTGGAGGGTGAGCATGAAGACAGCTTTGCAGGTAAGGCAGAGAAACTGGTGTGAAGAGGTCAGTGAGGCTGCTGTGCAGTGAATGGCAGGGACAAGGGCAGCGGATGAAACCAGAGAGGAAGAGGGGCAGAGGGCAGGCCATGGAGAGCAGTGGTTCCCTGCTCTGAAAGCGTTCAGAATAAACCAATGCCAGACTTCACCTGGGATCTGGTTTAATTAATCTGGGGGGCACTTAGGAATTTTTAAAAAGCTCCTCAGCCAATTCCGATGAGCAGTCAAGACTGAGAATTATGGATACAGAACCTTTGCAGCTGTGCAAAGTTAACATTTTGTTTCAAGTATGATGGGGAGGCATTGAGCAATAGAGGATATAATTGGATTTGGTTTCTGTCTGCCTGGATGGAGTTTGTAAGGTAGTTAAGAGTGAATAGGGAGAGCAGTTAGAAAAAATTACAATTGTCCACGTTAAAAGCGATGTTGGATTAGTTTAGGTGGTGTTGGTGGTGAGAAACAGGAGGCAGGATGGTGGATGGGATTTTGGGGGAGGTAGAGCAGAAGGGACTTGCTGATAGATTGGAGACAACAGATGAGAGAGAGGGTGCAGATGCAAATATTATTCCAAAGTCACTTTTCAACTGGATGAAAGGTGACACCTTTAACTAAGAACATTGGAGCAGAAACAGGTTTGGAGAGAAATGAAAACATTTTTTAGTTTGGACACATTAACTTAAAGATGTCTTTTAAGAACAGTTATGAACCAGATTTCTAGAGGCTTAAACCTGTGAGCTTAAACTGGTGAGCACGTGGTAGACACTCATATATAATCGTTGAATTAATCAATGAATGAATGAGTCAAGTCACTTTTATATATCAAGCTCATTTATCATTTCGATGGGTGATGTGGATTTAGATCACATTTATAGAGGACGTAAAATATCCTGTGGTTAAACATTATGTCTTCATTAGGTTATCATAAAGTAGTTAACTGGTCAAATGAATCCTCTGAATCCAGAAGGGCAGAGGGTTTTTGGTGTAAGTTGTGCTGTGTTCCTTGTGTCACCCAGGGCGAAGGGATAGTAAGTAGGATCTAAGACTTGCCTGGGTTCTAGTTATATGTTTCTGCCTTTTTACTCTTTTTTTTTTTTTTTTTTTTTTTTTGTGAGACGGTGTCAGCGCTGGTTTCAGTAGAATCAGACCAGATTTTGAACCTGACTCCACAGAAAGTCCCTTGCTTCTGTGCATGCCAGAGCCTGCCCGGCCATGGTGGGGAGAGGGCTCAGGGGCAAGAGTTCCGATAAGCCAGCTTGGTGCCATGTGGAATGTGTGATCACGACTGATTTACCTGAGATTTCAAAGGTGATCAAATCTGCCTATAAGTACCTCTTCTGATGAACCAAAAGTCAGGATTTGTTTTAGGAAAGGAGAGTCAGTTCCACGAATGGAGCGATCAGAGCAGCTGCTGAGACCGTTCTGGACCGTACTTTGATACCCAGACTTGTCAGTGAGCAGTGGAATCTCTCCCTAGTCCAGGTTGCCATGTCCTTACGCACTGGAGTGGAGAGCCACCCAAACTCATTTCTCCGTATTAGCTCCGTGTTGGGATCGATGATTCCACCTCCATCTTGGGTAATGGGAGCTAGAAGGTAAGACTACAGTCTTAACAGCTGTCACCCTAGTTCTTTTTAAAAGAAGAAAACTCTATTTTTGAAAATACCTCGATAATTCACTGAGGGGCATACAGAGAAACAGGAGAATATGTTGGCAGCTAGACCCAAAGTAGCAGAGAAGAAGGGTTAAGTTAAGACTGTGCCATAAAGAGGAGAGTTTGTTGAGCTCCCTCCAAGGAGGTAAGCAGAGGAAGGACAGAAGACAGAAGAACTTGTGGATGCTGCACAGCTGGGTGAAGGGACTTGTGGAAATAATCCAATGGTGGGATGGCCAGAAGATAATTTAAAAAGGTAGATGTTCATTGTTCAATTTGAAACTGTTTGCTTTCATGTAAATTGCTTTTATGCCTCCCTTTAAATAATTGACAGAGTCTCTTATCTTCATGGATGCTTTATGTGAGTTGGGCAATGGGCGGGGAACTCAGGAAAGCCTGAGCTGCTAATGGTGGAGAACTGAGAGTGGGCTGTGAAAGCTGACTTTCAGAATGCACTGTCTGCTTCTCCAGCTGGCGCAGTCTCCTTTTTCTGGTATCCTTTTGTTTTGGATGTTTTCTTTCCTCACTCCGGTGACCTTGTGGGAGACCAATCCTGCACTTTCACCCCTGGGGGCCTATCGAACCCCACCCGGCACCTGAACCCAGTGAGGCCTCTGGTCACTGAGGCAGGGAGGTAAGATATGACTAACATTCTGAGATACTGTTTTCTTAGCATGAGCCTGAGTGGGGAGTTTTTTCAATGATCATGTATTGCATGATCACATGGATTTAAACACTGAGAGTTTATAGATATCAAGTACTATTAGAAAGGTCATTTCACTCAGGAAAGGAAGAAGGCAATAAAAGATTCACTATTAGCCATCATTTAAACTCTAGAATCAGTGCCTTAAGATACTTTTGATACTGCAAACATCAAAGTCAGCATAGGCATTTCTGGAGGAATTAATTACCAATGCTAACATAAGATAACTTTTTAAAATTTTAAATATTTCTCCTGCATCTAATTTGCTACTTCAGAATTTGCTCAATATTAGTAGGCATTATTGTAAGGCCCAGGGCTGCTCTGCACAAGAGAAGCTAGGCTCTGCAGTCTTTGTGAAAGTATTCTTTCCTCTAGCCGGTGCTACTTAGGAGGCTCATTGTGTTCTGGCTAAGAGCCTGGGGGTGGGAATGGTAGTGGAAATGGTGGGCTGAAAAGGTCAGGAGTACAATAGTTTGCCTGACTGGGATAAGCTATAAAATTTATGGCTCATAGTTAAGTTTGGTGAAGGCTCCTTTACAAAATGAACAAAAATAATGTTTTCATACTATACTGACTGTTGAAATGAAAATTGCTTGTAAATTGCCATTGTTGTCTATTCCGCCCCTCCCTCCTCGGCTTTTCTTCTGAGAACAGTGGGGCCTTTCCTTTGGGAGTGGCTCAAGCTTCCAGTGGTTGCTGCTTCCTTCTTAATATGACCCTGTTCTTTCGCCGCTCCCATCCTTTTTCTTACCTGGGCTGCAGGGGATTGGCCTGGAGTGGGCATCTGATTCAAGCCAGTCCTTCTCCTGAAATTTTCAAGTGAATTGGGAAAGCATCAGTTCCTTTCGGGAGTTTATGAGATGTGAAATCCAGGAGTTTCTGATTGCTGGACTTGGCTGTCCAGAGGGAAGCCTATTGAGAGGGTCCGATCGTGGAGAGAGCATACTTCTTGCAGACTGAGTGTTCAGTCCCTTCAGAGCAGGGTACTTTAGTATGCTTCCTATATATGTTCATTTTACTCAATCTCATTTAAGCAGAGTCTGTCATGTACCGAAGCGAATCCTGATGAACACATAGGCACGGACATAGGAAAGATGTTTTTATTAAAGGCTAGAGGCTGTTGGCCTCAAACTAATCCTGCTGTTTATAACATTCTGAACTGGTTGGTTGTTGGATATGAGAGAGAAACATGGATTTGTGTCTGTAGAAATCCTGTTGATTGACTGAGTGATCCATTGCCTTGGAGCATACACTTGAGGCTGTTTATTAGCAATATAGCCAAGCAATGAAAATTTACGGTGTGTCCTGTCATAAACCCTCCCAGGCCCATCAGTAGTCTCCTGGTGATTGGCTAAAGATTTGATAAACTATTTTCACGTGAAGCGAAATTGTTTGATAATGGCTTATTTTGTTGCCCTTTCCAGTTTGTACTTACCTTTTAATTCATGGGAGTGAGCTATTTTTGGGTTTAAGGTACTGTAGCAAGAAGAGGGGGATATGACTTTTTGGGATAGCACTTTGCCATGTGCTAGATACTGCGGGGGCTTTCACACTTTATCTCATTGAATTCAACCTTTAGAACAATGTTATGTAGATACTATTATCCTTATTTTGTAGGAGAGAAAAACTAGGCACAGGAAGTTAAGCTGCTTGACTACAGTCAAATGGCTCAGAAGGTATAACTCAGATGACACTGACCAGCGCTGCTTCCTTCACATTAGGCTCTTTGCCTGTGTGAGTTACCTCCTTACCTGCCTTAGGTGGGAAGTGGGCAGGGGTTGCTATGGTAATCCTAGAGAATATACAGCTTCTGGCAGCTCACCATGCATCATGATTAACCCAGCTGTGGAGAAATCTTGCTATCAACCAAGAATCACTAAACGACACACACAGACTGAATGTAGGCGTCTTGTCTGTCTTTTGACCAGAGGCTAATTCCTTGGGGTTATTGGGGATTATTAAGTGTTTGTTACTTTATGGTGATCGAGAACCTATGGGTCTCTTGAAGACTTATGATTTTGAGTCCTACGGGTATATCAGAGATAGTTCAGACCTGAAACCTCTAAAAGTGACCAAAATCATGCTCTTGCTTACATTATTGGTTAATATATCAATAATTAACCTCTCATCATCAACCCCATTTTAGAGGCATCTGGGTTAATTAATAGAGTAATATTGATGTTTTCCTACTAAATTGAATCAAATCTACATGGATTAAAATATTTTCTACACTTTGTATATTCCAGATATTTTTTAAAAAGTCCTAATTTTGATAGCTTCCTAAGTAGACACTAATGCCATAGTAAACTGTAAAGCTTCATGAATCTTGACTGGTGTACAATTTGGAAACAATACACATCTCCATGATGGGACAAAGCTGCAGGCAATCTTGCCCTGTGTATACACGGGGTCTCTCCAGAAAGTATCCGCCATTTACTATGAAAAATAGACACTGAAGAAGGTACAAGATACAAGAACATTGTACATAGGACAGTGATGCCTCAGTCCCCTTCAAAGTAGGCACTTTGGGACCTTACACAGTTCTCCCAACAGCAGTATGATGTTTCTTCTGCTCTGGCAGCTGAGGCCATGGAATGAATTATGCAAGGACACGTCTCATGCCAAGCTCCTGCATTAAAATCTTGGACACAGTAGTTTCTGGAATCCCCAGCTAGCTTCTAGTTCTTGCAGTGTGTGTTGCTGATCTTTGTTGATTGCGACCCTTACACATTCAACATTCTCAGGTGTTCTGCTTGTTGCAAGCCTTCCAGAATGTGGATCACTTTCAACAGATTCTCGACGATCTTTAAAGCATTTGTGTCACACTTTTATTTGTGCTGCACTCATTGCTTTGTCCCTGAAAGCCTTCTGAATCATCCGAATAATTTCCATAGAGGAATGTTCAAACTTGATGGAAAATTTGATGCAGATTTGTTGCTGTACTCGCTCAGTCATTTGGAAAGCAACGGCCACACAGTACACATGCTCACTCAGTGGCGTCTACCACCTCCACTGACTAGTACAGTGAAGTTGTCATTGTTCATGGGTGCCAGGTTGCATCGATGTCACATAAAATGTTATTGTTACATTAACAATGGCTGGACTTTTTCTGGACAGACCTCATATGGCTGGTCTTTTATTTTTCTACTGTGACTGTAACCTAGTATATGATACTGGGGCTGACACCCCATCATTTGAGTACATATTTATTTAGAATTGAAGGCTTATGAGAGACAATGTGAAGAGGACAGTGTAAAGATAGCTTTGCCATACCAGCTGTAGGACCTTGATCTTCATTTTTCTTGGTCTTAGAATGAGGTGACTGAAAGAAATAATCTATAGGTTTAGCGTCAGTTTAAAACATGGACTTCTCTAATGCCTGATAATTGGAAGTTTGTTTGCTGGTGTCTGATCACAAAGCCTTTTGGAAATAGAAGAAAACACCACAAATTCTGTTGCTCACTGTGTTGGGATAGACATTGAAAGCAGGAAGGCCTGCAGAGAACCTCAGCTTAGTTTCTCTGATGACTTGCCTCCTGTTTCCTTCAAAAGATGGGGGGAGATTTTAATCTCCTGTTGTGTTTCAGCATCTGTGTGGTTTCTTTCATGAGGAAGCGTCACAGTGGGTGTCAAGAACTATGTGTAATTTACAGTTATGCTGTGGCATCATGTAATATGTGCACATTCGAGAATAATAGTTTTAGAAGCACTTGTTTGCTTAAGTATGGTTATACTTAGAAAGGAGGTGCTTTGTAAGTGAGAGCAGCTCTACACCTCTATGAATTTCATGTTTAAGCTTACTAACCACAGGGACCGTATTTGGCATTCTGCAATACGCGCTGGTTCCTTGATCCTTCCTGTGCATGGCAGTTATGGGAGAACCTCTGACAGGTGGTGACTCATTCTAATTTAAAGGGTAAAAAGTATTGAAAGACTTTTCTCTTTGAGAAGAAACAAATGAGAAATGTTTTAAGCATTTGAGAGTGGTATGTCGAGAATTACCATACTGAAATTGGGAATAATTTCTAATTCCAGTGGACATGTATGCATTTATTTTCTAGGCAGAGGATATGCTAATTAATATCAGAACATTCCATATATTAGGAATAGGTATCACTTCTGTTAATCTTTTCTTTCCCGTATCTATTCCCATTACCTTAGTGTGGACACTCATTACCACCCTTCTGGATTACTTTAGGAGTCTTCTAACTTCTCTTCCGGCTCACACTCTTTTCTAAATCCCAGCTTGTACCTCATCAGATAACCCAAACCCAGCTATGATCAGGTCAAAGCCTAGAGGTTTCCTGCTGTTTAGCAAATAAAAGCCAAAATTGTCACTTAGCAGTGAAGGTCCATGACGGTCTGGTGGGATTCCAGCCTCGTCCCTCTTCACTCTCCAGCCAGCACTCTACATCTAGGTGGATTCACCTACCTGCTTTACTTGGTTGTTCTTTGTTCTTTCCTTCCTTTGCCTGTGCCACTTCATGTATTGCTCTCCTTCCATCTTATGTAATTAAGTCAAGCCCAACTGTTCAGACCTTCTCAGAAACTCTTAACTCTATTTGTTCTTTGTAATTCACTCTGTTGGAGTAACCTTTCCTTTCTCTAACTGTGTTAGAATACTGAAACTCCCTTAAAGCATTATGATTGTCCCTTTGTGGTGGTGGTGTTTTTTGGATAGTTGTGTTCTTTGTGTTATATCCTTTTACTAAATTATAATTTTGGGGGGCAGGGGCCATGTCTTTTGGCTTTTGGTTTTATTTTTCCTTTGAACTGTACCTTGTACAGGGTTGGCTTGATAACTGCCGGTTGAATGGGCCAGTAGATGAAGGGTTTTGTGGTGAAACCGCTCGCCTTAAAGTTTCTTCCTTTGATCTAGAAACCTCTCACTAATGTGGGGTTGTTGAGTTTTGAGTGATATTGGGTATGTGTAGGTGTGTTATTCTGCCATTAGGCTGAGAAATTATTAACCACTGGTATTCTAGGCCAGAATCTAGTTCTTGGATTGCTGATCCTCTCACATATTCTCACTATCTCCTCCACAAAGAACCACCACCCGACCCGAGGCCATCGGCCTCTGTTGATCCAGGATATTCCCTCCTGGAGAGGCCTGCATCCAATTCAAGCTTTAAGTGGGAGAATGATACTTTTATGCCCAGTGCCTTGTTTTGCCCACATCCTTACTTTCTTGGGCATATTCCTTCTCTTCTAAGCTGTATTCTGCAGTAATTGTTGCTTTCCATTATTTTGATTTTTCACCTTTAATTCCTTAATTGTGACACATGGACCTGCAAAATATTTCCCATGCTTTTAAGTTGTCCTAAAGCATATCCACTCCTTTAAAAGACTACTTTTAACCTTCTTAAATTCAAATGCAAAGTTGCTCCAAGCTTATAATCCAGTCTAAATGGTAAAAAAGACCACTATATTTCTGGCCTCTCTCAATTTTCTCTCATATTGCTTTCCTTTGCTTGTATGCTAGTTTCTGTATCTGTTCAGGTTCAGTTTATTAGCTGATAAGTGCTCTCTGATTGACAGTTGGATGGGATAAAAGATTGAAAGATGAGAATTGGACTTTTGGGGGGGGGTGTGGGAGGAAGACAAATGTTCTGTGTGTCCATATAATTTCTAGCCTAATTTTTAAAATACTGTACGTATATCTTCTTTAGAAATTATCATGAGAATTTGTTATTGAAAAAATGTTGGACTGAAGACATTATGCTAGTATGAAAATTTAATTTACTGAATACTTATTTTAAATAACTATTCTGGAGCCTGTTTGAACTAGGGGCTGGAAAGCTAAAACAAAAATAAAATATAGCTCTAACCTTATGGAAACAGAGAAGAGGTGCGGTACTGCGGAAAGACCACACCACCTGAGAAAAATCTCTCTCATCGTCTTCAAACTACCTGCTACGCATATATAGCAAATTCTGTTACATGTTATTGTTGAATGTGGTATTCTGGCTAATCAAATGTTCTAATCTCCAGGAAGTTACCGTACATATTACCAAGTTACAAAGCATTACCAAGTTACAGAGAATTTGCATAAATGAAACATAATATCTAACCATGTTGATCTTTGCTTTCGAAAGTATTTCAAGATTTTAAAGTGCCACTGTGAATGTCACTGTAAATATGGATTAACATGGTACTGAAAATGTGCTGGAACACCCATGATGAGAAACCTTAGTACTAATGGCTACTGTTAATTAAATGCTAATTACGTGTGTTTAGAAACTTTCCTTCTTCACCCCTCACATTCTCTGTGGAGTATGAGGTATGATGTGTCCTCTACTCTGAAGCATAGGGTTCAGTAACTGGCTCAAGGTCGCTCATGTAGCAGTGGGTGCTGGAGTGGGGCTTCAAACACAGGCAATTTGGCTGCAATATCTATGCTCTTCACCACCAATCTGTATTGCCTCTTACTCACTCCAGGACTCTCAAACTTTGGTTTACCTAGGAATCACTTTGGGGAAATGCCAAGATGCAGATTCCTAGGCTGAAGCCCTAGAGAGCTGGATTCGATCCATCTGGCGTTGGGCCTAGAAATCTGCATATAAATAAGTATGAGAATCTACATGATTCTGTAATGTTGCAACTATGCTCTGAGAAATACCTGTTGTATGTGGTGGCTCAGGTTTTTATAATACGTATACATACTCATAGACATCTTTGTAATGTCATCTCCCATTCCACAAGAATTACCGCTCCAGTATAGTAGTATATTGGGACATATTCTAGGCAAAGAGAATATTTCCACACCCCTTGGCCCCCCCACCCCCTGCAAAGTCTCTGTGTGACTTTGGCCAAATCAGTTGTATCAGTCAAGGTTCTTCAGAGGAACAGAACCTATAGAATGTGTGTGTATGCATGTGTATGTGTGTGTATGTATATTATATGTATATACAAACATACACATATATAGGGTGATTTTATATTAGGAATCAGCTCAGGCAATTATAGAAGCTGGAGAGTCTAAAATCTGCAGTGTGGGCCAGCAGTCTCGGGACCAGGAGAGCTGATGATGGTGCAGATGAAGTCCCACAGCTGTGTTCTGGACAATTCTCTCTTGCCCAGGGAGGCCACTCTTTTTGTTCTGTTCAGGTCTTCAGATGATTGGATGATGCCTACATTTTGGAGGGCAGTCTGCTTTACCCCAAATTCACTGATTTAAATGTTAATCTTACCCACAAACGCCCTCCAAGTTGATACATTAAATTAACTGTCAACATCAAGCCCCCTGAGTTTTATAGGTAAAATCCCAGTGATAAAATCATCAGACACTGGCCCAGGTGATCGTAACTATATAAAAGACACACCAAATGGTGACCAGAGGGACATACCCTGACAACCAAAGGCTCTGGCTTGGCTTACCACAGTTCTACTCAGTGGTTTTTTTTGTTTGTTTGTTTTGTTTTTTTAAATTCAAATTACTATTAGGTGCTAACAAATTTTACATGAAAATCTATATTTCAAGTTTCTTAAAAAGAATCGATGATCTGGCAACATTGCATGACCACAATGTGACTGAGTCACAAATGCCACCTGAAGGAGGTCTGCTGTCTCTGTCCTTCCCCCTCCCCGTATCACGGCACTTGGTTCATGGCATTTATCTCGTATTTTCTGTGAGCTGCTGAACCCTTGTTGGCATTTGAGATTTGGATCCGTTTTGCTGGCTATTAGCTGTGCAGCTTCACCTCCATGATTACAAATGACAAGAGAGAAGTAGGATTTCTGAAACACAGGAAAGCTTATGCTTGGCTGGGAAATAGTTATTTCTTCATGATGTGTGGTGTGGTTTACCTTCTTTTGAATTAATGAAAGAGATGTTTTTATATTCCTGCCACCTTTTTTTTTTTTTTTTTTTTGGTCAGGAGATGACATGGATTGTGAGCAGGGTTCTTTAGAGTCGCTGAGTGGGGTTGCTGGATGAAAAGGTGGAGGGACATTGATGTAAAAAGAGAACATGCTTATTTTGCACAGAGTGGAGTTACTTTAACAAGCAGTTTAAAATGTGAGTGAGCCTTTGCTACAGCAAGGCTAGCTTTATAGCAGAATGGACAGTTGTTTAACAGGACGACTTCAAAGGGAAAATAGCTTCCCCAGTTGTTCTCTGAATGCTGAAATTACCTCAACGGGGACAAAGCTTTTATTTCATAATGGGAAAGACAGCAGAGACCTCTGAGAGTAGCAACACGGCCTAAATTGACACAGGAACCAAGTGGTAGTATTAGATCTACATTGCAAATTCATTTTTGATGGGGGGCTAGGGAAAGGATGAAACCCAGGGGTCTTGTAAATCTGAAAACAGTAGAGGGAAAAAGGGCACAGAAAAGGAGAGGTTTGGAGAACTGGGACTGACTTTGCTGAATGCTCAGTTTAGCTCCCCCACCCACATCTTTTTTATTTTCCATGTTAACATGACTATGACCTTTTTTGTTTTTGACAAAATATATATAAATTGCCTTTGGGGCCTTGAAAATTAATTCCATCAGGCATATGGTTTGCAAACATGCTCTACTTTTCTGTGTTTAAAAAAATGTATTTCAGATGTATAACATTATTATGGTTTCTCTAGAAGTCATCCTTCATAAAAGTAACTCAGGAATGTTAGAATCTTTGTCAGTTTCTTGGCAAACGGTGTTTGATCGTGTATTTATGCTCCATAAGACACACGATTTTAGAAGTATTCTGGGATATTTCCAGATTTCATTTCATTTAGAACATTTGGTTATTTTTTATTAATGCCAGTCAATAACATTTTATAATAGTCATAAATGTGTTAGCTCTAAATGGCTACTGTATTCCATTTCAGCAAGAATGCTTTTGCTGTTACTTTTCCCAGAGTATATATTTGAATATTAAATTTTGTGTGCATATTTTTTCCTTGATACTTGGATTTCAATAGATAATTTGTGTGAAGATCATCTAGAGAGAGAATGCATGTGTTTTAATGTCTAACATTAGCTTTTTCTGCTTGGAAGGCATATGCTTGCCTCTAGATTTTCCAGTCTTAGAACATTTCCTATTTTTTCTCTTTCTATTAATTTTGAACATATTAAGGTCATCATTAGCTCTAGCCAGTTGCTTATTTTCATCTTGAATAGATTTGTAGTTTTCTCATATTTAAATCCACCTAGTAGTTTACTTCTAAATCCATTTTTTAAATTACAGAAAGAGAAATATTATACTTAGCAAAAGTTTTATGCTTCCTATGCTGTCTTTTGGAGTAATTTTAGTAAATTACTGACTATCGCTCTTAGAAGATTGCTTATTATGCCGTTCTCTTAGGAAGTGTAGCCTCATTTGGCTGAGAGACAAAATAAGCTTTGGTTCTAGGGCCATGGCAGTTAACATCTTTTTCCTTCAACTAGATTACAGATTCTATGTGAGAGGTGGTTTTGAAAATGAAATTTCAGACCTCAGGGGGGGTTGCTTGTGACCTCCAAGAATAGGTGATAATGGTGCTTTCTCTTGCCCCAAAGGCTGAGATACTTTCTGCCTCTCCATTTAGGTGGAGAGTAATAAGAAATACTGTATTGTTTTACAAAAATAAATAAATGGACTTGGAGGAAGACTGTATTTGTTTAAAGTAGCTATTGTAATTAGAAGTATGAATAATTTGTGTTTGAATAATAGAAGTAATTAAATTATGCTTGGAATGTAGATGGCATAGTATTTAGCAAAGTTTTTCTTTTTAAATGAGAGAAAAATAATCATAAAAAACTCTAGGTCCTAGAAAAAGACTATGTCCTCAGAATAGCTTGCAGATTTTGCTCATAATGCCTCTGTATTCTTGCCTTGCTTCTCCCTTTAATGATACAGAAGCAGAAAAGGAAAGGGGTACCTATATTCATGGGTCACTTAGGGTGTCAGTGGACAGACCACCCAGTATACCCACAAGTAGTCTGCTGATGCTGAGGGTCACCATGTGCAGTTGGGGGCATTTAAAGGGAAGTAAAATACATGTGGTTTTTCTATGTTGCCACTTAATTAACCACAGGTGGATTACCCATGGTGGTTTAAAAATCTCTGGTTAGTATTTTTCCTCCAACTCAGAATTCACGTGGACCACCCGTCAATGTGTGCTGACTAATGCCAAGTAATTAATTTCTTATACCAGCGTAGGCCCTAGAGTAGCATCTAAGTCTGGGGCAGAACCAAACTTGGAAGGGGAGGTTGCTGCTCCTGCTTGGAAAGTGGAGGGGCAGGGATTGAGCAGGTGCGGACATTAGGGAGCCCCTGGGAGGGTTTGTCCCTGAGACTTTATGAAATCCTGCCTTTTTACTGTATCAGAGAATTATCATGTTATGTTAGAGATTTCATTCACTTTTTGTTCACTCATTGGTAACTGTCCTAAGTTTAGAAGTAACTTGAAAATCATTAGTTACATACTGGAAACTGGAATACATTCTATTCTGAATAGTTAGAACTAAAATTGTAAGTCTGCTCAAAGGTAGGAACACTGCTTTCCATTTTGTCTGTTAATTTATTTTAGGGATTTCTTCATTGACTCTCCAATGACTTGTATGCATATTTGTTATCTACCTTTTCATTAAAAAAATTCTGTCTTCCTTGTGGTCTTAAATGAAAAGGTAAGAAACTCAGAGGAAAAATTAGGTCTTTTCTCTTGTTTTTTTTCTTTCTAATTTTTGACACTATTACAGATGTCCTTCTCTTGGTTTATTTTTAGTATTAATAAAATTGTCGGTGCTTTTAAAATGCCAAACTTTATAATGCACATGTACTTTGAATTATTTTGTACAATAGAGAGAATTATGGAAAAAATTATATGCTTCCTCATGTAGCTCAAAGGCCTGATCTGTCTACGCTGGGACAGTTACAGTTATCTTGAGTGACTTTCAGCATCTCCCTTGTTCTTGTAAGGCCCACTCTCCTCCACACACTGATATTCTCTAACAGCTTCCCACTGGTGACCTGTGTCTGGCTGAATGACTTCTAGTGAACATAGCCATCACTGAGCTCAGTGGTCTTTCACTTATTAGTCCAGTGACAATCTGTTACCCCAAGATAAGTTACCAGTCTAATTTATTTATGTAACTATTTCTAGAATTTCAAGGCTCTGAAATCATTTTCTGCTTTCTAAGGGTTTAAAAATCAAGCTGTCTTCTATTATCTACACAAGTCAATTGGATTGTTGGATGGACCTCTGGTCTTGGGAGAGTGGTCTATCCCTAAAGGGTCACATAAACCCCTGACTATAGAGGCCCCCAGAGGCCAACCCAGAGGCTCCAGAAAGGTGAATGCATCACATAGAATTATCAGGGACCTCTTAATGAGGAAAAGAAGAGCTGTCATATTTGGGGTATTTACTAGATTTCAGAGTCTTTATTATCCTAAGACAATCAGCTGGGAAGCAGGGAATACAGTTCAGAATCCTTTTCGTTGCATCAAAGGGTTTTCAGCATACTGTGGTGACAACTTAGCTTTCCAGTTTTAGTTTCCATTTCTGTACTATAAAAATTATTTTATTTGGTCAGAATGGTCTATTTGTGGTTCCCTACAAACACACCTTGCATTTAAAGTAGTTTTACTGAGATATAATTTATATAACCACATAATTCACCTATTTAAAGTATGCAACTCCATGCTTTTTAATATATTCATAAAGTAGTGCAACCATCACCACATCTAGTTTTAGAACATTCTCATTACCAACCCCCCCAGCCAAAAAAAAAAAAAAAAAAAACAACCCCAGCTCCATACCCATTAGCAATCACTCGCCTTTCCCTTCTTCCCACTTTCCTGCAGCCACTAATCTATTCTCTGTCTCTATAGTTTTGCTTGTTCTGGACATTTCAAGTAGTTGGAACCATGTAATATGTGGTCTTCTGTGGTTGGCTTCTTTCACTTCACATGATGTTTTGAAAGTTTATCCATGTTGTAGCGTATGTCACTACTTCCTTTTTTATTGCCAAATAATATTTTATTGTGCAAATATACTATTGTACATTTATTTATCAGTTGGTAGACATCTGGGTTGTTTCCACTTTTTGGCTACTATGAGTGTGCTTTTACCTTAAATGAATGACAAAATGAGATGCATCTTTTGTAACACAGTAGAACAGTGGACATTCTACAGTTTTATATTGTTATAATTGTTATAATCTTTTCTGGATTATACATTAGTGACCCTACCATTACGAGAGCTAATAGAGAATTGTCTACCATTTGGTTCCTAGGTACGGATATGATTTGGGGATAACGTTGTACTTGAAGAGAAATATTTTAGGTTATTTTGCATATCTTATAAGCTGCCTTTAATAATTGACAGGATATATTTTATGCAACATATGGCAAACAGTAGATATTCCACAAGGTGTAATTGTCTTTTTCCGAAGTTTCTATTACTGAACCCACCCATTTGTGCAAATGTAGGGGGAAAGGTTGTCCTCTGTTTTTCACAAGGTGTTTTTGGAAAGGTGGCATTCAAGTGTTGTACATTCCTTGACAGTTTTAAATCTAATAATCTCAAATTCTATAATGCACAAAATATCCCCAAATACAGCTAGCACCTTTCCAAACGGTCAGGGAAAGATAACGAGGGTGAAGGAGAAGGTTTCTTAACCAAACAGTCTTGCCATAACTTCACAGGATATTGCTTAGGAAATTCGAATGACCTTTTTGGTACTATGTTTGGTCTTTCATTGCATTTCTTGTTCTGCTGGAGGTTTTTAGAGAGTTTTCCTGGAACACAGTGCAATGTTAATCACTACAGATTACTCTCCCTTCCTTTCCCTTTTCTGAGATCTTATAATGGTTTAGGTGAACTGATGGCTGGTTCAGAGACAGCTGTTTCAGAAGCTCAGAGTTAGTGGTTTAAAAAAACAATTTACACATAGTTACCTTCAAAGTGTATGTGTGTGTCCAGTACATATTGTGCTGTACATTTTTATAGACCGTGTGCGGGGGGCAATTTGTACTTTATGGTAGAAATGAGATACCTGGTTTTTCAACGCTAGCCTTGATTGAATTAGGTGGTACCATCGTTCAGATGTGTAAGATAGTTTCAGGAAAGTACTTACTACTTATAGGCACTTCTCCTTTGGTGCCAGAAGGAACCTTGCACTCCCCTGACTTCCTCAGCATTTTATCTGTCCCATGCCCAGCCTGAGCGCTCTCATCACCTTCCACCCACTGCTGTAGCTTAGCTCTAGCTATCTACCTCTTTATTTCCCTTCTTGTTTTTCACATTGTTTGACTCATAGTGTTCACTTAATAGATGTGGTAATCATTGGTTTTGGGCAACAAATATTCCATTTCTCAGCTCTCTGGGCAGGTGTTAAGATTGCACTTCCACCACCTTTGGCTCTGTGAGTTGCTTTGGGCAGAAGTAGTGCGTGTTCCTTTCAGGTGGAAGCAAGCATTTAACAGCTAGTGCTCAACTCCTACTTTTCCTTCCTGTTAACTGTGATTGTGTGTTGAGATGGAGCCTGAGTCCCTGAATGTCAACTGCAGAAACCTGAGGCCCCTGCTGAGCTGCAAGAGTAGCTTGAGAGAGAAATATATTTTTGATGCTTTAAGTAGCTGAGATGTTGGGGTTATTTGTACACAGCATAAACTAGCTTGTTCTGACAGATGTATTAGACTTGCATTTCCAATACCAGAGCCACCAGCCACACGTGGTATTGAGCCCTTGAAATATGGCTAGCCCTATTTGTGATGTGCTGTAACTATAAAACACACATTGGATTTTGAAGACTTAGCATGCCAAAAAGTATATAAAATATCTCATTAGACATTTTAAAATTTTGTTTACGTGTTGAAATAATATTTTAGGTATATTGGGTTAAATAAAATCTATTACTAAAATTAATTTCACCTGTTTGTTTTTACTTAAAAAATTATGCATGTGCCTTGCATTATCTTTCTGTGGGACAGTGTTGCACTGAACTATAAGCTTATTGAAGACAGGAGCTCTGTCTTTTTCACCTTTGTTTTCCCATAGTGTCTAACAGTGTCTAACATACCCCAGCATATGGGATATGTTAAACAAATACAAGTTCAAATAGTGAACTATGTCTCCATTCATATTTAAACATTAAAAAATGATGCAATCTTCAACAGGAAGCTTACTTGTATTTTTGTGTTTAATAATCCCCTCTTTTAGTTCGTTTAGCTAAAGAATCCCCTTAATCTTTAAAAAATCAGAAAATCGAATGCTATGCTTTCATGTTATGTTATTTGATGTTAATGTTTTTAAAATGTTGCACACTGCAAAAATGCTGGGATTATGGTCATTAAATACTTGCCCTGGTCAAATTTTTAACAAAGTAATTCCTATGGCTAGCATTTTCTTATTTATCTTTGTAGAAATAACCAAGAAGGCCCCATGTGTTTAGTCATAATTGTGACCTTCATTTATGTGCCAACATTATCCATTTATGTTAGTTATTATATTGTCTTGCCCTTTGTATAAGGCCTTGTGCTACAAATCAAAAGGAAACAGAAAGGGAGAAATAGAGCATCCCTGCGGGCCTTTTGCAATGTCAGGTGTGGCAGCCCTGTCGCGTGAGGAAGCTGGGCTTTCAGTTTCTAGATGAGTGAGACAGGAAGCAACATAGGTGGTGAAAGGAGCCCTAGAAAGTACCGAATTTTTTTTGTACTGGAAGATGCACCAGACCATAAGACACACCTAGGTTTTAGAGGAAGAAAATAGGAAAAAAATTTGAAGCAAAAAATGTGGTAAAATATTTAATAACATAAATAAAATAGGCCACAGCCTGCCCCCACACCCTACACACAGTGAACCAGGTAAGCTACATTTGGACTATAAGACACACCCCCATTTTCCTCCCAAATTTGGGGGGGAAAGTGCATCTTATACGCAAAAAACATGGTAACAACACATCTTTAAAAAATAAATGGTGGAAGAAGCATGAAGCAAGATGCTGGAAACATATTTTAAGCACTTAATAAATTATAGCTATTGGCATAAGAGTGTATGAACCTAAAGGGAGGTACGAAAGGACATATACTAGGCTGTTCCATTCACTGAGGACAAGAGGGGAGGTGGCACAGGGGAAGGGGAGACTGATGCCCTTGTCAAAAGACTGTAGAATAAGCCAAGAATTATCCACACCAATTTATATATAACTTCATTCACATAAAATCATGTATTATGTATACATGCATAGAAAGACATACATGTCAATTACCAAAATATTAATGAGGAGTCTCTCTCTGAATGGTGGATGAATTTTAGGTGATTTTTACTTTTTTTGTTACACATTTTAAATTTTTTCCAAATAAGCATTTATTATTCGTGTAATCAGTAAATAAACTGATCTGGCATTTTGCACTTATGAATAACATCAGGACAAACTTTAAGGACTCAACCAGAAATTGTCTATTTTGTTTGTATCCTATTAAAACAACTGTCCAATTATCATAAATTTAAAGAGAGAAGTAATCAGAAATATATGAAGTAAATAAATTCATTTTGGTTGTAAGAAATGTCCTAGCTGAATGAATGCATTTGGGATTTGAATGTGCACCTTTACAGGTGTGGCAGCCTCCTCCCGGCGTTGGGTTCCCATCACCTTCTCACTGGAAGAGGAAGTGGCTGGTTCAGCTTGTGGAAGCGTCTTAATCTGAAAGCGACCATTTCTTCAGAAAGAAAGAAAATGCTTTTGTGGGATTGTAGAGGATTTGGGAATTACGCCATGAGGGTACACGCTGAGTAATGTCAGCTTTCGAGGCAGGGTGCCAGGTCTTGTTAAAGAAAGGCAAATATGGGCTTTGTTTTGCAATGTCTGGAAAACTTGGAACTCTAATTTCTTGGGAAATCTTTCCAAGATGAATTTAGTGTGAAGGCATTCTACTTCCAAAAATTACATGTAGCAAGAGGAAAGGAAAAACAGTGTAATAAGATGTGAGATGAAAAAAGCCCTCCCCCGCCCCTGAGATTGTGACCTTGTTGAATTCAATTGTGCCTGACTGCCTCGTAGAAAACATCCCCGTGAGGTTAATTTTACCGAAACTCCTGAGCAAGGGCAAAGTAAAGAAAGTATCCTTCACAACCAGTCACTTTTCTCCATCTTTAAAAATGGGCAAAACATAAGGCGTTATGTATAAAAAATATTCTGAATTGCTGGGGGATCTTGAGCAAGTCATTTAAACTACCTGGGTCCCATTTCTCTTTCCCATTTATCGAATCTGGAGGATTTGGATGGTAAAACCTGCTTTAGTCTTTCCTCAGTTTTGTTTTTCATAGTAAAACACAAACTATTTTATGATTTTTGACATCCATATACTCTTTCACATAGATCAACAAAATATTTTTTAAATCGAGGTCCAATTCTCTGCTGCAAAAAGTATCGTAGGTGACTTTATAGCATTGCCCAGAAGTACAACCTTCTACAAAATACCTTTGAGTACTCTGCACACTTTGAAAGCCTTTTGCATGGTTGTTACAGGGCTGTGGTGATTGACAGGAAGAATCCAACTGATACTGGTTTGTGTGTATATACAAGATGGCTGTACAAAGAATGAGATTCAGCAATATTCTCTCCATTGCAGGAGCAAATGTCCCTTGCCCTCAAGTCTTCTTGGAGCTGCTCCACTGCTTGGTGACTCTGCCTGCCTGGGGCAGGCTGTCTGCACAGGCTTTTCAAGGAACACAATGTGGGTCTTTGTCAGGTGCATCCTAGCTGCTCTGAGAGGCTCCTAGCCAGAACAGTGCCTGCAGGTGTGAACTGTGAATATGTAAAAGGCTACAAGTGCATTTTGTTCTGGACTATTTACCTCTGCTCTTCCTCATTCCTTCAGGAGTTGGTGGGAGTCCATCCAGCATGTTTTTGAGCAACTTTTGAATTAAAGGTGAATTCTAGGTGACCTTGACACTTGACTGTCCTGAGTGGAATGCTATTAATTCTGATATATTCACCATACTTAAATTGAAGAAAAATTGTGTATGTGTTTTTCTGTATTCTTCCTGTTAATTCTATATTTGTTGAGTGCTTACTATATGTCATGTTGTTGACAACAAGTATGGAAAAATAAAACAGTACAATGGTATAGAGAAAGGCTGGAAGGAGATACTTATTAAGATCGGCTGAGCCTCATTTAGGGAGTAACAGTTCCTCCTCAGTGAAAAGAAGGAGCCAGCCACGACAAGGTCTGCTGCTAGGATATTCCAGGCTGAGGCATAAGCAAGGGAAAGGTGGGGATGAGCTTCACATGTTCAAAGAACAAAAGGAAGGCAAGAGTGGCCAGAGTGCACTGTGTGCTGGGAAGAATGACCAGAGCTGAGGTCAGAGAGGTAGGCAGGTGTGCCTTGTGGGAAGGAGTTTGGGTTTCATTGTAAGAGCAATTAACCATTGGGGGGTTTAAGCAAGAGAACAACACCATCTGATTTGTGCTTCTCTTGGTTTCTCTGGCTGTTCGGTGGAGAATGGATGGTGAAAGAGTAGGGAGAATGGTTAGGAGTTAGTTATTTAATAATCCAGGTGAGAAATGATGGAGAGAGAAGTGTCACAGCTTGGGAACACAGTTTAGGTGAAAGCCCACAGGGCTTGTGTAGGGTAAACGGAGGCAGTCTGGCTTTCTCACCCAGATGTCTGGGCAACTAAGGAAAGCAGTTTCCCATAATCTCGAAAATTGGGCTCTCAAGTAGCCTTGAGACTGGGTATGATAAACTGTTCCTAGAGCTGTTGCATAATATCTGTTGGCACTCTGCCAGCTTTGTTTATATCTAGTACTTAAGGGGATAGGGGCTCCCCACTGGGTGCCGTGCAGAGGAACAGGCAACATACAGGGGGCACACAGCTTGCCGCGTGCATGGATTGCCCACCCTTGAATAAAGGCATGCCAGGCATCTCCAATGGCTCCATGAATGTTCTTCCATCTGCCTGAATCCCATGAACTTGAATGGTTGCAACACAGCTTTGTTAATGGATGCTTATAGGAGAATTTTAAAAAAGCATGAATCAAGGTTTATTCCTATGTTTTGGGCTTGCATAACTGGATGGGTGGTGGTGTCCCTTACTGAGGAGGGGAGTCCTAGGGAGGGATTGGTTTGGAAGCAGACGTGTCCTGTTTTCACCATGCTAAGTTGGAGTTGTGTATTAGATATTGAAGCGGAGAGGTCAGAGAGATTGTTTGGCCCTCAATGGAAAGGCTGGGATTGGAGATTTGGATTTGGGAATCATTGGCATGGAAAGCTAAGCAAAACTTTAAACCAGTTCCGCAGTTTATCTCGAGCGTGTGCTAATTTTAGTCAGAAAAAAACTCCCTTATGAAATGATACGGTAATTATTACTTATTACTTGGGCTTTTTGTGGTAGTTGATTATCAGGCAGTTCTAATCACCACATCACTTTTATCTGTTAATTAGAGTTAATTTGCAAGTACAGATAATAGGCTGACTCACTGAATAAAGAAAATGCAGAGCACAAAGTCTGTCTTTACAACTGTGTGTGTGAAATGCCTCTTTAGGTCTTTTTAGGCCCATGACTGCTGAATTGTTGAGCGTTTAATTCAGAATTTTTGCACTTTTTCATTGCTAAGCCAATGTCTTTATTCTCTCCTAGTATTGTATACTTTGGGAGGAATGCTATTGGGGGAAATTCTGTCTCCCCATCACCGTCATCTGAACTGTACCTTCAAAAGTTGTTTTCACTGGCAGGCCTGGAAACTTGAACACTAGCTGTAGTGATGGTGTGGGCACCTTATTGAGTGTCCACTAAACACTGTTGTGGTGCTGGTAATTTTTCACAGATTATCATAAAATCATATTAAACCTCCTGCAAAGCAGGCATTTTAATTTCCATTTTAATGATGAGGAAACAGAAGCTTAAGGTCACATGGCTAGTAAATCGCAGAGTCAGAACTCAGATCTAGGGCTGCCTAGTTCCAAATTTATTACAATTTTCATTCTGCCAGGCTGTTACATTACCACAATTTCCCCTTAGTTTACTCTCCCAGCTCTGTTTTCTCCTCTCAGCCCTTTTATGTCTTTCTAGCCAAATACCCAACTGGCTGCCACCCACATTTCTGTTTTTGAAAATGGTCACCCCCTGATACTTTTGCTTTCTGTATATAGATTTCAGCTCCAGTCTTCCTCCCACCTTGCTCTTCTACCACACTCCAGTATTGTATTAAACACACGTCACATTCTTTCACCTTTCCCTTTAGCATTTCCCTTTACTCTCACCAAAACTCAATCTTGGCTTTATTCTAAGTTACAAGTTCCTGAGCCAAATTCATCACTAGTGGTCACTTCTTCCTTTTTCTCTGGCTCTCAGAGTGGGGAGCAGAGGTTAGCAAATTTCCTGCTTCCCACCACCACAGACTATTGTTTGTTCATCGTCTCCCAAAACCTTATATTTTTAACTCTGCTCTATCCTTGTATCCCATAATTTTTTCATCTTATATTCAAGTCACACCTGCTTGCTTCTCAGCCCATGAAGAGTTTGCTCTTGCTGACTTCTTCTATTATCTTCAGGAACCTGAACACTTATCTGGTGTTTCAGTCCTTGCCTGAGAGATCTCTAGCCTCTGGATCTAGGCACAGCCACACTCCTCATCTGGAATGGTCTCAGACAAGATCAGCTATGGTTCTACCTCCTCTGCATCTTCTCTCCTATTGAATCTTGTCTTTATTCTCACTATTCAGCTCGGCCCTGTGCATTGCCTTGACATGCCATACTGGCCCCACCTGTCTCCCTATTCATGTGGACCTTTTGGTCTGACATTTAAACCTGGTTCTTGCTAGCTTTGTAGCCTTCGGACTCTGGTTCCCCATGTCCTGTTTTACTTGCTCTGTAAATCTCCAATTCTGAGTAGACTTCACCATCTGATTTTTCTACTCCTGCTCTCATGTTACTGAGTAAAAGAAAAGTCATAAACCATGGTTTCTTTTTTACAATAAGGAAATTTATTACGACATTTTAGCATATAGCCAAAAGTCACATGGTTAGTTAAAGCAGTGACTCAGTATCATCAAAGCCTTGGATCTTTCCATTCTCCCCTGACACTGCTGCTCCAGTTAGGTCAACTGCAGTCTGAGTAGTTATCTTCTTGATTGTGGGACAGCTGCTGCAGTTCCCGCAGCCACGAAGAGACAGGACTCAGCAGAAAAGCTGGACTGATCGATCTTACCACAAATACCAACCCACAATTAGACCTTCTCTGGCTTCATTGCAATCTTGTTGTTAATTAGCTCCCAATTGTGCTCCCCACTGGAACTAGCCTGAGTGTTTTCCAATTCCAATCTTATCAAGCCCCGCCTACTTTTTTTGTTGTTTTGGCTTCAAAAATTTCTCCCATATCTGTTCTTATTTCTCCTACCCTATGGCCTCACCCATTCCCTGCATTTTACCTACACCTGACAAGTGACTTCCTGAAGCATGGTGCTTCAACCCATGCTCAACTCCCTCCCATGGAGGGAGTGGGTTTTGTTCATCCCACCTCTGATGGGTCCCTGGAGTCCAGACTCTCTCATGTTGCAGTCAAGATCCATCATAAGCCGGCCCTATTCTACCTTTTCAATCTTAATTTTCTTATTCTTGTTTATGACTTTTCCTTAACTCTGCAAATGGAGTTACTACACAGTTTAATGTCTAACACCAGTGTCATTTATCATAAAACCTTCCCTGATCACTCTCATGCCCAGCAAGAAATTATAGTCTTCCCTGAATTTTGAAATCCACTTAGTTTTTAATATTGTATAATTATTTTATTTACCTCTCCAATTGCTTGTTCTACAGCCCCCGTTTTTAATATTTCACTATTTCCATCATTTGAAAAATTCTTCAAGTGCTTCATTTTAGATTGTCTTTAGTTATTTTTTATACTTTTTTTTTTTTTTTTTTTTTGGCTGCTGATTCTACCAAAACTAATAGTATCTGATATTTGCTTAGAAGACATCTGGCTTTGGGGCCTTCTGGGGACTGTACATAATTTTGCCTGGAAAAAGCCCAAACACTGTAATGAATATTGCTCCCCTAGGTATGTAGTTCAATTGACTTGAGATTGTTTCTGTCTTTTCAGTTTTAATACAGTATTGCAGTTAAGAAACATAGCAAAAAAGATCTAAACAAGTACCACCAAGTTAACATGTTTTTCCTAACATTACTCAACTCTATTGATTCTACTTATAAATTACCTGTGAAATCTACCTACTCTCCATTCGCACTGCTGGTGCCTCATTTTTGAGCCTTACTACCTTTCTCTGCCACCAGTTTCTTCCCAATTTCACCTGCTATCTCTGTACAGCTGAGTTGTTGCTCCTCAAAACAAATCTGAATATTTTACGCCTGACTCTCTGGTGCTTCTAGAAGCAAGTCAGATTCACTTATGGACCTCAAGTTCCCTTTAGATCCCTGACTGCCTTCCCCAGATTCATATCCTACCACTTACTCAACTGTGTCCCCTGTCTTGGCTATGCTGAGAGTGTCACTACTCCCAGAAAAGGCCATGATCTTCTGAAGCCTGAAATACCTTCCTCACTTCTTACCTTGGCCAACTCCCATTGATCGTTGCAGAACAGCTCAAATATCGTCTTGTCTGTGAAGCCTTTGCTAAATCTCCAGAAGCCAGGGTTGAATGAACTTGCTTCTGCCCTAACTACAAGTCAACTGGTTTGTTGATTCAAGACTTCTATGTATCAATATTTTTCCATTAACAGGCTTCTTTGTCTAACTTTTAAGTTTTAATCTTTCTGTTAGCTAAATGGCTGCTTAATTTTCAAGAGGAAATATAAAAAATTGGCCTAAAATGAATAATTTTGATAGAATAGATTTTAGTTCATTGTTGGTAAAATTTTTTTCTTCCACTTTATATCCGTGTTCAAGTGAGGAATTAGGGAGGGGTTGGTTATGTGCATTGCAAAGTTTCTTTCTGGCTTAGAAACGAGCTGCTGAGGAGCTCCTTAAGAGAATGAAGTTCTTATTTCCTTTAAAGTTTGATTACAAGTATGTAGGTTAATATATTTGCTTAGTTATATAAATTTACTCAGCACTGAGTGATATCAGGTTGTGCTGAGGCTTAAATCAGCATTTTCTGAAAAGTCTTATTGGCCCAGATCCTGGCCCATGGAAAGGATGGAATTAATGCTAGTTGTTATTTTTACTATTATTATTGCCAGACCCTGTGCTAGTCACCGAAGATGGGAAGACAATAAAAGGACACTATTGCAAGCCCTGTATTTACAGAGTTAGAGTTACCTTTGTTCTCTGAAAATAGAATTTTGGCTATTTTGTAGGTTGGATCCAGAGCTTCTGCCAGCTTATACTCCAGGTCTTTGTATTTTTTTTCTAAAGTAATATGAAAATCTACGACATTCACAAAGAGTTACAGGGGATGATTAACGTGTACATTTTTATTATGATGTACCATTAAACCCAAGCTCCTCTAGTTAAAATGTTTCACTGTGCTTCCCAGGTTTTTGATTTTACTTTATCAGTTGTGTCTTCCATATCCCTTTCAGGAAAGCATAACTGGAACACAACCACCAGTGTATTTATATTAAGCTTCATCTTGTTGGTTATCAAAGCACAAATCTTCGCTGAAGAACTTTCAGATTTGTTTTTATTAGTGTAGTGATTAGGCAGCTTTGTGGACAATAGGCACTTTCCAATTTGTCAGAGATCTACACATGGCTTTAATGGTTTGTTTCAACATGTTTAACATCTGTATTTTAGTAGCTAAAGGCATATTCCTGATTCGATGACAAAGAAACTTGTTTGCATTACTTTATTAATTTTACATTTATTCCTTATGGTAATTTATAGTTAGAAAAATTTGGTTATCATAAAAGCATTGGAAACTAATTTTTCTTAGCACCTAAAATGATAATGTGCAGATGTGTTCCAAAACCTTCAACAGTGACTAGCTCTGACCTCTAACAAAGTTGAAGGTACATTTTAGAAAACATTTTCAGTATTAAGAAAATACATTTAAAAACCCATTTAAGTGTGGTTTACTAGATCCTCAATAGAAAGAGTATCATGTTCGTGATTTCTTCCTGCTAAATATTTGGATTTTTTAATATAGGTTTCTTTCTTTTTAATGGTCGTCTCCTGGGTGGTCCATAATATCAACTTTGTTAGATTTGCAAAACAGATTTGTGTTTCAGACTTAAGTACAAGAAAAAGCAGAACATGTTCCTGGTGACATTGTAGTGAGAGAGTGAGAAGTCCCCGTGAAAATGCCAGAAAAAGGATTTATCTTATCTAGAAAAGTCTACTGCATCAGAAGTGGGCCTGTTATTCCTTCATTGGCTTCTTCTACAAAAGAGTTTATAAGTAAAAGTTTATCTGCCTAATCGAAAATAAAAGGATAGTGAATGGAATTTAGCCTTATTCTTCCTTGTAGACTTAAGCATGATTCATTTCAGCTACATTTTAAAAAAGTACTCACTTTCATTATGCACATTCTTTAATGAAAGTTTAATGAGTATCCCTATATAAGATCAGCTCAGGAATTTGGGGAGGCACTCAGAAATTGCGGAGCATGCCCCATGGGCAGCTGAGTGCTTTGGTGAGCGGGCAAGGTGGAGCCGGAGAAACCTGGGATGAAATCCTGGCTCCGCCGTCTACTTGTGTACCTGTGAGCCAGTCGGTTAGGTTTGCTGCGTCTCAATTTCTGCACATGTAAAACAGGGAGCAAATAGCCATGTCAGAGATTTGCTTTGAGAAGAAAGCAAAATCCATTATGTAGATCATCCTGCAGTGTTTTGTTAGTTTTACTTGGCATCCTTTTTTATAAAAATATTTTCCCCCAAAGTTAAAATCATCTGATATTGACTGCAGCTCACAGATTGGAAGGAATGAATAGTCTAAGCTGGAAGTTGGCCAACTACGGCCTCTGCATTTTTGCTACATATGGTTTCATTACAGTATGGCCATGCTCATTCATTTATGTATAATGTGTAGCTCGTTTCATACTACCGTAGCAATGTAGTTGTAATGAGGACCCTGTGGCTCATTAGAGAAGCCTGCAATATTGATGGTCTGACCTTTTCCAGAAGAAGTTTGCCAACCCCTGACCTAAGCTGTTGTCAGGGGATCACTTAATTGATACTATGAAGTATTGTGATTTGCACAAATGAGAGGATCCACTTTATGTGAGATACCACAGGAGCAGACTACAGGGTTACTTAGCCATCCCCCAGGGTTACCCAGGTAAGTCTAAGGATTATCTGTGAACAGTGGGGAGGTCCCCTGGAACAGTTAGGAATAACACATCTAGAACCTATAGGAAGGGATTAGGACAGGGCCAAAACCCTCCCTGTGGTTCAGTTGCAGAGTGGGAGGGAACTAGAGACCGACACAGAGCTCACCGTATGGGGTTCTTCATTAGCCTACAGCCATGGAGATTGCTCAGAGCTCTCATTACGCAGTGTAGATTCAGTCAGTCTCAGCAGGTCTCTGTGCATCATTTGAAGTTACAAGATGGCCACCACGCAATCTCTTCAGAGACCCTGGATTGAGTGAATTTACCCAGTTGTCAGAGTGGACACTTCAGGTTGTAGCACTAAGTGGGTGCTGCAAATTACCTGAAGGTTTGAAACCACATTCTGCTTAATTTAATAATTTTGATAGATTTAACATCAGAACAACTATTGGCCTCTACTGGAAGTTCTGAGAATTCTCTCATTTTTTTACAGTAAGTGATATTCGGCTACTCTCAAAGTTTTTTCTCCTAAACTGATATTTAGGGAGTTAGACAATATAGTAATCATTCTATACTTTACTGCTTTAGAATTTATAGAGTGCTTTTATTTCCACAATTTTATTCAAATATTACTCTTACCCTACAAATTAGAAGGAATGTAATTCTCCTTCTTTTACAGATGATGAAAACATCCATTTATAAGAAGTCAAGCCATACAGTTCTAAAGTGTAAAGGAGGGACTTGAACTTGTCTTCTCACTTCATAGACTACACATTTTCTTCCCTGTCATTTTGTCTGATGTTCCCTCTCAGCCAAGTTTATTGGAAAATGGGTAAAATATACAATCTCATTAGTTTATAAAATAAGCAACCAGATTATATTAGAAAGAAATTTATCTAACCAAAGGTTGCAAACTTTTGGTCATAGGTCTCACGTGGCCTGCAGATGTACTTGCCTTAGCCTACACATATGGAGATATATATATAAAAATACATGGAATTAGTTGTCCTTAATATCACAAACAAATCCTGATTTCCAGCCTCTTTGGACAAGCTGGAAGAGCTGGTCATGCGGTGCCCACATTCCTACTTGGCAGTGGCCTGAATTTAAGCACTGAAACGCTTGCCGTTTTTTGCAACAGGTCTTTGCTTTCCAGTTTCCCTCAGCCTCTATCACTCGCTGCTGTCCTCCCAGCCAACCCTCCTTCAGTCATTTGTAAATCTCTACAGGTTCTTATAGGCATGTGAATTTGTGACCCCTGATCTAGACCAGAATACTCACTGTGTGCATGAGGAAGTGGAATTTGAAGTAGTAAGGTAATTTGGTAGCACCAAGTTTCGAGCTTGTTTTCCTGAGATAGTCCTTCATCGGGCACCATGCTTACTTAGCTTTTTTCTTTCCTATGTAGGAAAAACCCATCTTTTTCCTACTGTGTATTTCTTCCCTGAAAGTCTCCTTTACTACTCACATAAAATATTTCACTTTAGGTCATCAGATATGTGGAGGTTTTTCCCACAATAGGCAATTGTTTGAGACACCAGGTGGGTGTCCTACAGTTTCACTTAATCTGACATCATCTACTTGGAGTTAGCGTCAGATCCCACAGGTCAGGGGCTCAGTCCTTCAGGATGTCCCCCTGCCCTTTAGACACCAGCTGCAAGCTGAGTTTATCACCTTCTGCCTCTGACCTACTGGCTACAGACTGGAGGTTCCAATGACTTCCTTCTCAGGTTTGATTAATTTGCTAGAGTGGATCACAGAACTCAGGGAAACACTGACTTGCACTAACCAGTGTATTACAGGATCTGATAAAGAAGACAGATGAACAGCCCTGGCTGGTGTAGCTCAGTAGGTTGAGTGCAGGCCTACGAACCAATGGTTTGATTCCCAGTCACAGCACATGCTTGCGTTGTGAGCCAGCTCCCCAGCAGGGGGTGCATGAGAGGCAACCACACATTGATGTTTTTCCTCTCTCTCTTTCTCCTTCCTTTCCCATCTCTCTAAAAACAAATAAATAAAATCTTTAAAAAAGAAGAAGACAAATGAACAGCCAAAATGAAGAGATTCATAGAGCAAGGTCTGGGAGGGTTCCAAACACAGGCGCTTCTGTCCTTGTGGCATTGGGGTATGTCACCCTCCCAGTGTGCATGTGTTTACCCACTTGGAAGCTCTCCGTCGTCTCTCCATATCCCACAGTACTGGGGCTTTATGGAGCCTTCCTCACATAGGCACGATCAATTATTAATGCTGTTTGTAGCTTCTCTCCCCTCACTGAAGGGTGAAGTGTAGGGATGAAAATTGCAAGCTTCTAATCATAGCTTGGTTTTTCCAGTGACCAGGAGCCACCCAGGAGTTCACTTGGATTTGCCTCATTAAAACAAAAGATGCTCCTAGTGCTCTTTTTTCTTTGAATTTACAAGGGTTTCAGGGGCTCTGTGCCAGGAGCGAGGAGTAGAGATAAATGTTTTTTCTTTTATCTCACGATATTATTTCTTATTATGAGAGAATAATAGAACAGCAAGGGAATAGTAATTGGTCAAGAAATAATGCACAATTTTCAATAAATTAATAATGCTTTAGTGAGGGTCTGCTATATATTTTATATTTATTTATGCCATATGAGCAAGATTTTAAACTATTAGACTATGTTTTGTAGGTTTTATTTTGTAAAACATGGTCATGCAAATTGAAGGAAAGAAGTTTATTTTCTTATATTGGAGAAGCCAGTTGGAGGATTCATGTGTATATGAATGGATTTCAGTACACAGACTGAGTTTCAGTTTTAGAAGCAGAGGTATACCTTTTCCTTGTGTGTAATGGAAGCTTCCTCAGGCATGTGACAAGTGCCACCTTTGTGGGAGGCTTCATGCTAGGCCTTAGTGTAAGTTAAAGAGAAACTGGGGGAGGAGAGGCAACTGTAGATGATCACAAATATACACAAGACCCTAGGGAGAGAAGTTTAGGCTGGGGTGGACTGGCGCTCCGTCTCAGGAGGAATACGCAGAGGCTGAGGGAGGCTGAGGGAGGCTGAGGGAATATAGGTGGTTTAGGAATTGGTGGTGGCCCCTACCCAGTGATGAGAAAGGGTGTCAGGTACACAAATGGGCTGAGTAAAGCCTGTGCTTATCACTTATTTTTTCTGAAGTGTAATTTAAACCCAAGGGGATAAATCATATCCTATTGAGTGAAACAACTAACTGGGGGACTTGCAAAAAATGACTACAATAAACAATGAATAGTTGACATTCTTGTTTTGAATGAACCTCTAAAATGCATAAAACAAAATGTTAGATGACTACATTTCCAGATAGTTATGATTGTTGTTCTTGTTATTTTTATTCAATAGTTATTTCTGATAGTTTGCTAAGTATAGGATGCCATGCTGAGCCATGGGGACTATCCAAAGGTGGAATCACTGCCTTTGGGTTGCTTTTGGCTTGGAGGAGTTGGAGGATTAAGAGAGGAAGAAATGAAAAGTTCGAAACAAGACAAACCCATGTGAGTTGATGTTCTGGCAGATGAGGGAAAGAGACACCACTTTTCCTTGATGTGGAGAAAGACTTTCTGAGGAATGAGGACTAATAATTTTGATAAGACTTTGAAAAATGAGTAGCATTTGAAACACCAAAAGGAATAGTAGAAGTATCTTTAGAGAGGGCTAGGGGCAGAACAAAGTCCAGTGGCAGTTAGCTGTGAGGAGACAGATGTGACTGAAGTGCATGGATTTCCTGGCAGAGTAGAAGAGCGAGCTGGACAAGATGGAGGGTGCCGACTTTTGAAGGGCCTTGACTCTCAGGTTGGAGAGTTTGCAATTTATGGACATGGTCCCCATAGTTGACCAAGGAATCTCGTTGCCAAGATTGTGGTATACACTGAAAAGTGTTTGGGAATGGATAACTCTCAGTGGATCTTATAAAATGCCTTTGTTAATCGTTGCAATTTAGAAGATGGTTTGCTAAGGAGAGAATCCAAACCTTTGTAAGTAGAAATAATTCCCCAGACTCTCAGTTGGAGTCCTCTTGGAGACTCTCCAAGGCATAGCATAGAATGCGCAGAGGCCAAAGTACCACATAGAGGGCAGAAGTACAGAGGAGTGCCTACCAGTAACAGATTACAGTTGGAGAATTCTGTTTTGCTCAAGCTAGCTTTGAGGCTGGAATGTCATTTTATTTTCAGGCTCTGTGTATGCCTATGGGAATCACCTTATATTGGACTCCTTATAAAGTCTCTCATGTTACAGGGCACTAGCTCAATTACCTTATTTTGAACAGTCAAGCACTATTCAGGGAAGACACATTAGATTGAAATGACCTCAATCAGTGCTATTTTTACTTGATCATAGAGGTGTGCTGACATGGTGAGTAAAGAAAGAGGGAAAGAAATTTAATATAGTTTCTGTTATTATTCCTGGAGGTATGAGTTTGCAATTGCAGGTGCTGCATATAATTTTAAACATACCTTTTAAAGCAACGCAGTAGGTATTTTTATTGTGGATATCACAAATATACACCTCAGGATAAAAAAAAACAACTCTCTAACCTAATATGACTGGGAACTCATGGCTTGTAATAACATTTCCAGTGAAGATAGATTCAGAAAATGTTTCTCTAACAATTTAAACAGATGGGAAGAGGTGTTTTTTGGAAAACTATTTCATGACTTCAAGTTTGGGTAGAAGTGGAGAGTCTGGTCTCCTGCTGGTTCACCCAATGGCCAATCCTAGCTGGAAGCCTGGTCAGTGCAGAGGGGTCTCCAGGGCAGCAAGTAGGGAGGCGAAAGGTGGAGGCTGGATGTATATTGGTAAACAGGATGTCCAGCATGTGTGTGGAGCTCCTGTTTAGTCCACAGGCCCTTCTACCCATCATTGGAGCTGTTACTTCTCTAACCACAACCCTGCCTTTGCTTCCCCAGGCTGCTTCAGCCGGCCTTCTGCCCTTCACAGGGTTCTCAGGTTGTGTGAGTCAGTTGCCATTTCCCTGCCTCCAGGAAACGCACATTACTCTAAGTCAGTGGTTTTCAACCTTTTTCATCTCATGGTACACATAAACTAATTGCTAAAATTCTGAAGCACACCAAAAAAAAATTTTTGCCAATCTGACAAAAAAAAAAAGGTATAATTTTGATTTCTTTACATTGGATGGCTATTGTGTTGGCTGTTGTAATTGTTTTAAATTCGACAATCTAAGGGAAAAGAGGTCAGTGCCCCTGACTAATAGTCAGGTATTGTATATTTTAAAAATTCTCATGGAGCACCAGTTGAAAATCACTGCTCTAAGTAATTCTGTTCAACCTCTTCCCCCAGGCCTGAGGTAAGGGGTTATATCTTTCTTGGCCTCTGTCCCTTGTGGGGAGACTCACAGCACATCAATCTCCATATATTCTCCTTTACTTTTCAACTACCTACCTTTTTTTGCCTGTAGTTTGGGTGAAACAAACTACAGCTTGTGAGTCAGTTGCCATTTCCCTGCCTCCAGGAAACTGACTAAAAGCTTTAACTCTGCAGGTCATGTGCATTTGGGAATAGATCAGCCAAGTCTAGGAACTTCAACGGAAACTGGGACTGAATTAGTTCTATTTAATACCCCATTACAAACGTCATATGAAATCCATATCCCCAAAAGTTTATATATTTGGGTTAATATAAACACATTTTTCCACAAATCATCTTAATGAGAAATGTGGAAGATTGCTTGATATTTTGGATTACTTTATATTCAGAGATAGAAAACATGCTTTCTTTGGGAGTTTTTTTGATATAGAAACACAAGTCAATGATTTCCATAAAATTTAACCAGGTGTTTTTAGCTTTAAAAAGTAAAACCTAAATTAGGTAAATAAAACTTTCAAATTTGGTAAAATGTGCCTAAATCAAAGGTAAAGCTAATTGTAGAAAACGTCTCATTCAATTCCTGATAAATTTAATAGTCTCTCTTTTTTGGAATAAGCAACTTCGCGTTTGATTTATGTAGACTTTTTTAATTCGCTCTAATTTGTGAATTTATTTTAGAATGACCTGTAAGCCATTTTCTCTTTTGCGCATATGATCACTGAAGCAGATATGTTCCAGAAATCTGTCCCCTTATGTGGTCAGAGGACTAGTGGAGAAAAAGTATCGTGTCATCTGCATTCAGAAACAAAGCTTTTAAAGCTATCATTTCTCACAGTGTTTTCCTAATACTTGCCCATTAATTTTTGGTTTTGATTGGGTTCAGTGGAACTCCGAAGCCTTACTGTATGACACATATCTATGACACTCATAAACTACAAATAATAAATTTTGCCCTTTCTGGTCCAGCTGTGTTGCCATTGTGCTCTGTTTTCCCTTGTAAGTTCAGCCTTCTTTATGTTGTTGCTGGAGTTTCATGTGCTATCGTTTTAGGTAAAGCCTTTTCTGTTGTCTTGTTAGCCTTCTTAAGAATGGACCCATTTTGAGGCTCCAAAGAGACTCTTGGGGTATGGTGGGGGGAGGGATGGATAGGTAGAGCACAGGGCATTTTGGGGGCAGATAGACTATTCTGTATGCTTCCGCAATGGTGGATAAGTGACATTATGTGTTTGCCCAAATCTATAGAACTGTACCACACAGAGTGAGTCCTGATGTAAACTATGGACTTGAGTTAATGAAAATGTATCAGATTTGGTAAATGTACCATGCTAATGCAAGCTGTTAGTAATAGAAAACTACTGAGGGGGCAGGGAGTATATGGAAACTCTTTGTATTTTCTGTAACTAAAAAGTGCTCTAAAAAATAAAGTCTATTAACGTAAAAACATTTTGCCTTTGAAGATCAGTTATGTACACAGCAACTTTACTTTTGCAGAATCTCTCTGGTGAGCCTACTCCTTTTAGGCTTACATAATACAGTTAAAAAAATAACACTTCTCTCAAAGAGAAGTAATCAGTTGAACAAATCGGTAGTTATCAGAATGCAGTCTGTAGTACATCCTGTTTTTCTAACTTCTCTAATTTACTAGTAAATTAGCCCAAATTGCATGGAGGAAGGGAGGACATTGCTTGCTCTTAAGGCTGCATTAACGCTGTTAGGGCTGTATTATAACACTGGAAGAGAATCTGAGTACACCAGATCTGAAAGTCTGGGGGAGAGAGAGGGGAGAGAGGGAGAGAGAGAGAGAGGAAGGAGAAGGAAGAAAGGAGGAAGGAGGGGAAGGAGGGAAGTAGGGAGGGAGAGAAGAAGAGAATGAGGGACTGTATTTTGTTGTATTACCTAAAGAAGACTCACTGTAATGTAATTTTAGTATAGTTTTTAAAATTAAAATATAGTTAACAAACACTATTGTATTAGTTTCAGGTGTACAACATAGTTATTTAACATTTATATACCAAATGAAATGATCCTGTGATACGTCTCGTCTAGTAACCATCTGTCACTGTACAAAGTTATTGTGGTATTATCGACTACATTCCCTATGCTCTGCATCACTTCCCCAGGACTTATTTATTTTTATGACTGGAAATTTGTATCTCTGATTCCCCTTCACCTTTCACCCACTCCCCTCCCCTCTGGAAGCCATCAGTTTGTTCTCTGTATCTGTGAGTTTGTTTCTGTTTTGTTTGTTTGTTTTTTAGATTCTACATATAAGTGAATCATATGATATTTGTCCTTTTCTGACTTACTTTACTTAGCATCATAACTTCTAGGTCCTTCTACATTGTCCAAATAGTAAGATTTCATTCTTTTTTGTTACTGAGAGATATTCTATTATATATATATATTTTTCTAATATTCTAATATATATTTCTTTTTATGGCTGAGTTATATATATGTGTGTGTGTGTATATATATGCACACACACAGACATTCATCTGTTGATGGTCACTTAGGTTGCTTCCATATCTTGGCTATTGTAAATAATGCTGCAATAAACACAGGGGTGCATATATTGTTTCAAATTTGTGTTTTTGTTTTCTCTGGATAGATACTCAGAAGTGGAATTGTTGGGTCATAAGAGTTCTGTTTCTGATTTTTTGAGGTATCTCCATGCTGTTTTTCATAGTGGCTGTACCAAATTGCAATTACACCAAAAACGGTTCCCTTTTCTCCATGTCCTTGTCAACACTTGATAATAGCCAATCTGACAGTTGTGAGGTGATTTCTCATTGTGGTATTAATTTGCCTTTTCCTGATGATTGGTGATGTTGAACATCCTTTGATGTGTGGGTTGGCCATCTGTATGTTTTCTCTGGAAAAATGTCTGTTTAGATCCTCTGCCTGTTTTTTATTTTTTTTTTAATTTTAATTGTTCAAGTAGAGTTTTCTGCCTTTTACTCCCATCCCAACCCACCGCCCCCCCAGCCCTCCAAACCTCCATCCCATTTCCACCCTGCCCTTGTTTTTGTCCATGTGTCCTTTATACTTGTTCCTGTAAACCCTTCCCTTTTCCCCCTAAAATTCCTTCCCCTCTCCCTTCTGGTCGCTGTCAGCCTGTTCTCTATTACAATGTCTCTGGTTATATTTTGCTTGTTTGTTTGTTTTGTTTTTTAGGTTCCTGTTAAAGGTGAGATCATATGGTATTTGTCTTTCACCACCTGGCTTATTTTGCTTAGTGTAATGCTTTCCAGTTCCATCCATGCTGTCGCAAAGGGTAGGAGCTCCTTCTTTCTGTTTTTTTTTTTTTTAATTAGATTTTTGATGTTGAGTTGTATGAGTTCTTTATGTATTTTGGATATTAACTCCTTATTGTATATATCATTTTCAAATATCTTTCCCACTCAGTGAGTCCCCTTTTCATTTTGTTTATGGTTTCCTTTGCTGTGCAAATGCTTATTAGTTTGATGAAATCTCATTTGTTTATTATTATTGCTTCTGTTGCCCTTGCTTGAGGAGACATACCCAAAAGTTATCTCTAAGATCAATGTTAAAGAGTTTACTGCCTATGTTTTCTTCTAGGAGTTTTATGGTTTCTGGCCTTACATTTAAGTCTTTAATCCATTTTGAGTTTATTCTGTATATGGTGTAAGAAAGTGGTCCATTTTAATTTTTTATTTGCACATAGCAGTCCAGTTTTCCCAACACCATTTATTGAAGAGACAAATCTTTTCCCCATTGACCATGTAAGTGTGGGTATTTCCGGGCTCCCTATTTGTTCCATTGATCTATCATTTGTTTTTGTGCCAGTGTCATTCTGTTTTGATTACTATAGCTTTGTAATATAGTTTTAAATCAGGGAGTGTGATGCCTCCTTAGTGTAGGTTTTTGTTTTTTTTGTTTTTTTTTTTGTGCTTACTGAATATCAAGTACCCACTCTATGCCAGCACACTCCCCTCTTCCTCTTTTTTCTGGTCTTGGTGTTGACACTCAAGTAGCAACTAAGTGGTTTCTTGTGGTTTGCTGAGGTCAGCCTTTGATCATCAGAAGTGATAAGTGACTTTCCCTTCTCAACCTGCAATAGAGCTGCATCCTTTCACACACCGCACTCCTCCCATTCTGAACAATGCATACTACACACGGCTGTTTGTTAAAGGAGCTGTTCTCAGCATTGGATGATTTTCCTGATTTACACCCAAGAGAGGCCTTTCCATGGCCTACTGCATGCTGATGTTTGTTTCAGATGGGCAACTCCAGCAGGCCAAGGACTTGGATCTCTTTAGTTCTGTGTGTGAGGAAGGTACCTGGTTTCTGGAATTTTTTAAAATTTATTTATATTTTTTCAATATTTTATTGATATGCTATTGCAGTTGTCCCAATTTTTTGCTCCTTTGCCCTCTCCACCTGGTACCCCCATTCCCTCCAGCAGTTCTACCCCCACCCCTTAGTTCATATCCATGAGTCATGCATATAAGTTCTTTGGCCACTCCATTTAACTAGGTTAGATTGAATCTGGTGCATTATAGGTTTGAAGAGGCATGGCATTCCTGGTCTTCATCTTCCATTTTATGCACCCTTGGAGTGGAGCCATCAGAGACAGAAAAACAGAAAAAAAAAGGCCTTGCATTAGTCTGATGAGGATGTGTACCATTCATTAAAATTTCAGGGGCCACAAGAAGGGTCTCTTTTCTCCCCCAAAGTACACTGAGTCTGATCCCTTTAATTCTCTAATTAATAATGGGTTTAGCAATACTTCAGATCACTGAAGACAATACTAAGGATGGTCTTATAATAAAATATAAATATCTCATGGGTATTGCTCTTTTCAATTATAGACTTTATGGTGAATGAGTTGCTGAACTCAGATATTGATAAGGCAAGAGAAATTCTGAGGATTTGGTGGTCCAACTTGGGTTGGAATAATAGAGAGTGATTCTGAGGATCACAGGGAATGAAAACTGAGGCCAGTGGGAGAAAAACTGCTGGTTTATTCCGTTTTCCTTGGAAGTTTCCATGAGAAGAATTGAGCAAGGTGTGTGGACATTATATGAGTTGTATGTGCATGTATGTGTTTGTGTGTATAGGGAGGCAAGCAATACACAGCAATGCTTTCATAGATAACTAACCCGCCACTCTTATAAAATCACCATTTTTTCCTTGATCTCTTGCCTGTTGCATAACAATGTATTTATTGCCCACCCAAACCACTTCCTTTGGTCACGGTGGCCTCCTGTTTCTGTGGTAACATAAGAAATCATGATTGTGGATAATGTTGCATTAGAAAAGCTTTTATCTCCACTTGCTTGAAGCTTGACAGAGAAATTGGCCACATAGTACCTCTACAGAGAGCTCATCCAGTGACTTAAAATGAACCTGTCCCTAACCTCCATCCTCCACAGCTGAGATCTGCTCATTCACCAAATCCAAAGTGTACTACTCCTGTACTTCTATCTCTTCACCCTCTGACAACCTTTATCAAAAAGATGACACACTTAAAGAGGTCATCAAAAAGATGTACAAAGAAAGAACTGATGGGAAAGGAATCAACAAATGATGGTGAATCACTTCAGGATCAGCAACAGAGGAAACATTGCCATCCTTAAGCCTGAGGCAGAGGAAGGAGAGTTCGTTGCTGGGACTAGTGAGAGCTGCATCTGTGGGCTGGGGCCTCCAACAAGAGTTGTACCATAGGTGGAAGAGCTCAACGACTTTAAGACAATGGCCTGGCAGGGAGCAAGGAGGGCGGGAATCATTATCCCAATATTCCTCTCTTCAGCTGATTCCTTCATTGGCTGGGACCCCAAGAGAAGTACAAGTCCATAGAGGTCAGGTTCCTGGGGCACAGAGCAGGGCAGAGAAGGGTGGAGAATTGTTTGGGAGAGCCAAAAGAGAAGAGATGGTTCTCAGTTTCCCCATCTATAAAATGAAGATGTAGACTGCCAGGATTAAATGTAATGATCTGTATAAGCATTTAGCACAACACCTGGAGCATGATAAGTACCCTATAAATGTAGGCCAGTAATGGTAGTAGTAATGGTAGTGATAATAAGATTAAGCTATTTTTACTACATTTTATCTATACCATCTCTAAGTCTCTCTACCTATACCCTAATATTTAACTTTCCTTTCATATCCCAACATTATTGTGGAATAGACTTAAGTAAGACCTGTTTGTTTTGTCCCAGTCATACCTGCACATATGGATTTATAGCTACATGCCTCTTTAATTTTGACAGATGGAAATTTAATTTAATTATCTTTTTTGTTTTACATAATTCTGTAGATTAGATGTATATGGCACTTAGCTCTAATGCAGACCCATAATAAAGAAATACCCAGGCCCTGGGAGAGTAGCTCAGTTGGTTAGAGCATCATCCAGATACACCAAAGTTGCAGGTTTGATCCCCAGTCAGGGCACATATAAGAATCAACCAATGAATACATAAATAAGTGGAACAATAAATCAATGTTTCTTTCTCTCTCCCTTCTTCTCTCTCTAAAGTAAATAAAAAATACAATTTATAAAAAAAAGAAATACCCAATCTATTTCTTTCTCAATTTGTACCTCAATGCAGATTTTGAAAAGGAGTGGCTGGAACACGAGCTTTAAGTCAAATAGAGAGATATGACTATGGAAATTACATAGAACCAACATTTCCTTATTCCTCCCTTTCTGTCCCTTCTTTATATGTGTGTATGGAGTATATATGTGTGTGTAGCAGCAGAATGTGTAAACCTGAGGAAAAAAAGAAATATAGGTACTTAAGACAGTGCAGTTGCAAATAGGTAGAAGGCCTATTGAGTTTTTAAATTATGTTTTTATTGGAACAAATTATTAAGTGTCTGAATCACCATTCACATTGTTAAAGTGCCCAAAGTACTATCTCAAATAACCTCTGACTTCCCAGAGTAGAAGACAACTTTATGCTGAAAGTAGAACCTTCTTTCGTGTACCAAAAGTGTCTCTTAAATTACCGGTAAGAAAGGTGATGCCAGAGTAGGTAAGGAGTGAGGCTTCAGTTTTGCCCATTGTAAGTCAGTACATTGTGATGGCTGTGCTTTGCACCCCGCAGATACTTGCGGGTGCAGATGTCTCCTTTGGTGTTTTAGAAAAAACAAACAAGACTCAATGGATTATTAGAGATATTACCTTCTTCCCTAGGCAGATTTAGTAAGCCCAAAGTTGACAAAGTAATGCTATTAGAGCATTATGCATTTTTCAAAATTACTTTGACATTTAATATTCATTTGTGGGGTCTTCTGTGTGGTCACAGAAGCCTCATATATTAGACTCTGAAGGAATCAGGGAAGTCACATGGTCTAAACTCTGGCTTTATGAAATGAGGAAACTAATGCCTACGGGACCTGACTTAAGGTCAGAGCATTGGTGAGCTAAAAAACCACCAGCTCTCACTTTACTTACTTTCAGCTTTTATTTTGGAGACTTTCATTAAATAGAACCATTGAAATTTTCTTTTAGGCTCATATTGATGAGGTCTGAGTGTTCTTTTGGTTATTCATTTGAAAATATTTATTGACCTTCTGTTACATGCTGGGCACTGAGCCAGGTACATAATCTGTATATAGTAGTGAAAAAAATGTTTCTACTCTGCTGGAGCCTAGGGCTTAGTTATGAATTTTGTCTTAGTATAATATGAATAATCATGATAAATTATTTGTTGATAGCTTACTATATGCCTGGCACTGTGTTATACAAATATAGAAGCAGGAGCTGAATGCTATATACATCCTTTCATTGACTTAACACTAGGACCCCTGCAATAAAGATGCCTCTAACACCAACCATAAGGGGTAGCTGAGATCAGGCATGATGGGTGGTGCATAAGGCTGAGTCAGTTTTGTTCTTCAAGGACCTTTGGACTGAGGGTTGGAAGTAGTGACCGGAGGGGAGAAGGGAGGGGATTTTATGGGAAAAGGGTGAAGGGTTTGCAGGAACAAGTATAAAGGATACATGGACAATAACAAGGGCGGGGGTGGAAACGGGAGGGAGGTAGGGAGGGGTGGGGGGAAAAGACATAAAATTGTACTTGAACAACAATAAAAAATGTTAAAAAGAGAAGTATGGGCTAGTAATAATTTAATGATGAGTGTATCTAATTAACTTTTCAGAGCCTTAAGTTTCCTTTAGGCCCAGCAGAGTGATAAGTAAATCTTGGGCTTTGAAAGTAGAATGGCATGGTTTGAATCCTGGTTTTTCTGTTTACTGTGTGACCAACTCATAGGGGAATAATAGCTTCCTTATGGGGTTGTTCACGGGACAAAATGAGTGACCTACATAGTATGCGATGTTTATTCCCTTCCTACTGCATCTGTAAGTTAGGGATAGTGGTGCACTCCCTGCCCGCCACACTGGGTTGCGACTGCTGTGGAGACTGGAGGGAAAAGGGCCCAGTAAACCATGAAGCGTGTCTGCTCTGCCGTTACACCTCTGGAGGGATTTGTTTCAAGTCTGTTTAGTTATGTTAATGTAAGCTTTCTACTGAAGCTTAACATGCACACAGAAAAATGCACACACCATTAGTGTACAACCTTATAGATTTTCACAGTAAACACACCCCTGTCACCCAGAACCCAGGTTATAGAAAGAACAATCTAGAAGACCCTGCGGCACTCTTTCCCAGTCACCACCACACCACAAAGGTAATTATCCTGACTTCTAGTGTGATAAACTAGGTTTTCCTATTTTGGAACTTTTGGAATTATACAAAATGTTCTCTTTCATTTCTGGCTCCTTTAGCTCCTATTATGGTTGAGAGGTCCATCCGTTTCATTCCAAGTCGTCAAAGTTTGTTCATTCTCATGACTTCAGGGTGTTCTATAGTATGAATATGCCACAAGTTTGTGTCCCTCTTTAGGGCATGGGGGTAAGATGTTTCTGATTTTTGGCTTTTATGAATAGTGCTGTCACATGCCTTTTGAGAACATATATATGCATTTTTGGTATGAATATATCTTGGAGTGAAATTGCCAGGTGACTGGGTATACATACTCATACATTTGATTTTAATAGATAACTGACAAATAATTTTTCAAAGCAATTGTACCAATTTACATTCCCATAAATAGAATGTATTTTAAGATCTGTAAAATTCTGTTAAATTCAAAGATACAATTTTACAAAAATATAGCTTGAATCATGTGAAAAATGGGTATATGTTTTTTTCTTCTGTTGACATCTTATTTTAGTTATGTTCTTAAAGTGCATGACACAGCTTCATTTCCATGAACTTAGCTTATTGGCAGGGGTTTGTTATGGTAAAGAGTCATATGCACATGAATTAGAAAAAGCTGAATTTTGTAGCTTTAGAAAGGTCATTAAAATGTGCAGGGGCCAGGCTGTGGGATCTTGAGTTTTCTGCTCTTTGGGTTTGCTTCTTCCTGTAAGGTATGTTGGTGTCCTGAGGGGCAGTCCATCCTCTCTGGGCCTGGTTCAGCAGGAAGTTACCATGGGTACCACTGTGAGCCAGCATGCATTCTGATTGGCCATCTGTTCTGGTTGCTTGCTCCCCTGCCATGTGCTTTGTAACATTTGATTATCACCTTTACCAAAGGGGAGCTCTTCTGTGCAATCAATTGTTAGGATTTCCAGCCTTCTCTCTGAACTGTGTACTTTTCCTAAGCCAGTCAGCTTCTGAATGCTGCCTGCTCGCATCAGTTCCCAGGGTGCAGGTGCATGTACCAGCTAGCTTTCTAGATTCAGGGGTTGATAAATACCCTTTGTTTATATTAGATACAGATTAATTACACAGGATCATAGGAATGTCATAAAATTTTTGCAACCATTATTTTGAACTAAGAACATGAGATCTTTCTTTGTATAATAAATATCTTAGTGCAGATCTCTGCTAAGACTTACTAATGTTTTTGTGGATCTTTATAGCTTAAAAGACAAGGAGTAGGACTTGCCATTTTGTGCTAACCTAGCCTATGCTGGTTACCTAGTATTGGTAAGGAAGGAATCTATTATGGGGGGGCAGAGGGAACCAGTCTAAACAGCTCTGTACTTAATGGGCAAAATGAATATAGTAGAGGTTCTCTTTATGGAACTCAGGCATGAAAACCATTTATTCCTGAAACTGCTACATCTTGGAGTCACTTTCTGGAATCCTTTATTGGTTCAGTAGGTTTAACCATAATGTGGGAAGTGATAGGCAAAACTTATACTCACGCTTTTAGCTTTCAGACTCTTAAGATAGAGAGCCTGTTTCACCTGTTCTCCTTTCTGGTATTACTGATAATTTCCCTGGTGTATTTCCTGGCCCAATGTATGCTTAATATTTTTAGTTAAGGCCCACTCTGTCATTATCTAAGTGGTTTGCAGGAGAATATATGACCTATGCCAATAAATTCCTAGGTTACATTCTTTCTACAGACCTATACAAATATTTCTGTAGGATTTCTGAAGTGGAGGTAGAGCCATTACAAAGTATTGTGGTTGAGAAAGGTTGGGCTTCTGCTGACTTCAAGACCTCTTTCTAACACAGGCGCACAACTGGAGATCCTCTATAGCAAATCCATGAAAAATAATTTGACGTAGTCTGTGGCCTAATTAATACATGTGATACTTTTGTGAAAAGTGAGTAATATTAGTCAGTACATGTGTTATGGAACCAAAGTGGGGGTTCAGCTGCCCATTGCTCTCAATAGGCAAATTCCAGAGGCAGAGGTTGGTGAGAAAGGAAAGAGGTGTTTATTCAAATGCTGCGCGGTCTGGGAGAAGGGCAAACTCTTGTGTCAAAAGCTCATTCCCTCTAGACACCCAGGGGAAAGCCCAGCCACCCTCAGATCAAAACCAAAGGCAGCCCCCGCAGTTCCTTCTCCCATCCCAAGTACTGTCCCTTGAGAGCCACAGGCAGCCGCTGAGTGGTCACCCATGCAGGTCTCAGTCTCTATCCTCTAACCTGTGGGTGTTGCTGATGCTGCCATTGGCTGTGTGGCTTCCAAGGCCAGAAAGTCCCTCAACCACACAGGCCAGTACGTTCATGAGGTGGGCAAGAGAAATTCATCCCTTCCTTTCCCTGGGTATATGTTAGTTTCTCGTGTGGGCCAGACCTGGTGATTTCCTTGGCTCAAACTTTCCCATGCTCCAGGAGGGTCCACCCTGCAACCAATCCCTTCTTTTTCCCAAGCTAGACTGAGTGGTTTCTTTGATACAGCACCTCCCCCCATCTTGACCTCTAAGGTGTATGTGCCTGCCTTCCCCTGATCCCACCCCCCGGCAGTTTCAGAAGGGGGTAGGAGAGCTCCCCCACCTCCAATTGTCTGGCTTGCCTTGCCCATGCTCAGTGTAATGCTGCCTCCTGTCGCCATCTTGCCAGGGGCAGGGGATCTTCTGCCAGGCTATAGATATCACATGCATAGAACCAGATATCTTGTTCTAATGTTGTTAAACTAATAGGGTAACTAAAAATTGGAACTAAAATGTCATTTCATCTCTGTATTCCTATAAATAAATTAAACTTTAAGCATTACTTAAAGCTTCAATGTAATATATTTAGTATTTTTTTAAAAGCAAGTCTAGAAGGTGGGACTATTTCTAGAAGTGTTCTGCTCAGTAGCTAGCCTTTTGTGAAAACAGATTTTAAACACTTGGTTTATTTAAATTACTCCTCCCCCACCTTTTTTTTTTGGCTTTCAAGAAAGACTGAAAAGAGATAGAAGGAAGTTTAGCAGATTAGTCACTCATTTCCTTATGGATCTTTCAAATGCACCAATGCCAGGGAACATTTAACTGATTAAAATGTTCTGAATGAACTTGTCATTTGAGAGTACTCTTTGAATGAATGTCTTTATTATATTGAATGTATCCTACTGGTACTGTTTAGGCTTGTTTCCAATACTAATTCATAAGTGGTTCTGGGTAACTTATCCATAGAGTGTGTGTCCAACTAAGTCCATGATCTATTTGGTTAAAGCATCTTTGTGGCTCTTAAAACATATACAGGAATTTAACAGTCAGTATTGTTTATAAAATCTAAGGTGGTCATGTTGAAATAATAAATTTAAGAATGGATGACTAATTTTACAATTTTTTTTATTGTTAATCAACCTAAAATACTGAAAAAATAGATTCTTAAAAAATCCCTAATATTTAAAACCCAAGTTTTTACACATATATTAGTCTCAGTCTCATATACACAAATCTAAACTCATAACATTGTTTACCAGCATAAGCACCTTCTGCATCCTTTTGTGTAAGAGATTTCTTGAGAAAGAATAGATTTGCCATGTTATACTGCTTATTTGAAATTTAAGTTCTGTTTCCAATTTCAAATTCTTAAAAAGATCCTGCTTAACCACTGAACATAAAAGTGCTTTCTTCTGAATTAGCTGTTGCTATAGAATGTGAAAAGAAATCATGAGGCCATTAACGCATCTAGAAATAGTCCTTTTCTAGCCTTTGGTCCCTAAGATAGCTTTGTGAAAATGAAATAGTCAGATAAGATAAGGTAGGGAGGTAAGATTCTAAACTATTTTCTTTTATAAACTTTCCTTCCTTCCCACCCCCGCTTCCCTTCTTTATGTCCCTGTCTCCAAGTGTGTTAACTTAGAACTTCACATTCAAGATCTGCCTAGTGCTAAGTGATGGGTGCAGGTGAAGTACACACCCTATCTCTGCACATGCAGTAAGTGGCAAAAAAGGAGAAATTGTAGCATATTCACCACCAGATTTCAAGGTTAAAATGCCCTTCTTGTACCAGAGTTCGGTGGGACCTTCAGCAGAACACAGCCAGTCTGTCGATGGGAAAGGACAGCTCTCTTTCAGGGGCTGAAATGGAGATTCCAGTTCATTTATACCCTGAGAGTCCCTCTAGGCCAGTGCTAGAGAATAAATTCTCTTCGTTCTTATATTTCTTCATTACAGAATACTTATTGACTGCCTCCCTTCTGGTAGACACTGAGCTAGGTCCTGATGTTCTGCCCACAGATGATAGCATGGAGGGGAAGGCAGACATTAAACACTCACACCAACATCTGCCCACACAGTGGGATGAAAGGTATGCCTTGTGTGAGAGGGTGTAACAGGCCAGGGAGGTGGGCAGGGAAGCCTGATGCTGGTCAACTGGGCAAAGGAGGCAGAGAAGGAGGCTCTAGACAAATCCTCTGAGGAGAGGGAGAGTCAAGGCTGGTGGCTGCGAAAGGGGGCTGTCACACAAAGCAGTGACAGAAGATACAGGGGACTGAGGGCCTCTTTTTACTTGGGCAAATAGTGCAGATTTTCTTAACTCAGATCATCCCTTTTCTAATAAGACGGAAACATCCACATCTGGATAACACAGCCCATGTGTTCGCATAACCGGTGCTTAACAAATACTGATTGAAACACGGATTTAAGACACTTAGGGGCTGATTAAGACACTTAAGAGCAGCAGTTGAAGGATGCTTCACTCTTTTAGAGAAGATTCCTGAGTGTCTAGAAAAGCATATTTGAAACAGAGAGAAGAGAGGCAGTTTAACAGTCTCTTCCCTTCAAGAGAAGCAACGTTAGAGGACAGGAGTTGTTAAAACATGAGGGTGATGTGTCCAACACAGAAAACATTAGAAAATCAAGTCAGTGACATTATGATTCAGAAATTATTATCTTCATTATTTTTAATTTTTTTATTTTTAGAGAGCGGGGGAAGGTGGCGAGAGATGGAGAGAAGCATTAACGTGAGAGAGAAACATCGACCGGTTGCCTTTCATACGTGCCCTGACTGGGGACCTAACTCTAACTCAAAACCCAGGCATGTGTCCATGGGGAATGGAACCGGCAACCTTTTACTTTGCAGGACGGTGCCCAACCAACTGAGCCACACCAGTCAGGCCATTATTATCATTATGATTAAGAGCGATAATGACATTGATGTTATGAAAATGGGCAGCTTATTTCTCCTATTAAAGGTATGTCTTGTGTGTGTACATGTGTACATACATCTTGGAAGGCAAATCAAATTTTGGTAAAAGAGGGTAGAGCTGCCACATTTAGTTCGTGAAAAGATAAGATGCATACATCTGAATTTCAAGTAAACAAAGAATAACTGTTAGTATACCTCTGTCCCAAATACCCTACAACTGGGGAAACGATCCTTTGAGAACTCCCCTGTATTTTAAACCATTGGCTATACAGCATTTATACTTGTGTGTATTTATTCTCGGCTTATTCCTGCCATGTATACTTTTGGAAGCATACTTTTCTCAACAGTCTGGAACCTCTGGTGAGTGCAGTAACGTGATGAAGGATCCCTATCCTGGGGAGCCTGCTGGTTTGTAGTGGAGACGCCTTGCTCTTGGCTTCTGTCTCTCCAGTGCTCGGGTTCCAAGAGTGAGCCTGGAGCAGGTTGCTGACGACACCCTTTGCGGCGCTGCAACGCAACGCTGCCCTTGCTGCCGAGGCCCCGCGCAGCGATCGTTCATCTGCCTTCTTGAAACTGAGCTGTGGCCCCAAAGCCTCTCACCAGTTTCATAAGCCATCTGTTTCCTTAGGAAGATCCCTCTGGGACGGATGGGGACCCCTGTAGCTCTGCCAGGTCGATTAAACAGCTCAGTGTGTGTAGATCCCACAAAAGAGAAATAATACGTGAAGATAAGGCTGAGAAGGTAACCTACACACATGAAAAACAGTGGTTACTTTGGGTGGCAGAATTTTAAAGTGTTCCTAAACATTGATGATGACGTTAATGAATTAAAAAAAAAAAAACCCAGAATCTGAGTAGGATACATAGAAGCAGCTATAATATGCATAATGATGTGCTCTTCTAAAGAGACACATAGAAATTTAAAAACTCGACTTTTAATATGAGGGGTGATGTGTCAGACGAAAGGTTGTCTATAAAAATGTTTTGTGAACCAAATACTTAACACCCTTAAATTTAAATGCAACACATTATTAGAATTAGTGAATGCCCTAAAGTGAGGAGTTTTTTAAAAATTTTAAATGTTAGGACATTTCGAATGAGAATTATAGACCATCAAAGCTGGCAAGTGGTGTTAAAGATCAGCCGGGCTCTTATTTCCTGGATGAGGCTTACAGAAGAGAAATGACTTGTCTTATCTGGCTGATTAGAACCTGGTATGGAATCCCAATGTCCAGGTAAACTCTTCCTACTTCACTTGGCTACATCAGGTTTGGAGTTCCTGCTATGGGCCCTGTCAGACCTGTGTTGAAACTTTCATACATGAAATTGGTTGGTTATTTAGCATATTTCACACATAGCACAGATTATAGTCCAAAGGAATTATGTGGTGTATTAGTTCTCCAAGGCTGTGTAATGAATTAACACAAGCTTATTGAATTAAAACAGCAAACATTTTGCCCTGGCTGGTGTAGCTCAGTGGATTGAGTGTGGGCTGTGAACCAAAGGGTCACCAGTTTGATTCCCAGTCAGGGCACATGCCTGGGTTGCAGACCAGGTCCCCAATGGGGGCCACGTGAGAGGTAACCACACATTGATGTTTCTTTCCCTCTCTTTTTTCCCTCCCTTCCCTTCTCCCTAAAAATAAATAAGTAAAATCTTTAAAAAAAAGGTAAAAACCCCCAAAAAACAACAAACATTTTTGAAAGCTCTGGAAGCCATAGGTCTGAAGTCACGGTGCCAGCAGGACTGCACTCCCTTGTGGAGGCTCTGGGGGGACTCCATGCCTTACCTCTTCCAGCGACTGGTGGCTGCTGGCTTTCCCGGACTTGCGTCTGCATCACTCCAGTCTCTGCCTCTCTCTTCACATTGTCTTTTTTTCTCTGAGTGTGTCTTATCCCCTCTGCTCCTTTCTTGTAAGTCTACTTGGGATGGCATTTAGGGCCCACCAGGGTAATCAAGATGATTTTATCTTAAAATCCTTAACTTACTCACATCTGCAAACACTACCACATAAGATAATCATCACAGGTTCCAGGGGACTCACGTCCTTGGGAGTCACCATTCAGCCCACTGCACACAGTTAGGAAATAAAATTTCTTGGAAGCCTATACATCTTATGAAAAAGTGTTCTAGTCCCTTCACTTGTCTGTATCCTGTTCTGATGACCTACCAACTATTAGTTATATTATAAGTGCTTTCGGAGGTCCAGAACTCACACAGAGTAGCTGGAATGACGTCTCAGCAGTAACAACTAACGTATTTGTGTAATTCAATACTCATGTTAAAAATATCAACTTTACAATGTTATAGGCAAAAAGGAGCCCACTGATGTGAAGTTTTGCTGAAATGATGCAAAGAAAAGATGGTAATTAAATATCACTGTTTCTCAAAGTAAAAGGAACCTTTGTGTTAGCCCTTTCTTTTATGAGTCACTTATGCTGATTTCATCAAACACCTAAAAAAGTACGTTTAGCACCTGGATGTACGAAAGGTCTATGTGACGGTTTTCATTAGGCAGTTGTTTTAAAGTTCAGATTCCACTCCTCATCCTCCACAAGTATTGATATATCCTAATTTATTTATAACCTACTCCCTGATGACCTCCAAAAATAATCTGACATGGCTTCTTATGAAAGACATATGCAATTAGAAATAAAATGTGAAACAATTATTGAGGGAAAAGGAAATAAATATGTCTTCCAAATCTACACTAATTTTTCATTGAAAATGGGTACTCATATCAGTAATGAGTGCTTACTTCTAAGCTTCCCGGCAGCCGAGGCAGACAGGATCTCCAAGAGCAAACCATAATGCTCACTACTTAGTCTTTGCTGCTTCCCCATCCCACACTGCGGTTGGTGTGGAAATGTTGGTGACCACCTCCAGTCTTTGCTGTTGTCTCCAGAAACAAAGTTAACTTTGATTTACATTGCATGGACTCTTCCAATTTTTACCTACTACACAACATTTGCTTGAGCAATTTTGGGGCCTGGTTTTAGATTGTATACCACGATGTTGAAATCAGTCTGTGGTAGGTAGTAAGTGCTATGACTAAACAAGACTGTCCTCCTCATCCTTTACCTGTGAGCATTTTGTTAAGAGTGGTAATTTTTCTCGAAGGTTGTTTCTGGTCTCCAGCTGAATCCCATGAACTGACTCAAGGCACATTTTGAGTAAACCTTCTTATCTGAAAACTCTAACCACATCTATATACCATGTTTATAAATATTACTATGTTTTATTCAACCATTGCTTAACTGAAAATCTATTGACTAAGAAAATCTGAGAAAGCATTCCATAGGTGGTCTGAATTTAAGGCAAATGTGGGCAGTGATTAGACCAATTATAGATAAATGGTTAAGAAAGCTGTGACAATGTGCGTGAGTTGAATCATTATTAAACGCAAACGAGCAAGCACAGTTGGGGATTTAGACATCTATGTGGGCTTAATGTCATTTTATATAGCTGAACCAAATTAAAACAATATTTTGTGTGAGCATTAAACTTTCTTAAGGTTGAATACTATGGGGATTTGACATAGTAGAGTACTAATTTTCAGCCCAAGTAGTTCACATCTCTTTTGAGATTTATTGTTATTTGTGGCTAGTTCAGCATGTGGGACTGTAAAGCAATGAATTCTGCTTTCTTCATGGGCACAGGTTTTGTCCCTAAATCCTCTGGTCTGTTTCAAGTTGTGTATCTCTGCTCCCAGGCTGAACTAGGCAAAAGGATGTTGATGGATTATCATTTCTAGAAAAGCATCTCAAAGCATATTTCACCTGGACAGTTGGTTAACACAGTAACTTTTTTATTTTATAGGAAGCAGTACAGCCTCAAATCATGAACTGGTGAACTACCTATGAGGACATGCTCTGGCTTAATGACTCTCTGGGTATTTTAGGTAGAAAAATTTGCATTTGAAAGAAAAATTTATTTCATAGGAATGGAAATTCTTAGGGTTTAATTATTTATTAATTAAGAGCTCAGCTCTGGCTCAAGTGTGAGAATACTTAAGTTCAAATTCAAACTGCTCCATTTACCATCTGTATGCCCTTGGTCAAGTTACTCTTCCAATGATCAGTTTACTCATCTATAAAATGGACATAATGAAAGGACCACAATTTAATGGGTTTTGACTAAATTAAATGTACTAATTTGTATAAGGCAGTGATTAGCCCAATGCCTGGCATATGATAAACTCTCAAAGGTATTAGCTTCTTTTGTTATTTTTAAGTTAATGCCATCTTTATTATCATGTGGGAAATTTTGTGCTGAATCATAAGATGGTATGGATTTTTTTAATAGAGAATATGTGAGCATCTGTAATGCCTGCAAAACAATTCTCGCATTTCCTCAAGTGCCCAATTCATTTTAAATGAGATTCATGACTCAGTTCAAATGTACAAAGAGATTAGCCTTTGTAAAAAATTCACTTAATACCAGCCAAAAATGTGACGATTGTTTTATAGTCCTTGTACATAGGTGGTCTACTGGTGCAAATTGCTTTCCTTTTGATTCCGTCAATCCTGTTGATTACAGGAATTGTTTTTCTCCCAAAGATTTTTGAACCTTGTGCAACTGTGTATAGCTGTGGCCAGTAAAGTTATCCTTATTGCTTTCTCTGGTATAGTCACTGAGTCATTTTGTCTAAATGTTTTAGAACTTATTGTCTGCTTTACTCTTGGCACTTACAAGCTCAGAGGTTCAGAAGAAAATAAAATGATGGAACCACTGGAAACAGGGCAGCAAAAAAAAAAAAGGTGACAAGATGTATATATTACTTTCCTTTTATTTCATCAAATTTAAAGTCTCAGGGAAATTATGGCTACATGTTGGGCATCTTACTGCTCTTGTCTCTCTCTCTATATATATGTATACACACACATACATACACACACACACATATACACACACATATGAATACGCGTAGGAATTCATCTATTTATCTACTTACCTAACCTCTATCATTCATTTTAGGGGCACAAAGAGGAGTTTAATAAGACTGTAAAAGCAGAGTAAAAATGTCATCAGAAGATATATTTACCAGAGTGGGAAATGGTAGCTACTTAGCAAAAGAAAACATTTCCTACAGCATATTTCTTCACAGATTCTTCACAATTTAAATAATCACTTGAAAACTCAGAAAGCAAAGCATACTTGGCTTATATCTAGTAAATCTTGTTGGTTATGGCAAGCAGTCAATTATTAGCTGTTAAACTAATAATTGACTAACTAAGAGATACACTGACTGTGTTTTGTGGTGTGGAAATGATTTATTCATTCAAGCAATAATTACTGGACAGGCTAGATACTGTTTGAAACACCGGTAATACAAATGGTGAATAGAACAGTCCAGTGGGTAAGGCAGACAGTTCCAAGTTAACAGATAAAGAAAAACATAATTGCAGCATGTGATTCAGGTCGTGCACAACCGTGCGCACACTGTGCCAGGTGGATGAAGTTGCTGCAGCTTGTTTAAAACGTTGGAGCCAGGATTTTGAGTACCCACCTGAAATCACTTCGTATGGGAAAGCAGCTACTCTCAGAATGATACATTAGAGTATTTTGTATGTCTATGTGGAGGTAAATTTATTTGATCACTTTACCTGACATGGTCTTTCCAAGATTACAATGGATTTATGTGTTGGAAGACAGTTATGTGAACTGTACAATGACTCTGACATATAGATTAAATTTTTTTTACTTTAAAAATGGCTACTGTACCCTGTGTAATATCATATGTAAAACAGCAATGTGAACGCTTGGCTCCCTGGGGAGGCAGATGCTGTTGGGGAGGGACGGATGAATGGTTCCAGTCGGTAGCAGTGCATTTGAAGTTCTGGCTGATCAATGGAGTCTTTCACTTCCAGGGTCAAGGTGATAACAGCCAATTAATAGGAGAATAAGCTGGAAAAAGAGTAAAAGATCTGCACGCTAGCGTTACTTGTGCTGTTCACAAAAAGCAAACGGGTTTTGTGTGGGAATATTATTTTCTCCCAACTTGAAAGCATTAAGCATTTTCTCAGCCTGGAGCTTTCTTTCATACTCCTCGCTTTAAGCCCCATATGGCTGCCCCCCTTCCAAGAAAGCCTTTTATAAACTGCAGCACTCTGTGCCACTGTGAGCACCAGCAGCTGTGGCCCTAGTGGAAAGGGTCTGGGGTCATAGGTAGTTCTGCGTTAAAGTCCCAGCTGTGACTCCTTCTAGCTGTGTGACCTGAGCAAGTTATTTAACTTCCTTGATTGACAACTTCCTTGGCTCTAAAATGGAAGAGAATAAAACCTCCCTTCTAGGGCTGTGTGAGGATTAAAGAGACGGCCATAGCTAAGGCATCTTGTACAGTGTCTGGCACTTAGTTGGTTCTGCTCGATACCAAAGGCTCAACTCTGAAAGCCCTTGAGGCTGCAAAGCTCAGTGTCTGGTAGTTTGCATGTTGTTTCATCTGTGAGTCTCCTTTCTCTCACAGTGTAGTGAGAATCTTGAGGGCAGTAAACATAGTTCATGCTTCTTTTCTGCCTTCCCCGGCACTTAGCAGAGTCCACAGTACCAAATCAGCACTTAATAAATGTTTATATTCAACTTCTGGGCTGTCCTTTGAACAGTTTCTTATAATGAGGGGGTCGTGAGCAGCCTGGAGAGGGACGCTTTTTCACACTGTGCCTCCCCAGGTTTTGGTCCAGGGGTGGTCCTGGGGGAACAGAAAGTGGCATCGTATTGTATCAGCTCTTAAAATCATGATGGTGAATAGGAAAACAAACCATGTTGTATTATTTGAAAATGCATAACCAAGGTTGCATAATGTGTTTTATTATGATTAAAACCACAGTGAGATGTGAGATGCCCATTTAGCAAAACACAATGGGAGTTCACCTTTATAAAGAACAATAGTCATGGGGCCAAGACCTTGGATTCTGACCAATTTTAAACATCTGCTTCCTCCTGAGACAGTCTGGAGTTATCTTATGGGATTCAGCCTTACAACTGGGTTGGGAGCAGAGGGCCTGGTTTAAATGATCATATCTGCGAAGACCCAGGCTGGCTGAGCGTGTAGGGCGGCAGAGCCCTTGTCCCACCCATCTGCGGGAGCTGTGTTTGGTCCTAGGGCGGAGTGTTTCCAGGCTCTGTCAGCACCGTGGTTACCTATCAGAATAAAGGAATCGAGGACAAATCTTCCACATAGTAGGCCCTCAGCACTTATTTAATGAATGAAAGGAAGAAAAAGAAAGATGTTTTCTTTCTATATCTCTATGTAACCCCAAGATTTCCAAGTTGATTTTGGGCATTATTTGAGCACAGTATAAAGATTTAGACAAACCCATGTTATATTGTAATCGTATTTGGCTTATTGATTTGTCAGCTCTGAGAAAAACTTTGCTTCTGGCAGTATAACATAGTTGTTCAAAATGCTAAACTTTATTCTGCAAAGTTATGCCCCCAAACAGATTTTTAAGCAAGTTTATATGTATTCCCTGAGCAGCACTATTCATTCAACAGTAAACAGTTACTTAAATGCACACTATTTATTATTCTGTGTTATATGGGAATTTCAAAGGTAAATACTTTTTTAATACTTAAGACATTGCATTCATTTATTATATAGACACTATAATTTCATATCTTAAAGCAATTAATGGTTAAAATTACTACAATAAATGGTCATATATTTTTACACTGATACTTGATGATGCCCCATAAGGGAAATTCCTACTTGGGAAAAGAAGTTGGCTGATCAGCTGATCTAAATGTCTATCCCATTGGTAGTTATATTTCTCATTGCAGACTAATATTTAATTTATTTTTTCGTACGTGTGAGTTTGGATATCATTTTTTCAGTTTTGACACAACCCTGAGGAAAACACTGGCGTCTCAGACTTTTGCATGTAATTTGACTGGAGCTATTGAGGTATTGCCCCCCTACCCCACCCCCTGTTTTTCCTGAGTGGCCTGGGAAAACTACAGTATAAACATTAAGAACACAGATAAATGAGTGCTTGGGAGGTGGTATTTATCATTTATGACTTTTCTGAAAATCTGAATAATGTGAGATTATACATTTTTAAAATAGTGATTAATAACCTGTTTAGGGACTTGTTCAGAGCCCTATAATGGAATATATGTTCAAACTGAAAGTAGAGTTTATCATATGCGCGATGGGGTCATTTGTTGTCTCTTTAGAGGTTTGGTTTATAATATAACATATAGGTTATTGCGTTAAAGTCTTTTTTCAAAAAGGATTCGTGGGCACTGTGTCTGAGCTCCTGGTAGGGGCCATCAGGTGGGTGGGTGGTGTATACTTGGCTTTCATAGGTTCATGAGGTATTTGTCACAGTGTCCTCTTGGGAACAAAGTGTATTTCTGGGACAGGGTTCCACGAGCCAACAAATTTGAAAAACTGTGGCTTAGACAATTTTCTTTACTGCAAGATTTCTTAGAGCCGTTAATCACTAATATACATGTGACTCTCAAGACAAAGATATATAATGTGATTTTCACAGAGTATTTTTTCTTTATGAAGCCTATTTTTCATGGAACACATTTTTGGAAAGTTGGATGTAATGGTTAAGCTTCCTAGAGTTATAAATGATTTAGAGAGTGACCTGGAGGGAGAGAAGGAATCCATGGATCAGGGTAGTTATCATTCTTGTGTTATACGGGGAGAGAACTGAGCCCTGGTGTTGGTTGGTGACTTGCCCTTCAGGGATTGAAGGCAGATCCTCAGATTGTGCGTTGGTATCAGCATGTATTTAACAATATGAAGAAATAAAAAAATCTGGAAGGAGTTTAGTAATTTTCTTAAAAATGGCAGTTGCTAAGTGTAATGAAAAATTTTCCTAATCTCAGTAGGACTTTTTATTTTAAGAGTAAAAAAAATTCTAAGCTATGTCCGACTTCAGGAGGAATGGGATCCGGACTGCCGCTGGTCTCCCGCCTTCTCTACGAGAAGGTAGATGGATGATCAGACGGTGGTTCCTTTGCTTCGGACACCTTGTAATCAGAATCCATTAAGAGGATTTATCCTAAGTTTTCAACTTAGAAGAGAGAAGGAATTATTTTTATGCTTAACATCTCCTTTCTTTCCGCACTCTATTTCCCATTTGTTAATTCCACCCTCCCACCCCTCAACTAGATGAAACTAGTTATCCTTCCTGTGACCCTGGAAGGGAGAGGTCATAGTCATTTTTTGGTGCACAAACCTTCTGTGCCTAACATCAATGTTGACCTTTTTCTGCTTAGGAAGAAGGGTATTAATTGCCTGCTTTCTCACCAAGTTCCTTAGCTTTTGATGTTCAGAGTTGTTATGAAAGCAAACTTCACATTTCATGGAATTATTTTCTTTGATTGAGGTGACTTCTAATGTGGCTTCTATCTGGCCTATTCATAGGAACTGTTCCATCTTGGAACTTCCTCTTTCTTTTTACAGAACATACATTTTAGGTCTATCGAAAGAGAAGAGATTTCAAATAAATATGTAATAATTTTCAAACATCTGAAATTGGTTATAGTTGAATTCAGATTAATAAATAACTAGACAAATAAATGAATGACAATTCTTACCTTGATGTATTTACGGCCTGTCAATGAAGGAATAACTAGATCTACTTTGTTATGCACAGCATGGTTGTGAATTTTAGCTGATGTTTGAGATCTGTCTCATGCTCACTGAGACTAGAAGTAATTCATCCTGAGGAAGGTGATAGTGCCTGTCTGACTTTTCTGATGGTTCTCACAATTTAATTATATTTTGGCATGCTTCATTGCTTATTTGACTTCCTTGTATAGGTCCAACACTAGAAAGTCAGACTGATTTTTCTCTGTCTTACCAAGCTCAGAAAACATAATTGTTTTAGAGTGTAATTTAAAGATTTTCACAAACACATAATACATTTTTATCCCATAGCTTCATTAGAAATTATATTTTTTCCTTAGTGAGGATGAGAATGCATGCTGTTTTGGCAGGTATTTTGGTGCATTGCTATCACTGTACCTTTGAGGAACAACCAGAACACAGGAAAACCACCGTTGTAGACAAATGGTAGAGGATATACCATGCGGGCCTATGGCTAGGCTTGGCATGACCAAATGGAGATTGGAAACCCTTGGCCAAGTTCAGGCAGGTGGAAGCCCTCTGCCACCAGTGCTGGCTGGCCCATCACGCTTCCTGCCATGTCCCTTTCTGCCTTGCTTTTGTTGAACTAGGGGGCGGCAAACACCGCCTGGGGATACTGCTGTCCCCTCCCTCTGTCCTCCTAAGTACTGAATCCCAGACTGACTAAAAATGAAGAGGCTTTCCTCAGTTTAGGGGAAGGAAGGTGCAAGAAGTTTAGGAAGCAGAGAAAGTGATAATGAAGTTTTTAATAGCCTTCCCTTCTTTATATGGGATTACCACGGTTGTTAAATGTATATGTACAAATGCAAGATACTAGCAATAATACGATGATAATATTAGTAGTAATCATCATGTATTAGGCACTCATTGTGCACCTGACACAATGTTACTGCTTTAAATTCATTATTGCAATTAATTTCCTTAACTGCATGTGAGGTAAGTGCATTGTTAGTGTTACTAATGAGAAAACAGCAGGTTAGCGAGTTTAGTGGAGCAACTGGGCCAGGTTTACACAGTGCACAGCAGAGACTGAATCCCAACCAAAGCATTTCTACTCCATTTCCTCTGCTTTGACACAGGAGGCACGCTAGGTGGCCAAACGTGGACTAGTGTGTGTTGTAACAGAGAACATGGGCTTCCCGTGTTCACAGCACAGGTGGGTCTGCCGAGGATTTCCTGTTCTGCCTCATTTTATGTTTTATGCAAAGAGTCAGAATTGGTGAGCTTAACGATCAGTTCCTTAATAAAGTGCTCTCAAACTGTTTAAACAAAACCCTGTAGGTCCTACCTTAATTGCGTTCGTAATATACCGTTAAATAAATATATTTTTTGGTGATGGTATCATTATTGAATTTTTAAAAATGTAATTTTGTTTTAATATGGTGAATTGATAGAGTGATTTTGGGATTGGCTCATCTCCTGGGGTGCAGTTATCAGAATATTTTGACTAAGTGGGTATTTAGTTTAAAATGACATTTTTCGAATTATAATTGGTTGTTTTTAAATTATGATATCTACTTTATTTGGAAATGCCAGCAACATTAAAAGATGGAGTGAGGCTTTATATTTATCAGCTCTAAGATTAATCACTCAATAGTACTTTATTTGTTCTTACGCATCACTTTTGGCTTCATGGTTTTCTTATTTCTATCAGTGTCTTGATTTTCCCTATTAAGTTGTAAACTCTTGGAGTTTTCTTTTAATTTCATAGGCTCTGAATAAATATTTGTGTCATGAATGACTCAATATTTACTTATTGCTATCTAACATGTTTTTCTCAATATGTTGGGTGACAATAAAAAACCGATGATAATTATTGCATCAAAAATAATTTGAGAACACAAATCACATAGCATTGTTATGTAAAGTAGCACCTATACACTTGTTATCTTTCATTCTTTGGGCATGTACAAGTCTGTAAAATTCGGTGGACATGAAGCTTATTTCTGCATGTGTATTCAGAGAGATGTAACATACTGATTCTCCTCCTTGAAGAAGGAGGAAACTTAATGACTAAAATTCCTTTGTGATCTCTATGACAGCTTTATCACATGTCTCCCAAAGCTAATCATTTTCTAAGAACAAATCTGCTTATGTGCTCACAGACTGTGAAAACTTATCAGTTTCTTTTCTTTTTTTCCTTTTTTTTTAACCTAAAGCCAAAAGAAGTCAGCTTTTAAATATTTGAATGTTTTTCTCTGAGATATGGCTGCACTAGGCAAACACTCTGGCTTTAACATTTCTAAAGCAGGCCCAAAGTAAATGAGATTTTTTTAAAAACCAAACTCCTTGCAACCCCTATGTTAATTGTCATTTTAATTAAAGCTTCTGTGTGTCATCTGTGTGGCAGGAGATTACCCCAGAAAGAGAAAGTAAGACTGTTGTCTGTCTTTGGCTTTTATGAAGGCAAAGGAGTGTTCAAGAAACTAAATAGACAGATGAATAGTCATTACATTAAAAAAATAATTTTCCAAGCATCCCGTGAACCATATTATTCCTTGATTAACATCTTTTTCTTTAGATTATTGCATCTTCTAATCTAATCTAGGGGTGGATTTCCTGACTTGGAGGCTGAACCTAGTATGTGCGAGACTCTTTTCATGCAGGCTGTTTTATGGAGATAAAGGAACCTGGAAACGGAAATCACTTTTTTCAGTGGCTTTTGATTTGAAATTTTATTTGGTCAGGTTACTACAAGGTTGGGAGATAAAATAAGAATATACTTGAAAGAAATTTGTAAAATATTACTTATCATCTTAATTACTATTATCTGGACAACAAAGTAAAATGCCTGTGTTTATTCAACCCCTCCTTCCCACCCACATTGCTCTCTTAGGAACCTGGGAATTCTCTTTGGTGTGTCTGTTTAAAAGCTGAGGACTGGGACTTGGGATTTGCTGCTCACGGAACTCTAGCTCCTGAGTCCTAAACTGTACAAAATCAAATCAGCACAAGGTCAGCAAGCAGCAGGCAAATAGCAGTATCACCATTTCGCTCAGCTTCTGCTAAGTGAAATAAGCCAGTCAGAGAAAGACAAATACCATATGATTTCACTCATATGTGGAATCTAATGTACAAACCTAACTAAAGAGCAAAATAGAGACAGACTCACAGATAGAGAGCAGGCTGACAGCTCAGGGGGTGGGCTTAGCGGGTGGAGGGATCAAGCAGAAAAGAAAAAGGGCTCATGGACTGGCACGATGGTGTGGTGATGGCGGGGGGTGGGGTTCAGTGGTGGGCAGAGGTGGGAGAGGGCAGAAGGGGGATAAATGGTAATGGAAAAAAAATACAATAAAAAAAAGAAAATGCCTTTTATTGTAGAGTAGGTAAAACTTGATTCTTGTTAATGGAGCACAAAAGAATAGTTTTAGTGATAAAAACGGGCCAGTGATAGAATCTCAACCTTAAAGATACAATGCAATCAGGGAAGCACTGAAAACTATTCAGTGCACCAAGCACACAAAAATACCGAGAGCAGTCTTAACATCTTTCTGAGGCCTTATCTTAATTAAGCCCAGTCATCTGAAATAACTTTGGTGAATGCAGGTTCTCCCCAGAAGGGCTCTCATTCCCTGCGACGTTTTCCAAAGAATTGCCCCTTTGCTGGAGGGACCAAGAATGCTCCACCTGACAGTACTGTGAAGATGAAAATTTGGTGATAGGAGGTGTTCTCCAATGGGGCAGATTTTATGGATAGTTTTTTTCTCAAAGGAGCCAGTGCAATGTAAGTGCCTTGAGGATAGCATCTGAGATGTTGTATCCCCATCATGCACATTCACGTCTCACATATTCATAACATACACTAATGTCCAAATGGCCGAAACCTACAACTCTTTATCCAGCTTCATCTTGTTCACCTTTGTACAACAGTGAAAATCACCCAACTCTCTTCCTGTTTGAAACTCTCTCTTAACTTTCTTAATTCTCCTTTTACATGATGTCTTGCTACTTCTTTTTTCTTCTGAGTCCCATTCCAACACTTTCCAGCTGGCTATTTCCTATGCTTCTGTTCCCAGCCTGCTTCTTCATTATTATTATTATTGTCTGGCTGACTGTGCCTTCAAATCACCTAGGAGACATCTGCTATGAGTTAAGTTACAGACTTAATGTCCCTTTATTCCTCAGTGTATATCTCTATAAAAAAAGGATATTCTCTTGTATAACCACAATACAATAATGAAAATCAGAGAATTCATAATAATATTATTAGCGAGCCTATAGATTACAGTAAAATTTTACAAATTGTCCCACTAATGTTCTTTAAAACGAAGAGGGAAAGAAAAACAATTTTTGTGGTTTAGTAATTCAATCCAAGATCACAAATTGCTTTATGCTCTCATTTTTTAGTCTTTTAATTTGGAGTTCTTCAGTATTTCTTTGTTTTTCATGACCCTGACATTTTTGAAGTGTACAGGCCAGTTATTTTGGGTTTGTCTGATGTTTCCTAATGATTAGATCAAGATTATATATTTTTGGCAGGCATACCACAGAAGTGTTGAGTCCTTTTTAATGTCTCATATCAGGAGCGCATGATATCTACTTGTGACATTATTTGAGGTCACTTAGTTCATGTGCTGTTTGTAACATTTCTGAAGTGTAAATTTATTCTTCCTCATAACTAATAACTATCTTATGGGGAGATACTTTGAGGCTATGAAAACTAATAGATCTATTATGGATCATGAAGGTCAAGTTTTGCATTGTTGAAGGGGTTTATACATATAGAAAGGTAAAAACCTAGCATGAATCCATGTAGTGTTGGATTAGGATGGAAGATACCAGTTTGCACAGGGTTTTTATATCTATATAGATAAAGCTGCTTATCTATCTGTTCATCATCTATCTATCTACCCATTCATCTATCTGCTTAGCTCTGTCACCTGAAGGATTAAAGAAGGAATGATGACTTGGTAGCATTGAACACAAATAGTATCATATCTTGTTTTCCTAATACCATTCTTTAATTAAAATCAATAAAATCTTCTTCCTTACTGGGGCAGGAAAAGAACAAGATAGCTTGGAACAGTTTATTTCACCAGAAGGTAAGGAAATAAGCTAAGAATGAGGGAGACGTCCAAAGGACATAGGAGCCAGCTTGAATGGGTAACTCCCACTAGCCAAATATGGAGCAATTTGAACATAAAAGTAAGTGGTAATGATAGATAAAATAAAATATGAACCTATGAGTCTATACTCATTAAAGAAAGGAAGGAAGAAAGGAGCGAAAGTTAATTCTTACAGTAGAATTCCAACAAATAAATGGAGCAGGAATGATTGAATAAAAATCACCGTTTATCAGCTACTATAGTAATGGTTGTTTTTTTTTTTTTTTAAATATTTATTTATTTATTTATTTTTAGAGGGTAAGGGTAGGAGAGAGGGAGAAGGAGAGAAATATCAATGTATGGTTGCCTCCTATGTGTCCCATGCTGGGAACTGGCCTGCAACCCAGGCATGTGCCCTGACTGGGAATCGAACCGCGATCCCTTGGTTCACAGGCCCGCGCTCAATCCACTGAGCTACACCAGCCAGGGCAGTAATGGTTGTTTGAGGCAAACATCATCCAATGAATTCGTCCCACGTTTGATGATGCTGGACTTGCTCTTCCTGACACCTCCCTCTTATCATTGAATCCACAGCTTTCAGCACACAGGTCCAATCTCTCCTGACGCTGGCCTTCCCTCGGCCCATCCTGCCATGTGCCAGAGTATCTAAGACCAGGAAATACCCTGCTTTCCCACTGTTGGATTAATATTTTATCCTATTTGTTCAGAAGAGGCTTCCCAAGAAAATATTTATCTTATTTTAGATAAGTCTATAACGAGATGAAAGCTAGAAAAATTCCCAGGAAGCATCTTTCCCTGTCAGCTAACATAAGTGTGTTTTCAAACACACTATTGGTCAAATCCAGGTAGGTAAGAGGGGATTAGTCCAGCCCTCTGTGTTGAAGCAGATCAAAGAAGTCTGTTGAGGGCAAGTGAGACTTATGGGCCTCTCCTATGCCATAGATTGGTAGATAATTTCTTCTTCTACCTTAAAGAAAGGTTTTGAGAATTGACTTAAGCTTTTAGTTATGCATAGCCCTTAGTTGTTTTTGTTTTTGTTCTGCTTTATTCTGTTTGTTTTGCTTTTCCCCACTTCGGTGCACAACTCAAGAGACTTGAGGCAAGTGAATATTATCCATTATCCAAAAATGTTGCTACTATAATAAAGCAACTCTAAAACTAAATACTATTATACATGGAAATATTTAAGTAAACTCTTATTCACAAGCAAGCAATTAAGCAAAATGAACAAACAAACAAAGAAACAAACCCTATTTGTACAGCTTGCTTTATGACTTGTTATCAAATTCCCCTTTCACTGCCTTGCAGACATTTCCTCGGGGCAGACAGCAATGTTGAGAGACTGAATTCTGTTACCCTTATTACAACTAGCAGGCAATCCTGTCTTCTTCTTTTTTTTTAAATATATTTTATTGATTATGCTATTACAGTTGTCCCATTTCTCCCCCATCATTCCCCCCACCCTGCACACCCTCTCCCACCCACATTCCCCACTTTAGTTCATGTCCATGTGTCATAAGTTCTTTAGCTTCTACATTTCCCATACTATTCTTGCCCTCCCCCTGTCTACCAATAGGTAGATACAGGGCCATTTAGAGCTCAGACCTCAGGTCTATCTCCATGGGCAGAGCCTCTTTGGATGTTTGTATTCTCTTCACACTGGAGTGGAGAGTATCTCTCATTCAGCTACTAACTAACTAGACCCGACCCGACTGGAGAATATCTCTAAAATATTTTGCTACTTTGCATATTCTCAACTATTTTTAATTCTACTTATGAGAGTCCAGTTCTAGATTCTTTGTGTTAGTTAATAAGCCACTAGTTTCATCAATTAAAATACATGGGTAACATTTATTATATTGATAATCAAAGTCTTAGGTTTTAGTACGGATAGTAGGAGTACTTATAGTGGTTGCTTCCAGAGTGCTGCCTTTCTGATAAGACAGGGGCTGATCTTGTGTAGGTCAGGCTGCTGCCCCAAAGTTAAAACTAGAATTAACTAGGGTGCACACAATATTGTACTGTCCGTACTGAAGTTTGAAAATGTAAACTGTACAAGCTGTAATGGAATTGGGAGAGGGGGAGTTGGCTTAAGCACCAGGACATACCTAAGAATCCCAGTGCTGAGAGATTCTTGAGGAAAACAAAGTCCTTGATCAAGTGCATTGGGAGAGTACTACATTTCTGTAATGCCATCCCAGAAGTGAAAAATGCACATTAGGTATTTAGAGGTCAGTGTCCTGCAGTAAAACTACCTTCCCAGCTTTAGACCCAGTGTTCCCAAACTGATTTGACTGCAGTGTCCTTTTTTTTCATGGCACCATTGAAATTTTCCTTGGGACTACTTTAGAAAACACTGCTTTAGCTTTCTTAATCAACATCCACTTCACTGACACTCAACATTCCTTTCCTAAAATCCAAGAGTAACAATCTCCATTACAATGTGCTGTCCTGTCACTTGAGTTGAACACTTACAGTCAGTTGAGTTTTTCCCCAAAACATGTTTATTCCATTTCTACTTGTAATTACAATTACATAATTAAATATTATACAATCCTATGATTTGTGAGTGTAAATATTAAGTTATCGTTTCTTTGAAAAATAAGTTTAAAGCTTTGAAAAGACACAGTAAGAGAGAATTATTGGAAGTGTTAAATTAGGTGAGAGCAGGGCAGCTATTAAAGATTTAGGGGAAAAATAATAGAAAAGATCTCTTACGTAGATTGCATTGCAAGTCATCTTTTAAGTTATTGATGCATTTTAAAGAAACTGAAATGCATCATTATTCAGGAAAGATTAAGTGGAGAATTCAAATTAGTGGAACCATGCTCAAAACCTTACATTTAAATAAAATACCTAAAATGTGTGTGTGTATGTACATAAATTTTTATTTTCTGCTTTTATTGAACTTTTTGATTAAGTGACAAATTACAGCCCCTGTGGATATCAGAGAAAAAGCCTTGTGTTCTAGCAAGAGAAAACTGAAGAGGAGATGTCTTGAAGGGATGTGTGTGTTTACTCTGTCATGTGTTTTTGAATATTCAACGCAGATTTTGTCCCTTCTCTTGAGCCAGGCTCAGTTGTCTTTATAACTTTACCGCCCCTGACTGGCAGCCTTTTTTTTTTTTTTTTTTGTCTTATTGTGAGTCTATGGGATTGCTTTGTGCCCACAATGCTCTTAAGAAATGATGCTTAGCATTTTAATTTCTTTTGGGGAGTGGTCCATATATATAAATATGTGCATCATTTTGAATCCAGTCCTCTGGTTTTGGTTTTGTAGCTGGGAACATATTTTATTTATTACTAGTATATTTTTTTAGTATTATTTTGTAGTAAAAGTTCTTGAAAGAATGTGCAGTAAATAACATTTGATTTCTATCTGAGCTCTCTTAGGCTTGGTCCCACGGCAGCCACAATTCAAGGTTAAGGTTATGTTGCTATTTAAGAGTTTTTAAGATTTCTACTCATCTGTGCTATGTAAACAAAAACAATTATTCTATTATGGACCAACTTTTTCTTTTGAAAAGCGTAACACAAAAATCATTCTTCAGTTTTAATTAAGACCATGTTTGCACAGAGATCTGTAGTTTATAAAAGCAGTGAGGCAAGGAAATACTTTTGTTATGTACAAAATGGAACAAAAAGAGAAAACATGGCCTGATCCTTTCATTAAAGAAAGAAGGAGACACGTAGATTAATTTTGAATTCACTCAATTTTTATCTTATGTTTTTCACAATTACAAGAAACAGAGCCATAAGATAGTAAATTATCAAGGTACATATTAAGCTGATATTTAAATATGAAAAAATATATTATTACCCAGTACAATATTGCTGTTTTAAAACATAAATAGCCCTTATATTAGGGTGGTAACTGAATGAATTTTTTTAAAACCCTGTGTGCTTCATTTCGCCAGATTTTTTGTCCACTTTTCGGTGGGTAACCATGTCAGGGTGCAGGAGGACGAAGGGGGCGTGCAATTGAATAGAGAAGTAGAGGCGTAGCTCCTTGCTTTCAAGAAGAGTGATTATTGGCATGAGTGTTTTGGGATCTGCGTATAGTTTGGTTGTTTGTTTGTTTGTTTTTTTTTGGATTCGGCATAGAAAAACTATTCTAAGTGCTAATGACCAATCTATCTGTGCTTTATACTAAGCAGCATGGATTATTTGCTACCAAATAATCTATTAAAAGTCCTATAAACTTTTTAAGAGCCTTCTTGATATTATGTTGAAATCTTGTCCCTGCGGTTAGTAACATCATTTTTTACCAAACTCCTTGTGGAATTCATACATAATTACTTCTCATGGGAGCGAATGGAGGTAGGAAGAGGGAACAGAACAGAAATGGACAGTGTGTCCTAAATAGGGAAACAAACTGTGTCCTAAATAGTACTCAGTACCCAAATCCAAGGGTAATATTTGCATTGATATTTCTTTCAGATGTACTTCCTTTTTTGAATCCTATTTTGTAATAGAAAACACAACACATGCTGATGTTTCCAGCATAGAGAGCTAGCTGAGGAATGTAGAGGAAAATATAGGCAAAACAGGATAGGATTTTTATAAGGTGAGCATTGGCTTGTTTGAAAAATTGGCTTTTGGGCTTCTTGGAGAATCAGCATAGAGGTCCCTTTCAGTAATTATTTCACGGGAGGTAATATCTGCAGCTTCTGCTCTCTGTGAGAATGCAACCTTTAAAATGCTATCATGTGGTATTGAGGGCAGTGAAGGTAGGGAAAGGAGGCCTCTTTTCAGCTTTGCCCCGAGGCCTGTCACTGGGTCTTCTTTGTCCTGGTGGAGAAAGGAGATGCAGAGAGAAACCTAGTACTCTGCAATGCTAGGGTGTGTCCAAACTACTGCTTCCCCGGGGGTGTGGAATTTTGGCTTCCAGGGAGGACCTGAGGAGGTTTACGAACCTTCCTGGGAACTGCTTTCTTTTCCCGACTTCTGAAAGGCTGTCCTCATGCAAGGCCAAGAGGAATGAGACAAATGTGGTACCGCTCTCAATTCTCTGACTCCTTGATGAACGGCGAAGCTGCAGATTTTCTAGTTGGAGAAAACATGCTCCTGTACATTTTAGTTATTGACTTAGTAAATAGGACAAGGAAAGGGCAACACGCTAATTATAAGGACTGTTTAAAAATCTGATCAGTGGGGGGTTATGGGAATTGCATCTCTTGCATAAGTTGTGCCCAGTTTGAAATCTTCTTAGCACACTTCTAAAGCTGCTCTGTGGCTGACAGTGGTGCTGGGTGAGATCTCTTAATCCCCACATAGATCAGCATCTCTCCAAAATAAGTCACTTGACCTTTCTCTGCCTAGTATTTCAGAGGAGGGCTTAGGAGACTAACCCTCTGATTTGAAATGTCTGCAAACTGCTTCTCTACTTGACAATTTTGAATTTTCCTTAGCCCTACTGGTCTTTTTAGCATTCTCAAGGGAAATGAATTATATTTTGCTCCATTCACCACTGAAGTGCAAATATAATCGTCATTATTTTCTTGTCTTGTGGAGTATATTTTCACCAAAATATGTAGATAATGTACTGTTTGCAAACACAGTTTTTTCAATTTGAAATTCATGTATTGTTCTTTCTAAGCAATTTTAAGATTTTCAGTCAGTCAATTACTAAGCACGTATTATGCTTTCAGTGTTCTGCAGGGCATACAAAAGAAATCAGAGCACAGTTCATGTCTTCATGTAGGTTATAGTATTTATAGGGCCATGAAACCAAGTCAGAAAAACTAAGAAGATTTCAGACTTGTCACAACTTATGCAAGAGATGCAATTTCCATACCCCTACTGATCAGGTTTTTAAACAGTCCTTATAATTAGCTTATTGCCCTTTCCTTGTCCTGTAGTATTCATAGGGCAATGGAATCAAGTCATTAAATGTTCCACTATGTAGCACTCAACTGTAAGTAGGAATTAAATATAAGCAAATACTGAATATAGATGAATGACTGAAAGAAAAAAGTATTGAGTCAAGGAAGACACTTTTGTGGACTGTAATGTGTTATAGAGCAAATAGAATATGAGCAGAGCCATGAAGGATGAATAGGATTTGGCAAGACTTGGTGGTGGTGGTGGTGGGGGGGGGGATGTTCCAGGTAAAGAGAGCAAAGGTAAAAAGATGAAGTTGACCATGGAATGTGTTTGGGACAGTGAGAGGAGAGACCTTGCTGACCAGAGAGGACCAGCTTCAGGAGGATTAAAACATTAATTTGGGTATTCTCCCTTCTTCCTTGATAAGTGGACCTCAATTTTGTGCCTGTTTCCAGGTGATGGATCATGATTGGTGTAATCCACTCACTATTCTATTCCCTCCTTTCCCAGCCTCCTTTGCAGATGGACCAACTCCATGATCTCATTGTGGCCAAGCTGCAACTGCTGATAGCCTTTCCGGAAGCATTTTTGTTCACTTGATAAAATGTTGGAACTCACTTCTCTCCCCCTTCCCTTCAAGGAAGTGCAAACTTTGCTACCAGGAGCAAAAGGTGTTGTCTTTGGCACCACTAAACTGCTATTTACTTCTGGACTCCTTGTTTTGTAAGAAAAACCAATCTCTGTTTATGTAAAACACTCTAAATCCTACATTTAGGTGTTTGTAGTGGATTAGTATTATTTAAAAAGACTAATTTGTAATAGTGTGTAATTAGAAGGTGGTAAAAAATTGAGGTGGTTGTCATAGCATCATTGATTGGAGTGCAGAGTACTGGGCAAGACTTATGGCAAGGGGAATAGGAAGGAAGGCAGGCGTCTTAGAGAAAAAATCAGGAGAACTTAATATAGATTCAGTGAAGGAGAGAAGAAGCTAGATAATGTCAAAGTTCCTAAACAGGAAGATAAATGGAATGGCCATATAGTTTTGGGGATAGACTGATGATAAAGATTAATGTTCTTTTGAGGCATGCTGAGTCTGAGGTGATGAAGGGACCACCGAGTGCAAATGTGTTGTAAATAGAAATACAGTGTTTGAATATAGGTGAGTCTGCAGGGTGCTGGTGACCTTGGGCATGGACAGAGAAAAAACATTAAACAATGCTTCCAGCTATGACTTCAGTAGACACAGAGACAGAGAAAGGAGACAGCCAGGGTTAGAGGACTGAACAGGCTGCGATGCCATCAAACAAAGAGCACATAGTGCGACATCAGTGAGTGAGTGTTACAGGGATGGATGCGGTTATCCTCAGTATCTAATGCTCCGGAGAGGTCAAAGAAGATGATGAGGACTGGGGACAGAACAAGTGAACTTGGGAAAAATAAGATATTACTGATTTCCAAGTGAGGAGTTTTTACTGAAATGAAAGCCATATATCAGCTGCCCATATCCGAGAAGAGTGCATGTTAATCAGTTGGAAGGGAAAGGAGTAGAAGCTGAAGCTGAAGGTGGTAGAGAAAAATTATTCATTAAGGGGGTGGGACTTGAGAAGAAGGGCTGATTCTTGCAGGGGTAGTAGACTTAGCAAAAGATTGAAAGCCAGAGGGAAGAAGTTAGTGGTCCAAACACATAGTAAAGGTAAAGGCTATACAGGGTGTTGGAGGAAGACTTTTGTTTTAGGGTGTGTTCAGATATTCCTCTTAAGCTGGAGGCAAAGACAACAAGGGAGCTGTGGAAACTAGTAAGTGTGAGGAAAAATACTTGGGTGTTTTTCCAGGTATTCCAAGTAATACTTGGAGAAAAATCTTTCTCCACAGGGTAGGTGAAGTCAGGGTTAGAAGCTGGGTAGGTGGTGGGAAGAAGTGGAGGCAGAGACTGGAGTGGTTAACTCTGGATTGACTGTTGTGAGGATGTGTGTTAAAGAGGCATCTGCGCAAAGGTCACCGAGCCTAACCTAAGTTAGATGGCAAGAACCCACTAAGGCAAGGCTGCATGATTTAAAATTTTCCCCAAGCAGGGCTGTGGCAGAGAACCAGGAGCTGAGGAGGAGAGCCAGCACCTGGTGCAGGTTTCACAGGGAGTTTAAAGGTGAGGGAGTCCAGACCAATGTTCCCCGGGAGGGAGGAGGGTGAGAAGTCTTGTGTGCCAGGAAGAGGGAAGGTTGTCTGGGGGACAGAGAGCAGGTTTGGAGGATGTGGTGGGGGGCAGTGGCAGAGAAAGGGGGGGAGTGGCCTGAGAAGAGTGGATGCAGATCTCACACATGGAGCAGGACCTTGAGTTGGTGAGAACACAGTGGCTTGTTACAAGAAGAAATTTAATTCTTGTTCTAATATTCCTTTTTTTTTCCTTTTTTTTCTTTTTTTAGAGAAAAAGACTTGGGCAAAATTACACAGCATTCATTAAAAATATACTGGTATTTTATTTAGTTAGAAATACATTCAGGCTGAGTATGAGTTAGGCACAGATCTAAAGCACTTTATCTCACTTAGGTGTAACTTCCTAAATACGAAATAGAAAGCTATTGCTGTTTTAATTCCAGCAGTGCTTGGCCCTTTCACATATCCGAGTACATCCCTGTTGGATTCAGTCTTGGGTTTCCAACAGTGCTGCCAAAACCTGCCTTTCATTCACAGTGGTTTCTCCTAGTAATCTCTATGAAACGCAATTCTTAAAATGTCCTTAAAAAAAAAAAAAGCATGCTATTATAACGAGAAAGCAGATGGCGTGTTGCACGATTTCCTAAATGACATTACTTCCAACATTGTAATTGAACTATGTGAAGAACTTTATTCTCACCTCAGGAGGAATTCTGTGAAACTCAATATTGTATTACTTTAGGCAGAAAGTTAAACTGTTTGTAATTTGGATATGTTATCCTAATTTTTATTACATAGGATATTTTCACTGTGGAAATATTTGGTGTGTCAGTTCATCTTGCTTTATAGAATTTCCATTTTGAAATTGACAATGGAAAAGAATAATTATTTTTGCATACATCATATTTACTATAAGCACTTGAGAAGTAACCAGGAATTGGCGGGGAGGGGGAAGATATTCGTGGATATGCATTATGGAGTAATGCATTTTACCCATCAGAAATCAGTGGGTCAGCCAGAGACTAAAATGTTAATCTTTAAGTCATAGACATTTGCTTAGGAATAAACTTCTTTAGGCTCCGATAAAACATACTAACAACTGAAAATTGTCGGTATTAATACATAGTAGTCTATATGAGCTGAGCTGATTATTTCTGGAACAAAATACTCAGGGTGAGGTGGGAAGTGAAAGGACACAAACATCTTTGAAGTGAGCCCTAGGAGGGCAGTGTACCATTTAATTTGACAAAGATATTCACCAGGTGTATGTGTCTTACCACTCAATTTCACTTTAATGAGCAGTCAAAAGCTTCCTGCAGGCCCAGTCCAGCTGCCCTTTGTTTTTGTAAATAAAGTTGCATTGGAGTACAGCCACAGTCATTTGTTTATGCAGTACTTATGGCTGCTGGCAGAGTTAAGTAGTTTTAACAGAAGCTATATGGACCACAGAGCTTAAAATATTAAATATTTCAGTTTTCACTGAAAACGTTTGTCAATTCTTAGTCAAACTTTTCTCTCCCAGTATTTTCTGAACTGGAGAGCACACTACTGTTTACATGTCAATATGGAATCAAGTTACCAAGATGCTAAGGGAGATAGAAAAGAAGTAATAATCCTGTTCTTGACTTGGAAAACTTTTCAGACAAGACAAGTATAAATGAAATAACTGGAAAAAATATGACACTTTATAGTCAAGGACTAAATTGTGTGATAGTAGCAAAAAAAAAAAAAAAAACCTCCTCTGAGTATTCTGTATCATAAATATAAGTGAACTGAAAGTCCTTTCAGTCTGGACAGAATCTGAGTTCCCAAAATTACAATGTGAGCACACTGATATATGAGGCTATGTTTTGTCTTTATGAGTTAGATATGTGAGCACCAACTTTTTGCCACACAGTGATATGGTTGGATGTAGATTAGCCAGAGTTCTAAAGGAGTCTGCAGCTTTTCTAGAAATTATGGAGTCACAAAGGACACTATACTGGGATACCTTGAGTACGAGCTAGAAAAGAGGCAGTTACTTAGGATAGTTTTGTGATCAGTGTATAGGGTTGTCCCTATAACTGTTTCTGAAGAATGTAATTTTAATCAAGATCTAGGTAGGGAGACTCAGGATCGTAACAGTGGATTTTTATCTTCCAGCAGTACATGGAAGTGAGAAATAACCTGTTGCACAACTGAACACGTGTGGGAAAAGGGTGAACTTAGAAGGGGCGCTAGAAGCATGTGTGTGTATAAGTTGGTGTGCACTTGCATGCAGGTGTGAGCAGCAGCAGATGATGTATCTGTAAGATGCTTTCTTTACTTTTAGTTTTGTACCTGGGCTTTCTCGAATTATCATAAAGTGGATCCTGGTGTTAAACAACGGGGTGTTTCTGTTCTATGTTGAAATGGCCGTCACAGGGCAGGGAGGTTAAACCCAGAGGTTGGGTACCCATACATCTTGTATAAATCTTTCATGGGAGAATTTGTATAGTAGAACCATTTTGTGCTATTGTACCAACTACAAAATGTCGTATGAATCAAATAAAAGAGAGGTCATTGAGGTGACCTCTACTAACAGGGGAAAAGTTGGTGGAGAGAGCACTGGATTTGATCTCAGTTTCTGAAAAAAGCATGGCTTTGTTTTGATAGAGAAACAAGATGTGACTCTGGGATTTGAATGAACGTAATTTGTGTGGGAGAAGAGCTTGGATGGAGTGAATTGTTTATGCCTAGAGTTAGTAGATTAGTTGAGTAGCAAGATGGGTGGGGAGAGCAGGGAATGGATGGGTGGCAGAACCTAAAGGAACTAGGTGCCGTTTTGGTCAGCTTGGCCTCTGCAATCCTTCGCATTACAAGATTGAGTGTCTGAGTGCCGACGTAAAGCATGGAGAGGTCAAATAGTGCGAGCAGGTCAGCCTAGTTTGGGAATCACTGGGATTGGGTTTTTTTTTTTTTAAACTCCTGTAACTTTCTGGCCCTCTGCTCTAAACCTTTTATATAAGAGTATTGGGTATAAATAGTGAGTAGATAAAATTACCTCCTGATTTTAATTCACTTTACAGTTAGTTTGGAATCTCTTTTCTTTTGAGAGTAGTCACAGAAGAAAGAAAAATTGCAGAAATAGGACACTTTCTCTCATTTCCTCAAATGGACTTTCCTTTTTCATGATGGTGGATGGCAGAGGGAGGTTTTCAATGTGGCTTAATGATACATTCTCCCAAGTCAGAGGGGGTACTGTGTAACATCGTGGGGCATGGCAGTGGAGTTGGCAGAGGCTGCCAAAGCAGCAGGTGCGTCCAGGTCCGGAATTCCCCATCTCATTAGGATTGCTGTAAATCACAGCATCTTTCACGGCTTTTGAGTGAAACTTGGCACCTCCAGTTTACTACTGTGTGGTGGTCACACCATCCCTGACTTCAACAATGTGAATACACGGCACCTCCCATTGAGTAATGACACTGGGTGGGCCTGTGCCAATAATGATGGATTGGGAGCCCAAAAGGCTCTGTAGATAAAAGAGTAAGAGGATGCCAAGGGAGCCTGTCTTTTTATAACCGAAACCTGGTAAATATGAAGAGTTGATGGGCACATCTATCACCCAGTGTCACTGTCTCCTAAAGAGCTGGTGTGAAAGCAGTGAGGAAGGCTTTGGCAAAGATGAATGCCCCGGCACCTGGAAGAGCGCGGGCATCACAGGTGCGGATGGTTAGGGTGGCGTGAGGCGGTGAGGTTTGTGACTTGCGAGCTGCCTTCCTGTCGTGTGCTGTCTGATGCAGGAAGGGCTCTGGCTCACACTTCCCGGGTTGGGCCATGGGAATGGCTCCAGCTTAGTATTCAGGGCATCCGTCTGCCAAGGATTGTTTTTTTTTTCTTCTTTTTTCTTCATGGTTGTTATTGTGTTTAGAGAATGGTAGGTGAGATTTGGCAAAAATAAGAGTCTTGAGGAAAATAGACTTTGTCAAAAAGTAACTCTTTTTTAAAAATTTTATTTTAATTGTTGTTCAAGTACAGTTTTCTGTCTTTTACTCCCATCCCAGCCCACCCACCCACCCATTCCTCCCCACCTCCCTCCCATTTCCACCCCCTCCCCCTAGTTTTTGTCCATCTGTCCTTTATATTTGTTCCTGTAAACCCTTCCCCCTTTCCCCTGAAATTCTCCTGAAATTCCCTCCCCTCTCCCCTCTGGTCATTGTCAGCCTGTTCCCAATTTCAGTGTCTTTGGTTATGTTTTGCTTGTTTGTTTTGTTGTTTAGGTTCTGTTAAAGGTGAGACCATATGGTATTTGCTTTTCACCACCTGGCTTATTTCACTTAGCATAATGCTTTCCAGTTCCATCCATGCTGTTGTGAAGTATAGGAGCTCCTTCTTTCTTTCTGCTGCATAGAATTCCATTGTGTAAATGTACCATAATTTTTTGATCCATTCATTTATTGATGGGCACTTAGGTTGCTTCCAGCACTTGCTTATTGTAAATTGTGCTGCTATGAACATTGGGGTGCATAGGTTCTTTTGGATTGGTGTTTCAGGGTTCTTAGGATATAGTCCTAGCAGTGGAATTGCTGGGTCAAAAGGTAGATCCATTTTTAGTTTTCTGAGAAAATTCCATACTGTATTCCACAGTGGCTGCACCAGTCTGCACTCCCACCAAACAGTGTACTAGGGTCCCCTTTTCTCCACAACTTCTCCAACACTTGTTTGTCACTTTGTTTATGATGGCCATTCTGACTGGTGTGAAGTCGTATCTCACTGTGGTTTTAATTTGCATCTCTGATAGCTAGCGATATTGAGCATCTTTTCATGTGTCTCTGGATCCTCTGTACATCCTCCTTGGAGAAGTGTCTGTTCAAGTCTTTTGCCCATTTTTTAATTGGGTTGCTTGTATTCTTAGAGTGGAGTTGTGTAAGTTCTTTGTATATTTTAGAAATTAAACTCTTGTCCGAGGTCTCATTGGCAAATATGTTTTCCCATACAGTTGGTTCTATTTTCTTTTTATTTTAATACTGTTTTCTTTAGCCGTGCAGAAGCTTTTTATTTTGAAGAGATCCCATTTATTTATTATTTCCTTTATGTCCCTTGCTCTAGGGGACATATCAGTAAAAATATTGCTGCATGAAATATCTGAGATTTTCCAGCCTATGTTCTCCTCTAGGACTTTAATGGTGTCACGTTTTATATTTAAATCTTTTATCCACCTTGAATTTATTTTTGTGTATGGTGTAAGTTGGTGCTCGAGTGTTATTTTTTTTTTGCATGTAGCTGTCCAGTTCTCACAATACCAGGTGTTATTCACTTGGTCAGTATGACTGATATGAAATGATTTGGGATTAAAAATTTCTTTCTCCAGCTTTTCTCTTAAAAAAATCCTAGTTTTATATTATTTTGCTCTCCTTAGCCTCTTCTTTCCTAATACTTCCTTAATTTTATCTCATATACTAAAGAAAATCTAGAAACTCTCTCTTTGGAGTCCTCTGTGATCCTAGATTGAGCAGCTTATTACTCAGTCAACACCTTTGTGAGCTATTTATGATTTCCTGAATTGGTTTTCTTCAAGTAGTTATATTTAAAAGTGCTATGTAGTATAATTGTTTGAAGGGGAAACATTTTAGTATGGCACAGCCACAAGATAGAGAGTGGAAATTAAGCTGAATGAGTTCAGTCTCTTTCAAGTTCAAATTGCTAGAATTTTCTGGCTTGCACATAAAACAAAATCAAATAGAATGATTAGGGATGACAAGAAACCTACGAAAAGAACCAAGTCATTGGAAATGGGACTGAAAAGTGGATAATAAGCAGAACAAACACAGAGTTCTTTCCTATCTATGGGAAGACATTCCATAGATAATATGGAGACTTTAAATATACAGCGAATTTTTAGGAATAAATGTTTAGTTTGCAATAATTTTAGATTAATAGAAAAGTTGCAAAGATAGTGTAGAGTTCTATATATCCTTTATCCGGCTTTCTCTGGTGTTAACATCTTATAGCTTTGTATTTTTAATGATTATGGTAAATATGAATCTATGACTTACAGATGTTACCACTTTTTAAAAAGATTTTGATTATTTATTTTTAGGGAGACGGGGAGGGAAGGAGAAAGAGAGGGAGAGAAACATCAATGTGTGGTTGCTTCTTGTGCATCACCCACTGGGAACCTGGCCTGCAACCCAGGCATGCACCCTGACTGGGAATCGAACCAGCAGCCCTCCAGTTCACAGGCCCGAGCTCAATCCATTGAGCTATACTAGCCAGGGCCTATTTCCTTATATTATTAGAAAAAATTAGAAATAATGGATTTCCTACTCAAATTTTTATATTTTTGTGTATACGTTAAGACTGTGTAATCTTTTCTGGGGCTTCTGGTGCCCATGGGTGTGGTCTGTGTGCTTTGGGAGAAGAATTGCCTTTTCCACGCCACCCAGATTCTCTGGTCCACTTTCTACGATAAAGTGGGTTTGTCTGGGGGCCCTGATGCTTCTGTTCGGTACCGTTTCTGTTTGTTAATGGTGACTCCTCCTCAGCCCCACAGTGAAACCGAGTCTCTCAACAGCTCTTCTTTTTTTCACTGTTCAAACCTACTCATAGGAGCAACTCCCAGCTTCATTCATATCAAGAAAAATTAAAAAAAAAAAACAACAACAATAAAACCTGATAATAGCTGTGCCCAAGCTTAGCAAATTTAGTTATGTTACCATGGCACATTATCATGGGAAACCACTTCTACTGAAACATTGTTGGGGGGAAATCTCATTTTCATATTTGAATGCAGATGGAATTATTGTAGAGTATAATGTAAAATTCATGCAGTTTTTAAGGTAAGATTTATCTTACAGTGGGGCTGGTGTCTGGAGGTGTGCAGACCCTTGAGGTAGAAGTTCACTCTGCCTTGAATTGTGGCTGATAGGTTGGAAAAAAAATCGGAACCCCCTCTCCGCCCCCCCAAAACAGTGTGCTAACCTAACTGACCTAAACTTTGGGAGTGAAATTTTAGCACCAACCAGTATAGGTTCCTTGCCTTTTGTAACTTGTCTTTCCTTTTCATGAACATTTAAGAAAATGGATATATACCTTGAGGCTGATTAACCCTTTCTTATTGGACATCATTGAGGATGTGCATTTCAGCATTTGATATTTTTTAATAAACAAATAAATGAAAGGATGAAGTCTAATTTTGCAATGCGAGGCCTTTCCTGTGTCTCCTAAAATCCCATTCTAGAAGTATTCACTTGTTCCAGGAAAGCCAGGCTCTGCGAATTGATCCCTTGTACTCGGGGCCTTGGCCTGGGAAGGGAGAAGGGATTGACTAGTGCATACATCACCTTAAAGTTGCTGGGGGGGTCCCTCTCAATTAGGTGCTGTGTACCTCACTCTTCATTCTTGGCCTGGGAGAGGGCTATGACCTCAAGATTGCAGTTGTAGTCTCTACTTACTATTCAGAAGTCACCACATGCTATATAGCCCATTATGGTGTAAATGTTATAGCTGAAGAGCAACTGGCCAGAGAAGGCAGTGAAAGGTGGGAAAAAGAAAGAAGTGTAGAGTTGGAGACATCAAGATTCAAAGCTTGGCTGCACCATTTGACCACAAGCATGGCACTTATCCTCTTGAGGCTTAATTTCCTTGTGTGTAAAATGGGAGTATCAGTCAGCTATTGTGAGAGCTACACATAATATAGTCAGCTTATGAGCTGGCCCTTGGCCTTTTGCTATCAGATCGATTCCTTGTCTCCCACTCCCATTCTCTGCTTTCTGCTTGGCAGAGGGTTTGACCCCTGCAGGCTGATTTCCCAGCTGTGCTTCTGGCCAGTGGGAGGCGCTGGCAGGAGATGGGAGAGCGCAGCCGCTGCGTTTGCCTTGGGTAGCTCCAGCTTGTGGAAGATGAGGCCTCTCCAGTGGTTTCAGCTTCTTTTACAATTCTGGCCCTTGGGTGCTGTTACACCACCTCCTCCTTTTGTCCCTCCAGCCAGGAGTGGGGTAGCTCCCTACTGTTGCTAATCTCTGTGTTACCTCATTGTTTGCTCTTAGCTTCTCAAGCCTTCTGGCCCTTGTATACCCAAAACCCTGTATTACTATTTTTGGTCTGTGGTTGATTGAATCTGAGGATGCAAGACCTGTGGATGCAAAGAGCCAGCTGTATTTATTGAAAAGAAATAATTTATTAAATGTAAATATTAAAACTAAATAAATACATAAGTGGACCCATGCAGTGCAGACCTGTGTAGTTCAAAGAGCAATTGTAATCTATATCTCCAACCCCATCCTCTAAGACAAGAAACCCCCACAAAACCCTGTATTAACTTCCTGCTCTTTTAAACATGTGGAGTGGTTTCTAGTTCCATGATCGAACCCTTACTGAGCCAGTCCACCTCAGTAATCTAACTGTGAGCTGGTGGGAGCTTCAACCAGGCTGGTTGTGACATGAGAAGAGAAGGAGACACCTGCCAAACAAGGAAGGGAGAGAGCAATGACTGATTAGATGGATGAAAGAGGCAAAGATCAGGAGAAATCAAGCAGTTCAGATAACGATGACAGTCACTGATGGAGGTAGGTCTTTGGCAGGGGTGTTGGCTTTGAGGTAGGAGCTCTGTGTTTGATGTAGACGTAGCAATGTCCAACCTTTTGGCATCTTTGGGCCACACTGGAAGAAGAAGAGCTGTTTCAGGCCACACATTGAATACAATGCAATGCGTAATCACAAAAAAACTCATACTGTTTTAAGTAAATTTATGATTTTGTGTTGGGCTGCAGTCATATCTCTCCTGAGCCACGTGCAGCTCGTGGGCCACAGGTTAAACGCACCTGATAGAGCGTATCAAAGATAAACTTTAGGATTTCGTGGTCCCTGCCTTTTGCCTTTCACACTTGAGTGTATTACATCTGCAGGAGTACTGGCAGAGTTGCTGTTCTCTCTTGGGAGAGGGGAAGGGGAGAAGTTCGGAGGGAACAGAGGACAGCAGTGTGTGGCCTAGAGGGAATGCGCTTGGGCCCCTTGCTGAGTCTGGAACACATTTCTCCAGTACCATGGACTACGGTTCTGTCACTATAACCTTGTCAGGGAGTGAAGTGGGAAGCTGGCTGCTTGGAACCCAGTCTTTGCCAGTTGGGCAGTGGCTCCTCAACCAAGGGACTGAGATGAACAGGGTGTTACTCTTGCCAGTGCAGCATTGGCGAAAGGAGTACTGTGGGAGGAGATAGAAACTGACTTCCAAATGGCCTAGAGAAATCCAGAGACGTTTTGGGGGCCAGCTTTTAGGACCAGACTTAATAAGCAAAACAGCAGATACTTGAAGGTTTGACTTCCTCATGGGTTAAGAGAGTTCATAGCGGGGATGGTCAGTATTGCTACAGCAGGCTGGAATCCACTTCCTCAGTGTGCTGGGGGCATTAAGAAAATGATCCCTCAGGGACAGAAAGGATTCTGCATCCTCAGAAACAATATCTAGAAATATTAATGACCTCAGATGAAAAACAAACAGGAAATCATTCTGGCAAATCACAAAGAGCATATTACATGGCATCAATGATGTTTTATATATGTGTGTTGGGAAAGAAAAGAGGCTAAAAATGAAGACAAACAGGAAGTTCTTCCTAAACTCTCTTCCCAGATACTTTTCAGTCACGTTGTATAGGTCGAAGGTTCTGGGAAGAAACAGCTAGTGCTCTGACCTGCCTTCTGCAAATACAATGTTTCCTGTTTTGTAGGAGCTTGGGGCTGAAAAATGCACAAACCAATTGATTTAAACTCTTAAGCTCTTAGTATTCACAAACCTCGAGAAATACCATTTGAAGCTTGTGTGTGTGTGCTCACACGCATGCACAGGAGAGAGATGTTCCAGATGTCCTTGGAGTGCCACGTTATGTCTAACTTCCAGATAATCTCCAGTTAATTAACTAATTGATTCAATGAAATGTTAAATGCATCAATATTCTATAGCTTCCCAAACTAATCTTTTATTTTCTATGGTCTTTTTCAATACTGAGTGATTTCGGTTTTTTTGGAGAAAGCTATTTAAGTTATGTCCTAATATGTGTTGAGGTGAAGTATAATTCTCCTTGGATCCATGTTTGCATTAATAAAGTCTTTTGTTTACAACAACCTTAATAATGTAGAATTAAAATTAACTGTTGATCTCAGGGAGCAAGCAGATTTATTAATAAGGATTGAATAACCACCTTTACCTTTCTTTCTTTCCTTTTTAATAAATGATGAAAGCTCCAGTGTTGTCATAAAAATTGCATTTATTTACAGTGACAAGAACGAAGCTGAGCCCTTTTTCACCACTCTGATCAGTGGCCACACAAATACAATAGAGTCTGACACGCTGGCAGCCTCTGCTCATTATAGGCTTCTAACCAACTTCCAAGCTCATGGAAGTTGACTGGGGTACCCTGGTTCCAAGGAGGAAAGAAAAACAATTGCCTTTGGAGAGAGAAGGATTATTAAGATTTCCGTATGAAATTTCCATGACTTCTTGGCTTCTGATGGAATGGTAGTTACACTAAGATGCCTCTGTTGCAATATTAAAATTAAAAACATTCAAAGAAAGGGAGAAAATTATTACAAACAACATTGACCTCTTAAATAACATTTTGTCTTTATGTTGTTATCCCATTATTAATTTCCTGCTAATTAAAAACAAAATAACTAGAAAAATTCTAGAAACAAGATTTTTCATCAGGGAAATTTTTTGGTTAAAGAATTTTTCTTAGCCTTATACTTTCAAGCTGTTCTCCCACCCAAAAGGGATTGGTTAGTTTTAAATTGCTGTAGGCATCAGGGGAAAAGTATAATGCTTTGTATGTAACATCTGTGCAGACTAAAGAAACTTTTCTGGCCATCCAGTCTTTAGATATAAACACTTGACTAGGCTTGAATCTGAAGTCATCTCTGATGTGTGATCTTGGGCTGGTTACTTCATCTCTCAGCCTCGATTTGCTCATCTGCAAAATAGGGATAATGAAAACTTTATAAAGACATGTTGTGAGGAAAAATAGGTAACTTGTTGTTCTATTTATTTATGCATTCATTGATTGCTTCTTGTATTTGCCCTGACCAGAAATCCAACACTCAACCTTGGCATATAGGGACAACGCTATAACCAACTGAGCTACCTGGCCAAGGTACCTCTTAAAACCACACAGAAGTAAAGTCTTGGATGGTTTGTTGGTTCATTTCCTGCATCTTCACAACAGAAAAATGTACTAACTGTACTTGACGAAGGGTGCTGGATCCAAATGAAAAATTCAGCAGATAATTGTTATCTAATTTTGATGACAGGACATGGATTAGTCATTGAGTTAAAGCTGTTTCTGTGTAAGTCACCCTAGACGTTAAATTGCATGGACATAAACTCCTGAGTCGGGAGTCGGGAGACTGCAGAATATTGTTAATGTTCAACACATCTTCACCCAAATGGTCTCTCATATATTTTTTTTGCTGAGCTGCAACAGCAGTTATGGGTGAGTTGGGACACTTCAGTGCTGGTTTGCTAGCATGCTGTCAGTTTGTCCACGGAGACGGCTTATGGGAATGCCTGGACACACACACACACAGGCTCTGGAAATCGTGATGGTGTCCATCTTTTCCTCCCTCTGTTCCCTGAAACTTTCATGTAGAAATTTTTGATTAATATGTTTCAAATTATGTTTTGAAAATAAATAAATTAGGTTAAATGAATCAGAGTTTTCTGCCTTTGCATTACTATTTGTTTGAAAAAAATAATGTTGAATTCTTTGTAACAAGTTAGTGGTAAATTTCATTTCCTGAAGTGACTTGAAAAATGTTTTCTCACCTCACCTTCCTTTAAAGTATGATTAAGTAAAATGAACTTAAAAATTATTAACAGGATTGTTTCAGGATCAATGCACTGATATTGATGTATCAAATGTTGTTGCTAGCAGAAAGCATTTATCAATATTGTTGGACATAGAAGACCCATACCCACTTTTAAAAATGCATCAGTAATTATCTGGAACATTCTATTTAAATTTCTTAGTAAGCCACTTCAGATGTAAATGAGTTCTAGTTGGAAGTAAGGACTGCAGGATCTGACCCAGTAAGTGTAATGATTAGCAATGGAAATGGCCCATTGTGGAACTCTGGTTCCATCTGCTTGTAAAAAAAAAAAAGATTACGGTAATTATAATTATAATTAGAAATTCAGTGTGCCAGTGGATTAGATGTGAAAGAAATTATTACTGAAAGCCGCCGATAATGGAAGGGGGCAGAAGGAAGGAGAAAATTTCATCTGAAAGCTACACAGCACACTTTGTTAATTAGTGACTCAGTATGTTTACATCCTGCAGGTAGAATTTCTGTTATTTCTTGAACACTGGAAAACGCTTGGGTGGAGAATAATGTTCCCCAGTACAGTTTGTACTACCCACCATATTAAAGGGATGTCACCCATTCGTGTCCTCTGTAATGGCCCCCAACAGCGAAGGGGAGTACGGGCAGGAGGAACAGCTGTTAGGGAAAAGTGGAAGGTTGAGAAAGGAGCTCAGGGAAATTGGTGAGGCAGCTTCACTGGTGCATGTTCTGGTTGAGTTGGAAACACTGGTTTAGGAATTATCAGGTAATTGTTCTCTTTTGAATGCATTATTAAGGTCAACAGATATGCTGATTATTACTTTTTTTACTCAATACATATTGCATGGTACCGAGAGAGAAGGTATTACTCTCTGTGGAATGGGAATGGTTAGATCTTAGTAAAGGGCAGCTCCCTTCCTTTGCATTTGAGTATATATAACAGTTACACCCAGTAACCAAAAATCTGAACCATTTAGAACAGCAATTTTCAACTGGTGTGCCACAAGAATTTTTAAAACACGCAATACCTGTCTATTAGGGTCACTGACCTCCTTTCCCTTAGATTGTCAAATAAAAAAATGGCAACGGCCAACACAATAATAGCCATCTGGTGTGAATAAATCAAAATTATACCCATTTTTTGTCAGATGGGCAAAAAAATACAATCTGTTTTTTTTGTGTTACAGAATTTTAGTAATTAGTTTATGTGTGCCATGAGATGAAAAAGGTTGATGTAGTGGGGAAAATGTAGACTTGAGATAAGATATCTGGGTTCCAATACCATTTATTAGCTGGGAAGCTTTATTGTAGTTACTTCATAACCCTTAGCTTTTTTGTGTTTTTTTTCCTATTTTCATATACTTAAAGTTATAAAAATGTATATGTATATTATATGTACATAGGTAAATATATCATGCCTGGGGAGTGCAATGCAAGGTAAACTGGTTAAATGTGGAATTCAGAGGGCAATCCAGAAGGAGAAGGCACAAATGAGACAAAGGGAGGAGGCTGCTGGGGAAGGGGGCGGGGTACGTGGAAGGGAGAGCAGTCAGCAAAGTCATGACCAAGTGCCGGAACAGCCAGATCCTAGCAAAACAACATACTCTGAATCCAATTCAAGAATACGAAGTGACTCTATTAACAGTCGAGCTGACTCTTAACTTTGTGAGAAGAGAAAGGTCACTGGGCTGTATGAGTTTGATGGCATTGATTAATTTGAATGCTTTGAATCATTTCTGTCAGGATTCTATAAGTTCAGATACTAAGAAGAAGGAAATAATTTTAAGATGGAGAAACCAATCATCTGAAAGCTGTTTCTCATGTCAGTTTAGGGTAAAATCATTGCTATCTTCTCTCCTTGTACATATGACTAACGGCATTTGAAAGTTTAATTGAATTCTAAGAAATATAGTCATCACATTCAGGGTTCAAATACCATTATTTAAATATGAATACTTTGTTCCATAGATTCTTAGGGAAGTCAAACATTTAAGAAGTATTTTTTCTCATTATATGAGAAATAAAAAAAGCCAATATCAGTGGAAAAATTCAATGTTCACGTAGAAGCCATGTATTACACAGAGACAGTGTTCTCATGGAATTGAACTCCTGGAGCCATTAAGAGGAAAGGTCCAGGAGTCAGATGCTTGGGTTCGAATCCTGTTTCTACCTCTTAGGCAGTGCCCTTAACGCAGTGCCTATGCCATAGCAAATGCACCATAAGCTAATAATAATAATCATAGCATGGAGCTTTGGAATTTCTATAAGCTTCTGTTTTAAAAATATTTACTGAGTGCACACAAAATGCCAAGCGTGGTCCTAGGTACTGGGGCCATCTACTCAGGAAGCTCTGGGAGAAAGGCAACAATCTTGTCAGCAAGAAAGGTACTATTATAATATTAGTTACTAATATTACATAAAGTTATAATAAAGTTACTAATATAATATTAATATTATAATACTAGGGATAGAGCAATAAACAAAACAAAAACAAAGTCCCTATTTTTGCAAATTTGTATTGCAGTACCTTATGTTTAAATTTGTTCATATTATTCTGGTTCATTACAGGCAGTGTATAGCTTAAATTTCCTGACTAGAATTTCTTGCTTTAACCAACAGAGTTCCTTAATTCAATAAATTAACTAAGGTTAGTTTGAACTTGAAAAACATTCTTTATTTTTATCCTTTCAGGCATTAATAGATTTTTGTTTATATTAGTGCAAATAACAGTGAACTTCCTATATGTTTAGGTAGAAAATTATAACTCTATTTGATGTGGCTGAAATTAAAGACAGGCACCATGAAAATATTAAAACTACAATTATGAAGTTTATGTTCATCTTATAATTTTTTTAGGAATTCCATCATTTATAATTTAGTAATTTTTATTTTGTTGAGGTCAGATTTGATTCAGGAAGATCTTGATTTCTACTAACCTCATCATATTTATAGTCTTATGTTTGAAAATTTAAGTGAAATTTGTTTCCTGGGCCAAAAGGAGAGTGCTATGTTAGTCTTCACTAAAATGTGCCAAACTTTTATTCATTATTAATCTTGATTAATTTATGACTGTAGTTCATTCTATGTTGTAATTAATTTAAAGCAAGGTGGAATGAAGGTCTATGTTTTGCAGAAAAGAGATCACCCATCTTTCATCAGGCCCATGAATTGTGGGGACAGATAACTGCAGGGTCCTGTTAGTGTGTGAAGATTACGGAGGCAGAATCATTCAGAATCTGGCCAGGCAGATTTCTTTCTGGCGCAGGGACCAACACCAGTTTCTCTATGGCACATACGAGGCGCGACCCCTAAAGACTGAAATTTGTTTATAAAAATTGTGTATTTATTCTTACATGTTTAAACTTCAGTCACCTTCCAAGGACTCTCCGTTTGATGCAATACACCCTATTAAGACATTTTTTTCTACTGCTCAAAACAGTTTTTGAACTCATCGATTTTGATGGCTTTTAGTATTCTTGCCATTTTTTGTTTGTTTGTTTCACTTCTTCCACATGGGCAAAATGTTTCCATCTGAGGACTTTTTTCGTGGGAGGGGTGGTGAAAGGGGAATAAACAGAAGTCACTCTGGGTGAATAAGGAGGGTGGGGCATGGAGGCCATGCTGTTTTTGGTCAAAAACTGCTGAACACTCAACTCAGTGTGGGCAGGTGTGCTCATAAGTCACCCATCATGAAATGGGCAAAAAAATTCGCTGAAGTTGAACGCAGCCTCTCACAACAATGCCAGCTGACGCACCGATACAGATGGCTTTCTAGAGCACTCACCTAGAGGGGGAAGCCTGTACTACGAGGGGCCTGCCCTCCAGAAGATAATTCCGGTTTATTTTGGGTCCCCCCTCATAGAAGACACTGTAACATTGTTTTGGCTCTACAGTCTACCCTCCTGGAGGATTTTCAGCATTATCAGTACCATACTTCATTTTATTGGATAGATTTGCTTAGCAACATGAGTGTAGAAAACTAACAGAGCCCCACAGAAGCCCCAAAATCAGGGGCAAAAGCCACCTAGTGATCGGAAGAAAATACAATACTACAAACTTTAAAGTTTAATGTAGATATGAAAAAATATGAAAGAAACCACTTTAGGGTTGGAATGATAATGGGAATGTAAGTGAGATAAAAAACCAGGGTCATAAAGGACAAATAACAAGAAGTACCACACCTAGAACACTTGAGGCCATCTTTTCCCTACAATTAGCCTTGGTCTGGCCATTAATGATTTGTCCAGATTTGTAGAATGCTCAGTTCAGAAGGAACCTGCACAGATAATTAAAGCTTTAGAAGATAGGATTTATGAGGAAAACGAAAGGAATTAAGATTTTTTCATATGATCTCACCTATAAGTGGAACCTAATTAACAAAACAAACAAGCAAACAAAATATAGCCAGAGGCATTGAAATTAAGAACAAACTGACAGTGAGCAGATGGGAGCAGGGAGGGAATTAAGGAGGGAAAGAATGGAAAGGATCATAAATGAACACATATAAAGGACCCATGGACAAAGCTAAAGGGGAGGTAGGATTGAGGGTGGGAGGTGGGGGTGGGTGGGGTGGGGGAAAGTGGGGGTGGGAAAATGGAGACAACTGTATTCGAACATTAATAATAAAAAATAAAAATAAAAAAGATTACATCAATAAAAGAAGATTTTTAAAATGCAAAATAAAAGACTGAGGGGTAACAAAGATTTCTTCTTCAAGAATATAGCCACACGTGCACACCGTACATTATGGGGACACCGCACTGTGGGAATAGCTGAATGCTCAACATCCTCTAAGATTAGAACACAGAGAAGCGCACGCTCATCATTTGAAGGAATGAGGCGTAGTTTTTGGAAATCAAAGTGAGACTGTACAGAGGGAGATTTTGTGTCATCTCTGGGTGTCCCCTCTGGGTTGTTTTAGGTGTCACCTGCTAGGAAACCTCTTTGGGAAACGTCTTTCTTCAGTTTAGAAAAATTCTGTAGTCCAAGAGTATTCTTGCTTCATGGTGGGGGAGACTAATGATTTTTCTAGTCCAAATGGTCAGAAAAAATTAGTTCACATTTGGATAATATAACTCTTACAGAATTATCCCCAATGATGGCTTGGTAATTGCCGGTTCAGTGAAATGACTTTTACGGTTAGAATCTTGGTAAGAATTTTTTCCCATAGCCTTCAGAGTAGTTCTTTTAACTTCTCTAAATATTTGTCTTGTTAATAACTCATTATTTTATTATCTTATTAATGTATGTTTCCTTTGGTTTTCATGAAAGGGCTGTACTGTTGGCTTTATGCAGGGGTGCTGGTTGGACATCTGCGAATGTTTGCTTCATTGGGATTGAAAGAGAAAAATGATTTGTCTCACTGACAGTGAATTATTGCATCTGTTTGTAGCTGTTAAATAATTGAATAGAATTTATAGGGGCTGTGTTCCTTGGTTAAACCATGGACAGATATCAGTCTCTGCCTCATCTAGAAACAAACAGCACACAGTCATCTTCTAATTTGCCTTTTGCCAGTTTTGATGTTGATAAGATACTGAATGACTTTATATTTATCCTTTTTACATTTGAGTATGCCTTCCATTTAAATTGAGACAAGGGACAATATTGTTATAAATAATGTTTTTTAATGACAGATTTTTTAAAGAGAAGATTTAGGTTCATTGCAAAATTAAGAGGAAGGTACCAAGATTTCCCATACACCCTCTGCCCTGACGTACGCACAGCCTCCGCCTTGTCCACATCCCTACCAGAGAGGTAGGTCAGTTACCGTCGTAGAGGAGCCTGCACTGACAACTCATAATCACACAAAGTTCACAGTTCACACTAGAGTTCAGTCTTGTACCTCTGTGGGTGTGGACAAATGGATAGTGGCATATATCCATCATTATAGTATCATACACAGTGCTTTTACTGCTCTAAAACTTAGTGCCCCATCTGTTCATCCCTTTCCCCAACACAGCCCCTGGCAATTACAGATGTTTTTGCTGTCTCCATAGTTCAGCTTTTCCAGAATGCCATATAGTTGGACTCACACTGCGTGTAGCATTTTCAGGTTGACTGCTTTCACTTAGTAATGTGCGGTTAAGGTTCCTTCATGTCTTTCATGGGTTAGTAGCTCACTTCCTTTTAGTGGTAAAGAATGTATTGTCTGGATATATCACAGTTTATTTTTCTATTCACCTACTAAAGGACATTTTGGTTGCTTTCAAGTTTTGGCAATCATGAATGAAGCTGCTATAAACATCCATGTGTAGGTCTTTGTATGGACATAAGTTTTCAACTCTTTTGTAAGAGTTTTGTAAGAAGCTGCCAAACTGTCTTCAAAGTGGCTTTGACATTTTGCCTTTCACTAGGAACGAATGAGAGTTCCTGTTGCTCCACATCTTCACCAGCGTTTGGTGTTGTCAGTGTTACAGATTGTTAGCCATTCATATAGGTGCGTAGTGGCATCTTATTGCTGGCTTAATTTGCATTTTCCTGATAACATGATGTGGAGCATTTCTCATGTGCTCATTTGTCATCTGTACGTCCTCTTTGGTAAGGTGCCTTTTAAGGTCTTTGACCCATTTTTTAAATCAGGTTGTTTTCTTATTGTTGAGTTTTAAGTGTCCTTTGTATAGTTTGTGTGACTGTCCTTTTGAGACAGCAAAGACAACTGAAAACTGTTTCCTCTCCACTCTTCTCAAACCTCTGATTTCCTCTGCCTCTTTTTTCACCCTTAACGTGTGACTGCCTGATTCTTTAGAAATAAAATACAAGCCACCAGGTGGTAATTATTCATTTTACCACCACTCATTCTTCTCACCTACTTGAGTCCGAACTCTTCTCTTTTTCTTTACCATTACAATGGGGGGAGAATTTCTATCACCAAAGCTATTCCCTTCTCGTGGGCCCTGGGTCTTCTTTTCTTTCTTCTCAGTTGTCTTCCCCCTCCTGAACTTATGTTCTTTATCCTCATTTGCTCCTTCTTTCTTTCCTCTTATTATAACAACAGCAAAAAGTGAAACGAAAATCTCTTTTATTCTTTTCCCTCTCCAGCCATCAGTTCTGTCTTGCAGCTTCCCTCCTCAGCCAACCTTCTGTGTTCTCCACACATTCTTTTTTCAATCTACTACTTTCTCACTCTGTGTCCACCGCTCCAGTGATACCAGTGTTTCTAAGGTTACCAATAACATCATTGCTACCATCTCACTAGACCCCTTACTAGCATTCACCATGCCTGCCTTCTTGCTGCCTTAGTCTCTTCCCTGGCTGTCGGGACTCTTCCAGTTCCCTCCTGCTTCTTTGGCCTTCATTCTTCATCTCTTTTTGTTAGACTGTCTCCTAACTGATTACGGAAGTTCAGTGCTAAGGATGCTTCTCTCTTCATGCTGCTGTCCTTCCTTAAGTGATCTCATTTTGCTGTATGGTTTCAGATACTGCTAATAAGGGGACAGTTTCTAAATCCAAATTTACGTCTTGAACCCAGGTGTCTAGTCCTTTTTTTGTTGTTGTTTTGCAACTGCATATTCTCAACAACTCTAGAGCCACTTCCAAATCTGTCCCGCTTTAGTCTTCTCTCTTACTGCAGGGGGCTCCTCCAGCCACTCAGTTGCTCACACCAGAGATCTGGGGGTCACTGTGGTGGTTCCTGCTTGTTCTCCTCCCCACTCCAGTTCCAGTAAGTCCACTTCTCTCTTGTTCCCACCTTAGTTCAGTATACTCTGATCTCACTCACAATCACCATCTAAGAGATCTCTTCCTTAATAGTTTTGTTTCCCCAAGTCTGTTCTCTAGCAGATACATATCAATGTATATAGTTGATGGAAGAACTTCCATCTTTCTGCCTTAAAACCCCCATAGGCTAAACTCCGGATTCGTTGAAGAGGCTTGTACAGCCCCACCTTGTCTGGCTTCTTCCTGAGCCTTCGGCTTCATTTCGTTTTTTTCTTCTCTCACTGTGCATTTGTGACACCAGCCTGCTGTTAGTGTGGTTGCTTTGAGACCTTCTGCATATTATTCTGCAAGTAGTGTGAGAATATTGTTCTCATACTGTTTGCCTGGCAATTTGTCTAACTTAAATGTTAGTTCCTCTTGGGACCTGTAAGATGCCATGGCAATGTAAATTAGCCCCGTCTACCTGAAATATTTGTATTTTCTTTCAGAGCATTTCTTCTAAATTTTAGTTGCATGTTTCCATGTTTGTATGATTATCCTTTAATATATATCCTTACTACAAGTGCCATGACAGTATACCTACTTTATACCTAGCACAGTGCCTGGCACTAAATTGGGCTTCTATAAATGTGTATTGAAAGAATTTTAAATATTCCATGATTATGAGGAATTTTTAATACCACACCCTCCTTCTGTGGCCCCTCTTTTTGAGGGTCATTTTTGCCATGTAATATATACACTGTGAGGAGATAACTAGTGTTAAGTGACAATACTTTTCATTCACCATTCAGAGAGAGAAAACAATTAGAGTTGTAACATTTGCATTCCTTATCCTGGTGAGGGGGTAAGAAAATGCAGTGGGAGCTAGAAAAGTTTAGTAGTAAAATGCAGAAGTGATGTGTGAGCTTGTAGAAAGAAATTCAACTAGGAATGGGAACATCTGGGTTTGAAGTTCAACGCTGCCACCGATTCATATGTTTTTGGCAAGTTATTTGGTTTCGTCATGTCTGAGCTTTTCTCATCTTGAAAATCTTGTGGAAATCTCATGAGAAAATGAATGTGGAAGCCCTTTGAAAAGTATAACACTTCTTAGAAATGTGAGATGCCCTTACTCTTTTTATTTTGGTGTTCATTTATGAAAATAAAGTGATTTACTTGGAGGTTGTTAAAAGAATAATGAATTTAGTCACTCCCATAGATAAGACTAGGCATCACTTTCTCTCAATTTACCCAAGTTTCTCTGAAAAAACCACCTAGGGATGACAAATGTGAAAGTGAGTAACTGTGGTGAATTCATTAAGGATTTCCTTTTTAATTCTTTGCAAGCTTCCTGATAGCAATACTAATTGAATTTAAATATGTTGGGGTGTCAGGCCTTTCTAAGAGATTAATTAGAGATAAGCCTCTCAGCTATTTGTACATTGCTATGCTTTTTCATCGTAAAGTGTTCCGTAGGAATGCTGTTTTCGGAAAATGATTGTGGATTATAAATGGTTTCATTAAGTACTTCATTTCCCTGTCACTCTACCAGTTCTAGGGTAATAAATGACTTTAATGTTCTTTTCACTGATAATTTAAATGAGATCTAAGAGATGAAACCTTATTTTGAAATAGGTTTAATTTAATTGGCCCAGCATGGCTTGGAGTCCTTGCTGCCTATGATCCTATTATGATTAAGTACTAAAGAAGAATCTGTAATGTGAATATTTTTCTTTTATTTTTTCACCATGGGATACACACTCCCTGAGATAAAAATATCTTTAGCGCTTTCAGAGAACATTAGTGGACGTATTAGAAATTTATCCTCTCAGGGGTTGTGAAAGTCAGTTTCATCAACAAATGAGAATTCAAAGCCCTTCAGTAAAACTAATGACCTTACGTAAGCAGCCCCAATTCAAATCGAGTTTTAACTATCTTTGTGCTCAAATTGATAGCCTAGAGAGCAGTGTGTGTTAATTTATAGTCCTGTAAGAGGCTGTGATGTTCCTCCCATTTTTAAAACTGCTAAGATATCAAGTTTCAAATTTCAAATTTGAAACTAACTATTTCAAATTTTGTAGGGTTTTTAAACTTCTCTCAGTGCCATAAAAGCAAGCCACCTGGCAGTTTTTTTAAAAAAAAAACAGTGAACCAATGTTTAAGAATATGCACCAGAATTTACTGTTACTATTTCAGTTAAATTTAGGCTCATATTTACATGGCATATGAGAGCATTTTTATTTTAGTTACTATTTCTTATTATTTCTTATGATTATATTCTCATGAGGCAACCATCCTGGTGGTTATTGTACAGATTTAGTATATTTTGGTATATTGAAAACTATTATTTTTTTCTGAGTGTAAAAATGATTCAGAAAAATATGTTCTATTTTAAGTATCATCCAAGGTAGAGTATTGAGTTCATTGGTAGAATTTTATGATTGACAGGTTAAATGTAGAGAGTTAAGCACAATTGGTATTTAATAGAAGAGTGTTTTATGTGCCAGGGATGGACAGAAATTACTTTATGAGTTGGAGCTAGTTGACAAAATTTTAACTTCTATTTAAAAAGGGACCCCATAACTATAATTAAAGAAATAAAGGAATGTGGGTTAGGGGACAATGAAAGACAGTTTTCGTATACTATAATATATTTTTCAAAAACTTGGGAGTGTGTTAAGGAGGACAGAATGCAAAGGCAAATTTGATCACATATCTAGACATGAAAATAGAGGGTTGTTGATGGAGAACTTTTAAGGTTATACTTTGTATTTGATAAAAAAGGTAGAAATTTTGATAGGATATATGCATTTAAAGATTAAAGTTCTTATAACCTATATGGAATTCTTGCAGAATCCAATTTCTTTGAAATATATTTAAATCCTAATTTAATGCAGCAGATTTGAATCTCATTATCAGTGGAATGCATTTAATTGAAATCAAATTGCTTTAAATAACTGGTCAGGACATCTCAGTTTAATCCCCTTTTCTTCCTCTGGGAATATTCATCTACTTATATCCATTCTGGAAGCTTGCAGGCAGCGGAAGTTTAAGAGGAGACGTACCACACCTTTTCATTTAAATGATTAAGTACTCATGAGATTAATTTACAGACACATTACAAAATTGAATTGTGCTTTGGACATTCTTTTCACCAAGGCTAATTAAAGTCCTAAAGTGTAAGATTCTAAAATAATTTCCAAATCAAAGGCTTGTTGCGAGATTTGAGGGATACTTTGTCATAGGGAAACATTAGCCAAGTCCCAAGAAAGTTATTTAATTGTATTTAACTAAAATAACATTGGTATAATTATTTTAATAAAAATAAGGCCATGGACTTTGAAAGTTTAAAATTTTAGTTATGCCCCAAGTAATGCTTAAAAACGTACCATTAATTATCTCTCCAAAGCACATCTTCCTGATAATGAACGAGGTAATTATAGGACTAATGCTACAGAAATATCTTTGTATGTTTTCTCATGATGTATGCTAATGTATGTTAACTTTAAATAATTTGAACAATACCAAGAAAACTAATAAATAAATTTACTTTTCCTCTAGAGATCACCATTGTTACTGATTAGAATATATCCTTCCAAATTTGTCATATATAAATAATGAGATCTCATGCTCTATGTTTTCTTCTATTACCTATTTTTTAAGGACACACGCAGATTATCTATTTTAAGATCTATAAATATATGCCATCCATTATAAGATTATAAAGACTGCATAGAATCCTGTCGTATGAACATACTGTAATATATTTTACCAGTCCTTACTGGGGATAGTAAGGTGTTTAGTTTATTAGTTTATATATAATTTTTAAATATCATCAACAGGATGGCATTGAACTGCCTTATACTTATATCTTTTGCCATTTCTTCAACTATTTCCTTAAGATAAATTCCTTAAGATAAAAAAATATTGCAAATAAAGTCAGTAGAGATAGAACTTTTTGCTTGGCATGAAGTCATGCAAGTAGCTGGTGATGGTGAGAGTGAAATCCATGAGTTCCCAGTCTAGTGTTTTGGGAAGAAGGGCTTTATTTCAGTAATTTCTATTAGCAAGGTATTTATAGACTTTGAGTTTTATTATCTCAAATAAAACTATCCTTACATGGTTTCCTTTCACAATTTGTTCTAAACGAAGGCAAAAGATGTGCTTCTATTTTGACTGTGGAGCCTTTACTGGGTATCAATGGAGGAGGGAGGGCAGTCTACCTAAAAGATCTCAGTGCTGAGAATATGTGTTCTCTGCAATCCACCATCTGTTTGTTGTATGCAGACAGAAGCTGATGTTTAGTTAATCAGAAGTAATAAAGTACGGATTAAAATATTAGATGGCTCCAGCCCATTCTGGAAGTTATGGATAAAGCTTGAAACCTTTACTCAGATTCATCTTGATATTATTAAGTCAAGTTGCTATTTGAGCCAAAGCTTTTATAAGTTTATGGTACCTCGTCATGAAGGGCATAGTCAATGACCACCATAAGAGAAAAAAAAATATTGAGGGTGTGTTTTCAAGTTACATTGCATCAAAGGAGTTGACATTATATTTTATATGTGGTTCAGGGATCTGCCTTATGGAAAGCTCAGGGATTGCTCTTAGGGATTTATTACTGAAGAAATATTCAATTGGGAAGTTTAAAATAATTTAAATGTAAGTTTTAGAATATATAAAAACTTAATACAAATGCAGGAACTTGTGCAGTTGTTAATTTGTATATTTATTTATTAAATGGTAGATTAGACTTCTCCAAGTCTAGGGGAAATTAATTTAGACTGTAAATGAATTGTTTCTTAAGTTTGAAGAGACTTGCTTTTGTAAAATTGACATTTAACTTCCATGTCCTAAGTCACACACATTTATAAAACGGCTTTTAAAAGTAAATTCATTTTTAAATTTTCATAAGATTTTTCATTAATGAGAATGTTTTATATACCCTAATTAGAATTTATAAATGACAAGTATAAACTGAAATTTTGTTCTTACCAAATATTTCACAGAAAACAATGAATTTCTGGAAGTTAATAATTTTTCAAATTCTCTTTTATCAATAAAACACTATGCTCTGAAACGAGGCTGGTTATATTTCTTATTTCCATTTAAGCAAATACAACTCTAAGTGATTTTTTAAACTGAGAAATATATGGCATGTGACACTGTATTAGTTTAGGTATACAGCGTAACAATCTGATATATGTATATATTGTGAAATGATTACCAGAATAACTTTAGTTACCATCCATCACCATATATAGTTACATTTTTTCCTTGTGATGGAGACTTTTAAGATCTACTCTCCTAGCAACCTTCTAATTCTAAATAACTCTCTTATTTTTATAAATCACGTCTGTTTTTGACACTCATCTCCAATAACTTTTACGGTAACAAGTGGTAGAACTCATATGATTTTGAAATATGGAGGTGGGCCCCCCAAAAACCTGGAATTATTTTCTGGAGGGCAGGCCACTTTGAAGTACAGGCTTCCCCTGCTAAGTGAGTGTTCTAGGAAACCGTCTGTATCAGTTTGCCAGCTGGCATCATTGTGAGAAGCTGCGTTCGACTTCAGTGAATTTTGTTTTGAAGACATTTTCAATGTGTTTGCCCATTTCATGATGGGTGATTTTCTGAGCACACCTGCCCACACTGCACTGAGTGTTTGGCAGTTTTTGACCAAAACCAGCATGAACTCCATTTCCCACCTTCCCTGTTTACCTGATCTCACCCCAAGTGACTTTTTTTGTTTCCCTGGATGAAAAAAGTCCTCAAAGGGAAACGTTTTGCCAGTGTGGGAGAGGTAAAAGAAAAACTGGCAGAAGCACTAAAAGGCATCAAAATTGACAAGTTCAAAAACTGTTTTGAGCAGTGGAAAAAACATCTCGATAGGTGTATTGCATCAGATGGAGAGTACTTTGAAGGTGACTGAAGTTTACACATGTAAGAATAAATACACAATTTTTTACAAATAAATTCTAGTTGTTTTGGGTCCCTCCTCATATATTGGGTATTTCCTTTTCCATTTAAAAAATATTGTATTCAAATTTGGATGCTTGGAGAATGTAAATTCCAAGGTGACTAAAATCAGTGTAAATCATAAATTGGTGTCTCATACCTGATGGTAAATATTACCATTAAAAATTGAAAAGTTGCAACAATGGAGGAATTATTCTGTGGATTAGCTATTTATATTTGGCACTCAAGAAAAAAGTGAGAAATCTTGTTAGGAACATTTTGTGAAATAAACTCCATTTAATAATGTACTATTCTATTGATATTTTAATTTTTTAGATAAAGTGGTTTAATTAACTGTGCAACATTAGTTAGAATGAAAAAAATTATGCATAGATTTAAAGACCTAACTAATTATTTATCAATTTCTGATGAATGCCCTAATTAAATATCAAGTTATTTGCTTATACCTAGGGCATTACACTTAATCTTTACAATAATACATTGGAAGGGATGCGTTAGGTATAAGTATTAAAAGTATACGTTTACATATTTTTCATTATAGATTTTCTTTATTAAGGGACCATGACATGCTGCGTTCCATAAAGAGTGCCTCTGATTAATCCTCACACCAGAAGCAGCCAAGTGGAGGCTGGCATCCGTTCAGCCGGGATTCCGGGGCCCTGCTGTGCAGGGAGTCTCGTGGAAAAGGACAGAAGCATATCTCAGTCTCCAGGCCCACTGTTCTTGGCACCTCTGCTGAGAGTTGCGCAGGCTACCGATGAATTTTAAATGTCGTGTTTTTTTGAGTGTGAGGTGGACATCTGTCTTAGAGAAACAGAATTGATAGCAGCATGACATTCCTCAGAGGCCAGGGAATAATTGTCAGATGACCTTTATTGGAGCCTACCTCATTTTGATCATACTGGCACTGCTAAGGCACTGTACTGTACATAGTCCCCTGGGTCTTAAAATAAACAAAACCATGCATTGCAGCTAGCACTGGGGATAGTTGAAAAGATCATATTTTTGCCTAGAATAATGGGCGTGTTAACGTTCTTTGTAACTGAATACAAAGTGGACTGGGAAGGATGCAAGAGGGGATTGGTAAGATTTAAGTGAGAAATGAGGTTTTCCCATGAAAGCAGCTGACATTATAAAGAAGCATCCACTTTTGTGGACCTGACCTGAGGGGAAATAAAAGTTGAGATTAGAATGCCCATTAGTCAGTGAGATTTCACAATAAATAATTGCAGGGGTTGTGCCCCGGTGCTGTGGGGAAAGCAGAAATGACAGGTATCAAGGGAACAATGGATAAAGACACCTGGAGATAAGGTTTCCAAAGCCATTATCTACCTGATTTGCTCGCTTTCCAGGTCTCCTCACCTATATGGACTTAATTTCCTACTTAAAAAAATCCAAATAAGTGAAACAGTTTTTGGTTCTACCTGTGAGCACTGATTTACAATGAAAAGTCAATGATTGTCTTTGGTTTTTAATGATTTTTCTTTTTGAACAAGTCATAGAGATGAAGGAATGTAGACAAGGGTTCAAGGAGAAGTAATTCTCACCTTTGCTCCATTTTTGTTGAATAAACATCATCAAAGTAGGTTTGTTTCAGGTGTTAAATAAATAACAGTTTAAATATATGAATTAGGATACAGTGTTCTTTACACAGTGGCTCATAAAAGGTATTTTAGTATCCATGACTTTTTTTATCATTCTTTTGTATTAGTTTCTTCCCAGTTTTTTTTTTTTTCCCTGAAGTATCATTGACATGATACTTACATTAGTTTCTGGTGTACAACATAATGGTTCTCCATTTGTACACACTGTGAACTGACCACCCAGTGAGTCTAGTTAACATCTGTCACCACGCAGAGTTACAGAATTTTTCTTCTTGTGATGAGAACTTTTACGATTTACTCTCTTAGAAACTTTCAAATATACAATAAAATATTATTAGTTATAGTCACCATGTTGTACATTACATACCTGTGACATTTATTTTTTATAACTGGAATCTTCCCAGTTTTTGTTAAAAATTCCAAACCAAAGCCCTTTGGCCTGTAACACAAATTATAATCTACAGGAAGATAAAGAAATCTTGTCTCAAAAATGAAAATGATAAGAGTGTGACTTCTTAATCCTGATTTTGCTATTACAGTTATTTTAGGAGGCATTATAAATGATTAATCTGTTGAACATCCAGTACCATTCTGGCTAATATACTTTCTAGACTGACAGCAGTTTCTATGGGAGCCTGGTAACAGGCCCTTGGCATGACTGAACCCACTCATGCCACGTTCTGGGTTCCAGCAGCGTCTCTCAGAGACGTCACACTGTTAGTGGCAAGGTCTCTAGTGCATCCAGGATGACGGAGTCCAAGGCCGAGCTGCATAATTTAAGGTTTTCTTTTCACGACCTAAAATTATAGTGAGGCTCATATAGAAGTTGTATTTGCTTTCTTGTTGAATGGCAATGCTTTTACAATTATTTCTCCTCAGGCCATCTTTATAGATCTTGAACATTTCAATGCTTAGTTTGCTTTTTTTCCTGGCTTTAAGTATCTCAATGAAGGCCCCAGTCTTAAAGATATTAACAACTATGCGTAATTGCTATAGTGCTTCTCTTTAATGTTGCCTCATAAGCGCTTGTGCCCCTCTGAGATCTTGGCTTTCAGACATCCTTAATGTTATTTCAAGCTGTTTTTACTTATATAGAAGTGTTCATTAGATACTATGCTCTTATTAAATTTGATGATTTTTGTCATTGTTCTATTTATTAATTTTATCAGTTGTAAAAACTGGTACAATAAAAGAGTGATGCAGAAAAGAAGCGTTCATTCTAGGCAACATTAGTGTTGGGACCCATGATTTTTTTAATGAACAAACCACTAGGATGGTACCTGGCATACAGTAGGTGCTCAGTCAATTTTTGGACAAGCGAGTGCTGCAATTTTAAGTGATACGTGGGGCATGCATAGGAAGAGTCCTACTTGAAGTAAAACCATAAGCTGGACAGAAACATGCAGCAGAAGAGCTTGAGATAATCGCTTTTCTTTAGAGTGTCATTTCTTAATGAGTTCAAATGTGTGAATGATTGTAGTGAGGTGTGGCACAATGGAACCTTCCTCTTCAGCAAAATAAAACAGTGGCACCGAGAAACCGCCCTGAAACAGACTCTTTCTTTATTGTCTCCCCATGTTTGCCTGTAGAATGTCCATTATTTCGCTTTCATTTAAGAGATGCCTTTTCAGGGAATATTTAGAGGGGTCACCCACTTCCAATAATTCATTTAGTTTCCAATTCTTACCTCACTGTATACATATTGGAGTGGGTTTCCTAAAGGATATGGCTTTAGTACATTTTATTAAATGGATCACGTTTTATAAGTGAAATGTAACATTAAATACAAACATAAAACTTAATTTGGCAAGAGATATGTGCATGCATACACTTAGTATTGCCTTTGATTAATTTGGTTGAATTACAAGATGGTGTGAAGAATGAATGCTTTCCTTATGCATAATGAAGCCACTATTCAGCCTCCTACCAAAGAGGCTGAGGGAGCCACCTGGAGAGCCAGTGGTTCACAGAGCTTGGCCGGGCTTCAGCCACTTCTCAGCAGTGAACACCAGGACCTCCACCTCCACTGCAACATCAGGGGGTCACAGGGTGTTAATCATAAGTAAGTTGTGTCACCTGTTTGCAACTTTGCATTAAATAATTTGAGTTTACGTGAGAAAATGACTTTGGACATTTTAATGTGGAATGAATGCTATAATTCTACAGTTGCAACCTTTCCTTACCTGAAACTTAAAGATGAAGCGAGGATACTCCCTCCCCGACCTCCTTGAGTTCTGTGTGCAGGGTTAGGCCTTGTGTGTGTGGTGGGTTTTCTCGAGATTGCCTAACTGCCAAACACGGACGTGGGTTTGGGCATATGCCCACTGGGCAGGGCAAGTGTACACTTTAGGTACACAGTTCCATTCCTTGAACTATCACGTATCCAATTTAATACAACAGCATTTTTGAGGATAGTCTTTTCCTGGATTCACACTCTGCCCCGTCCATTGATCCAGTCTCATTTGGGGCTGCTGCACCCCTTGCTTGTTACGTTGTAGCCATGCTGGCCTTTCCCCACCAAGAGACCTTCGTACCTGCTTTTCTTTGCTGGAACCCTTTGCTCTCAACCCTTCTCTGGCTGCAGTTCGCCTCTCACCTCTATCACTGTCCTCACCATATTGAAGGCAACACAAGACATTCTCTCCTCACACTTGCCAGTACATCTTTAAAAAAAACCAAATTTATTTTTCAGTTTTTCACTTGCAGTTTACATACAATATTATATTTATTTCAGGCTTGCAACATTGCAATTAGACATTTATATAATTACGAAGCGATCACCTCAATAACTCTAGTACTCATCTGATACTATACATAGTTATTCCAATATTATTGACTATATTCCCTATGCTGTACTTTGTATTCCTATACCAGTAACATTTAACAGCTGAACCCAGTGAGTCATTTTAATATCTTATTTTTCAGCGCTCTCCTCTTCAAGTCTGTTCCTTGGCTTCTGTGAGAGCTCACGCTCTGGTTCTCTATCCCTTGCCTTCCACTTTTTCTTAGAGTCTCCTCTGCTCCTCAGTCCCTACAGCTCGATGGTCCATACTCATCTAAAAATCTACCATCAGTCAAAGTAAACTTCATTCTTTTTCAACTTCACCTCTCCTGGTATTCCATATTTTAGTTAGCAACAATTCCATTCACCTCTTATTCAAACCAGAAAACAAGGAGTCATCCTCAACCAGTCACCAAGTTCTGATTTTACCTCCTATTTCTTGGGACCTCCCATTTCAATCCATTCCTTCTATTAGTAATCTAATTTGGGCCATCTACATTTCTTTCCTTTAATACTACAGGGGTCACCTACTGCACCATCTTCAGTTTTATCCGTATTATATACTTTCAGCAGATATCCAAAGTGATCTATTTAAGATAAAAATTAGACCTTATCAGTTTCTTCAGCTCCACGATGTGCTAGTCCCTAGCATGCAGTACATATTTATTATTGTTTGTCGAATTAATGCATGAAGAATGGAGATCAGAGGTCTCTCAATATCCAAAGTTGGGGGTCATTTGGATTCTAGACAATATTGTCCATAATCCTTTGAAGATTTCATTATCAACCAAACCTTTTGTTTCTGAGTTCTGCTTGCATGTTCATAAAGCCAGAATAAATATCATTAATATAGTGTGATAGGTTATAGATTGTATATAAGAACAGGTCATTATGGTAAAAATAATGTTTACTGCCTTTTAGTTATAATCTATTGAACTTTTATGTGAAGACTTTCTTAAGAGAACTATTGAGAAATGTCTTTATCTTCTCTTATAATGAGAGACAGAAGTGAATGTCATTTTGACAAGTTCGAATTTATGTAGCTGGACTACTGCATTATAAAACAGAGATTCCTTCTAATCACAGTTTGACAACTGTGTCTTGATAGCTATTTAGGGTTTTGTAAATTTGTTCTATTTAAACAAAGAATCATTTTAGCTCTTTGCTAAAAAACAACTTGCCAAAAAAATGAAAAAAATATGTGACAATATAATTAGATGCTTAAACATGTTTATCAGGCCAGAGCTAAAAAAATGTGAGTATGCTGTTTCCTTTGTTCTTTGATTTTTGTGCAATGCTTTAGTATACTCTTTTTTTGTGATAAAATATACATAACATAAAATTTACTATTTTAAACATTTTTAAGTATACATTTCTGTGGTAGCTACATTTACATTTTTATGCTTCTTTAAGTATACTTTTTCCTGAAATTGTTATATTGAAACAATTTGATAGTTTCATGATTGAGACCCAAAGCTGAGCTTGTATTGAATAGCAGTGCAGTTTTTCTGGGGCAACCATGTTATAGAAAATAATGAAAACGAGACTTCCGGCCAAGATGGAGGCGTAGGCGGACACGCTGTGCCTCCTCTAACAACCAAAATTAAGGACAACAAATATTTAGAAACAAGAAAACAACCAGAACTTATAGAAAATTGAACTGTACGGAAGTCCAACAACCATTCATCCAGACCGGTAAGAGGGGCGGAGTCGCGGCAGGAGAAAGTGGAGGTACGAACCCGGGAACGCAAGCAGCATCTGCAGGCAGTTCCCAGGTGCACAGGCGGTGGCTGGCGGTCCCCGGGCCCACAGGCAGCAGCTGGTGGGCCCCGGGCACAGGGGGGCAACTGTGCAGACCCAGTGAGGCCGCACAAGGTGGCTGGCTGACCAGGTGGTCCCACATTCGCGCGCGGAGACGGTCCAGGCAGAGGGGAAGTGGCGGAAGGGACTGAATCCAGGAGAGAGCGGAGCAGGCGCCATTGTTCCCTCTCAGACCCTGCCCCCACATACAGCATCACAACCCAGGGACTGGGCTGCCCCACCCTGAGGAACACCTAAGGCTCCACCCCTCACTACGTAATAGCTGCGACCAGACTAAAACCAAACCAAAACAAAACAAAAAACCCCAACAAAAATGGCTCAAACCGGAAAACAAATAAAAGCCCCAGAGCCAATTCCTCTAAGCAGTGAAGAGATAGCTAACCTATCAGATGCACAGTTCAAAGCACTGGTCATCAACATGCTCACAGAATTGGTTGATTTTGCTCACAAACTAGATGAAAAAATGCAGGCTACAATACGTGAAATGAAGGAAGATGCATGGGGCACTGATAGAGATGGAAGGAAAACTGGGACTCAAATCAATGGAGTGGACCAGAAAGAAGAAACTAACAACCAAACAGAAAACGAGGAAGAAACAAGAATTCAGAAAAATGAGGAGAAGCTTAGGAACCTCCGGGACATCTTTAAACGTCCCAACATCTGAATTATAGGGGTACCAGAAGGGGAAGAAGAAGAGCAACAAGTGGAAAACTTATTTGAACAAATAATAAAGGAGAACTTCCCCAATCTGGCAAAGGAAATAGACTACCAGGATGTCCAGGAAGCTCAGAGAGTCCCAAAGAAGTTGGACCCAAGGAGGAACACACCAAAGCACATCGTAATTACATTACCCAAGATTAAAATGAAGGAGAAAATTCTAGAAGCAGCAAGGGATAAGGGGACAGTCACCTACAAAGGAGTTCCCATCAGACTGTCAGCTGATTTCTCAAAAGAGACCTTCCAGGCAAGAAGGGGCTGGAAAGAAATATTTGAAATCTTGAAAAGCAGGGACCTACATCCAAAATTGCTCTATCCAGCAAAGCTGTCATTTAGAATGGATGGACAGATAAAGTGCTTCTCAGATAAGGTCAAGTTGAAGGAGTTCATCATCACCCAGCTCTTATTATATGAAATGTTAAAGGGACTTATCTAAGAAAAAGAAGATAAAAATATGACAGTGAAAAGACAGCAAACTCACAGCTATCAAGAACCACACCTAAAACAAAAGCAAACTAAGCAAACAGCTAGAACAGGAACAGAACCACAGAAATGGAGCTCACATGGAGGGTTAGCAACAGGGGAGTGGGAGGAGGAGAGAGGGGGAAAAGGTACAGAGAATAAGTAGCATAGACAGTGGGTAGAAAATAGACGGGGGAGGGCAAGAATAGTGTGGGAAATGTAGAAGCTAAAGAACTTATGACACATGGACATGAACTAAAGAGGGGGAATGTGGGTGGGAGAGGGTGTGTAGGGTGGAGGGGAATGATGGGGGAGAAATGGGACAACTATAATAGCATAATCAATAAAATATATTAAAAAAAATAATGAAAACGAAAACATCTGTACAATTCCCCTTAGAATTTTGAAATTATTTCTAAGATTAGAAATCAACCCTTACATCATGAGATTAGAAAGAAATTATCTTTATGATACAAATGTATTAGAAACAGTATTCATAGTCCAATGAATGTCTTATATTGTTTTCAATTGGAGTAAGACATTTGTCTACTACATTATTGTTTATGGGATTTCTTGATTCTGATGATTAAGCCCTTTCTATAAAGTATTGGTTAATTTAAGAAGACAGTAGATGAAAAAGTATTATATGGACATGTTCGGAGACCATATAAACACAATTTTGTTTACTTGTTTTATTATATAATTTCTTTAAGTGTGATTCATTTTTGTGAAGTGAGAATTTAGAAACTTAAGCATAGGGTTCGGGAGGCATAGAATGTGAGGAAGGAGGGTCAAGCTCCATGCCTGACCACTTCTTGGACCCCCTAGAACAGGAGACTGAGCTCTAATCGAGGGGACAGAGGCTTCGCAACGTGCTGTTCCTCCTAATACATTTAAACCTTCTTTTGGCAAGTAGGTTTTAGATAAATTTTGGGTAGAATTGGTACTTTAGCCTTTCTCTTCATTCTAGAATGTAAAAAGTTTAGCTTTGAGATAAACAGGAAGCTCTTGTACTTCATGAAAATCCTTCGGATAGATGGTGGTCGCTGGAGTCATTGGCATCTAGTGAGCTATCGGGTTGGCCAAAAAGTCTGTTTAGTTTTTTCCTGTAGGATAAAAGGCACGTTTTTCACTTTCACCAATAATTTTAGTGATTTGGATATTTTGAGTATGTCGGCTATCTCCCATGTAGAACATTGATTATTCTCAATGTCTCCATCTGATCACTATCAATTTTAAATTTTAATCAATTCTGACAGTGGAGCATCATCCAGCGAGAAACCTCCAGCACAAAACTTTGCAAACTACTTTGACACGTTCGATCAGTCACAGCACCTTTTCCATACACTGCACAAATCTTTCTGTTTTTTTTGCATTTCAGTTGTGTGTTTACCTTTCTTAAAATAATAAAGCATAATATTCCAAAAATTATTTTTGGACTATAAGACACACATTTCTCCCCCACCAAACTTAGGAGGAATAATGATTAATGCTACTGTTGAGTTCTGTTTACATTTACACTGATCAAATATTATGTTATTTGTTATTAAATATTTTATCACATTTTTTGCTTCAAAAAATTTTTTTCCTATTTTCCTCCTCTAAAATCTAGGTGCATTTTATGGTCTGAAAAATACAGTAGCTACACAAAAAGTTACCATTTTTTAAAAATGCATGCTGATATGACATCTGCCACAATACAATCGAACAAAATTGTTTTGAATGAAGTTAAAGATAACTCAGTGCTACTAGAGCCATCTTACAGAAAAAAACCAAACGAAGTTTTTGGCCAACCCAATATAAGCTGACAAGAGCACACCTGAACTGATAACAGATTTAGTTTCCCTTGGAATATGCGAAAAGTACCTGTCTTCTCAATATGTAGATAACTGCCATGGATTTGTTCTCATTTCATCGTCAAATGTTTTTGTATTTATCAACAAAAGATCTATAACCAATATGTCAACTTTTAAAACTTGGGGATGTCCCTTGTCTGTTTACCTGAACAGTCTTCTTTCTCCACCAACGAAGTGCCAACATCTTCTTGAGGGAAATGAAGATTTAGGGTACAGGGCTGGGTGAAGGGGCCATGGTGGTGAAGAAGCTCAGAAGGAGATTTGAAGTCACCCATCTTCCCGGTCCACTCTAACAGTTTCCACTTTCCCTCCTCCCAACGTTCCAGAGCTAATGCATAGTATGACCACTGAAAGAAGAGATCTGGAGAAAAAGCAGTGTCCCAGAACTTTTCTAGCGTACTTTGAATATAAGTAGTCTTGGCCCTGGTCAACAGCAGACAAGCTAACCATCTGTGAACATGTGCTATGATCAGTGTTTTGCTCATTTGGGGGTTTTGTAATAACTGCGGATTTTGTCCTTTGTGAGAGGACAACCTAAGATCATATTTTTTTCTGTTGATTCCAAATTTTGAGGCATTTTGGGATGTTTTATAATCATGCAGGAATTGCGGTTCAAAGCAAGACATTAGTGTTATGGGGCAGGGGGATTCTTTTGTAGCCTGGCTATAAACCATTCATCTCTTGAAGGCTTAACTTACTAGGAGAGAAAGTGTATTCATTTTAGGAGATTTAAGGAGATATCACCACAAAGAAGAGAGGCTTTTAAGAGAATTCTGTTTTGACAGCAGGAGTTTTGTTCTCATAAACAAAGAGTGGTTCAAGTCAAGAGTAGAACATGTGACTGTGCAAGTTGGCGTGATGACATGTAATGACACACAGGGTACAGGAACTGTAGACGCACACTTAAAGGAACAGTAATTTCCCGTTTAAAGTTTGTTAGAAAGCTTTTATAACTCTCTTGACAGTAATCTTATTTGGAACATGATCTGCTTATATACAAATAATTTTTAATGTGAAAGTGCTCATTAGCTGGAATGACTAGTCAAATGGTAGCTTTAAAAGCTGAGTCACAGTCTAATATACTGTCACGATTCACATTTTTTCCTCTTTATTTTACTTGCGAGATTAATCCCATCTCAGTTGTGCCATTAGGTGCCTGACTTGATGGCGTGAAAAAACACACACAAGTGTCATGATATTTCTGAGCATGTGGGTCCTGATGGATTTAAATGTGTTCGAACAGCACATCTTCATATAAACAGTTGTTTTTAACTTCGGGGTGAGGGATTTGACCACTATGGGATAATTAAAAATAATAACTCTCTGGAAAAGCAAGAGCAAATTTCGTAAATGCCAGGGCGCCAAGAGGCAATATTCTGTAATCTAAATGGGGTAATTTATATCTTTGTCACTTGAAATAGACATGTATTCGGGTTAATGAACCATCTCACCAACATTCTATAACTAAAACAAAATCTGTTTCCTTTTTCCAGGCAAGGTTTTACTCAATTGACTAATACATCATCCTGCCTTTCCCGAGTCATAGAACGGGGAGGCCGTTACAGGCAAGACCACGGTTAAATGAGGCCTCACAGAACATTCTACCCTATTGTAAAAAGGATGCTGGGAAGGAGACAGCCTAGACCACTTTGGCTATACTTTTTATGTTTAGAATAGTAATATCACATGTGACTGTTTTTAAACACTTTCAATTTATCACTGAAAATTTATCTTAGAGGCTCAGAGATCAGAATTAAGTAAGTAATTTCTTGATAACCTCCAATGTCCTGGTCAGTGCCCATGATGGCCCTCTAATGACCAGATATATGAGGAAATGTTCCTCTTACTTCAAAAAGAATGACCTTATAGGCACTTGCAGTTTACAAAGACTATACGTGCATTTTCTTTTTTGAGTCTCATGATAACCCTCTATTCTATAGATAGATCGTTACCTCCTATTTAAAAGCAGAAATAATGATTCAGAGAGGGAAGCTAAGTGACTTACGAGGTCATATATCCAGTGGGTGGCATAATCACAAGTCGAGACTAGTTATTTTTCCCCCAAGGACAATGCCTTCTGCAATCTACACTTTGCGGCCTCTTTGATATGCTTGTAAAATTGGGCACTATAAACATGCATTAATGTGCTTTCGGGAAATTTGTTCCTGGGAGAATTATGTGAATTAACAGTGTGGTTGGGAGCATTATTAACTTGAGTTTATGGTCTGAACAGAGGAAAATATAAAGAAATACCCAGTTTTAAGTGGTATTGGTTGAATGTTCAGTGTAAATGAATTGGGAGCGATAGGTACCCACCCAGGAAAGAAAGAGCCACAAGGAATAATTAACCTGGATGAGACACAGGAATCTGAATGGATGAAATTCAATGCCCTGGTAGCCTTGTTGTTTAGGGAAGGGTGACATGGGCTGAGGTAACCCCGATTCTGAGACTGAGTTCCAAGGACACTTACAGACATGGGGAAAAGGCAAGGTGCAAAGGTTCCCTGTGAAATCTTATGGCAAAAGGCTTTTTAATTTCATTTACATTGCGACAACCTTAAAAGTTAGTGCACCTATTCATATTTCTGTTTGGTTCTAAGCTGTGGCTACCAATCGCCTTATAGCGAGACGCAGGCACGAATTCTCATCACATACATTTAAATTTTTTATTTCAACCTGAAAATTTGCTCATGAGAGTCACGTGTCTACTGTTAGCTCTCACTCTAATCTCAAGACACATATTCTTCAAAATAGCTGAGGGAAAAAAATTAGTTAAGCTATATTGTAAGCCCTTGGTGATGTAAAGTATGTTAAGGTTAAAATATTTTATTTGAACTAGTTTTAAGCTTACAATTGAAGCTGTTGCAAAGTATAAATAAGGAAAACTTTTAAAGGAAATCCAGCTTTATTTCTTTCACATACCTGTATAGACATTGCTAGGTTGTCAAAGTACCAACATGTAGAGTTTCTTACACAATCTGCCTTAATGAGCCAATAAGCAATTTATAGTTAACAGTACTTGATTTTACTTCAAAGAACACACAGGCATTTGACAAATAAGTTTTTTTCTGAACCTAACAATACTAATTTTCTGGGCAATTTCTCTTTTCTAAAACAGTGAAAAGGTAAATTTTAAGCTAACCTCTATCTATAATATCTGAATGGAGTCTAAGGAATTCAGAGTGTCACTGAATTTGTCTTTTTCTAAAGGAAATTGATTCATTATTTTCGAATTATTTTACAGGATCCTTCAAACCAAAAATGTGGCGGAAGGAAGAAAACCGTGTCTTTCAGCAGCATGCCCTCGGAGAAAAAGATCAGCAGCGCCAGCGACTGCATCAGCTTCATGCAAGCTGGCTGCGAGCTGAAGAAAGTCCGGCCCAATTCTCGCATCTACAACCGTTTTTTCACTCTGGACCCAGACCTGCAAGCTCTTCGCTGGGAACCTTCCAAGAAAGATCTCGAGAAAGCTAAGCTGGATATTTCCGCCATAAAAGAGATCAGACTGGGGAAGAACACAGAAACATTTAGAAACAATGGCCTTGCTGACCAAATTTGTGAGGACTGTGCCTTTTCTATTCTCCATGGGGAAAACTATGAGTCTCTGGACCTAGTTGCTAATTCAGCGGATGTAGCAAACATCTGGGTGTCAGGGTTACGGTACCTGGTTTCTCGAAGTAAGCAACCCCTTGATTTTATGGAGGACAACCAGAACACACCCAGAATCATGTGGTTGAAAACAGTGTTTGAAGCAGCAGATGTTGATGGGAATGGGATTATGTTGGAAGACACCTCTGTGGAGTTAATAAAACAACTCAACCCTACCCTGAAGGAATCCAAGATCAGGTTAAAGTTTAAAGAAATCCAGAAGAGCAAAGAAAAACTAACCACCCGCGTGACAGAAGAGGAATTTTGTGAAGCTTTTTGTGAACTTTGCACCAGGCCAGAAGTGTATTTCTTACTTGTACAGATATCTAAAAACAAAGAATACTTGGATGCCAATGATCTGATGCTCTTTTTAGAAGCTGAGCAAGGAGTCACCCATATCACCGAGGATATGTGCTTAGATATTATTCGGAGATATGAATTTTCGGAAGAGGGACGTCAAAAAGGGTTTCTTGCCATTGATGGCTTTACCCAGTATTTGTTGTCACCAGAATGTGATATTTTTGATCCTGAGCAAAAAAAGGTTGCTCAAGACATGACCCAGCCATTATCTCACTACTACATCAGTGCCTCTCACAATACCTATCTCATAGAAGACCAGTTCAGGGGGCCAGCCGACATAAACGGGTATGTTAGAGCTTTGAAAATGGGCTGTCGAAGCATTGAACTCGATGTCAGTGATGGTCCAGACAGTGAACCAATCCTTTGCAATCGAAATAACATGACAACACACCTTTCCTTTCGAAGTGTCATAGAAGTGATAAACAAATTTGCCTTTGTTGCTTCTGAATACCCACTCATTCTGTGCTTGGGGAATCACTGCTCCATACCACAGCAGAAGGTAATGGTCCAGCAGATGAAGAAGGTCTTTGGCACTAAACTCTACACCGAAGCACCTTTGCTATCAGAATCCTACCTCCCATCACCAGAAAAATTGAAAAGAATGATCATTGTGAAAGGAAAGAAATTGCCTTCTGATTCAGATGCTTTAGAAGGAGAGGTAACAGATGAAGATGAGGAAGCCGAAATGTCTCGAAGGATGTCCGTAGATTACAATGGTGAGCAGAAACAAATCTGGCTATGTAGAGAGCTCTCTGATTTGGTATCTATTTGTAAATCTGTTCAGTACAGGGATTTTGAGCTGTCTATGAAAAGCCAAAACTACTGGGAAGTGTGCTCATTTAGTGAAACAGAGGCCAGCCGAATTGCCAATGAATACCCAGAGGATTTTGTCAATTATAATAAGAAGTTCTTATCAAGAATCTATCCAAGTGCCATGAGGATTGATTCCAGTAACTTGAATCCACAGGACTTCTGGAATTGTGGCTGTCAGATTGTGGCAATGAATTTTCAGACTCCAGGTCCCATGATGGACCTCCACACAGGCTGGTTTCTCCAAAACGGAGGGTGTGGTTACGTTCTGAGGCCATCCATCATGCGGGACGAGGTTTCCTATTTCAGTGCCAATACAAAGGGCATTGTCCCCGGGGTGTCTCCTCTAGCTCTTCACATCAAGATCATCAGTGGCCAGAATTTCCCGAAGCCCAAGGGAGCCTGTGCCAAAGGGGATGTCATAGATCCTTATGTTTGTATAGAGATACATGGAATACCAGCAGACTGTGCGGAGCAAAGAACTAAAACTGTACAACAAAACAGCGATAATCCTATTTTTGATGAAACTTTTGAGTTTCAAGTTAACCTACCTGAGCTGGCCATGATCCGTTTTGTCATTCTGGATGATGACTACATCGGGGATGAGTTTATAGGGCAATACACAATTCCATTTGAGTGTTTGCAGCCTGGATATCGACATGTTCCCCTGCGCTGTTTTGTGGGTGACATCATGGAGCATGTAACTCTTTTTGTCCACATAGCAATAACCAATCGAAGTGGAGGGGGAAAGGCACAGAAGCGCAGCCTTTCAGTGCGAATGGGGAAGAAAGTTCGAGAGTATACCATGCTCAAGAATATTGGTTTGAAAACCATAGATGACATCTTTAAAATAGCAGTGCATCCCTTACGAGAAGCCATAGATATGAGAGAAAATATGCAGGTAGGAAAATTTTTATTTATTTTGTTCCCACTCTTACCAGTGAATCTTGTGATTTAGCAAAGATCTAATTCCCCAGATAATTATTAGAAAGGTGGTATATACCCAATACTACTTAATTAAGGTCAGTTTTTCCTGGGATAAAGCAGATATATTTTATGTTTCCAATTGTGTATGCTATGTTAAATTTGACCTGCAGTAAGGCAGTTAATGGACTCTCAATGTAGCAAAATACCCCATATCTTTTAAATATCCCTAGTATGTAACCAAACTGATATATGAGGGTGTGTGTATATTATGTGAAAAGAATAGAATATAAAATATTATCTGTATATGATATATAAAATAGGTATACAAACACATGCATAATAATTACAACTATAGGTTAACATATTTGTGGATATGAGCATGGAAGGGAATTTGAAGTCATACAAAACAAGTGTAATGCCTATTACATTATTTTTGTGTTTTAAATGTATAACAATGATAAATTACTTCCCACAAGAGCAAACAAAACTAAACAAACAAAAATGAACTTATTGAAAACTATTTAGTCTTCTCTTAGGGTGTGGTTTAATGGTTTAATGGAAAGATATAGATTCTGGATTAAACTATCCCTGTGTGATATCAAGCAAATTATTTCAGGTTCCTCATCATTGGTTTTCTTCATATAAGGTAAGAAAAATGGTAATACTTACCTCACAGACTTATTATGAGACTTAAATGAGAGTGTCTGTAGATTGCTCAGTCTTGAGCATGTAGAAATTCAATGTTAGTTTTTTCTTGTTCATCAACACTTGTAATCAGAAGTGGCTGCAAACTTCTTGCTTCAATACTGTGTGATATACTTATTCTAGGCTCACGTAACTGTGAAGCAACGAAATAACAAGTACTAAGTTCCTGCAATGTGCAAGGTGCTGGTTGCAGGAGTGGCAGTGGTCTGTGTACAAGAGCAAAACAGGAGAGGATTATTTTCAATGTACTTTATTTGCTCCTTTAGCTAATATTTTAATGGTAACCCTCACCAAAAAATCCCTACTTTCAAGACAAAAAACAAACTTGAAGAGGTTAAGTAATTTCCCAAATATTGCAGTTAATAAATAGCAATGTTGGGCTTTAAACCAGAATTGCCTACTACCAAAATCCATAATCGTTCATGGTTTTTAGTCTCATGATGCTGAACCCCTCATTCAGCACTTGGTGGAAACTTTATTTTTAAATTACTTCCCAGAGGAATTCTGGGATAGGCTTAAAAGAATTTTAAATAGCCAAAATAGCAAAAAATAATATGGTATGTAAACCACACATAAACACTTAGATGGTAAGGATTATTTAAAAATAGGTTCCAAATAGTAGCATCTTCTAATGACTTTTTCTGACATAATTCTATAGGTTTTATAAATCCCTATATTAGATTAGTTATGTCAGTTTTACACCTAACTTTATATGTTAGAGGTAGATTTTATATATTTCTATATAATTCTTGAAATATATCCTTTGCATATATTATGTATTTAAAATATGTATTAAGGAGACTTGGCTATGGAAAACATTTTTCCAGGTAGTATTAATATTTTATATGATCTCAACATAAAGTCTTTTGGGTTAAAGATAAGTTGGAGCCTAATCAGCAGAGAAGTGAATGCCTTCATTGTCAGCAAACCCACCAGGCACATGTAAGGTTAGGTACACTGTTCATTGTTAATACAACAGAATATTCACAATTCTTTTTTTTCCTTTTTCCAAAAAAGATTTATTGCCTAAAGTTAAGCATATTTCCTTTTAAAAGTTACCAACTCTTAATGATTTTCATAATTTATTTTCTTCACCCTGGAGGGACATTGTAGAAAATATCTCTCGTGGTGAAAAAAAATTCTTATTTCAAATGATTTTTTAAAAAGCCTGTGACATGGACAAATGCACCTGAAATGTGTTTTTGTATGTGCGTCTGCAAAACACATTTCTGTTAGTCTGACAAAGGAGTACCACTGATGGTTAGAGGGGCTGGTGAGTAGCAACAGCCTGCTACCTTCAGGGGAAAAGCTCAAAGCAGATGCACTCTGATGTACAGCCACAGACATGTTTTTATGATCATCATGATACAAATTAAATAAGATATTCATGACCAGCTAATGCAAATGTGTGTGAATATTCCAGTGTTCTGCTTTGAAAAGCACAGTATAGCTTTGGGTCATAATCTCCTTTGCTTTGTGGTGTATTTATGGCAGTTGATAGAAGTTGAGGCAGATGAGAGCTAATGGTGAATTAGCTCTGTATTACCTCTGTGCATATCACAACATTTTTGCTTGGCTATAATGCAATTTGCTTCAAATTACGTATGTATTTACGGGTGTGCCTTTAATGAATACACTTTTGTGTTAACCTGGAAGTGCTGGGGTGATGTGTCCTGTGGTCAGAAGTGTAATTCCATGTTTTCTTCCCCACAGAATGCCATAGTGTCCATTAAGGAACTGTGTGGACTTTCTCCAATTGCCAGTCTGAAGCAGTGCCTGTTGACTCTGTCCTCTCGGCTCATCACCAGTGACAATACTCCCTCCGTCTTGCTTGTGATGAAAGACAACTTTCCTTATCTGGAGCCTCTGGGGGCAATTCCGGATGTACAGAAAAAGATGCTGGCTGCTTATGATCTGGTAGGAAATTATGACTCTGTGTTTCTTATCTGTGTCTGTGTGAAATCATATTGCAGAAGCTCTTTTGTGCAATTCTCATGAATAACCCAGAGTGATTGCCTTTGAAACCCGAATTGGGGGTGACAGGCAGAGCCAGCCCACTCAGCTTCCCCCAAGCCCCAGTGGAGACCTCTGAGGCTATGCTTTCAGAACAGAGCTCCACAGATTGCAAATGGAAGGTCTCTGCTTTAACAAAGAATGAATTATTGATTAAGTCCTCAAAAGTATACACATCTCATCATCTAAGTGACTTCAGCCTACAATGAAACCATTTAATTGCCATAGGAAGGAAACTTCTGCCTCGGTGCTGCCTTATGATGGTTGAGACAAAATATTTTTTAGGAATTTATGTTTTTAAGCTAATATTATTCTCTAATTTTTCTGAATGTGTAATAGATTTATGTGGCAATTAAATGTAAGAATAACTATATTTTTGCATCTGTAAAAAAATTAAGGTGCAAATGACAAACTGGCAAAATTTGTTCTGTATAAGCCAGATAAAGTTAAAGTCCTTAAAATACAAAAAGTACTTAAAAATTGATAAGAAAAAATGGGGGAAAATCTTATATTAGTCAGGATCAAGTTCAGTTTCATGAAACTAAAATGTAAGCCAATCATGGCTTAAAAATACAAAGTTTTATTTTCTCACATTAAAATATTGAGACCATCCACCCAAGGTGGCACTTCTCCAAAGTTCTTGGAAACCCGGGCCTCCTCTGGCTTTCTGTGTCACCATCCCTGTGCCATCCTCATGGTCCAAAATGGCTGCTGAAGCTCCAACTATAATATCTACATTTCAATTAACAGGGACAATAAAGAGGAAATATAAGACATCTCCTTTCCCTTAAATCAATTTCTCTGAAATAGCATAGGTCATTTTTGCTCATATTTCAGCCTGGAGTTGACATATAGACACACTTAGATGCAAAAGAGGATGGGAAGCGCCTTTACAGTGATCCCTCACCTATCGCGGGAGTTACGTTCCAGAGACCCCTGCAGCAGGTGAAAATCCACAAAGTAGCAGCATCGTATTTATTTTATTATTTATATCTATTTTAAGGCTTCATAAGCCCTTCCCACACTCCTATAAACCTTTCCCACACTCTTGTAAACACTTCATATGCTCTTAAACACTTTCTACACTCTTAAACCTACGTAATTTTAACAACATATAAAATTCTATATGGGGACTCACCAGTGAAGTATACAGTTGTCCCTCGCTATATCACGGTTCACTTATTGCGACTTCACTGTATCGAGGGTTTACTCATGATACAGTGAAGCTGCAATAAGTGAACCGTGATATAGTAAGGGAACGACTGTATTTCTTAATGTCCAACTGAAAGTCATCTCTTCTGTTACTAAGAAATAGAGAGACTATGGGTGTCAGGGGATAGCAAATAGTCTTTGTCTCAGAGGTGAACAGGAAATTCCTGTATCTCTTCTCCTTACAAATATAATAGAAATGTAAAAACATATTTAACCGTAAAATAAGTTTTTAATTAAAGATATGAAAGAAATGTAATGAGATACTTCCCCTCTCCATTACATTGGCATTTTTTAAAAAAAACAGTACCTCTGGTAAAGAATTTAAGAAAGTGGATATTGCCATCCACTAATGGGAAAATAAATTGATATAATTTAGGGGGAGAAAAATCTGGCAATAGAATTAAAAATGTTTATCTTATTTGATCTATACATTTCCTTTCCAGGGTATTATTCTAAGCCAACAGATTTGTATGTAAACATTTAAACTTAAAAATTTCAACATAGAGGGATTGGTTAAATAAAATATAGTAAACAACATTATGGGCTCCTTTGAAACAATTAAAATCATGTGTTAGAGGAATACATAATGATGTGGAGAATTTCTCATACTATATTTTGTGAAAAAGTCTGGTTCCAAAAATAGACTCTATAGTATTTAAACTACATTTATATATACACACATTTAAAATGATAGCAGGATATTATAGTGATTGTTTTTAAATAAGGGGTGTGAATTTTATTTTCTCATGTGTGCTTTTTAATACTTTTTGTATTTCCCAAACTCTATAATGAACCTGAGTAATTTTCATACTTTAATAAAAATAAGTGTTAAGGAAAAAAAGAATAATGTTTTGTCATTAAAAAACAAGTAGAGGAAGAACATTTGGGATAGACATCCTACCACTGGAACAGTGCAAACCCCACAGAGTGTACTCTGCTAATGAGTGATTGCACCTCTTTTGAACTGTACTTCACGGTTGCTAGGGGGAAAGTTTGCTTATTGCCTATATCTCATTTTTCATGAAATCAATTTTTCATCATAAAAGTAGGAACTGAAAGCTATTCAGTGAATAGGTGTAATTGCCATCTAAGAGGTGGAATTAGGGTACTAGTTGCCATAGAGACAGACAGTAGAAATCACTTGTTCTTTCAAGTCCCTTTAAAGCAAAGAAAGAAAAATTATTACTGAGAGGGGAGCTGGGTCCCCTGGAGCTGGGCTTGTAATAAGCAGCAAAGTACCTCGACTGTGGTTGGCCAGTTTCCATTTCACACCCCCACGTGTCCAATGGGGTTTTGTTCCAGTTTTATCTGCTGGAGCCAAATCTGAACATCAGCCATTTCTCATTTATATTTTTAAAATGCAATTTTTAAATGCAGGCATAGTATGATTTTTCAAAACTTAAAACAAAAAGCTACGTTGGAAAGCAGAAATGCTTGTGATGATGTTTTCATTTATGGTTTCCTATGGAATGATTTTTAAATTTTGTTAGTGGTTTGAGTGTATTAAATACCCTTCTACCAAATGGTAATCTCAGTAGACTGTGGATGAGATTGAAAACACTGCTGACATCTCTTTGGTTGTTTTTTTAGGGAGTGGGGTAGGTAGTGGCAGATACATGTCATGATGATCTTAGCCTTGAATGTCAAATGCCATTTTTACTTTCTAGGGCTTGCATTGTATTTATTGGCATCTTTAATACTCTTAGTGCATTAGTGTTAGTGTTTAAGGATGTCTCCTAAGAGACTCTGTAGATCCAGAGTGATCATTTAAAAATATAAATTAGATCATGTTACTTTCCTGCTTTAAAATCACCCAGTGGCTCCCCATTACAATAAAGTGGAAACTCTTCACTGTGGCCCCTGGGGCCATCCAGGATCTGACCTCGCCTGCCCACCCACCTGCCTCTCCCAGCCTCGCCCTCATGCTCTCTCCTTGGTTCACTCCCTGTGTCAAATGGGCTTGCTTTCTTACTTTCTTCAGTCAGAGCAACAAGCTTGTTCTCATCTCCGGGCCATTTTACTTGCAGTTTCGTCTGCCTAAAAAGTTCTGTCCTGCATGGATCATTGCTTCATATCCTTTGTTTCTTAGCTCAAGGGTCATGTCCTCAGAGAAGCTGTCCCTAACCACTATCTCCACCTGTCACTTTATTCCTACCTCTGATTTCTATCATTCTACTTCGCAGCCTTGAAAAAGATTTTGTTTGACTTTTTGTTTAATTTCTGCTCTTCTCCTTTCCCCCTCAGTTTGAGTACCTGACTGTGAGGGCAGAGACCCTGCCTGTCTGGCTTACTACTGTTATCTCTGGCAGTAGAGGCAGCTCTGGCATGTACCATGTTACCCACTGATGTTAGTTGAATCAAAAGTAAATAAAAGCATCTATTCTTGATGAAGATAATGTAGTTCCCATGCTGTCATTGAATGTGCTTTATGGTAAATCTTTAAATCCCCTTTGTTTTACCTCTATGACATCACCCTGGCTAAGTTGCTTCCTGTCTTACCCACAAAGTTACAGACCCATAGACTAAGGAAGAACTACAGAGATGGTAAAAAGACCAGTAGTTAGTTGCAAGGGAATGGGAGAGGTGAGGCGAGGGAGGGAGAGATAAATATGGGGCACATGGGAATTTCAGGGCAGTGAAGCTATTCTCTATGATATTGTAGTAGTGAATACATGTCATCATGCATTTGTTCAAACCCATGGAAGGTACAACACAAAGAGTGAACCCTGATGTAACCTGTGGACTTTACCTAATAAAAATGTCTCCGTGTTTGCTTATGAATTGTGACGTATGCACCATACTACCGCAGGATGGTAACAGTAGGGAAAACTGGGGGATTGGGTGGGGTGAGAGGGTATGTAGAAACTGTTTTTTTCTGCTCAATTGTTATGTAAACCTAAAACTTCTCATAAAAATAAAGCCTTAAAAAACCTCACAGACTTGAATAAAGACTTGCTTGGGTGACTAATGCCGAAGAGAAATCCCGGGTTTATTGCCTGGTGGTGGTGGTGGTGGTAGGGGGCAGATATTTTCTAAAATGAACACCTTGCATGTTCAGCCTAGACTCAAGTTGCTTAAATGTTTGGATTTCTCAAAATTGGTAATGAATTGTATATATGCCATCCAAGAGAAAAAGTTGTAACCACTAAAATATACAGGACAGGTTTAGAATAACAAACCACCTGAAGTCATTTCTGAACAGATGCAAATGTTTGGCTTATTTCAATATCAAAAGAAATGAATCAGGAAAGTAGGTAACCCACGCTTATTGAAAGCTAACTTAATTGCATTAAACTATACTATTTATGAAGAGGAAATAAATGAAAATATTTTAGAAAACATTGACCTGGAGTTCATCCACACAGACGTTTTTCTAAATTTAGCCTTTTCTCTAATGACCGCAGTTGATCCTAGCGTTTACCGAACTTCTGGCTAATTTAAGATTTGGAAATATTTTTCTCTCGAGGGTTTTAAAAATTATTCAGTGTTAAAGGTCACTTTAACATTAATGTTGCAATTATAACATTATTGTAGTGTCTGTGTTGATATTGAGTAATCCAAAACCAAATATATCTGGAACAGAATAGAGTTCTGTACATGGCATAATTTCAGGAGATAGCTCTTCACCTCCATTCCATATCTTTTTTAAAACATGTTTGCTATCTGCTCCTTGGTACTTGAAATTTCAAAATTTCAATCAATTCCTTTAAAAGACACCCATCTCTTTTAAAATGCAAAAAAGCACATTGGGTTATCAATAATTTGTGCCTTTGAATGAATTCAACAGACTGTCCCACCAGCAGGTTTTCAACTCGGAGAAGGAGGAGATCCCTGCGGCCAAGGGTTCTCCAAGTCTGGGTGAGGGAGAGGCTCAAGTAAATGCAATTTTTCTTTGGGGCAGCCCTATCTACAATCTCCCTTAATACACTGAATAGGGAAGTAGCTATGTCAATGCTTAGAGGACATTTAGTGCAACTGAAGCAGAGGCGACTTTCCTGATACCAAACATATGTCACAGCCAGAGGTGGGAAGTGGTGGCTTCTGAAAAGCATGAAAGCAAACTGGGGACATTACCAATCAGTCACTCAGGCAAGTGGCACAGGCCCTGAAAGCTGATGGCGGGATCGATGCCTCCTTGCCAGGCTCAGGGCACACAGCAGAGAGCAGGTGACAGCTGTAGACAGCTGGCTGCAGTGCCATTCTGGTGGCTCTGTGGTCATCAGGACTGTTTTTCAGTTCTGTCCCAAGAACTTAATTTAAAATCAGAACACCATTTCACAGTGACTTGTCCCTTTATTGAACTGTGGTTTTGGGGAGGGGGGGTGAGGGTCAGGTCTTTGAAAGAATAAGCATCACTTTCCCACTGTGGATTTTCACTTTCTCTTAGAAAATATCCCACTGAAGTTGATAATAGAGCCAGTCAGTGCTAGGTCTTTAGAGGCTGTTAATGTAGTACCATTATGTTTTGCAAATAAAAGTGATACAATGTGAGGTGTTTTTGTTGTTGTTGTTGTTGCTGCTGCTGCTGCTGTTGTTCTTTAGGATTAATTTTGTTCTTGGGTTTATTAAAAATGAAAATTGGCTACGGAAAGGGTCGGCTAGTGCGAGAGCCAGGAAAGGAGATACTGAATTCCATAAACACTCATGGAGCTCCCTGCTGTGCGAGCCACTGTGTTGAATGCTGTGGAAGGTACAGTGTGCCCGGTGTTCCAGCAGCTCACAGCCAGGCCTGCGAGTCTGTGACGGGTGATCTGCTTGTGCTCCTTATCGTTTAATACATGGTGACAACGGTGGGTGATTACACTGAAAAATACTTGGCAATTTCGGTAGAATACTATCCAAATTTGTTTGGATAGGTTTGGCTTTTTTCTTTCTACAATAGTGTCCTTTTTATGCATGTAGATTGAATATTATTTTAGAAACCCATCCCTAGCCCCAGCCCTAACATGTTACTCTAGTCACATTTCTACATTTGATTATAGGACATCACTTGGGTGTCTCAGCAACAGAAATTTAATGGGTTTAAAACTGGGTTTATCTTTTTATTCCCTAAAGAGTTACTCTTTAACTCTTTTCTGACCACTGCAAAAGATACTCCCGCACCAACGGTCTTCAATTCCTCCAGATCCTTTCCAAATTCTCTCCATATTAACTCCAATAAGGTTTTTTTTTTTAGAATTTACAATTCAATATCAATGATATCTGTTGCTTCTTTCCTCATGGCATTACTCTTATACATCCATTTTTTTTACATTGATGTACCCAAGGTTCTCAGCAGGCTCCCTTCTTTCTCTTCCTGTTTGAATTTTTCTGTAGGTGAACTGGTCCCCCATCTAGTTTTTATTTTTCCCTAATTCAACAGTTGGAATGATCATCCTCAAACCCTTTCTTGTTGGACTTTTACCTAGCTTTGCAGTGCTGTCTTTTTTGCCATCTTCACTTTCCATTTCCTTCTGTTTGACCCCCCTCCTCCAATCAAGTGATGTGTTTGCCGTGCCTTTCTCATTCTCTGTCCTTGGCACTTCCATTCTCTTCCACCTAGAATGCCTTCCCAGCCTTAACTCTCTCTCTATCAATGTCCAGCCCTGTATTCTCACCTCCAGCAAAACTAACCTTAAGAAGAAAAGATTCATTTATTGACTTTATTCATGACAGTCAGTGTCTACCATATATAAAGAACTTCTCTAGATTCTGTGTCATACAGAGATGTATAAACAGAGACAGATATCAGCACAAATAGCCATAGTGTGAAGCATGACAGCTCTTTGATGTGAGAGAAATACAAATAAAGTGAGATAGGAACATGTGTATTTGCTACTTGTAAAAAACTTTCTCTTTTGACATTATTTTTGTGTCTTTATGCTTTTGATGAGTCTGCTCAACAAACACATTTTGGGTACCCATTACTGTGCAGGGTACTGGGGGAAAGAAATGGTATGAGGCAAAATTTCTGTCTTTGAAGAAATGGAAAATCCTGATAGGAAAGCAGGACATAGCTCCCGAAAAGGGAACCCCAGTGAGTGAACCAGATGATGTTTTACGTCCTGAGCTCATTGAGTCTAAGGACCTGAGTCCTATGATGGACTTTCACAGTGATTTGTAATACACCCCATATACTCACTCTTACAGCATGTCAGCAAGATTTTATTTACAAATAATTTTTAAATAAAAACATCCATTAACATTTATATGACTTTTTATTTAGATAGCTGACTTTTTATTTTTCTAATGTTCTCGGTGGTCTGGTTTTTAATGCATAGTCCAGAAGTATTTGCCCAACATGTTTGGTCCTTTTAAGTGTTTTAGATTAATGTGAAGACTTTTGGGTAGTTAGTGTTTTAGATATAACGTTCAAAGGTGGAAGAGTTACAAAGAACTGCAACTGGAAAAAATGAACCCAAAGCATCTTCTGAAAGTGACATCTGTGCTCACTTATTTATCATTAACATAAAAGTTAAAACTGTACTGTGGTAAGGGCACCAGATTTTCTGAAGTTAAAAAAGAAATCAAAACAATGTGCGGGACACGAGTCAAAGGTTATTTAATCTTTTACTAAGTCATTTGGGGTGTGATTTGGTGAGTGGTTGATTCTGTTAGCGTGACCAGGAATCTAGCAAAAAGAGCTAATTGCTGCCTTGAATCACTCTTGCAATGGAATCAGTCTACTGGCAGGTATCCCAATTAAGCCAACCATGGTGAGTTGAGTTAAATACATTCTCTTCTGTCAGTGTTATTACCAGGATATACTGAGCCTCAGGATGGGGAAAAAGTTGTAGGCATGTCTGCCATAGTTTTGCTTATTGATATTAATTTAAATTGAAATTAGATAAGTTTAAAGACACTGTTCTTCCATCCCCCCTCTCATTATAAAGTTTATGTGGACCTTTATATCAGTCGGCATTTCAAAAACTATGTTGGCTTGTGTAGTGACTGAAAAAGAAGAGCCTCCTGGCATGTGCCCATCCAGAGCTGGTTATTTAAAAACAAGATGTTGTGCACTTAGTGCATTGAAACTTCCTTTGCTTGTGGGTGTGGTAATGTCTTCTGAAGCATTTTCTGTATGATGGGAAAATTGTCAGCACCTTGAAGGTTGACTCCATTCCCACTTGGTACCAAGGTCCCAAAGACACTGGGTATCAGAGACACATCAGTAAGCCAGTATTTCAGGCTAGGTCCTTTGTGGAATATTGTGCCTGTATCCTCAAAGTTCACTTTACATTCCTGAATATTCAAGTTCTTGAATCATTTTTAATTAAAGGCAGTATGAGGTCGTCAAATCGGCCTGAAAATTCTGGAGAAGGTTCACGAAGGTTAGTCGCCTGTTCATTTTATGTATTAGCTAAATTTTATTTTTTTTTATTTTTTTTTTTCTTTTAGATTTTTTATTTATTTATCTTTAGAGGGGAAGGGAAGGAGAGAGGGAGAGAAACATCAATGTGCGGTTGCCTCTTGTATGTCCCCTGCCGGGAACTGGCCTGGCAACCCAGGCATGTGCCCTGACTGGGAATCAAACCGCGATCCTTCGGTTCGCAGGCCCGCGCTCAATCCACTGAACTACACCAGCCAGGGCCATGTATTAGCTAAATTTTAATGATAGCTGGATAAAATCAAACATTTCTAATGGTTACTCGATATATAGCTGACAACGGCTGGGAGACAGAACTGGAGAAAATGATCCCTTTTTCAGAAAGCAGCTCACTGAAGCCGCTCCTGTCGCCGTCTGAACGTGGAGCTGGATGTCCATTAGCCTGCTCCGTGCGAGTGCTCTTGTCCTGTGCCATCCTAAATTGGGCTTGGAAATGTGATGCAGAGTAGGTCCTGGGACAGAGAATACATCACGCACACCAAAGGCAGTGGACTTCTGATAAGCTTGCAAATGCTCCCATCTTAGGTGTGTTCTTCTTTTAGACCAAAAACTAACAGCCCTGATAGGATTGAATTTGCTGAAAAACAAAAGATGCCCATCTATTGACATTTGTTTTATTGGACTTAAATTGTTTTAAGAAATTAAAAATTAAAAGAAATTATCTTCATTCTAGCTAGCAAGTATATGTGTAACAGCAATCAAATTTTAAAATGTGCCAAGTCTAATAAAATTTAAGTCTTATTTTAAGCAATCTGAACAAATGAGTCACTACAGAACCAGAACTAACACCCAGTGTTTTGATCAGAAGGAAGGTAGGAGATAGATTAATTACATCACTCTTTTTAAGGGAAGAGAATGAAATTGGTGTAGAGTAGATTGGTTTTTTATTGACTCACATATTCTAATGTGATTGATTTTCCAAATCTGATAACTCCTTCTTGGAAAAGCAGTGGGTGTAAGTAAGTACATTCCTTTCTAGGTTTTGTAGGAATAATATTTATATGGGTTGATGCATGCTGCAAATTAGACCTGCAGGGAGAAGCAGTCATGGAAAAATGTATTTTCATGACACTTTACTTGATGAATTCTACTTCATTAAATGTTAATCACCAACATGCATTTGTAATAAGAATTCTGTGCTTAATATAATACCCGTAACCACGGAACAACTTATCAGCTTAGGTCTGCTCCACAAGGGTGCCTGGGTTCTAGACTCAACTATTTCACTAACTAGCTGTGTACATTTAGGCAAGTCAGTTTGGGGGACAGTTTTTTCATCTGTAAAATGCAGTTGTCCATGGTGGTTTTTAAGGTGACTTCTAAATATGAAGTTCTGTGGTTCTAGGAATTTAGATATAATTCCTAAGAAACTTGGAGTCTCTGGGAGGTCTGTGAGTTATGATGTGATGGAAGCTCATCTTTTCTGGGCCATTAAATAGTCACATCGACTCTTCAGCGATCCTGGGCAGTTGGTTACATTCCCCGGTGGGAAGAGCTGGGAGGACAGTTTTTTTCACACAGGTGGACAAGGTAGTCCATCTCTGAGTAAAAGTGTTACTGTTTTAATTTTAAATAAATGATTTTAATCTTAACTGACAACTTTATACACCCCTGTTGAGGACATCTAATGCCACCCTTTATCTGGGTAAATCCTCTGTTCTTTTAGATACAAAGCCATGTCAAGGAAATAAGATCCATTCAAGTGACAAAGCCAAAGAAAAGCTCTTTATGTTACCACAACAGGCAAAGGCAACTGGGAGCTCAGGCTGAGGCATCAGACATACAAATCGGGCTGCTGCCAGATTCCACCGTTTGAGTCACCCTAGCGCCTTCTGGTGAGGTGTCCTGACTACCCCACCGGAGGATTATCTGAGGGCATGCTTCTCACCTTGGCTTTCCACCTTATATGCCACTTCTGGCAGGTTCTGTACAGACCTAGGATGGAGGTAAAACTTAAATCAACCATTTCCTTTCTTAAAAACTTAGATACAAGTTACTCGGCTGGGAGAAAGTTTGCAATTGTTGATATAAATGTGGTTTAGAATTATTGGTACATTTCAGCCATCCATCTTGTTTTGTGTACAACTAGTATTGGAAGTTGGCTGTGGAGAATCGAATAAAATTATTCTTCTAAATACAATGAGGGAAATTATGGAGAAGATAAAATGCTGTTATGAGAAAAGTTCATGTGAACTTTCTGAATATAATTTCAGCTCCTTAACAGTTAAGGAGTAGTTACATTTATACAGTCCTTAAATTATTTCAGCCCTTTGAAGGCAACATGAGGCTGATGGGCCCCCTGTGAACATGAGTTTGACACCCCTGCTCTAGAGAGTGTCAAAGGGATGCTCTTCTATGTGGAAGGCTACAGAACACTTGACTGTCTCTTAATGAAGTGGTCTATTGGACACTGGGAAAAACAAACTTCTTACAGCATGGGGTTAACAAATCATACTTACTTGGGGGCTTTTGAAGAGAACTTGAATCATTTAATTTGTTGTATGTTTTGGTCCTGACTTCATTGTACTTCAAATAAGTAATAAAGTTTTAAAATTTATTTTCTAATATAGAGTATTATTATATTTTCTGTAGGGATTATTCTGTTAAAAGCTTTATGTTTATTTTTCAGTGCTTAATCTGAAAGAGCATGTAAGATTATAGAAAAATGGAGAACCTAGAAAAAAAGACTAGGAACAAAAAGCGAGATTAGAAGAGTTCAAAGAAAGATAACTATGAGTTTGAGAAGTGATCAATAATAAAATATTTGATTGTGCATACATGTATGGATAATAGATGTATAGAAGAAATAAGTATCACAGAGTAAAATAGGAAAAAAGTGATTATATAAATGGATAGATGAATTTGGGGATAAAGATGAATAAGATAGAGTCCCCACTCTACTGGAATTACAATTTACTGGGGAAGTGAGGGATGGGAGATAATAGAGGGAAACAATTAATTGTAATTTAAGTAAAAAAAAAATTGTAAACAGACTAAAAAAATAGAAGGTTCTGCTGCCCTGACTGGGTGGCTTAGTTGATTGGAGTGTCGTTTTGTACACCAGAATGTTGTGGGTTTGATTCCCGGTTAAAACACATACCTAGGTTACGGGTTTAATCCCTGGTTGGGGTGCTGCGGGGAGGCAACTGAGTGATGTTTCTCTCCCACATCGATGTTTCTCTCTCTTCCCCCCACCTTCCTCTTTGTCTAGAATCCATCAAAACATATCCTCAGGTGAGGATTAAAAAAATGGAATGTTCTGGGAATTTGGAGGTAAAAGAGGGGGGAAGGGAGAATCAGGACACCAGTGGAAGGGGGGCATTGAAGTGAGCTTTGAGGCCTGGTAGGATCTGACCACAGAAGAAGGGAATAAGCTAGGGGAGAGGTAGAGATTGTGGATGAAGAAAAGAAGGGCTCATTAGGAATGGGTTCTGGAGGGAAGCAGGAGAGAGGTGGGGTTGAAAGTGTAGGTAGGAGAGTTAGCCTTGGCAAAGAGGACAGTTCCTTCTTGGGTTGTTACAAAGAGTTTGTGGATGCAGGAAGTGTATCCTTTTCATTGTTAGCACTGAGAAGACACTCAGTAAAATACTGTAATGAAAACTGGTCACAAATCAACAATGAGGTTTTTTTCTTTTTGAATTAGAGAATGGTATCATCTATTCTCTACCTAGAGCAAAACCAAGAAAAATGAATATAATATAACAGTCAAGATATTAACAAAGGAAATTACCAGCCTTATTCTCTCTCTCTCTTTTTTTTTTCTTTTTCTTTTTTTTCTTCAAAAGGGTATTGTTTGATTCTGGCTGAAGTGGATTAGTTATGGGCATGTCCTCATGTTTTTTTCTAGCATGCTGGGCCTGGTGACTTTGGAATGCTCCATTCAGACTCAAAATATTGCATGTATGTGAAGGCACGTATTCTCACATGGAGCATGGCCAGGCCAAACAAAAATAAAAGGGTGCTATTTTTTTCTTGAAAGTAAGAGAGATGACAGGAAACTGGAATTTTAATTTCAGCTTGATCATTAATTAGTTCTGTTTGGGGGCAAGAATTTTAATTCCTGTAAGTCTTAGTTTGCTTTTTTTATAAAAATAGTGTTGATCATGATAACTTAGATTTTTTTAGGTTTAAAATTGAATGATTCTAAAAGTACATAGAACATTACCTACTTTACTCTTAGTAAAGTCACAGAATGTATCTTTTTAAATTAATATTTCCCTTGCTTAAATTTTATGAAAACATTTTGTCTACTACTTGAGTAATTGGAACCTCTGATAACATTTGAAAGTATTATAAAAACTCAATTGATATTGCATGTTGTGGGTGCTAAGCTTAGGAAAGACTAAGTTAGATTGCCTTAATATTAAATCTTTCTCTGCCTGTAAATTCCATTCACTTGGAGACTATAGTGACTCAGACTACTGAGTCACTATATAACTTGATAACTTGATAACTTGTTATTCACAAGCATTCTACTTCTTTTGGTGAATTGAAAGAGTTAACTAATACAGTCTGAAAGTTTGACTCAATGAGACCTTCTTGAGCATCTGGTTTTATGATTTTGATAGTCAATTCAGTCCTTCAAATAAGTCACTTTATACTAATTACTGTGGGCAGAAAATATGAGTAAATGAATTTTGTTTGGTTGAATTGGTTATCATATTTTATTCATTTGAGTAGACTTCCTTGTTAGACTGTGAGCTCCATGGAGACAGACGTATCTGTTTTTGCTCATCTATGCATCCTATCCCTTGTACTTTCCATAGTGCTTACAAATAATGGCTGCTGAATAGACACTTGTTAAATGAATAACTGATAGGATTTTACTCCTATGGAGTTTTTATGTACTAAAAGTTTGTGACTCAGTGTTTTTTTCCATTTGACAATTTGTAATCATAAACCACTTTGTGGAAGTGATTATACAAGACTACAATCTGTTCAACAGCATTTGACATGAAAATGTCTTACTGAAGACCTTTTATGCCTACTTTGAATTCTGCCTTGAACTAACTCCCTTCAGAATATTGAGCCAAACAGATAAACATAGAATAGCCAGATGAAGTGAGACAACATTTATTGAGAATTGAAAAAATCCAGGAAGTGGTAGTTTGCCTATCGGTTGCCTTTCTTTAAACATTTCTTCTAAAGGGCCCCCATCCTTGTCTTTCGGATCACAATTTCCTTACCTATGATTATCTTTCCCTTTCTTCATGTACAGATTTTTCTCTTCTTCATGTCTCTAACACTAGGCTTATTTCCCTTACTTCACTCAATATTTCAATTACCTCTTGAACATATTTGTTTCCTACACAAACGTGGAGGACAGGGACAGCCATCTCAGTGTTGGGTCCTATAAACTCTATCGAGTTGGTTGCTCTGAGATCTGACCCACTCCTCATTATTGCCAATGGAGCTGGAATTCTTCCCGAGGGAGGACCAGACTCTGCTGTCTTTGGGTCCCCCAAATCCAAGCTGCCAACTTCATTCATCTGCCCAGTAGTCCTTTAGCTCGTCAGATTCCCTATTCTGATCTCATTGCTGTTATTCCAGTGTCACTTGCCTTGATGTTGTTGTAGTAACTTTTGGGATGAGGGAGTGGAATAAGAGGTGTTCATGAATGTTATCTGGGGCCTAAAGAATGTGCATACATTTATTCGGCAGTTACTTGTTGGACACCCATTGTATGAGGAGCATATTAGGTGACTAGAGCAATCGTGAGGTAGGTGCCTCTGGCTGCAGTGTTAGAGTGGGTGGCAGCTGGAGCAGAGGTTATCCTTTCCTCTCCCATTTCTTGCGGTTGAGGCCCTGGCTCCCCATTACTGACCATGCCATATGGGTTTCTCTGTATGCACTCTTTCCGATGAGCCAGTTTAAGGATTTCTGACAACCACATTTTGATGTTTCTTTTGTGACAGATGATTCAAGAGAGCCGGTTTCTCATAGAAATGGCCGACACAGTCCAGGAAAAGATTGTGCAGTGCCAGAAAGCAGGTATGCTCCTCCCACCCTCACTCATAATTGACAGATTTTTAAAAAAAAGTTTGTGTTCTTACTCTTAAAATTGAAATATTTGATGGCATAATTTATACTTTAAATTTACTTACTATATTTTGCTGTGTATAATGTGCATGTTTTTACCTACATTTTTGAGGGAAAAATAAGGATGCTCATGATACATGAGCAATACTAAATTATATACATGGGTAGTACTGTATAAATATTTTTAATTCTTTTACTTATGCTTATGTGTTAAAAGTGTCACTCTAGAAAGCAGTAACAATATCTGTATGTTGAAAAATAAATGCTAAAATTTCTCTACAATACAAAAAACAAGTATCTAAATACAAACAAATACATAAATAAATAAGTGAATATATAAATACACAATTGAATTAAAATGCAAGATTCCCGCCCCCCCCCCGAAGTTTGGGCTCATTACACATGGGAGTGCATATACACGGCAAAATGTGGTCAGTCTTTGTGCAGTGCAGAGTGTATGTATGGGGGCTGATGTCAGAACAGGTGAGGTGCCTGAATCTGCGTTGGGAGCCTATTACTACCCTTTTACTACCCATGTGGGAGCTCTGGTTCCACATTGCCTCTTGAGAACCACTTCATTTTTACAATTTGAACCATAATCCTTCCCATCTTCTAGGCTTTTGCCTCATTTGTTCGTCCTAATTTTATTTTATTTTTTATTTATTTTATTTATTTTTAGAGAGAGTGGAAGGGAGAGAGAAAGAGAGGGAGAGAAACATTAATGTGTGGCCGCCTCTCACATGGCCCCCACCAGGGACCCGGCTTGCAACCCAGGCATGAGCCCTGACTGGGACTTGAACCAACGACCCTTTGGTTCACAGCCCATGCTCAATCCACTGAACTACACCAGCCAGCACTGTTCATCCTAATTTTAGAATGTCCTTCTTTTGAGGATTGGACAGGTTATATATGGTTTACATATCTGTGAGGGCACACCTCTATTTATGTTTATCTTCATCCAAATCCTGCACTTTTAATTTTTTTGGATCCATTTCTCCTTGATCTACACACATGATAATGATTATGGTGAAGATGATAACAGTAATGACAATTGCTTGATATATATGCACATACACATACACGTACACTAAGCACATGCACTGTGTTAGTTCTCATAAGAACTCTGCAAGGTAATCATCATTATATCCAATCTACAGATGAGGCATGAGAGATTCTCTGAGACTGAGTGACTTACTGAAGATCTCAAATTAAAACATGGTAGAGCTTAACTTTGAAGCCAGACCAAACTTTAAACATGGTGCTCTTCCATGACTGACAAGCCAGCTTCCATGTTTTGGTTGATAGGAAGCACAAAAATAGTAACACCAAGTACTTACATAATGCTCCCCTGTGCCAGGCACTACTTTGAGAGCTTTGTATGTATAGACTTATTTAGTCTTCACCACAGTCCCTTGAGGCAAACACTCCTGTTATCACCATTTTACCAATGAGGAAATGGAGTCGTGGAGTTCCAGAGACTTGCTCAGGCTCACATACCTGGTGAGTGGTGGAGCTGATCAATGCTAGTCCAGGCTCCACAGTCCTGCTCTTACCAGGTGCAGTGTTTGAGACATTAGCACCAGGAAAGTTAATCTGGTTTTAGGCTGCATTAATAAAAGCAGAGTAGCTGGAACAAGTAGGGCAGTGGAAAATCCCACCCTCATGTGGGCTGCCTCAATCCCATTCTGATAGATGTTCCTGGTCTCTGCAAGCTTCACCCGGGAAGTTATGTAATGCAGTGGCCCTGCCTGGATGTCATCCTTAAACAAAAGACATTGTTAGTAAGATGAAACATATTAGAATGTTTAATCTGGAAAAGAGAAGACTCTAGTGGGCTTTAATATCTTTCTTAAAATATTGAGAGGGCTGTTCTGTGGAAATGAGATTAGACCTTGTTGGTCTGGGTCTAGTTAGCACCAAGGAGTGAATTGATATTCCAGGGAAGAGAGACTTTGGCTTCATATTGGTCATAGCTCTTCAAAGATGGGCTGAGCTGTCCGGGGGAAATGATGATGTCCATCCTTGAAGTTCTAAGACACAGGCTGAAGAAACAGATTGTGGTGAGGTGATGTTTTTTATAGTATTCAAGCTTGAGAGAACGGTTGAGCTAATAATCACCTTAAGGTCATCCCCAACAATCACTTTAAGGTCATCCCCAAATCTGAAACATTTGGGTGTTTCCAGGAATGCTGTTAAAAAAAACTTTTTATTTTTACTCAACATTTATTAATTACCAGTGTCATTGATGTGGGCTTAGGGCCTTCTGTCAAGCCATATGGATGGTTCACAGGAAAAGGGAGATATTTGCATCCATCACATATGGTTGCCATTCACACATTATATCACTTCGTCTAAAAACCAGGAAGACAAACAAGATGGATGTAACTTATTGAAAGAATGTGCTTCTTACCTTCTCATGTCTTTGTCTGTGGCTCCTGGCTGTTTAAAATGTTCGTTAGTTTAGTGCATTGACTAGTTTCCCCTGAGGACAGCCATTTGGTGGGGATGAGCAGAGTGGGGAGGACAATCTAACTTAGGGATTTAGAAATCGTAAGAGGACAGGAATGGGAAATTATATTTTTGCTTATAATGTTCAAAAATGCCTATTTCTCTGCAATTTATGCTAAGAATTCTTCTATGTTCTCTTTTCAAAGGGATGGAGTTCCATGAGGAACTTCATAATCTGGGGGCAAAGGAAGGCTTGAAAGGAAGAAAACTCAACAAGGCAATTGAGAGCTTTGCTTGGAACATTACAGTGTTGAAGGTAAGTGAAGTGCCGGGGTGCCCCTTTTCTTTTGTTTTTTTTTTCCTCTTCATCTCTTCAGCATGCAGAGAAGCATCAGTGGTTAAATACGCTGATTTGCATGTTTAAGTAACATGTGACCCAATCACCAGGGTCATGCTCTAAGTGATGAGGGGTGCATACCGGGATTGACACGCTTTTTGCCCTAATGGCACAATGAGGTTTGCAGTGCAGTCAGAGGACAGCACGACCTGATTCTATTGCCTGGTGTCTGTGTGTGTGTGTTCTTACTCACATGAGCACTTCTGCTCGAGTCAGTGTAGCTGTTCTTGTTCGTGAGGAGAACGAGGCCAAATGTTGCAGGAGAAGAATCCACTCCGAGTGATGTAGAAGAGGCTTAAATGGTCGAATATCTGGAACCATTTAGGATTATTTTATTTTAAGGACAGACTTTATAAATACACTGATTTTTGCAAGTAGCTGTGGAAATCATTTTCTTGAGATTATGATTTGCTCCACTGAATATTAATTTCAGGATTTTAAGTAAAGATGCCACTTTTTGTATTTTCTTACATGAAAGGAAAAGTGTTTTAGGCAGTTGGAATAATTTGCTTTTGACAGAATGATAGGAGAAAACCAGCCACAAACAAAATTAGTCATTGCCGACATTTAAAGAACACATACTGTGTGCCAGGTGCTGTTTCGTAAGGCTCATACCAATGAACATTTTAGTGCTCCCAACAACCGTATACTGTTGTTATTCTCATTTTACAGGTAAGAGCACCAAGGCATTGAAAACTTATGTACATTACCCGAGGTCACTCAGCTAGTTAATGGTGCAGCTGGAGGTTGAACCCAGGCGCTCTGCTCCAGAGCCCGTGTCTTTAACCTGCTCTGTGGAGGGATGCTGCACACGTGTATGTGAAAATGCTGGGGGATCTGTAAGCCATGTTACAAATGTATATTAAACATGCAATTCACAGATATTTGTTAAGCCCTGCTGTGTGCTGGGCTCCGTGCTAGGTGTTGGGGATCCATGGGGTACAAAAGACATGCAGACCCTGACCTTATGAATTAACAGTCTGGGGGCCAGGGCTGGGGTGTGGGAGTGGATAAGCATCATTTGCTTCATGGGGAGGGCAGAGCTACCACATCTCTGTAAAGAGAAGCTCACTATAACACTAGAGTACAACGTGAGAGTGTGAACCTGATACAAATGCTTCCCATTCAGCAAATAATTTATGCAGGGTTATTAATGTGCTGATCCCTGAGGAAGTATCCAAAGAGCCAAAGAGTAATGCCTGGGCCTCCAGGACTAGCCTACCAGGGCTGACAGACCTATAACTAATAGTGACCATTGATTATTCAGCACTTGATGTGTGACAAGCACGCGTGGCTAAGTAGTTTGTATACATTTCCCCTTGGCTCTTTGCAACAAATGTGTGAACTTGAAACAACCCTGTTGTTTCCGATAACTGATCTCTCCCATCTCACAAATGAGGGAATTGAGGCCTGGTGCGGGGGTTAAGTGTCTTGCCTTCAGCCAGTGAATGGCAGAGCTGAGATTTTAACTCATGCCAGTGGTTCTGAGCATTACCCTGTCTTTGTCCTGTAAAACTTAATCCTCATGACTGAATCCAGGAGCCTAGAGCCTGGGTTGGGGGCACAGGGTCTGTGTGCAAATCATCTGGTGAGGCTTTAGCCAAGTTACGTAATCTCTCTGAGGGTGATAATGATGTCTACACCCAAGGTTTAGTGAGAACTAAAGGGGAGGATGCATACAAAAGATCTGAGTCTCAATTGGGTGGGCTCGTTAGTTTCCCTTCTGTGCACACTGGACAAATGATCTCCTTGGACTTTGAAATTTTAGCTGACAGGCAAAGAGCCTGGGCTCTGTGGAGTCCCTGTATTTCCGGGGTATCTCTGAGAAGATGCTCTTCTGTCTAAGACTCTTCCTTTATTTTTGTATCTTAGTTCCTGCTTTTTCTGCAGCCTTCCTGTTGATGTTTCAGAGCTCCTAAAAGTCTTCCAATGAATGCCCCTTTTCTTAAGTTTATGCGAATCCATTTACATTGGTTGCAGCTGGTTAAATTAGTAATAACAACACTGCTAAGATGTAATCACTGAGTTAGTAGGACATGGCAGAGGCCACCAATAAAATTCTGCATTGCCTATTGAGAAGGTTTCCTTACACACTAATTTACACACGTACTCCCCACTATCTAGGGGGAGGCAGTAGAGATTGACCAACATTGGCCGAATATGTGGGTTTGGGCAGCTAAAAATACTTCATGCCTATGTAATTCCCAACAGAAAGGTAGGAGTTGACAAAGTGAGACATGTGCCTTCAGGTAAATGGTGGGTTGGTATCATGGGGTACTAGAAAGTGGCACTGCCTTTAAAGTCAATTGAGCTGAGACTACAAAATAAATTCCTTAGTTTTGTGTTTTCTAAAATCTAGTATTACACTAACCTGCTATTAATAAATGTCAGGGAAGCTGGAGAAAAACTTATAGAAACAAAGATGACTAGCTCTATTATATAATGACTATGAGTTATGATTACTGTGTCCAGATTTTCTAAGCTGGAGGTCAGGACTTAGAATCCAGCCAGGAGGCCGAAAGCAGGATGGTCCTACCATACATGTGTTCTTCATTAATTCATAGTTTAGCGCCACACCTGGGCCCAGCTAAGGGCTTGTTTAGCAGATCTCTTGCATGTCTCCACACTTCTGCCACATGCCAGAATCCAACTATACCTGTCCTTTTCCTCTCCCTCTCTTTCTGTTTCTCTGCTGAGCACAAAGTCCAACTTCTTATGCGGCCACCATGTTCATTTGAGTCGAATGATGCTGCATGTCTCGCCATTCAGCCTTCGGTGTCTTTTCCAGATAATCCCCAGACCAGGGTAGCTCCATCACCCCTCACCCTCACATTCGAACAGTTTCTTTCATCATTTTTTCTCCATCATGGCCTTCAGAAATAAGTGTCATTTGGTTGTTCACACGATATTAAAATCTTACAGTGGAATTTTTCCCGTTCTTTAAGTCTTCCGGAAAAAGATACTGCAACTTCACTTCATAGTCAACCTGTTGCAGTCAGTTGTCATTAATTTTAGAAGCGTTTCACTCAAGAGAAGTCTAAGATCTCTTGGAAAAGAGATATGAACTTATAATGTATCACTGATAAAACCCAATGTGCTATGAAGTGGAATTAACTTACAATTTTGGCTGACTCCATCCACAGTGTTTTGACTCTTTAAGGATGGAAAGAACTTTATCGTAGTGTGACCACACCCACAAAACCGAAATGCGAAAGAACCTGAAGGGGAGCATTTCAGTGAGCTTTCCCAATATGTATTTTTCTGACTTGACCTGTTGACTGCTTTAAGGAAATAAATCCCATTATCTTTATATTTGTAAAAGTTTGATAAAAAATTACTTTTAGTAAGCTCTAGGTGTCAAGTAGAGATATATAGGTAAAGATAATATTGAAGAAAGTTTATAATTTAATGCATTTCAGTGTGTGCCATAAAAACCTGAGTCTCTTTTATAGATTCATGTTCAGTCAATATGCCTAACCTTTTCCCACCTAACTTCTTAGCTTTTTATCACTGCTTAAGTCTTTGCTCCTTTGCTTTTATCTTGACAATGCTTCCATTTTCCTTGGGAAGAGCAGAGGCCGATGCATGTGACTTCTTCTCTTTGGGCACTTGTGTTTCTAAACCAGGTAGATTCTCTCATTCAATCCCAAATTTTAGGTACTCACAGCTCTAGGGAATATTACTACATCTGGGAAATTGCATGATGTCAGTGTAGTATTATCTTTCTAATAGAGCTTGCAAACCCTTTTGAAGGGAAACAAGGTGATGGGCTAATGGGAAAAGAAGTATTAGGAAAGGCATCCTTCTCTGAAAGACTGAAGGACAGCAGGAGTGGAGTTACCCTTCGCTGAATGACCACAGATATTCTAAATCATTCTGTGAGATCCTGTGTAGGTGGGGGGAGGGGCCATGCAACCAGCCTCTGGCAGCTGTAGCGACAAAGCCCCTGGGGCCACTCTGGCATTTTATAAAGATGGGGCATGCCCAGTGTCCTCTGTGCTGTCCATTCCAAACTCCGACGGTGTTTCTGGCAGCTGCTGGCTGTTGTTGCAGTAGAAGTTGGAGAAAGGCTCGGTTTTCTCCTAAGCCAACTCATTTAGAAAAGAATAGCTATTTATGACAATGTCTAGAAACAGGTCCTCAGTGACAACAGTGCATTAATCATAAACTATTCTTTATATTGATATTACTATCAACTATTAAAAAACATTAAGGAAAGTGGTCAAGATTCCAGACTCTGGAGCCAGATATGTCCTAGTTGGGTGGCCTTGGAAAAATTTCCTTTTGTCTCTATGCTTCGGAATCAATTGGGATGTGCTAGGTTGTGCTGTGGTTAGAAAAATTTGAAAATCTCAGTGACTTAAAACGATGGGTTATTTCTAGCTCCCAAAGTGTGTCTGTCACAGGTCAGCAAGGGGTACTTAGGAACTCAAGCTAATGGGGGCTCTATCTTGACAAATGCCATAGTCCTTGAGATAGGAAAGCACAAATTGGTTTTAACCCCTTCTGCCAGGTAGTGTCGCATGTCCCTTCTATTCACACTTGATTGGCCAAATCAAGATAAATGGTCAAATCTGACTTCAGTTTAGTGGTGCAAGGGGACACTTCCTCGAGAAAGGGAAGCAGATATGGGTGAATATAATGTACCAGAGGTAGATTCCTCCACTATCCCTGCCTCATAGGGCTATCGAGAGGACTAAAAGGGTTAATAAATGAGTGACTAAAGGAGTTATAAAGCAATGTCTGGCATATCAAAATACTATTGTAAGTATGTATTATTTTTGTTATTAATAAAAAGCCTTCAGTACTTACAATGAGCAGTTAGGTGACTTTCATACATCTTAAATAATTTTAAGAGCAATCCTGTAAAGATACAGTTATTATACCCATTTTACAGTCAGGAGAACTGAGGTTTGGAAGGTTAAGTAACCTTGCCATTGGCACATAGGTAGTGAGTGATGGAGCAAGAATTTAACTCAAAAGTCCATGCTGCCAGCCCACTATGTTATATTGTCAGAATATTTATAGCAACGTAATAATGATCATGTGGGAAGCGGAAAAGACCCCCTTTTCCTCCTCTGGTTCTTTTGGCTGGACAAATGATCAAATCAACAGAATGACAAGAGAAAATCTAATTTAATCTCACGTACACGGGAACCTGAGTACATGAGAAGTTCAGAGATAGAAAGGGGATCTAGGAATATAAGACATTCTGATCTAAAGATGAGGCAGTGTATCTTGGGGGCTTCAAAAGGTCATTACTTTGATAATAAGAACAGAGGTTTAGCAGATAAAAGTTTGCTGTGCCCTGTTGATGGGTCAAAAGAGGTTATCTCTGATAATCTCATTATGGGCAAGTTCTTATAACTCAAGTTCCTCTAGGTGGTTAAAGGGAGGGGGCAGAAATTTCTCTTAAGCCTGAAGCTAAAATTGCCTTTAACTCAAGATAACCTGCATAATACTGAGGCACATTTGGGGTGGCTAGTTCTGAACCCTCACAGTAGCTTATATTAACTGAGTGTTTTCTATGTATCAAGGATAATACTAAGTGCTTTATATTTGTTTTCTTAATCCAAAGAAATGAGGGTTTTGTCCAGCTAATGAGCATTCCAATCACTTTGGCAGTGTATTCTTATAGTGCAGAAAGGTAGATTGAAAGAGTATAGCTTGAGATCACCAATTCTTATTCACCAAGCAACTCTGTTCTCCACTTGGCTTCCCAAGTGCAATTTTTAGTGGAGAGAGAGTGGGTTGACTGAGTGATGTAACTAGTCTCATGCTTGGCAGTTACATTTACCTTTGTAAATGAGTCAGTTAACTTCCTTTTTGATCAGTCCATCTCCTGTGAACTTGGTTAGTATGAATCAGCTCCTCCAGGCCTGATCATCTCTGGGCAAATGGAGGCTATTGAGCCCCTAGAAAGATACCATTGAGATTTGAAAGCAAACAAAACTACACCAAAAATACCAAAGCAGAGGGCCAGACCCTGGACCTACCCTGAGAACCTAGACAACTTCCTCCTGTTTCTCTTGGACAGATTAACTTTAGTCTAGACATTGCTAGCTTCTGCAGATACAGGAGACAGGGGAAGTTTAAGAGTCCTGCCTCCAGCAAAAACAGCTAGAACAGGAACAGAATCACAGAAATGGAGATCATATGGAGGGTTAGCAACAGGGGCGTGGGAGGAGGAGAGAGGGGGGAAAAGGTACAGAGAATAAATAGCATAGACGGTGAGTAGAAAATAGACAGGGGGAGGGCAAGAATAGTATGGGAAATGTAGAAGCTAAAGAACTTATGACACATGGACATGAACTAAAGGGGGGAATGTGGGTGGGAGAGGGTGTGTAGGGTGGAGGGGAATGATGGGGGAGAAATGGGACAACTGTAATAGCATAATCAATAAAATATATTAAAAAAAAAAAAAACTTTGCAAAGCCCAAACTCCGTTTCCTGTTCCTTCCCCAGTCCCACTGCCCCACAGCCTCAGTTCTGCTCAGACCCCCAGCCTGACGTTAATCACCTTTGCTGGTAGAGCAGAAGCCCTGGGCGCTTCTTCCTCTGAATAACAAACTTAAGATGATTAGAAATGAGAGGTGAAGTCCCTGTGGATAAATACCCTCAGGCTTCACTGAGAAGAAAGGAGACTTCTGAGAGGCATAAGGAAGAATGTTTAAGTCACCAACCTTGAGAAGCCAACGTTCAAGGAGCTTAAACAAAGCTTTTAATTCTGGTCTGAGGGAAATACTTTCGAAGAATACATACAAATAACACATTTTAGGGCTGTAAACTCCCCCTTTTTTTCTTTTCTTTTTTTTAGTTATCTAAGCGTTTAGACCTACAAGAATTTGGACAATCAGTCTAGAAACCTTCAACTAACTAATATAATTTTTAATAATTATCTTCTCTTCTCTGGGGCTAGATTCAGCCCCATCTAAAAATGACCTCACCTAAAAACGAGATCAGAATTTATGTTCCTAGTGTACTTAGAGCTCTTTATATTTTTTGATAATTAAAATTGTATTTTAATAGAGTTAATAAAGTTATAGAATACTTAAAAATAAACAATATAATTTCCTTGACTTTTTTATTGTAACATAGACAAATGTTTCAATTACACTTAAGAACTTTCAAGTTTTACCCCAAAGTGCGCTCTGCAGCCAGTCAGGTGCTTTGGCAAGCATAGCTCCCTACAGCTGACTGGGGAAGGAGGAAGGTGCGGACTTCCCTGCTGACAGGTGTTTTTCCTACTGCGACTGGTGATGCTTCTTTTCTTCCTGTGGCTCTCAATTGCTCTTCTAAGTGTTTTGTCCTGGATGGGATCAGACGTTCTCACAGGCATGCAGCTACAGCCAGTTCTATGGCTTCAGGCCTTTTTCTTCGGTCTGCGCTTGGACTCAGTCATGCCCACGATGGCTTCTTCTTGGTAGGTATGGCCACCCACTTCATTTTTCACTGGCTTCTTCATTTCTGACTGTGTAATGGGGCAGGTGAAGTTGATCTCCACATGTTATGATTATGTTTTTTACCCCAATCTTTTTCTATAGCTTAACTGTATTATATTACTCAAATACATTGGTCCTTTTGCCAGTAAACTTAGCAATAGTGTAAATCTCTGTACTTATGTATCCTATCTTTTATGTTTTGCTCCCCCGCTTTTGATTTTTTTAACCCATGGCACTGTGACACCCTAATTTTACTCCGTTCCCGTTTGTACTCTACACAGCCTCCCACAGTAATCTCTCCCACTGCTTTCTTCTTCCTTCCTCACTGTTCTTTCCAAATGGAATGATCTATACTTGGCATCTCGTTGGGATCTCTCTTCTGCTTTTTTTTACATATAACATGAAATTTACCGTAATAACCATTTAAAGCATACAGTTCGATGGTATTAAATACATTAAAAGGGCCGTGCAACCGTCACCACCATCAATCTCCACAACTTTTCATTTTGTAAAACAGAAAGTCTGCACTCATTAAATAGTAAGTCCCCATCCACCACTCCCTCCAGCCCCTGGCAACCACCATTCTCCTGTCCATCTCTATGGTTTTGACAGCTGTAGGTATCACCTATAAGTAGAATCATGTGATATTTGTCTTTTTGTGACTGGGTTATTTCACTTCAAGGTTCATCCACTGCTGCAATACACGTCAGAATTTCCTTCCTTTTTAAGGCCAAATAATATTCCATTGTAAATAAATACATCATGTTGCCCCTCTAGTCATCTGTCAGTGGGACACGTTCATGCTTTAATTTTTGTAAATGATGCTGCTGTGAACATGTGTGTACAAGCAGCTGTTTGAGGGCCTGATTTTAATTCTTGTAGGTAAAAATCCAGAAGTACAATTGCTGGATCCTGTAGTAATTCCATGCTTAGTTTTTTTTTTTTGAGGAACCATTGCTCTGTTTTCCACATCAGCTGCATCATTAAACATTCTACCAAACAATGCATGAGTTTCAATTTCTCCACAACCTTGCTAACACTTATTTTCTGTTTTTTGATAGTAGCCATCCTAATGGTATGAAGTGGTATCTTATTGTAGGAAAATTTGCATTTAACTAATGATCAATGATCTTGAGCATCTTTTCATGTGCTTATTGGCCATTTGTATATTATCTTTGGAGAAATATCTGTTCAAGTCCTTTGTTCATTTTTGAATTATTTTTGTGGTAGTTTTTGTCTTAGAAGTTCTATATATATAATGGGCATTTATCCCTAATAAGATATTTGACTTACAAATATTTTATTCCATTTTATGGGTTGCCTTTTCACCTTGATATTTCCTTTTGATGCACAAAGTTTTAAAGTTTTCGTGAAGTCTAATATGTCTAGTTTTTCTCTTGTTGCCTATTTTGTTGCCATTGGTGTCCTATCCAAGAATCTCTGCCAAATCCAGTGTCCTGAAGCTTTTGCCATATGTGTTCTTTTAAGAGTTTTATACTTTTAGGTTTTACATTTAGGTCTTTGATCCATTTGAAGTTAACTTTTGTATATGTTGTTTGGTAAGGGTCCAAATTCATTCTCTTTCATGTGGATATCCAGTTTTCCCAACACCATTTGTTGAAATGACTGTTATTTCCTCACTGAATAGTCCTGGCACACTTGTCAAAATCATTTACGTGTATACACAAGGGTTTACTTCTGGGATGTCTCTTATATTCCTTTGGTCTATGTGTCTGAGTTTACACCAGTATCACATTGTTTTGAGTACTGTAGCTTTATAGTAAGTTTTTGAGTACTCCAGTTTTGTTCTTCTTTATAAATAAATAAATATATATATTTGGCTACTCAGGGTCTCTTAAGATTCTATATGAATTATAGAATGGGTTTTTCTATTTCTGCAAAAACTTCATTGGGATTTTGATAGGGATTGCATTGAATTTTTAGATCGCTTTTGGTAGTATTGATATCCTAACAATATTGCTTTTTTTTGTTGTGCATATTTGAAAACAAATTGATCTTTTATCCTTCTATCATTTTGTAAGACTGCCCTGCAGTGGAAATACTCAAACAATATTACAGAGGTTCTGATAACTAAATTCAGTTTATAACTCACAAAAGTTCTACTCTGGAAATATAGGCTATAGTCTGTTAAACATAGGTTAAGTGCTGTATCATAAGCAAAGTGCACAGAATGGACCACATGACTAATTACTGCTGCGAGACTTGCCCGACTGTCTGTTTATGCATCTAGACAGGCGGCTGTGTATTCATCTGCTGAAAACTTACCTACTGACCTAAAGGCTTTCTTGTATTGTTAGGTTAAATGTGCCTAATAGCTAGTGGAAGGAGTGTTGTGTATCAATCTAGTCTCTATCTTCACTATGCTACATTTATTTTTTAATTTTTAATTTGATTTTTAATTTTTAGATTTTTACCTATTATATGCTTTAAAAATAGAATTTGAATTTTGGCAAGCAGTTCCTGTACTATCCTGCTGGTAATTTTTGGTGACTGGAACTGGCAAAGGACAAAATAATGATGATGCCAAAACTGAGGGTCTGATTAGAGTGGCAACCGGTTCAGTCTCATTCAACCTGGCGAGCCCTAAACTCACCTGTTGCCTCAGCCAGCTGCCACACAACGCTTGTCCTTTACTGCCAGGAAGAAGGTTGCAGGTGAGAGGGAATGGCTAATCAGTTTTAGAAAAGCAACTTCAATCTCATGAGTCAGCACCCTTGTCTCTATACGCAAAATAAAATGTTATTAGACCTTAGGAAGTGAAGAGTGTACATTTAGAAGGCCTAGCATCTACTCCTGGGTTTTTATAAGCTAAGTTTGATATATTTATACTTGGGCTAAGGGTCAAAAACTCCTAGACACATTTTAAGGACCTTGTTATTGTTTGGCTTACTAGTGTAGAATAAATACAATTCTCTCTCATCTTAGGAAGGGGATTTTATTTATTTACCCTCAAACATTCATAAATAAGAAAGTACAAACGATAAAAGAGGCTTCTAATGTATAATTTGGCAAAGAGTGATTTGTGTGTGTGTGTAAACTCAAATTCATCCATTCAACAAATACCTATCGGTTCCTCGAGGGTGCTGGGCTGCATGCCTGGGAACGCACTGCTGAATAAAACAGGGGTCCCTGATCTCACCGAGCTGACAGTCTAGGGGGGAGGCGGTCACTTAACAATCACACTCTGCGTGCTGACTTTGTGTCTGGGATCAGTGCCGTGAAAGAGAAGTTGGGTTTCGACCTGATGGGAGAGGTCAGGGAAGTCTTCTATGAGGAAGTACCAATTGAGTAGAGAGTAAATATCTTTAGCCTTTCATGGATTCCAAAACCCTGCCTTGTATCTTGATACTTGAGTGTGGTTGCCAAAACAATCTGAAAATGATGGTGAGAAGAAAACAAATCAAAATAAATGTGCTGGACTTCCTCAACTTGGTCTGAGAAGTTCCAAAATGTCTGCCTGGCTCATTTAATTACCATTCATTAGCATCCTAGCTAATTTGTCATTGTATAAAATCTGGTCATGAGTCACATTGTTAATTATAAGTAAATTTAATCACCTACCTTCTAAAGATAATAATCTACAGCAACCTTCCATGTCCACGTGCATCTATAAAATTCATTTGACATTATAGTTGTGGAATGTTATAAGGTTAGTTTTTGAGAGATTTCTGTGACTTACAGTTGAAAAGATTTGGAGAGATGCGGGGGACCCTGTCCTGGGCACCAGATGTAGGGGGGCTTTGGCCGCAGAGCCCCATCCCTCCGTCACGGATGAAAATAAAAACTACCAAGACATGACTGCTTGGGGAGGAAAGGGGTCAAACTCTCAGAGGAGAATGACCTAGAGCCCCATCCTCACGAGGCTTTTATTGGGCTCAAATACACCGGAATACAGGTTTAACATGTCAAAGAAATCTGAGGGCTTAATCCGAGCCAATGTTTGTCAGGAAAGGGGGGTTGCCAAACTTTGGGAGACATACTCATTTCCTCCTGGGACACTTGTCACCTAAGGAAGAGCACTCTTAGCAAAGCAGGTTTCACAGGGCTTTAGGAATTCTTTCTTATGTCCGGATCACCCAGGGAGGCCAGTACAGGGCTGCACCACTCGCCCTCATAGTTTCAGGCTTTAAGCCGATTAGGAAGCAGAAGACATCTCCCAGACGGAAATGAGGACTCGGGCTATGTCAGAATAGCCGGCGGGGGGGGGGGGGGGGGGTGAGGGTCCATCACATCCTCTTTGCTGCAGTCCCCGCCCCCCCATCCTTCCATGAGGCCTCCCAAGTGGTTGTGTCTGGCTTAGGTTGCCCCTCCCATGAGGAGTCTTACCCGTCATTGACTAACCAACCAAGCATTGGGGCCAGAGATGGATGAGGCAGAAGCAGCACTCCTGCCAGGGAGATAAGCTTTGTCTCCTTAGTAGGTCACGTCCTTGTGACAGAACAGACCCAGGTGAAGTGGGCCCCTTGGCTCTTACACAGCCCACCATGGGGTGAGGGTTACAACTCCTGAAACCAGGCTGAATGGTCCACAACAGAGAGAGAATTGTATAATATAGAACATTAGCTGTACTAGCTCTAGAAAAAATGGTAATAAAAATAATATGTCTATAATAATAAGAAGGTGCAAATCTGAAACATTACCTCAAGCAGCTCTTGGGCAGCACTACATGGCACTGCTTGGACAGCATGCTAATTCTTCTCAGCAATAAGGAGGCTGGCTACATAGTGTCCCGATTTCTGCCTTGGAGGGTTGCTCCCCAGCTGTGCCTCCCAGACATTTAGTAGAGATAAAATCCAGGCTGTTGACATGATTACGGAATCATAGACCACTCTCCTTTATCTCCAGTACAACTAAATTTAGTGTCTCTGGGAGGTGCACTTATTTTTTTTCCGATGAAAGCAGCATTGTATAATGAGCCTGAATACTTCACAAGTGGCAGAATCTTAATGAGTAGATGCATCATAGACCAGAGGTCTTGGCTCTGATTTGTGATATTCTGGAAGGTCTTACTTTTCTTGCAAGAAAACTTTCTTTAGAGAAAATGTATTTCTTACATGGTTTTAGTCTAAGGTGAGTTTAAAGCTAAGGTGACTTTTATGTCTTAACTCTGTTAACTGTTTTCTACAATGATATAGAGGAAAGAAAATATTGATAATAAAAGTGTTTCATTTTTAATTTCTTTTTTTCCCCTCCTCCAATGGCATGCTTATTGATTTTAGAGAGAGGAGAAGGGAGAGAGAAAGAGAGGGAAAGAAACACTGATGTGAGAGAGAAACAGTGATTGGCTGCCTTTTGTATGTGCCCCAATGGGGGACTGACCCAGCAACCTAGGCATATGCCTGATTGGGAATCAAATCCACAACCTCTTGATTTGTGGGATGGCGCCCAGCTAACTGAGCCACACTGGCCAAGGTCATTTTTAATTTCTTACAGCCTTTTGGGTTTTTCGGGCACAAGCTCTTCTACTTACCTTGTTACTCTAGGGAGAAGAAGATACGATACAGTTAATTAATTTCCTTATTCTTAACCAAATCAGAGTGTGAGCCCATGTCTCTGAATGTACGTGTAAGTGTTCAAGTAAAAGTAAATCCAGATTTAAGTAAAAAGAGATTTTATTTGAAAGAATTATTGCAATAGGTGGAAGGAGATGGCTACAATATATAAAATCTTCCATAAAAAGCTATAAGTTTCTGAAAGGTCAGGCAAAAAAGCTTTATCTTTTACTGGGAGGATCAAATAAATTTGTAAGAACTGAGCTGGAGAGTGGGTGACTGGGTAAGGTGAGCCCCAGAGGCCATTAAGAAAGGGCTGCGTGTTGTGGGAGGGGTCAGGTTCTGGGGCTTGACGCAGGAGAGAAGCTTAACTGAAGTTTGGCCAAGTCAAGGAAGCAGGTCTTTTGTCCAGTTCAACTGCATTATTTCTGCAGGGGAACTGATAGGGTGTGTGTCTGGCTGTGGCACAGGTAAACAAGGGGAGCATCCGTGAGTCTTATCTAAATCATCGGAGAGTGGAGGTTCTGTGCAGTAGCCACTTTCTAGAACACGGAGACTGGGGGAGCACAGGACGCAGGAAAAGTGTAACGTTTGTCAACATGCACGCATGCATGCATAAATATGCATATAAATGTGTGTATCTATACATGTACACATGTGTAGATACCTATCTGTATATGTAAGTATGTCAGATATAATTTAGTTTAAGAATAATGAAATTAGATGTTACTCTTTTCTTTTAGATTTTATTTATTTATCTTTAGAGAGGAAGGGAAGGAGAGAGGGAGAGAAACATCAATGTTCGGTTGCCTCTTGTATGTCCCCTGCCGGGAACTGGCCTGGCAACCCAGGCATGTGCCCTGACTGGGAATCGAGCCGCGATCCTTCGGTTCGCAGGCCCGCGCTCAATCCACTGAGCTACACCAGCCAGGGCAGATGTTACTCTTTTAAAGTCATATTGAAAATACCATAGTGAGCAGCAAGAAAATTTCCTTCACTCCAAAAGTGGTTACCTTCTGATTTAATTAGACTTCTTTTATTTCAAGTAGGTCCAGTGTGCTCAAATATACGTCATGGATGAGATTACATACTCATAATAGTGGACCGGAAGGTGGGGAAGACCTCCCACTCACCTTATTTGCCACTTCTTGCAAAACAATTTTGTATCATTAATCAACCCCCACGTGTTGGTATTACTTGACACATTTGTAATAAGTGAAGGTACCTATTCACCAAAGCAAAGTAATTAGGAACTTAATTTTCCTTCTAAGGAAAAAACCCATGGCTTTATTGAAAGATTAGCTATACATATTTGTAAAAATTCCCTTGGATTTTTTAAAAGTAAGTTTAGATTTATAAAAAATTGTACACATGACAGTTCAGGAATTATTGACTGAGGCAAGAAATGTTCTCATCATCGTTCTTATTATAATCATCACATTAATTTTTTGAAATAAGGTAACTTTTGGAAGGAAAAGTCTCCCTATCACAGAATTATGACTGAGAATTGAGACTTAGACTTTTGCATTATTAAATAATGTTATAAAATCATTAGGTAGAATCTGCTTGCTTTCAGAGACAAAGAAGAGTACATGTTTCTTCCTATCTGAAGAAAATCTTTTGGTTATGTAGAAAAATACACTAACCCCTTATGATTTGGTTTGTAAATCTGCCAGGATGAAGTTATGTGTTCTAAAAAGAGCCAAACTCTTTGAGTGTTTATTTATAAGATACTATTCTCAATGGACATTTGAGTCAATGGACTCAGGAGTTGAAAGTTCTTTAATTGCTTCACAATGTATTCAGGATTAAAAGATTGCCCTAACCACCTAGAATCTCTTAGATCTCCCTGTTGTCTGCTGCTCAGCAGCTGGTATTGTGGAACAACTGGAATAACATTGGTTTGTGGATCCTGTTGGGCCAAAAAGAAGTTCTTGATAAATTACTAACAAATCCAGTTTCAGAAAGTTGAGCTTTTTTCCCCCTTAAACATGCATTAAGAGATGTATTTCTCATATACATTTAAAATATACTAAAAACCCTAAAAATGTGGCCTGGGCCTGGGTTTCAGCAGTTCATTCTGATTATCTTGGGTCAGAAATGTGGGTTTGTCTCACTGTAAGTTTCTATTTCTCCAGATATAATTGAGCTATACATATATACATACACACCCCCCCATATATATATATACATATACACACACACACACATATATATACATATATATATATATATATGTATGTATGTATGTATATATGGGAAGGTTGAATGTTTAAAGAGTTACTTGCGTACTCTGTTGGTCCATTATGGAATTAGTACTTTATTCCTTCAGTTGGCCTGGATGAGTACATTTTCAATATCTGATATTGACACTCAAGAGCTATCGACAGTTTATTTGCTGGCAAAATCATGGCTGGTTGCATACCCCCTCCTTACTCTCTTACCTTCCAGATGATTCTTTACACTTACTATACATGTTGTAGGAAACAGGATCTATTGTTTATTGTACATTTGATATCAACCCAGAAACTTATATCTAAGACTGCTAAAACTGAAGCAAGCATGTAAATTTGTGTATGAAATTTGCATTTTAGTAATAACTTTGTCCTAATATTAAATCTGAATAAATGAGACTAAAGATTCTTAACAATGTGTATTGTGTATCCTCTGAGTCAGCCCATGGAGTCTTTTCATGTAATCTGAAACCGGAGAGGAAAAAAGGCAGCGATTTCCTTCCTGTTCTCTCTAATCTCCGATGCGTTTTGCTTGGGGGAGGAAGAGTGGCATTGACAGGAGCAGTTATGTATATGTATATGGCAGGTATGTTTGTGTGCATGCAGGTGCGTATGTGTTACAACAGAGCACTCTGGTTTTTGTATTCAGCAATCCACTTATTAACCCCGCTCATTGTGGGCTCTGCAGCAATACCTGCAGACATAATAATAATGATATTGGTGAAATAACACCTTGTGCTGAGGTTTGGTTATCTAAATTTTTGTCCTCGTGGAAAACATAAATATGTGTATAACAAGACAATGACAAGCACTGCCAGGTTGGATATTGCATCTCCGAATTTTGGAAAGTACTTCCTTAGCTACTGAATCACAGTTATATCACTCAGATTGCATTATTTCGGTGCTCCTTCTCTTAATAGCCACCACTTTACAGATTATTGGGTTTGTCTCTGAAAGTGTAATTTCGTTTTAGAACTTCCTCTCTGATTAGAGGGAGAGGGAGCAAAGAGTGAAGTGATTACCACTGTCTTTATTTTTTAAATAACTGCTGCTTGGAAGGTCATTTCCTTTGGCTCCCTTGTCAAGGATTCCCAGGAAGAGTTTCCACAGGAGACCCTGAACTGCAGCTGGCCTTGAGAATTAATTACATGAGACTAGGGATTTCACTGAAGTTAAATAATCTTCTATGCCACTGCAATATTATTATTATTATTATTAATAATAATAAATTGTTGTTATTTGCAACACAGGTTTTAACAATCTGATCTCTGCATTGGCCCTAGCTGTCACATGTTACTACATAAGTTGTGCAGTACTCGGCTCTAGGGGGCACCATTCCCTTTGAATCTATGTGAACGATGCCTTCTAGATTTGTCCTGTAGCTGTCAAGAAGTTGTTGGTCACCAGAGGGGAGAGGGGATTGAATTTCAGGGGAAAGGGGAAGGGTTTAGAGCAGCAAGTATAAAGGACACATGGACAAAAACTATGGGGGGTGGAAATGGGAGGAAGGTGGGGAGGGCTGGGGTGGGAGTAAAAGACAGAAAACTGTACAAGATCAACAATTAAAATAAAAATTTAAAAAAAAGTTGTCGGTCTAAGCATTTTTCTACCTCCAGCTTCTGTTTGTTTTCCATGAAGTATTTGGGAGTGTCTTTAAGTGGTTTTTTATTTATATTAATTGTAAGTAATGTCTTCTACAGTGGTTTTCCTCATAAGTTTATATTTACTAGAAGTCATAGTGATTTCCAAAGGATCCATGTGCAGGGGTGTGTGTTTTTGTGAACTGTCATTCACCTGTATATCGAAGCATGATGAGAAGCCCAACAAACCAGGGTGCTCTATACATCAGATGAGGACAATTTCATTTGTAGCTTAGCTAGGTCTTTGATTAGTTTTGACAACCAAACCTGGTTGATTCAGTTTGTAACTCCAGATGACAGAAATAGAAGGCACAGGGAAAATAACATCCAGTTCTCTTTTCAAGTCTACTACACAACCTTCTTGTGGAAAAAAATTTAATTAAAAAATTTGATATTCAGAGAAAAATGCTCTGAAATCACTGAGGAGGATTGAAAAACAAACATACAAATAAACCTTTTTGATAGCTCAAGTAGACTTGAGTGAAACAGATGTTTTGATGTTTGTCTGTTGTCTATAGGGAATAAGTCCAAGTTCTTGGCCTGCACAGAAGGTCCTCAGTGATGAGGTCTTTGCTTAGCTCTGTACCTGCTCATTTCCTGCTCCCACACTCCCACGGTCCTGTGGTTCTTGGAACGCGTCGGGCCGTTTCCTGATTCCATGCCTTTGCACTTGCTGTTCTCACCTATCGTAATATTTTTCCCTCTGCAGTCAGCTGACCAGAATCTCCTCATCTCTCAAATTCAGCACAAGTGTTATCTTACCTTTCAGGGAAAGTTGCCCTGCTCTTTCCCCTCCATGCTCTTCATCTCCTGATTCTCATCAATAGCAGACAGTCAAACCACGTTTCAGTGCTGTTACCTGTAGCTCCTGCACACTTTCATCCTTGTGTGCCCCATCCTGCCTGCCTGTGTGTGATGGTTGTTCCTTCCAGCTCCTTCAGGGGGCACTGTGCTGAGCTGAAACAGAAAACGGGATTACAGAAGCTAAGCAAGTTGTTTAAGATAACAACTCACTAGTTCACAGTGGACGGGTTGCAGACCTTGCTCTGTGTGACTTTAAAGCCTCCTTTTAACATCTACGGTTGTGATGTCCAATGTCACCGTTTGATGTCTGTATGTCAAGTACTTGGGAAGATGTGCAGCTCTGCTGTGCTTGCTCCCTTTATTTTCTCACAGGGCTGATGTTTTGACCTCTTCCTTCTTCTCTGTGCCCCTGGGAAGTTCCATCTTCCCTGGCCTAACTTACTCAGGCTCATCTTTCCTGACAGGGTGTTCCGCCTTCCCAGAATACAGGCAGGTGCCCATGTGCACGGGACAGGCAATTGGTTTTAGCTTTTCCTCTCAGTAGTCCCAACACCCAGCTTTACTTTTTTTCATCCTCTGGGTGCCCGACTTTTGTCTGTCAGGCAACCAGTGACTGTCCTCAGGGTTTCTGTAGAGGTGCGTCCCTTTCCAGATCACGGCTGCAGCGCCTTCCAGCCACGTTCCTCTGTTCATGCTGTGGATGCGCAGTGTGCGCCCAGGCACACAAAAATTCTGAATGCACATTCATGTACTTTTTGGTGGCCCTGTTCTGCATTTCCCAGTTCAGGTGCCCACATTCAGTTTTTTATGATTACAAGTGAAGCAGCGCATGGTCTAAGCTCCAGATGTATTTGTTGAATTAAATTATTTGAATATAAACCTTGAAGAGAGTGTTCAAAATTGTCCCAGTACAATAAGACTTTAGTCACATTGCCTTTAGTTGTTCTTAAGAGGACTGAGAAGAGATACTTTCATTCTCTTTGGGTTTCTTATCTTTTCCCAGCATGGTTGATATATCATTACCAGTCCAAGTGACTGAACTTTAGAGTTTTTAATATGATCTCCTTATAAAATGTGGGTAACTTTTATCTTTGAACCTTTCTCCATTTGTGAATCATCACCATCTTCATCATTGTCACTTTTAAGTATTTATCAAGAGCTCATCCTATACCTAGTGCTGTAAGTATATCGAACATGAAAATGCCTTGGGGGTTTGCTCTCCTTCCTAGAATTCACTGATGCCCCAAATAGGCGGACCTCCTGTCACTGGTCTTAATTACACTTTTGTAAAAATTCTCTAATGTTGGTTAATATTATTTTTAACTAAAATCAGAGAATTGGTTTTGAAAAACAACTTGTGTATACCAGAAAAAATTTTTAGGGAAAATAAGAATATTCACTGTAAGACTTAAATCAAGCATATGACTGATTGGAATGATGAATTTGATTCTCTTTCAAATATTTTTCTTAATATAGAGTACAATTTAGCAACAACAATAAATAATAGCTATAAAATGCTTATTCTTTGCTAGACAGTGTTCCAAGGGCTTCATACTTATTAAATCATTGAATTCTAATAACAGCCAAGTGATGTAGGTACTATTACTGTTTCTAATTTATACAATACATGAGAAAATGGAGGGACAGAAAGTAAATAGCTTATCTTTAGCAAGGTCACTAGCTGAGTGGCAGAGCCAGAGTCGCAACCCAGGCAGCAGACCTGGTGTCCCTGTCCGCAGTACAACAAGACTGCCCACCTGTTACATCGCCATTTCCCATGTAATGTAGGAAAAACACATCAACGGCAGTAAAGCCATACTTTATAATAATAATTACAACCCTGGACTTGCCAATATGTAAATTTAAGCAGGTCTCCAGATGATCAGAGAAGGGTGAGTTATTCGTAACACAACAGGTGCACTGTGCCCAAATCCCAATCCCAGTATTTCAGAGTGTGACTGTTTTGGGAGATCTGGCCTTATGAGGTACTTAAGTTGAAATGAAGCCATTAGGGAAGGACTGGTGTCCTTACAAGAAGAGGAGATCACACACAGATGCAAACAGAAGACCTGGCAAAGACACAGGGAGAAGATGGCTATCTCCAAGCCAAGGAGAGAAGGCTCAGGAGGTGCCAGTTTTTCATGATTACAAGTGAAGCAGCGCATGGTCTTGCCCACACCTTAATCTTGGACTTTGAGGGTCCAGAACTCTGAGAAATACATTCCTGTTGTTTAATCTTCTCGGTCTGTGGTGCTTTGTCATGGCGGCCCTAGAAAACGAATACACTGACTGCCATAGTCAGTCTGGGCTGGTCTAACACAAATACCATAGACTAGGTGGCTTAAACAACAGGTTTGTACTCTCCCAGTTCTGGAGGCTAGGAACTCTGAGATTAGGGTGTCCCCTGGTCACGTTCCAGTGAGCACCCTCTTCCTGGTGCAGGGAAAGTGATCTCAAGTCTCTTTATCACCCTACAAGGGCACCAGTCCTATCATGAGACTTCACCCCCAGGACCTCACATTGAGATCTAATCACCTTCCCGAGGCTTTGCCTTTGGATGAAAACTTCAACAGATGAAATTGGAAGGAGCGCATTCAGCCTATAGCAGTGACCCAGGAAGAAAAAGATTGAAAGCTAAAGTTTAAGGAGTTTTCTAACTTAAAACCCATTAGGACTGCCCCCCTACCACACCCAATTTCTATTGATCATTGGCTGAAAAATATCATTTAGTTAGAATGCATTGTAATGTGCAGTGGGTGACTTGTTCTCTATGTGGGCAGGTAGAACAATCTCCTTAGTGATATGATTAGAAGAATTCCACAAGCTCACGTCTCCCACAAAATATATCAGCTACTGCTCACTGGTTTGTGCCTCCCCAGATATACTTAATGATAACTCTACCTGACCTTGAAATTGCTATTAGTATCACGGTCAGTCCTTTGATATTTTTCCCCATCAGAAAAAAATTCTTGTTAAAAAGAGAAAGGACTCATGGACACGAACTACAGTGTGGTGGTTGTGGGGGAGAGGTGGGAGGGTAGAGGTGGAAGAGGGGATAAAGGTGATAAATGGTGATGGAAAAAAAGCACGGTTAAAAAAAAAACTACTAAAAACCCCTGCGTCAGGATTCCTTCTCCCAGCATTCAACCATCTCTTTCAAACTGTTGATTCCTGGGCTGAAATATTATTTACTCCCCCCCCCCCCAATAAAACAGTGATTTGTTTAGAAAAATGGATGGGCTAGTCTAGAGGGCAGTTGGCTGCTTTGTGCCAGAATTAAAAAGTTGGAACATGGGATATTTTGGGGGTGGGGGACAACAGTCCTGGGCAATTCTAGGCCAAGGTGAAAGCATATCCAGTGGCACCCAGTTTGTTCTTTCACTCAACAAGCGCTTTGGATCCCTGCTTTGGGCAAGGCCCTGTGCTAGCTGCTGGGGTACACCTTGCACATGGGGGCAGGGGGCAGCCACCACACTCCACTGTGTATGTTCTTGTGGGAGATTTGGAGGCTGTGAAGGGAAAGCCGTAATCAGTTATGAAATTGCAGTCATGGCAAGTGCTATGTCAGGAAAGAAGCTGGAGAGGTGAAAAATAATTTTACCTAATTCAGTATATGAAACAGACACCCCGCAGTGTCCACGTCATTATGGATGAAGTGAGACATGCACACAGACTACCGAGTCCGGTGGAGGAAAAGGAACAGCATGGTTTTTCTCCCAAGGGGAGCAAAAGCCTGCGGCCTCTGCTGTGACAGGCCTTTATTGTTTCTCTCCCCACATTACATGATGGTCCTCATTTACTATGCACAGATTTGCTTTAGGTGGTTACCTTTTGCAGACAACAAAGGATCCGATGCTGCTAATCACATCACAGAAGGATATTTGCAAATGAAAAAGGGAAAAGTGGTTGAACTGGTTACACTCATTCTAGGAAGGTTTAGCATGGATTTTAGGAAGTTATAATAAGCACTTTCTGTCTCATTTCAGGGTTAGGGAGTTTTTAGCAAAAGCAAGACTCAAAGCAGCCTAGGCACATTGCAGGCCTGATTCCCCACGGGAGAACCTATCTGTGGGCGTGGGTCCTGTGCATCTCTGAGTGGGAGCTGGGCCCACGCCATGCTGAACAGTCTCTTACAAGTGTATGTTGAAGGTTGAGACTGTCTTTTAGCATTTGTCCAATATGGAAAACACCAGCCACATTGTAATAAATGTAATTAAAATTAAATAAAACCACATAATCAGTTCCTCAGTGGTGGTAGTCACATTTCAAGTGCTCAGCGGCCATGGATGGCTGGTGATCACCATATTGGACATTAGAGATACAGAATAGTTCCAGCATTATAGAAAGTTCCTTTGACAAACATAGTCTGGGCTGTAGGGTTATGCCAGAATTATGCAATAAAATAAGAGAATCCTCAACTGTTAATTCCTTAGAGAATAGGATGGATACACACACACATATCAGATATGTATCAGAGTAGTCCACATTTGGATACAGGCCACAGTGCAAATCTCATCTTAGTCTGGACTTCAAAATGAGGAATGAGACTTGATTTTAAACTGCAGACAGAGCTCTTTTTCTCATCATATTATGAATAGTGAGGTTTTGGATTCTTTGAGTGCTCATTTTTGTATTTATGAGCAATTTGTCCATAGTAACTAGGGGATTTTTATATTTTTTCCTTTCATTATAAAACCCCAACTATACAAAATAAACATCCTGTGGTATATAAGTATGGGAGAGTTGGAGACTGTTACTTTAAAATAATATAGCAATGTCTGTATTCTGCACAGCTGAGAGAATTCATTTCAACCTCAGTACAGCTAGTCTTTATTTTTCCAAATACAAGAGAAAAAAAGAAGATAATACCATGTGGGTAGAGAAGAGGAAATCCGCCATGGTACTTTGTTAATACCCTCGAACTTGATGACATTAGTGGAAGACTTTATTAAAATATGCAACCTGAAGTTAAGGATTAAGAAAAGAGTACATCCTGGTGAGGGACATGCTTTTGCTGCCACTCAAGGTCACCCTTTGAAGAGAGCTGAGACAGCTGCCAGGGTCCATTCATTTCTCCCTCCTGAAACACCTCTGGCAGGTGTCAGCCTAGCTGTTCAAACACGTGGACATGGCCAGTTAAAGAGTAAGGAAGAGTGGCCCCGGGGACCCTTTCAGTAGATGGTTGTAATGCTTCTATGTTGTCCTGAATAGACCTTATGTAAGTTTATAGTTAAGCCGCACAACAAACAACACATGAAATCAATAAACAATTGATGAACATTGATCAATATTGATAAACAGTTTCCTTAGAGGAGTATTGCTTCTCTAGTCTCTAGGGTGGCAGAGTTTTAGGATCCTGTCTAGGAGTATATAATCACTGTCTCCAGTGAGGTTGCTTCACCTTGCTGAGTAGGTCATTTCTTTAAAACATGCTGTCATTCTTGTGTTAATTGCCACTTACCCACTATGTTTCAGCCTTAGTGTTCTCTGCAGTTCTCCAAATAGCCCATGGTTACTTCTGCCTTCTGGGGTGATTTTGCTTGTGGCTAAGTTCTGGATATTTTTTCCTTTCAGGTTTCTTATACAATAAGGAAAGGTGGACACTTGAGGGTAAAATGATCTGCTGCCCCCAGCCCTGGGGCTTTCCCAAGGGACTTGCTCCAGCCGTTCTTACCTTGGCCCTCTTCTAATTTGCATTTGGATTCCAAATGTTCATTAAAAATTAGCAAGTTAAAAATGATAGACTTGTTTCCTAAGAAGACTGGCAAGTGAGCGCGGAGCTGGTTCTAGCTAGTATGGTGGGTGCAACCGTGTCTATACTCTTAGTCTCTTTGTACACTGATAATGACAGAACTGACCTTTGCCCTCTACCCCTGTGTTTCTGGTGGACATTTCAGTCACAGCAGGATGGCGGGGGGGGGGGGGGGCGGGGGGCGATGGGAAGTATCTATGAGGTAGACCTTCCCAATTGCCTTTCAACTCATATATCTTCCTTATTGTGAATATTCATAAATGTACATTAATAACATTTTCTATATGCTAAATCCTGCTAATAAGCCCTATCAAGTAAAGATATTTATGTTTTATAACTATCAACAGATTACTTAAACCAGACAGCTTTATTTAGCATCATAGTAGATTGAGTTGTGAATATTAAATTTTTCCAAACAGCAAGTACGAAGATACTACTTTATACACAGCACCAATACGTTAACCTATTTTTTATTATGGAAAATAAGCATTTATTGGATTTTTGGGTTATCATTCTTTTCTTTCACCAGTTGTGAAAGCAATAGTTAGATGTTTTTGTCTTTGAAGATGTATAAGTATTTCAATTTTGCCAAGTTATTTTCCTTCTAAAAATATGTGTACATGGTGTTCACTTCTAATTTATATGCTTCCTTATACATGTTGGTGATACATTCATGTTTTCTGATGACTTGAAAGTTTTCAGAATTTATTTGAGATCACTTTTATGTAATTAGAATGATTCAGGCTCAAATCCACATGGAAGCAGAAGAATAAACAAATGATTTTAGAAGGCCATTTTTAACCATTGGAAGAGAAGCTTTTGTGGACAGATAAGAGCTCCCTACTGAGCCCCAAAACAGGGGCACCACCTGGTGGACACAGTGAGAATTCCTCATTTTCTGGAGCTTGAAATTCATAGACCATGTGAAAAATCCCTATTTTTTTAATTTTAAGTTTAGGTAGCTTTACTTGTATGTTTAAATTAATATGCCTTACATTTCTAATTCCTGCATAACTTTTCAACTTTATTCAAGTAACAGGGCTCTAAAATAAGGACAAAAAATTATTAGAATACTAGGAAAATGAAGTGAGAATAATTGGTCCAAGAAGTAAAGGCTTTCAGTTATTCCATTTTATATTTTGTCTTCGTCCTTTGACAGTTCATTGTTCAGCTTGTGTTTATTCACATGAAAAGGCTTTTATAAGAGATTTCAGCTCCCCTCCAGCTCCCCTACTTCCGATCCCTCTCCCTGCCTACACACCTAAACTTCACAAGGCTGTGTTTACTCTACCCGCATCCACTTCCTTCCCTCCCACACACTCCTCAGTCAGCTTTCATCTGTCTTCTTCCCCTGACACTCCATTAAATCGTTCTCACCAAGGTCACTAGTCACCTTCTTGTCACAAAAGCCTGTGAACACTTTTCAGCTTCTATCTTATTTGACTGCTTGGGGACATGGTACCTGGCTGATCACTCCCTCTTTGCATCGCCGCTTCCCTGGGTTTCTGGGACACGGCACTCTCTCCTGGTCTTCCTCTTTCTTTTCTGGTTCTCCCTTCCTAGGGGTTTCATCCTCTCCTCTTGCACTAAGTGCTACTGTTCCTTAGAGTTCTAACCCAGGCTCTCCTCTTCATCCTTTCTCTCTGGGTCATACTGTCTGTGCAAATGGTTTTTGTTATCCCCTCTATGCAGTCAAATTCCAAATGTATCTTTGGCGCATGTGTCTGTCCTTACCTCTAGACAACCTATACTTGCTACCTCTCCCTCTCAGCCACTCACCAGGCATTATCACACTTTGGAGGTCTGTCAACCCCAGCGAGGTCCGCATGTCTCAAACTGCGCTCAGGGCAGGCAAACCCTGCCACCTTCAGCGACAGCTCTGGTGTCCTACCTGCGTGAATGGATGGCAACTCAGAGTTATCCGAGCAAGAGTCCTGCAAGTTAATCCTTGATCTTTTCCCTAAATTTCCAACTATAAGCAGTTCCCAAGTATTGTTAGGTAAACCTCCCAATTATCTCCCTAGAGATCTTGTTTCCATAGCTGTCACCTTGGTTCTCTTCCTGTCACTTGAGTTAGTGAAAAATCTTTCCACTCTCCTACACCCCAGCTTCCCCCCTCCCCACAGCTCAATAGCTGCAGTGACCTTTCTAAACTTAAGTCTGGTCATGGCCATGTGCCTGCATAAAGTCCTTCCAAGGTTTCCCATGGCTCCTCCTCCTGCAAACTGCCTAATGTCCCTATGGAGCTCTTAGTGACCTCGTTCCTCTCCAGCTGCGTGTCACATCGCCTTCCTCTTCCATGCCCTCCTGCAGCCACACTGGACTTTTCCAGTTACTCAACATCACTGGCTGTGTTCTGGGGCTGAGCAAATTACATAAGTTGTTGCTTCTGCTTCAGAGGGGTCTGTATACCTGCTCCCGGAGAGCCTCACCTTGTTGTTTATACACTGCACTGGGGGCACGTTATTTGTTGGCTGAGGTGCCACAACTTCAGAATACCTTTACTGACTCCACCCCTTCTCCCACCCTCTGCTCTGCGGGGCGGGGTATCGTGCCATGTGTCTCCACGGTAGCCTGTTCTTCCCCCATCAGAACACTTTAATTGCTTCCTTATTTCTTTCCTACTAGACAGTCTCTCTTAATTAAACACAGCAATTTTAAACTGAGCCCTAATTAATCAGTTATAGATAGACTTTCAATATAAACAGTGAACGCAAAGAGCACCTCATTTAATCCTCTTGTTGAATAGAGAAGGAAACTGCAGCCCAGAGGGGTCAGTGATTTTCCCAAGGTCACACAGCTGACTCATCATTTCCGAATCATTCTTCCCACTGCAGACATCACTGTCCTCGCTCTCCTTTGATTCCGGCTTTTTCTGCAAGAAGCTCAGAAGGCCTGAGCGGGGATGAAACCATGGTTGAAACTCCATTTTACCTTGGTTATCAACCATTCAAAAGCTGCGATTAAAAAATTTTAATCACAAGGCCTGCCATTTCTCATTCAAAGTAAAACTTTCTTTTTGGCTGAGTTACGGGGAACAGGGACTGGCTTGGGTGTCTTCTGGTGAAATTGTATGTGACAAGGCAGGAAACACATTTCGTGGGAAGGAGAGAGGCACAGAAAGGGCAGCCTCACGGAGCCTTGGGCTGGAAGACCGTGACAACTCAAGGTGGCCAGCCGTAGGGGACGGTGCTATCCTTTCCTCTGCCAGAGGATTTTCACTCCACTGCTCTGGCCTTAGACGGGCTGAGCTCTCTCCTGTCTCCTTCTTTCCTCTGTATATTTTTCTAGCACCTCTTTCTATTGGCGACTGACTAAGGCTCTTTGAGTTTCCTAAGCTCACTTTCTGAGTTACTCGGATTGGTTTGACTGTCTACTGTCACTGCTGCCTGGAGTCAGGCCAGCTTGTAGGTTGCTGGGCAGCCACTGGTTGGCCATTCCTGGGCTAATGTGTGAATGCTTGGTCCCAGTTGGCTGCTCCTCAAATTCAATTTTAATAAGCAGTAGCCCATTTCATTCAATAGTTGCCTTAGTGTTATTAAACACTCTCTCACACACACACACACACACACACACACACACACACACAGTGACCTATTGGGTAGAGGGTGCAGGGAATTTGCCCCTTTGAGAATGTCTTAGGAAGGTGGCTCTTATAGTACCGAGCGGGTCCATCCCAGTTCAAGGTCAGCCTGGGTTAGTTTCTACAATAAAGCTTGTGCACCTGCACAGGATTACACATGGCTTGTCAAATGAAGTTCTGGATTCTCTACATGGTGATGATTTAAAGTTCTTCTAAAAAATGTGAGTTTTTCAGTCTGCATAGCTAAGGCCTGAATTATATCAGCTATTGAAACATGGGAATTGAATAGAATGTTCTCTTCCACTAGTTTGGTTTTCAGTCATCTATCCTGGGACAGAATCTGAGGCCTGGATTGAAAGAGCGTTTCAGGAGGTGTCAGCATGACACTCCCAGAACTGAATGGGATTTTTCCAGGCACATACGTTTGTAAAGTTGATTGAAAAATAAGAATGTCTGAGTGATGATATTCGACATTCAGAAGAAATGTTTTGACAAGTGTATGTCATAATTTAATGGTGCATATTTCATAAAGTGGACAGGAGTAAAGCCATGGAAGTGAATGGCTGTCAAGGAAGTGGTACTTAATGGCTGTGAACTTGCTGTTGAGTTTCCTCATGTTCTCTGCTATCACTCACTATTTTCGGAGATACTGGCAATATGTGAATGTGATTGGATCCGGGATTTTAAAAAAGACTAAAAAAGATGTTTTGGACATTTGTGGACATTTAATATGCATTTCATATCAGATGAAATTGCTGAATGAATGTTAATTTTGTTGGATTAATAATAGTATCATGGTTATGTAGCGTGCCCTTATTTTTATGATATGCCTAGTAGGGTTTTTAGGATGAAGTATGCATAGATAGGTAGATGGGAATAGATTAGTTGATAAAGCCAACATGACATAATATGAACAATTGGAAAATACAGATGCTTTTAGTTCAGCTTTTGTGCAGCATAACTTTAAAAATAAACATAAGGTGAAGGAGCTGGGTGTTTGGTTTGAGTGTGAGATCTGAAGCTTCAGTGAGTCTCAGGTTAGAGAAAACAGATCTTGACATCTCCTTGGAGTAACAAGCAGTCTGGTGTCTAACCAAATGCCTTGCAGGATTTGGGGCACCAACAGTGAATACCTCATTAATGGCCAAATCTCTAAACAGTCTTTGTGGAGGGAGCCAAGTTGGCTGCTCCCCAATTTAACTATTAATGAAAAGTAACCCATTTCATTTGATGGTTGCCTTGCTATTATTAATCAAACAATGACCCAGTGGTGGAGGGTGCAGGGACATTTCTCCTGTGACAATGTCTTGTTAATAGCTATTTGGCTGCCACAGTGGACACGGAACCTAGAACTTGTGCCGGCATCATCAGTAGGGACCTGCAGGGATCCTGGTTGGACTGGCCCTGCATACGCCGTGGTGTTCTTCCAAAGAGGGCTGTTTCAGCCTCTTTAAAAGTGATACGATTTTGCAGAGAATAAGGAATAAATGTCCTTGGTAAAAGGGCACATGGAGACCAGATGCACATAGAAGGCAGCGTCAACTGTGCCCCTGACATTGTGCAGCACAGGACCAGATGCCACCGAACACCACTCACTTGCTGTAATTTTCAGCACTGAGGGGGAGGTTAAGCAGCTTGAAGGCATTGTGTGATCAGTTCATTCTCATAGAGGGCCATTGTTACTGTGTCTACACTTTTATTCTGGTGTTTTGGCAGATTTATTTTTTGGATGGATGAAGTAGCCAATAATCTAAGCAATGTAATCAGTAAATTTCTTAAAGTAAAACCTTACCAAGCAAATACCAGAAGGCATCTTCAAAAATATCCTTCTAATATTAGCAACTGCCTCTGTAACAGCCTTTGTCTGTTTGGGGGTTTGGAGCACCCTACATCTTTGAAGCTGCTGTAAATGTTCTTTTTGAAATGGGAAGAGCGTGAGTTGGCTTAGTAGAGGTTTCTATAGAAGCTCCTTCTGTGTTTGGCTTATGGCCCTCACAATCAGTATGACTTCAGATTTCAGGGTCACTTATTATCTATGAAAAGTTAATTTGAGATATTGGAACTTTTAGCTGATGACCATCCATTCCTAAAGCTGCATTTGAAATGCAGTCAATTACCTTTGTCACCTTGCTACAGGTGGATGTTAATCTTCTGTCCTTTGTTATTGGAGCTGTTGACAGAGAGGCAGATGATCCAAGCAATAGCAAGAGAAGAGCGGAGAGCAGGGGCACCAGCAGGCAGTGACTCCTTGTTCTTTTATCGAATTGCTCTTTTGTCAAAATGACTGCAAGAGAATTTTCAGGATGCCAGTATCATCACACAAACCTAAATTCATAAAGCTTTCTGCAGTGGAATCACATTTTAAAGTTTAGCTCAGGGTTTTCTATTATTCAGCTCACTGGGGTTGAGGCGATTTTGTTGACATTTTCTGTAAGTGGATTAGGCTCGCAGGCATTGGCCCAAAGCAGACAGATGGCTTCTTAACCAGAGCACTCGCGGGAAACTGTCTCACAGCATCTTTAGAAATACAGTGGGTCTGTCACAAAAGATGTTTGTCATTAATTTCTTTCGGTGACAGATGATTTCAGTACATTTTTACTTTCTCATCTGGATCAAATGAAACAGCTGTTTAAATTTTTTTTTTTTAAATTTCAATAGTGAGAAACGCTTTGGTGTTTTACACTGAACAGTGTTGTAACTTCTAAATTACAAGAAAAGAAGCTTGTGGAGTGGGGAGGATGACACATTCTGGGGGCCTCCAGGGAAAGTCCCCACATCAGGGCAATTGTTACTCTTTTTAATTTAATCACCACGGGGTCTTTATAGGACCGATGGGCGATCCACCTTGAATTTTACTCTCAGTAGCAGTTGATTCCCACCACTTCACCAGCTTGTCCTTTTTAAGGTTCAACGTGGTTTTGTTTCCTCAAGTTGATAAGGTAAAGTGCAGTAGAGATCCAAAACATTATCATTATTGATAACAAAACATTTCATTTAGGTAAGCCTTTTAATTTTCTGTTTATAGAGTAATAACAATAGTGTATAAACATTAGTTTGCCATGTATCCCAGGCATTATTCTGAATGAATCACCTGTATTGTCTTTATTAATATCACAATAAGCCTAGAGATGGGTACCATTATTATAGCCATTTTATGGATGAGTGAACTAAGGCACCTAACGACCTTGCCCAAGGTCAAAAAGCTAAGAGGTAGTGGAGCCAGGATTTGAAACCAGGTAGTCTGATGGTGGAGGTCACAGACTTCACCTATCGAACAGCAATGTGGTTCTTATATGAGAGACCAAATTGTTATTATGTGAGAGAAATCAGAGACTACCCGAGGATCAGAGAATTGCTTCCCCCCTCCTGGAGTTCTGGCTCTGCTGCTCAGCTGTGTGTGTGCTGTCTCTGGCAGCCAACTTGGACGCCAGGTTATTAGGAGCTCCAGTGTCCTGGAGACCTGAGAACTAACGGAGGAGTCCTCACTTTAACAGCATCCTTTAAAATGTCCAGCTGGTGCCAGTGATGAGGTTGATTCTTATAAAATCTTCTTTTCTGGATCTGATCTATTAGGGCTCATGATGATGCCTTTGAAATGAAGACCAATCATCTTCTCCATGCTTCTTCCACTTATGAAATCCTCTACTGTTGCTTTCATCTTTCAGTTTTCTGAAAATTTGGCTCAGATTAAAATTATTACATTCTTCCACACTCTGAAATTTGCCACACTGAAGGCAGAAATCAGACATCAAAGTGTTTTTGTGGGACATTCATGGGGTTCTATCAAATGATTTTTTTCTCTTTTAAACCAAATAGGTCTTAAGCTGTTTTTTCTTTGTATTCTAAGATCTAATAGATGAGATGTTCAACATATCATGTGATGTTTCTAAATACAGTGAAGAAAAAACATTTATTGGCCTGGGAAACAGATGTTATTAGTTATTTCTTTCATACTTCTTTCCTGCGTGAACCTAGGCAATATATTTATTTAGCTTTCTTGAGTCCATTTCTTGATTTATAAAGTTAAACAAATGGTATCAATAGTTGTCCTTCTAATGTTTCAAAAATTTGAAATAATTGCTAAGAACTCTTAGCAGAACAAAATCATACTGTCGTTAAAGAATACTGAATATATTCTACTCTCAGTGTTTTTTTAAAGGTATAAATGTCAAGGAAATGAAATAAATTCTAAGTAAGTAAAATGTAAGAAAAAGTGGAGTGTATTAGGCCATTTTTGATGCTGTTCCGTAGAGGCAGTGTCCTTCTAGAACATTCTCCTATACTATTTATATCTGTATCTGATAAGACAGGAGAAGTATTGAGGACTCAGGGTACAAGCATCAAAAGATCCTCATCCTCTATTTCACAGGTAGCAAACACAAGGCCCTCGGACTGAATCCGGCCCTCTACCTGGTTTTATCTGGCCCAGCACCTTGTTTCTACCCAGTGGCAGCACCGAGCTCCTTGCCCCTAGTTAAGGAGTAGTTACATTTACACAGTCCTAAAATCACATTTGGCCCTTTGAAGGCAACCACGAGGCTGACTGTTGTGGCCCCCGGTGAAAATGAGTTTGACACTCCTGCTCTATTTTACTCGTTATAAGATGTCTAGAGGGAAATGCAGGTTCTTCTCTATCGTGCATGCTGTTGCTCAGTTGTCACTGACACAGGGAAGCCTTGCCTGATCTTCTAGACCCCATGTTCTCACAGTGTCACATTCTTTTTCTTTAAACACATAGCACAACTTGTATTTAGACATAACTCTATTTTTATGATTGTTTGATTTGTGTCTGTATCTCTAATTAGACTTAAATTCTGTGTGGTCAAGAAGGGCATCTGTGCTCAACATCGCATCCCCAGTGTAGTCTCATGGTTCTTAATGGCTGTAGCACTGCCCCCTAGAGGGCATTTTGGAACATTGTGGGTGTGATTGGGAGGATTCCCCTGGCATGAGTGGGGGTGGCCAGGAATGCTGCGTGTCCTGCACTGTGGCACAGTGCAACATAATGAGGTATTGCCCCTGTGCCGTAAGACTTTCTTAAGCCCTGCCAGACTAAACGCTCTAAAATGCAAATTGAAGTAATTTAGTACGTTGTTAATTTTTTACAAGAAGTTATGTGAAAGGCCCAGTGTATGAGTTTCTGAGAGGGAAGTCTAAATGAATAAAGATATTATATTCAAATTATTGAATAATTTATTCACTCTGGGAATTCTGTCTACTGTACTATATAATTATTATACAGTAATACTGGAACAAACTGGGAAGTGAGACATTGGTTTTAATTTGAAATGTTGTTTTTTATTATTGACAGTCCATGGCAGGCATCCCACAGTGTCCTGCAAAGTGGAAGCTGATATTATCAGTCACTAGAAAAATGTCCTTTGAGGTCTTTTTGAAGATTTAGCAACTTTGGTGGGATGTATGGACATCATTTACTTCCTCACTTGTGGGATCATCAGGCTTTTTCTCCATGGGAGAATGTGTACTTGTTTTGGCATGTTATCTTTACCTTAATTAAGGTTATTCCTTCTTTTATGGTATGCAAATAATTCTGGTCTGTTGCCATTATTTGTTTTTATATTGCTGTGTTGCGGGGGACCCTGTCCTGGGCGCCAGATGTGGGGGGGGCTCCGCCCGCAGAGCCCCATCCCTCCGTCACGGATGAAAATAAAAACTACCAAGACATGACTGCTTGGGGAGGAAAGGGGTCAAACTCTCAGAGGAGAATGACTCAGAGCCCCTTCCTCACTAGGCTTTTATTGGATTCCAATACACCGGAATACAAGTTTAACATGTCAAAGAAATCTAAGGGCTTAATCCGAGCCAGTGTTTGTCAGGAAGGGGGGTTGCCAAACTTTGGGAGACATACTCATTTCCTCCTGGGACACTTGTCACCTAAGGAAGAGCACTCTTAGCAAAGCAGGTTTCACAGGACTTTAGGAATTCTTTCTTATGTCCGGATCACCCAGGGAGCCGTCCTGGCCCGTACAGGGCTGCACCGCTCACCCCCACAGTTTCAGGCTTTAAGGCAATTAGGAAGCAGGAGACATCTCCCAGATGGAAATGAGGACTTGGGCTATGTCAGAATAGCGGGGGCGGGGGGGAGGGAGGGGGGCGAGGGTCCATCACATCCTCCTTGCTGCAACCCCCCCGAGTCCTTCCATGAGGCCTCCCAAGTGGTTGCGTCTGGCTTAGGTTGCCCCTCCCATGAGGAGTCTTACCCGTCATTGACTGCCAACCAAGCAATGGGGCCAGAGATGGATGAGGCAGAAGCAGCGCTCCTGCCAGGGAAATAAGCTTTGTCTCCTTAGTAGGTCACATCCTTGTGACAGAACAGACCCAGATGAAGTGGGTCCCTTGGGCTCTTACACAGCCCACCATGGGGTGAGGGTTACAACTCCTGAAACCAGGCTGAACGGTCCACAACACTGTGTGTCTGGTACATCTGCATTTTCATTTTTTAATATTTTTTTGCGTGGGATGGCATCTGATCTTCTTATTTCTCTTTCACATTTAAATGAATTCATATTAAGTAAGCACAGGCATCTGTCCACTTCATTATGGTTTCTTGTATGCCTGCCCAGGCATTTACATATTGCAATACATGTTATTTTGCGTGTATATATATGTATACACACACACACACACACACACATAATTTAATTCTCACCCAAGGACATTTTTTCATTGTTTTTAGAGATAGAGGAAGGGAGAGAGAAAAACATTGATGCAAGAGAGAAGCATCAATAGGTTGCCTCCCATACATGCCCAGACTGGGGATCAGACTCACCTAGACTAGGGGTCAAGCCTGCAACCCAGGCATGTGCCCTGACCGGGAACCGAACCCATAGTTTTTCAGTTACAAGATGATGTTCCAACCACCTGAACCACATAAGTCAGGGTCATATATATTATTTTGTTTTAAATGATTGGTCTCTTATTTCTCCTTATGTTATAGCCAGGATACTACATTTACTTAATTTTTAATAATGTACATAACTTAGTTGTATTATTTATGACTTTCATTTTAGGATAATGAATGAAGCCTTACAAAGTATTTGATTTAAAGGGCCTTGGTTTTGATAAGGTTGAGAACCACAGGTCAAAAACAAAGTCTGGTATGTGGTAAATGTTTAACAAATATGGGATTGATGGAAAGATAGACAGAGGCCCAAGTTCTCATTGACAGCTAAAGGAGACCACCATCCTTCCTAAATCAAAGGGAGGTGGTGGGTGTGTCTCAGTTCACTTACACATAACTTAGAACAGTGCATTTTAGGGACAGCAAAAGGGAACAGAGCATGTTAAATTTCATACTTTATTTAAAGCTCTGGTCAACAAGTGCATCTCATTGTCGTAGGTTTCATTGATGAATGCAGGCATTACCCATCATTTATAGTACCTGTTGTTAGCACTATTGCTACTGTGTTATATTAACTTTATTATCATGATATATTATTATTTTCAGCTTTATTGAGATCTAATTGGCATATAACATTGTATAAGTTTAAGGTATCCAATGTGTCGATTTGATCTACACAGCTATTGTAAGATAATCATCACAATAAGGTTAGACAACACATTCACAACTTCTTATAATTACCTTTTTTTGTGGTGAAGCTTTTAAGATTTACTCTCGTAGCAACTTTCAAGTATATACTACAGTATTGTTAATTCTGGTCAATCCAGAACCTACTCACTTGGTAAGTAGAAGTCTGTGTCCTTTTGACCACCTCCACGCATTTCCCCAGCCCCTGCCGTCATGACCACCAATATGCGCTGTTCATGAGTTCTCTCGTTTTAGATTTCCCATGTAAGTGAGGCCATCCAGTGTCTGTCTTTCCCTGCCTCGTTTCTATGCCTTCAAAATTCATCTATGATGAAATGGCAGGATGGCCTTCTTTCTCATCATACATATTTTTCTATATATGAATATTAAAGATATTATACATATTAAAGATATATAGGATAAAATGTTATGTGTAAAAGATGTGAGATACACATATCTTCTTTGCAAAGGAGATTTGCAGTGTGAGTATGTGAAACAGTTTATTCTTGTATTATTTATTAATTATTGCATTATTTGTTTGTATTATTTGTGTTTTCCTAATCATTGTTTTAGTTCATATTTTAACTTATGATTTCTCTTTTAGGTAATGAATGCTGGTGCTTTAACCTACTTTTGCCGACCCCTATATATACATATATCTCAGACTGTTATCTATTCATCAGTTTGGCAAACATTCGGATTGTTTCCTTGTCTTGGGCACTATAAATAATGTGGCGGTGAACATGGGGATGCAGATATCTTTGAGATTCCAATTTCATTTCTTTTGGCAACATACCCAGAAGTAGAGTTGCTGGATCTTGTAGTTCTATTTCTAATTTTTGGAAGACCCTCCATACTGACTTACGTAGTGGCTGCACCAATCTATATTCCCAGCAACTGTGCACAGGGCTCCCTTTTCTACATCTTTGACACTGCTTTTTATTGCTTCCCCCCCCACCGCCCCGCCTCAGGATTGCCTTGGCTATTTGTTTTTTGTGTGTGATTTCATGTAAACTTTAGGGTTGTTTTTCTCTTTCTGTGAAAAATACCATTGGAATTTCGATAGGACTTCTATTGAATCTATAGATGTCTTGAGGTAGTATGAACATTTTAATAATACTAATTATTTTGATCCATGAACATGAGATATATTTCCATTTTTTTATGTTTTTCTTCAATTTCTTTCATCAATGTCTTGTAGTCTTTAGTGTACAAACCTTTCACTTCCTTGGTTAAATTTACCACTAAGTATTTTATTATTTTTGATTTTTTTATTGGAATTTTATAATTTCTTTTTCTGATAGTTCATTGTTAGTGTATAGAAACACAATTGATTTTTGTATGTTGATTTTGTATCCTACAGCTTCCCTGAATTCACTTATTAGTTCTAACAGTTTTTTGGTGGTGTCTTTAGGGTTTGTGTATATAAGATCACGTCATCTACAATCAGAGACAATTTTACTTTCCTTTCTCATTTGGATTCCTTGTATTTTTTTCTTTTCTAACTACTCTGGCTAGGACTTCCAGTACCATGCTGAATAGGAATAGTGTGACATGAGACACCCTTGTCTTGTTCTTGACTTTAGGTGACAAGTTTTCAACCTTTTACCATTGAGTACATTGCCTGTAGGTTTCTGGCACATTTTTTTTCTATACCCAATTTGTTGAGAGTTTTTATTTTAAAAAGATGTTGAATTTTATCAACTGAGTTTTATGCATCTATGATAGAGATGATAATATAATTTTTCCTTATCAGTGTGATACAATTACATTATTATTATTAGTGAATAGTATTTAAATAATGTTAAACTACTTCATTTATATATGGTATTCTATATTACAAGGACACAAAAATGGTCTCCTCTGAATTAAAAACAGTTTTTTAAAAACATGGTTAATACAAAGGTTTTCTACACTTATGACACAGTAAGTTACCATTTTGAAGCAAATAGTTTTCTTCATTCTTTCAATGTTCAAGTTAGTCAAGGTTTTGTGATGAGGAAGATATTGTAACAATGTGAGATGTTAGTTGAGAAAGAAATGTTGAAAAAGATCTTATTGGTCCAGTCACTAAACCATATATTTTCAAATTTAACTTTGAATATTATTTTAATTTTGTTGAATTTTAGCAGAGTATAACTTCAATATTTTATAGCTTTTGTATGGTCATGTTTATTGAACATGTCATTTTGCTTTATTTTGCAATGTTGCTTTCTCTTTGATATGAAATGATTCTTAAAATTTCTTTGAAATATCTTCTATACTTTATAAATCTTCCTTCAGAGCTAGATTCTCAGGTATTAAGAAGACATTTATGTTTTGTTTCCATAGTCTTTAGAAACATTTGAGTTTATGACCAATACTAAAATGCATCAGTCACAAAACTAATTTTAAAAACTGAACTTTATATAAAATGATAAAGTCTAATGACTTAGGTGAACATGTCCAATGTAATTGCTTTCTGTTCCCATGAAAATAAAATAATCTAATGTCATTACATGATAAAGTTTTGAAAAGCAGTGTTTAATTTGCTTTGAGTTCAGAATTTCAGAAGAGTAACATACAAAGCTCCTTTAAACCAACACTCGGAGACCAGAGCTACTTTCCAATTTTTCATCCATATTTCTTGTGTGTTCAGAGAGTAAAAAAATCAACTTAAAAAAATTTCTTCTTCTTCTTAAATTTTTTATTGTTATTGTATTATAGTTGTTCCAATTTTTCCCCCTTTGCCCTCTTCCACCCAGCCCAACCCCCTAAAAATTCAACTTTTTAAGTAGTGAGTAGAATGCTGTTCAAATATTTGGTTGCCAAGGTGTTGAAAAATAATGAATTTGAATGTTGATTACTAAATGCAATGGAAACTTCTATTTTTGTGCAGTTAAGGTATTTAGTACACAGTCCCCTGATGGCTGCACCTCTGTGCCCTATAACTTGTTAACATCTCGTCTGCATTCTCCACATGGCGAAAAAGTTTTCATTTTGGAGAGCAAGGGTTCCAGGCTATCTTTGCATAGTTTTACCCAACGTTCCAGAAATGTAACACCAAGAGAAATACATCTGTCATGGCACCAACACATTTCTGACCTGCTATCTTAATTTGTAAATATAGAACATTGTAATAGTTGTTTTTACCACTTTAGAATAAAATATTTAACCTCTTTATCTAATATAGAGATTCCCTAAAGTCATGGTTGCTGAACTAGTAAGATGGTAGTAATGCACAGCCCGCCAGAGCATGTCTTGTTCACCAAAAAATAGCTGGAAAAATGAAGAGCTGCTAATTCCGCCACGCTGTCTGCAGCCTGCTTTCCCGGCAGCAGGATCCGTGAGTGGCTCCAGCTGTGGGTGTGGACTCTCACATGGAAAGAATATCAGGGGAATCAGTTTGTCTTGGAGCGTGTGCTGAAAAATACCCACAGCAATCTGCTTGGAGGCAGAGCTGCATTTGTTTATGTGTGTAGTCATGTATATGTGAGGGTCTCCCCATTCCCAGACTCTCAATTGGCTGCTTTAAATATTTGTGGTGTGCTCTGAGACAACCCACGCATTTCCTTCGTACGTGATAAGGACACTAGTTAAGACATTCTGCTCTTCCGTACCCTGACATCACAAGGGATGGTGCAGGTCCTGGGAAATGAGTGTGAAGGAGCCACGAAGGTCTTTTTGTAAGTTACTCTACCAGGTGTAACCCCAACTATTTTCAAACAGTAGGGGGGACTGCATTTCTCAGTAAGAATAGGAATAACAAAAATTCTAAATGTTTTGGATATATAATAAAATAGTCTGCTGATAGATAACTTATGTTTAGGATTCCTGCCCCTTTTATGGCTGTGATATGAGATAATGTGTGCCAATTGGTTTTCACTCAGTATATTAAATGTTCAATAAATGTTCGTTTATTTGCAGTCATAAATTTTTTAGGAGTAATAAAAATTGTGCTGATATTGTACAGCAGCCCCATTTACAATCTAAATTGCATCAGATATTTCTTGATTTCTAGATAATGTATTTTAATTGCAATTTAATGTAATTGGAAGGATTGGTTATGAATGCCTAAGGCTTCTTTTTAAAAACATAATTAATCATCGCTCATTTTTAATTGAAAACCACTATAGTGATCTCTCGAAGGTTTTCTATAATTCCAAGTGCTACTTTTTAAATGTGTTGGGCTTTCCATGGACGCTTACATTCCAGAGCCAGAGAACTATGGAGGCCTTTATGACCAGCGCTCTTGAGACTCGACAGTCCAGTTGTCCCACCAGCCTCAGTTTGCCTGGGATGCCTTCTATTACTCTTACTCTTTTGGGGGTTAAAGAAGTCTTTCTCATTTTCCTCCCCTGAAGCATTCCTAGTACCAGAGAGAGAAGAATTACAGATGCCCATGAGATGGCCAGGATACTGAAGCATTGACTTGACATTTCTTCCAGGTTGCGTTTTCAGTGATCCAATTGTACATTAATTTATATTCTAGGCCATGACAGTCCCAGACTTTGGTACATAAGAGGTGTTTGAATTTATATCCCACCAAATAAAATTTATTTTCCTGGGTTTCTCTTCTATACCTTTTCTTCTCCCAAGACCTCTCTTTGAGAATTTTTGAGCATATTCTTTAGAAATGCCCTGTTACGGTACTCCTTAGATGCACACTACACACCAGTACCTATAAATGCCTTAGCTGATCTGACCGCCTAATACAGCTTGCAGAAAATGCTACACAGGAGAGGCGTGTTTTCAGGGAGGAGATATGGTGTAAGCTGGCCAGTTAGGGGGAGTTTGAGAAGGAGTGTAACAGAGTAGAGAGGGATGCTAGTTGGTCAGAGGAAGTTACTGCACAAAAAAAGGGGCCATGATGGTCTCTGCTAACAATAAACTTCACCCTCTCTACAGTTTTTCCCTAGGACGAATCTTTTCTGGTCATGGTATTTTCATCAGAAGGAATAAGGAGTTGATTCCTTGAACCACAAAATAGAAAATTTCTCCTATTTAAAAAAAAAGAAAACACAATTTTTACCTGTTTCAGTGTAAATTCTTTATAACTTAGCCTTTTATGTTGTTCTTCTTCTATGAGTTAACAGCTTGATTCTCTTTCTGTTTGTTTCTGCCTGTGCCGTTCGGCCAGAGCGCGTGTCTCCGGGTTGTCAGAGGATGCAGTGAGCTCTGTGCCCTGGCACAAACTGCTTTCTCCCATTGGCCATTGTTTCCTGGAGAGGCTGACTTCTGTTTAGCTGAACTGGCACCGTCTGGCATTTAGGCCTGGAAGCCACCTCTCAGACTGATGAAATGACATCCTGGCTGACTAATTGGATGTGTTTATAACCTGCTGCAGGAAAAGGATGTGAGAGCATTCCGCGTTAAACTAGTAATATCAAGCTTGATATATTTGCATGTTTCACTGTTTTCTTGCAATGGAAAAAGATGCCAATTTTGTTTTTGTTAATGCTTTTAAAATTCTTGATAAAAATTTCAAAGCTAAAGGAAAAAAGAGCTCTTAAAAGTAATGCTCTCAAAACGAGTGTGGGTATAATCTGTTTATTCATACAGTTTGGATTCTTAATGGAATCTTTCCATTTGTGTAAACAGTAGCAATATACATACATCCCTTTAAATAGACAGTTGTAGATGCATTTAAAAGAAGTTAGTAAAATTTATATTAACATATGCACAGTACCATGATATTTGTTATAATAGAATACTATGTTAATTGCTTTTCACGTCACCTAATAGCATAGTTTACTTGTGATTATTTAAATCACTAGTAGCTTTTCAACATGTTTTCTTTAAGCTTGAAACTGTGAGGAAGGCAGAAGGACATTTTCATTATCATAAAAAAGGAAATGGCCCAGGAAGAAACTGTTGGAGCTCAACACAAAGCTCAGACAGTCCGACTTCTGTTCTTGCCAGTGTGTTCGTGGTGCGCTCTATCTTTCTGACTCTCTAGATTCCATCTCTGCATTCAGTCAGATTGTGACACGTGGGTAATGACTTTTTTATCTGTGTTGTTTCCATGGGTAACAATGAATAGGAGGCTGCAACGTGTTTGTGGAGAGTGCACGGTTTGCCTGGACGAGATGCTATATCGTGGCATGGTTAACACTCCAGACCCGGGAGCCAGTTGCTGGACTTGACTTTAGCCCCATCTCCACTCCATACCAGCTGCATAACTCTGGGAAAGGTCACCAATCTGGGCCTCAGGGGGTTTTTTCATTCATAAACTGAGAATAAGAAAAGTGCCAATCCGATGAGGCATTGTGACAAGTGGATGAATGAACATATGTGTAAAGCACAAAGGAGGAAGAGCGCCTGCTCCAAGCAACTTTATATGCTGTATTCTTCTTACTTAAGAATTGCATTTTTCAAAGTGGATGTGACTGTTTTTCAGGGATCAGAGGGGACTCATTATGTATACACTGCTAAGAACCAACTCCCCAAATTCTGCTGGTAGAGTGAATATTTCTCCCTTACATAATCTACATCTGACAGTGTTTGTTCTCTAACATTTATTCTTAGTCTAAATTGTAAACATGGTGTGTGGAACAGGGCACTGACCCTGGAGGCAATAGACCTGGACTTCAGCTGCAGCTTGGGTCAGTCATGGAAGCCCGGCTCATCAAGCCCGGCTTCTTTCTTCCTCGTGAGAAGGCTGCACTGTATCCACCTTCCAAACCTATGTCTAAAATCCTGTTCCATGATTGAGGTACTTGGGTCATTTACCTTAACAAAAATATCAGGCAACCCCCTACTTATTCATTCTTTTTAGTTAAAGGCTATTATTAGAAGAATTTAACTATTATTATATCAGATAGAATTAACAAGTACCTGCATAAGTTTTGAGGAATGATACATTCTGAGGTATTTTGTTAAATACAAGGTTCCTCATATATCCCATAGAAAAAGCATTCATCAAATTAAAGCAATAAAGCAGCATATCATGGAGTATTACCTTGCATAAAATAAGAGCTATCCTTTCCCCGGGTGCCTGCCTTGTAGAGGAAGTCCCCAACAACCTATGTAACATCAGCATCCTCACATGCTGTCCTTCACAGTGTCCAGGTCACGCTCTCGGGCACTGTCCTGGGACCGGCAAGGGGAGAGGAGGAACTACTTCCTCTTTTGTCTGTACACTGCGGAAACACATTCTAGTTTCCCTGCACCTAGTTCTTCAGGTGCCTGGGCCGGCGCCAGTGTGTGCAGTTGGTCATTACGACAATGAAATAAAATAAGAAATAGAAATAGTGGGAAAAGATATATCTCGGGCACTGATGGAACTGACAGCTGATGATTTCCTCAGGATGATGGAAAAGACAGAGGGAGGTGGGTAACTGATAACTGCTCAAAAGGCAGCTTGCAAGGACAACCCAAAGTATTAAAAATCGGTGAATCAAGCTAAGGGTGTATAATTTTCTTTACGGAAGATGTTTCGTTTGCAGGCTCTTGTACACTGAGGGGCTGATTTCATTTCAGTTCTTGAAGGCAGAGTTTCTTTCCTCCTTTTCTCCCAAGGCTGGGTGGGGATGCCAGGCCTGGGTGAGGCAATAGAGGCAGCAGCGTGCGAAGCCCAGACCATAGCCATGGCAGGGCTGATGTCCTTGGTGCATTCAGAGGCTCCTCATACCAGATGGGGTCCCCCTGAGGTTGTTCCTGACCACAGGAATCTCAAGGGGTTGCCGGCAACCACAGAGCTGGTTGGGAGGGCTCAGGGTCACATACTGGGCTGAAACAGCAAAGACCCTCAATAGCCAGAAAAGGACCGTGGGCTCAACCCTGGAGAACTGAGTTCTCGGGTCTGTTTCCTCACTGAGCGATAGTCACTCAGGATGTGCCTGGCCCATAATGCTCTTCTCTGGTGTGTATTTCTACCTGTTTGTAGGGCCAAGGAGATCTGTTGAAGAATGCAAAGAATGAAGCCATAGAAAACATGAAGCAGATCCAGCTGGCGTGCTTGTCCTGTGGACTTAGTAAAGCCCCCAGCAGCGGCGCCGAGGCCAAGACCAAGCGAGGCCTGGAAGCCATAGAGGAGAAGGAAAGTGGTGAGGAGAACGGGAAGCTGTGACCCCGAGCAGGATCCACGTGGTCACCTGTCCTTTCTGTCACGGACTCTGTTTTTTTCTTCCTGGTTTTCTTTCTTCAAGCTTTTTAGATGTTCACAAAAAGATGCCATCTATGGGGTGTTGGATATAAACAGATATTTTCACAATGTCAATATTTTAACGTAGTTAATTTATCTAAGTTAAAATGTTTAGTAGCAGTGTTTTAAATTCTGAGATGTGTGTACATATCTATGTGAGATGTGTGTACATATCCATGTGAGATGTGTGTACATATCCGTGTATGGATGTGGGTGGAAGTGTGTGTGTGTGTGTCTAAGAGAGAGAGAGAGAGAGACAGAGAGAGGTTGAGATCTCATTAAAATCTATTCTGTGTTGCATTATTCATTTAGTAAATTATTAACGTATCATTTTAGGAAAAATTTGTCAATCTAAAATTCTAAAGAGCACTTACTAGAACCTGTTGCTGTGTTTGACTTCTCTACTTCCGTCGTTTAATTCAGAGATGTTAACGTAGCGTATTATTGAAGAAAGCCAAAGTTACCAATGCATAAGTATTTTGATAGATTACATGTAGATTAGAAAAATTTCTAATAATCATAGTAGAAATAAAAGTGAATTAAACAAATGACCAGAATTTCTAGAAAAGGTCTTCAGTTAGTGAGCTCTTTAAAATATTTATTAAATAAAATCAATTTTTAGAAAGTTTTATGCAGTTCTTTACTAAGCAGGTATGATTCCAGTGGAAAAGTTGATTATTAGTGAATTTATACCCAGCTACATGGTACTCTGAAACATGGTAAGAGCTCTTTTCTAATTAGGATTTTGATGTGACATTATTATTTAGTTACAAAATTTTAAGGTTGGGGTTTGTAGGAAGGCCTCACTCTTCCAAACTGGGAGTCTAGCATTCATTTTCTATAGCAGACATGGACAGCTAGGGGGTCTTGGCTTTGAAAGCATTTAATTTGAAGTAATAAATTTGAACTCAATGACATTGTTCAAACAATACCGTATCGTTATGTTGAGCTGATATGAACTCTGGGGGTCAAATAACATCTTCCTGATGATTTAAGAACTAATTGATTACAAAGTGTCTATGATGTGATTTTAACACATGGAGAAAAACACAAAAAAGATGCAAATGACTAATTAGGGTACATTTATAATCACATCCACTTCATTTTTGCCCTAATATTTTCATAAAGTACTTGAGTGTAATATGTTTGTTACCTCCAACAGAACTAAATGTTCTATGGTTATGAAAATATATTTATTTAAAACATTGCTTTTATTTTTAAAAGCTTCTTAATTAATTTGATTAACAAATATGCTAATTTGGGGAATGTAGGGAAGATAATTGTTGAAATTTTGCAAATATAAATATCTTCTATTAGCTACTGTGTTAAGTTATTTCTGAGTTCTTAACACTATTATGTTCACACTGCACATTACTGAAAGAGTAAAGATGTGAAACAATACTTTTATTGTGGATTCATTGATGAAAGGAATGATAATGAAAATTGGTTATTTTATAGACACCATCTTAAAGGGTATGATACGTGCATGGACCAGATACAGTGAGACTTCTCCTTGGGTTTAACTGGGCACTTGGGGAGGTGTGTGAGCTCATGGCCATAGGTTTCCAGATGGTACTACAATAGTACAATAGCCTGAAAAAATTTCTTTCCCATCCACTACACTTAACCTGCATGGAAGAAAGAATAGTGGAATGCATGCATCTAAGTTCCTCATGATGAAAAAGAGGTGATAATGGACAGAGGCAAAGCCCACCACACATCGGCCATGTGGCTGGTTTCACCTGTGGGCCCCTTCGCCTCCCTGAACCCCCCTGGGAGAAATCTGTGGCTTTGTTGGTGATACAGGGAGCAGCAAAGATAAAGGGCTGCAAACTCTCAAACAATATTCCTTTCTTTACTTGAGGGTCAAATCTAATTTATTTTATTCCACTTGTCCTGGAGCTCCACTCATACTGAGGACCTACTCAAACATTTTTTAGAACATGAGATGATCCCACCTTATCTAATGCTACTTCTGGTAGTGGGTTGTCAGCCATTCTCTGCTTCATTGTACTGGGTGTGGTTTCTAGATAAGGAGTGAGGTGTGGGGGAGAGAGTAGCTTTAGATGCTGGGAGTAAAGAAGTACAATGAAGGTGATGCCTAGTATGGTCTCGCCTCTGTACAGAATAGCAAACAGAAACAAACGAAACATTTTACATTGTTACATTCTACAAGTGTCTGTGTCCTTTGCAGACTTGAAGTGCAGTAGAAAAAGCCCCCCTCTACACTCAGCCTTAGGTGATGCTAGAAAGGTAGTGTGGTGGATGTTAATTCTATTCTTTTATTAATTTTTACATTACTAAGGGGATTTGAAGCAGAGATGGAAAGTATTGTCACTGGCATTTTATAGGTGACAAAGCCCAAGACCACTGACCTAGTAAATGGAAGAAGTGACTTTGAATTCTGGTCTTTCTGATTGTATGTGCAAGAATATTTATTTAGTAATATTGATTTTTCATTTAGTTCTCAAAATTTTAAACTATTAACTCTTTCCTTTATAACCACAGATAAAAAGAACTTGATCATATTTTCTGATAAGCAAATATTAATGATTAATATAAAAGTGCAAAAATAGAGAAATGTGTAAGAAATAAAAATCACCCACTATTAACATTGAAATTTATACCCCTCCAGACAAAGTTTAAAATTTACACATATATGTAAATTATGCCTTCGTTTTTAACAACAGTGAGATCATTTTATGTAAACTGTGTAACAGGTTTTTTACAATAATAAACATGACACACCAGGAGCATCTCTCTGTTCCACACACACATGCACACACATGCACACACAGATACGGGCGTTTTCACAAACGGTGTGTTTTATGTGGCCACTGCATCTTTTTTTTAATTCTTAGGCAATAGACACTTTTAAAAATCAGGAAATTTCACGTAAAAATTTAATTTTCTACTTTTTAAAAATGTATGTTAGAAAAAATGTAGATTAGAATATCTCTGAGTACTCTGACAACATCGTGCTCAGCACATACACTTCTCACTGGGCATCAGTTCACTGGAGCTGCCCCGCCCCCCCCCCCCCCCCCCCCCCCCCCCCCGCCTCGAGGGGCGTGCGCTGCCTGGCCTGCCCAGGAGCCGCCTCGCTCCTCACAGGCTTCCTGTCTCCTGGGTGTCTTACGTGGTGCTTCTGGCTCCACTATATTTTCTATAGTGATGACATGGCATCTTATTCTGTGGGTTGTCACAGCACGTTTGACCAGTTCCCTAGTGTTAGACTTCTATCCCCTAATTTCTTGTTGTGTAAGCATTGCAGTGACAGAAATCCATTTTTGCAAAGTTGTTCAACTTTTTCTTTGGGATAAATTTTTAGAAATGGAGTTATGGGGTCAAAGGATGTATGTGTATATATTTATATATTTATTTATTTATATATTTACGTGTGTGTGTGTGTGTGTGTGTGTGTATTTAGGGATTTTGAAATACCTTCCCAAATAGTCTCCAGAAGATATGTCCATTTAAACTACCACCAGGAGTTTGAGAGTACTCAAATCTTGGCTAATACTAAATTTAATTTTTCTCATTTCCCATTATCTTTACTCTCCAGTGAGATTGAGCACACATTATGTTTATTGACTATACATAATCTCATAGATTATTTACTTTCGTTTTCTGATCTTTTTTTTGTGGGGTGGCAAATTTTTATCTTTCCTTTATTTTCTGGAGGCATTCGCTTAATAAGAATTTTAACCCTGTGTTTGTCACATGAGCTGCTGCCTGTCCATTTTCACTTTTGCCCCTGACGTGGACAGTCAGCTGACCCACCCATCTGTTGTAAGTACTGCCTGTTGCCCACGACTCTGCAGTGCCATCCTTGTAAAAGAGGAAATGCCCGTGTGTGTGTGTGTGTGTGTGTGTGTGTGTGTGTGTGTGTGTGTTTACTTCTGGAGTCTCTCTTGGCTTCTGTTGGTGTGTGTCTGCCCTGGTAGCATTACCACACTGTCTTCGTTACTGCCACTTTACAATATTTTGAGATCAGAGAGTGTAGGTCTCCTCACATTTCTTCTTCAATATTTTCTCGGTTATTTTTGGCTCTTTGCATTTGTGTATAAACTTGAGAACCCAATCCATTCCCCTGGTGTAGTTCTCCATTTATTTAGGTCTTATTTAGCATCTCGTAATTTAGTTTCATTGATTTCTGTGTAAAAGCCTCATGTCTCTTTCATTAGGTTTATTCGTAGGTAGTTGATGTTTTTCGTGCTGTTAGAAATAGGAACATTTTAAAATTTCAATTTTTAAATTGATTATTTATAGTGTATAGAAAATATAGTAGATTATTTAATTTTGCAACATTAATATGTTTTGTCACAGGTTTTAGGATCCTCAGTCCTCTGTTGGGGAAACCAAGGCATGTTTCTCTGTCTAGGGCCACCCCAGAAGTTATACCTACTGGCTCTCAATTTGGTAACATTTTATTCCTCCACAGTTATTTTTAGCAGCCTCTCATCCTCAAGATAAAGGAAACCAGAAGAATAAGTCATCCAAATATGTTTAAGTCACAGCTGATAGAAGCTGAAATCCAAGGAAGTTCCAAGGACACGGCGGTGGGAGTTGATTGCTTCGTGTTTTCATCCTGGCGAATGTGCTGCTGACCTCCTGGTTGCCTGAGGCATAATTTGACTTCTAGGCTTTAAATTTTTTCTAAGTTCTTTAAAATTTCCCAGGCATTAACTGAAATATACATTGTAATATGTTGGGATGTATATGACTATATGAGTGTATGTTATAAGTATTGAATAGTTTTGTTGGTTGGGAGATTGTTAGATGTGTTGTCTGCATTTGTCCATTTCTAAATGTGCCATATACACAGTTCTCTCTTCTGCACAATCTCTTTATAGATATAATGCATAAATATTTAGCTTTTAGGATTGCTAAAGCAAACATACTAATAGCTCCTGGCACATTGCTTAATAGTCCTTTTTATCTGTCTTTTGTTCATGTAATTATAGATTTCGGCATTTCTCTACACCAAATTCACAATCACTTGACGGGTAAAACAAACTGTAGACATAGGAAAGGATAACAATAGCTTTTATAAGAATATTTTACAGCACTTCTTATCTCCAGAAAGCAATGAAGCGCAGCCGAATGGAAAATGCTAATCAGACAAAATCTCAAGGGCATTGTAACTGCAATGATTAGAGAGGTTTTGCTCAGTAGCTAATATTAATGTCATACATTCTTAAAGTTCTCCTTATCTGTTTTACTTTGAAGATGTACTGTAGCTGCTACTTGTCAGCACATGTAGTGTAAGTAATTTGACCTTGTAAACTGGAGAGTCCAGATTTTAGAGTTTCTGCACAGTGCTCTTTATCCGTATATCCGTGCCCGGGATACCATGTGTTCTCATAAAATACAATGCCGCCAGGCATGTGGGGCAGGAGAGTGTGAAATCCTAGCACTCTGATGAGAAGGCCTGGACGATTATTGGGTTTGCAATGTTCTAACCTCCTTGTCACAGGTGGACCAGGTTTCAGTCGTGGTACCTGTGAAGACCTTTCTTCCTATTGGCAGAGCAACAGGGGGCACGTGGAAAAAGGTCCAGGTATAGAATTATAGCCTCACTTTCTGACTTTCTTCTCATCTTTTGTGGCAATCTTCCTGCTGCTTCCCCTTCATGCTCTGGATGTTTTCCCGTTTCCATGATCTGTCCATCAATTCCCTTCTGTGCTCCCATTTTCAATTAGCCTTTCAAGCAGGAGAAATATCAAGCTTTGTGGAAAAACTAAAAATCTCACTCAGGCCACCACGCAAAAATAAGTCAACCAATACTCTGAGTTTGCTCCTCCACCAGAACAAATCCACCTTTCCCCTGTAGCTTCTTCATCTGACTTTGACTCCTGTGAGGCTTTTGCACCTCCAGTCTTCTATTTGCTCCAAGAGGCATGTTTCCAAGCCTATTCTCTGGTCTACAGCAGGCCATGCTCCACTGTGAAACAAAGCGGCTTTGGCCCTAAAGCTGTATATTTTAGCAGTCACCAAAGTAAGAGGTTTTTTTAAATCTTCTTGTTGAAATATCACAATGAATTTCTTTACTTTTAATTAATTTTTCTGTGCTGTTGTTTCAATTTAACTGTGAGGAGGAATGTAACATGAAAATTTAAGGAATTATAATTTTGATTTAAAAAATCAAATTGTAAAAGAATGTGCTTTGAAAATTGGTTTCTATATTTGTTTATTTGTTAACAGTGTCAGATTATATACCAGTCTTTTTTGTAGAGAATATTTGGACATCTCAGATTTATTCCACTGCTGGGATTATACCCTAAGAATCCTGAAACACCAAGCCAAAAGAACTTAATGTACCCCAATGTTCATAGCACCACAATTTACAATAGCCAAGTGTTGGAAACAGCCTAAGTGCCCATCAGTAAATGAGTCGATCAAAAAACTATGGTACATTTACACAATGGAATACTATGTAGCAGAAAGAAAGAAGGAGCTCCTACCCTTTGCAACAGCATGGATGGAACTGGAGAGCATTATGCTAAGTGAAATAAGCCAGGCAGTGAAAAACAAATACCATATGGTCTCACCTATAAGTGGAACCTAATCAACAAAACAAATAGGCAAGCAAAATATAACCAGAGACATGGAATCAAGAAACAGACTGTCATTGACCAGAAGGGAGGGAAGAGGGGAATAAGAGGGAAAAGAAAGGGAAGGGTCTGGTTATGAAGCAGGTTTAAATGGCCCACGGACATGGACAACAGGGTGGGGGACTGACTGTGGGAGCAGGGGGCAGGGCAGAGGAGAGCAATACGGGGAAGTTGGGGCAACTATAATAGAACAACAGTTTTTTTAAAGATAAATTCTAAGAAAATGTTCATGAATTCTTTCCTTTTGGAACAGTTTCTAAATAATGAAAATATTACACGGATAGAATAAAGTGTTATTAATTATGAGCTTATTTTTCAGTTAGTAATGAATAGTTTTTTCCTGGAGTATGAGCAAAGTTATAAAATAATGACTGTTGCAATGTACAAAATAATGCTTTATTTCCTTTTATAATCATGAACATGCCACCATTATAACTAGGAGAGGTTTAAAATCAAATTTTCATGTAAAAAAAGTCTTGATTTCACACCCCCACCCCTCATCAACTGTTCTTCTCCTAGTCTTTTCCCTCCGTCACCATCTCCCCAGGAGCTTTGGGCAAAATCCCAGAGGCCCATCTTCATTCCACTCTTTCTCTCACACTCCTGTGTCCAATCTACAGCCAACTCCCGTTAGCCTCTTCACCCATTCGGGTCTGGAATCTTCCTCCTTTCTTTCATCTCTGTCACCTACCATGCACCATTGTTTTGCCCAGATTATTGAAGTAGCTTCCAATTACACCCTGTAGTCAATTCTTGTCCACAGTAGTTAGAATGAATAAAAAAATACATGTGGATATGTATATATATGTGTGCTTGTATATATACATATTGTGTATACACACATACATATATGTGTATATATATGTGTATATATGTATATATAAGTATATATATATATAAAATTGTGTCATGCTTCTGCTTAAAATCCTTAAACAGCTCCTGATTGCACTTAAAACCCAAATTCCTGTGAACTGTGAACTCTGGCCCCTGCCTACGAGCTAACTTGGTTAGCTCTGAGCAGGCTGGGGCCAGAGCCTGTTTTGGGTGCCATGTTTGCATCCCCTCAAAATTTGTATGTTGAAAGCCCTAACCTCTGATGGGATGGAATTGGGAGGTGGGTCTTCCGCAGGTAATTAAGTTCAGATGAGATCTCAGTGGATCCCCCATGAGGACACTGGTGTCCTTATAGGAAGAAAAAGAGACTAGAACACTCTCTTTTCCATTGTGTGAGGATGCAATAAGGTGTCTGCACACCTGAAAGAGGAGGGCTTTTGCAGGAACCGAATTAGTCAGCACCTTGGTCCTGGACTTCCAAGCCTGCATTTAAGCCAGTCGGTCTGTGGCATTTGTCCTAGTGGCCTGAGCTAAGACCCCGCCCTCATCGTCCGCCTGCCTGCCCTCTGCCATTACATTCCCGCCTCAGACCCCTCGGGCGTGTTCTTGCCTCTGCACTCAGTCTTTTCTCCTCCAGCGCCCCCCGCCCCCCCGGTATGTGTGTGTTTCTGGTCTCATGTGTCACCTGTGCAGAAAGACCTCTCACATGCTACTGGGAGCAGTGTCTCCAAATATTCTCTAGCCCATCACTGTTTTATTCCTTTGGAGCACTGTGTTTATGTGTTGATTTCTTTGTTCATTATTAGCCTTTTCCAAGTAAAATATAAGCGCTGTGATAGCAGGGACCACATCTGTTTCGCTCACTGCTGTACCCTTGGCTTCCAGCACAGTGCCTGGCACAGAGGAAGCATCCTATAAATATTTGTTTGGTGAATGTTACAAAACCACTAGCATCCCATAAGTTAATGAGAAGAAGTTGCATGGGAAAGGTCATATGCACTTTGCTTCAGAAAATTCTTCGACTTTTACTAAAGGATTTATTCTTGAATTCTTTTATTGCCTTGGGATATTTTTCCAGGCCCAATAAGTCTACACTTTAAAACTGAAAAATTTCCCCAAGCATATCTGCTGTTCCTGTGTATCCGACCTTCATGGAAAGATCACTTATTTCACACAATCTAGGTTCCATAGGAGGCTGCTCCTTAGATGAAGTACAGTTAGCTGGTGTTCTTCATGTTTGTAATCAACAAGCTCATGAATTACATAGTCAAGTAATATAATTTCCTTCCCCTTACTTTAAGACTTGGTCCCTTGGAATAATGGCTAATATTAGCAAGTTAATTTACTTTAAGTTTCTATAAGAGTTATCTCTGGGTTTCCAGAAAACTGGGGTGAAAAGTGTAACAGAGTGAATAACAAATTTTTCATATAAAGCAAAGAAAGATAATAATTCATTAGTAGAAAATATTTACACAGCTATGGATAAAACAGAAGTCTTGAATGCTATGCGAAAATGTTATTTGAACATTTGCCATGTGCTAGGTACATTTGTTAAACACAGTTTTGAACACCTGTACTGTGCTACCAGGCCCTGTATTCCGTTGGTTTAAGGTGTCATCAGTTATAAGATGCACCACTGTTTTATGTAGCATGGAAAGTATTTTAAAAATCTGATCGATTGAATAATAATATGATACCAACTAAAAGACACACCCTGCTTAAAAGAAAAATAAGTGGGTAAGATATACTTAAGGAGTTTACAGACAAATAAGGAATTAGTAAATAAGGTCATCATACGATTTGACAATGCAACAATAAAATATATGTCAATTAGAGTAGTAGCCCAGAGGAGGGAGAGATGAACTCTAGGGTACGGGTGTGGAAGGGAGCACAGAGTGTATCAGGAAAGTTTTTGTGGAAAAGTCTATGGGGTCTCCAAGGGGTAAGAGCCTTCTAAGTAAAAACTATAGAAACAAACATCTCAAGCAATGGTTTATACTATGAAAGAGCTTGATGAGGCCTGAGGTTATACACAGTTGAGTATGACTGGAATGCAATGTGCGTGGTTTAAGCGAGGGGGAGGGGGTGCAGCCCTAGTCAGGGCCCCAGTGCCTCGTAGAAAAATTTTAACAGAAAACCATCAAAAGTCTTTAAGCAGAGCGAGGCACGATCTGATTATTTGAACCATTAATTAATACAATAATGATTCATCAAGCAAATATGATATAGCAGACATTGGAATAGGTCTTGAAATTCAGCGGTAAGCAAATCAGAGTTCTTCCATGTCCAGCATATAGTCAGTGGAGAAGATAGCCTAATAAAGCAATCGTTATATATTTTCTTGACACAATATATTAATACAAAAACAAAGGAAGCAAAGGAGTGTGAAGAGACAGGCTCTGTAAACAGATTTACTAGGTTCATAACCAGGCTCCTCTACTTAATAGAAAATGTAGTTTCAATATCTGTAAAGTGAGAATAATAACATAAAGATAGTATATACCTCATGAGCTTGTTGAGAGAATTAAATGGGAGTTCTGTCTGGCATATGATGGGCACTTAATTAAAAGTGAATTTTTGTGTCATGACTGAGGAGCTCAGAGGTTGCTCTGAAACTAATCAAGAAGAGGTCGAGAAGACATCCTACAAGACCGGAAGCCTAGGTGGAGAGCTAAGAATGAAACCAAATGAATGGTGTGAGTATATGCATATATATAAAATACATATATAATATATGCTTTATATATAATATGTACATATTTTATTATATTTCCCCATTTCTCAATCTTCCTGGTGGTTCACTTCTCTTTCCTGAAATCAACAATTAAATAAACTATTACACAGAAGTTTTCTCTCAGGACCTTAGTGGGGGGAATCCAAAGTAAACTGGTTGGTATCAGGAATAGCTCTAGAAAGCAGACCCTTGGGATGAGATTCTGGAACAATTGTTCACACTAGTCAAATAGCCACAAGGACCTATTGCTGGTGGTAGATGGATGATTTCTGCTGATAACCTGTGGCGTGCTGAATCTTCACAATAAAAAAAGACTCACCTGAGCTACCTTACGATGAGGTACAGGTAGAAGGTGAAGTAATCACTTTAGCACCTGGATGGTATGGGGCTATTGGTAATTTAAAGGGGGTGGGATGGGCTGTGGGAATCTTCAAGAACAAAAACGGCAGGCTCAGTTCAACCGCCTGTCAGCTCAGAGTGAGCCGTGAAAGCCGAAGTTCCTTCAAGGCAGTGCTCGGAGAGATTCTCTTCTCACGAGGCCCTCCCGAAGACTCTGTTGAAAATCACACCTTGTTCTAGAGCTAAAGGGGAACAAAAATACACAGGTGTGACAGATTTCCTATGCAAAAACAAGGACACCTGTAAAGGAGGGTTGGGGCGGGAACATTTGGATAGATGAATGCAAAAAAGCTTGAACCTCAGTCTCAAGTCTTCTGAAGTCTGGGCCAACAGCAGTAGCCTTTGCCCTCAGGTGATTGAGGAGGAAGGCAGCCTTGATTTCTCTGGAGACCATTCAAACACCTGACCTGAGGAAGATGCCTTGAAGGAAGATGCTTCTTCTTTTCCAGATCCACCCTCACTCTTCTCATTCCTCCAGATCCGTAAGTAAAGTAAGATCTCATTGCAGCCCAAAAGGGGAAGTGTGGTGTTCTCCAGGAGAACAGTTTCCTCACTGAAAGAAGCGGGCTGATACATGCTAGTGAAACCAGGAGAGCCCGTGTGGGTTGGATATTGAAAGCACTGAACCAGGGGGCACAGAACGAAAGGAGTGACAGGAGGGTGTGCACTCACGTTGGGGGATTCTCCTGTCACACAGCTCTCCGGGACAGGGCGAGGACTCGGAGCTGAGGAGAGATGCCGCTAGATGGCTCCTTGCAGCGTGCACACATCGGTGGTCTGCTATTCGCAAAAGGGGAGATGCCTGGTGGGGTCGCACGTCTCAGGGAGTCCCTGCTTTCTCTTAGTTCAACAAAAGCAGCTCTGCTGTAGCTGCTTTGTCACCAAGATCTGCACAGAAAAGTTCACTTGATAAGAGGCTTCTGTTTTATAAAAAAAGTCGGGAAAGCACTACAGTAGAAGCTCTCCACGGCCTTTTCCAGCTCTCACACTCCTTAGGACCCTGGTTGTTACGCTCTGGAGTCTGACTGCCCAGGGTCAAACCCAGCCCTCACCTTTCCTGAGCTGTAAGACCTAGAGCAAGATAATTCCCCTCTTTTAGCATCAAGCTGATATGTAGAATGGAAGTAATCACTGTGTCTACCCAGTGAAATTACTGTTTTCAATGAGAACACACATGATACTCAGCACAGTGTCCAGCACATTGTAAATGCTCAATACTTATGTAGAAATATAGGAATGTCTCAGAAATAAATTCTTTTAGGCAGATTAAATACAGCATAGATAGGTGATGTAGTTGTGGCTATCTATATTTAAACAAACTTTAAACAATACATGATTTTTTACATCAAAGTATTTAATATCATCATTCTAAGCAGAGCCTTGTAGAATAACAATATATTAGAGCTCACCATCTTAATAGATCCAAAAATGGTCAAATATTGACAATTTTGTTTGTTTCCCATATGATATGTAGAAAGTAGCAACTCTTAGAAAGGGTGAACCTTCCTATGGTGAAGGCTGGCGGCAGGGCGTCGGGAGTGACGTCCACTCCTAGAGAGAACAGAGACATATGCTGGTGATTTTCCTTCTGCGCAGTGTCCTCAGGCTGCTGAGCAGGCCGCTTTTACCTTGACTTCTGAAAACGGGCTCCTCGATAAAGAACAGAGACAGAGCAAGTCAGAACGGCTTCCTGGTTTGTTTGCGTTGCAGCAGAACTACTCAACTCCGTCCTTAGTTGACGCGCAGATTGTGACAAAGTGTTCACGCATAGATAATGGTGTTGCTATACTTGTACCTACAGTCCGTGTGAGCACGTGAACGGCAAAGCTTAGTATTTACTAAGTGTTTACTAAATGGTAATAAGTACTTACTTATTATCATTCTCTTCAGTGAGAGTTTTGTTATCTCTTACATTATACATCAGGATTTAATGGTATTTAAAATTTAGGTGATCTGCTGGTATTTCTCTCTCTCTCTCTTTGCAATTTATGCACCTGCTAAAAATAATTTTCAGAGAGCAACTTTGCAATGCCTGAGACACATCATCAGGTACTTGCACAGTTCTTTCTCCATGAATTTTCCCTTCCCCAGAGCTTTACCAGGTAAAGATAGGAACACAAGGTTGGTGCCTGAAAGGCTTCCTTTCCGCTCAGCTTGTGTGGTCCCAGGAAATGTCATAGAATCTTTGGATTCATTCCCATGGCAACAGGCAACTGTGTCACGGTCACTGCTAGCTCCTCTCTGTAAGAAGCTTGGCTCTGTGTTTGAGATTCAAAGCTATCTTCTCTGTTATTTTACTCTTGGACCCACTGTGATGCCCTGTGACTACAGAAATGCCTCATTTGTTGCATACACTTGGGATGAGGAGATGATGCCTCTCTACGAAGGAGGCAGACTGTGGATGATGCGAGAGGGCTTTGCAGAGCTGAGGGACTGGAAGTGTTTGCACAGCGAGGCAGAGAATGCGCAAAATGGTGAACAAACAGAAAATAAGAAACCAGGCACATGTACACAAACACACACACACACACACACACACACACACACTGCAAACATCAGCCACACATAGACCAGACTCCAGGGTATAATGACAGCTACTCTGCATACTTAACCACTGACACAGAAAGGTTTATTTTCAGCCATGCTGACTGTGAAATTTGTAATGGAGATGAAAGCCATTAATCAGCAGTGTCTTTTCCACTGAGTGTCCGTGCTATTAGGGACATTTGCAAGGGTCACTCTTTGGGTTCTAACTGTTTTTCTGTTCCTGGAACCTCATTATTTTATCACAGTTTCTATGATGTGACAGGAAAGCAAATTATTGAAGAATTACTGAATTAAATCTATACAAAGATTCCGCTTCGCGTCTTGTGAAATGGAAACAAATATGAAAGGCTGCCTGAAGGAAAGCCTTGTAAAAACAGAGCATAACAAAAACCGGGGCCTCGCCACCCTGGAGTCTAGTCTGGGGTGGGGCTCATTGAAAAACAAAACAAACCAATCTCCAAGTGATTTCAATGTGTGACCCAGACTGACTAGCTGAATCATCACCTTAGAGATCGTTAGCATTTCATTCCATAATGTTTTGCATGAGCTTACATTCCAGTCTTAATCAAGGTGCACTGGGTGTTTTAAATATTTCAAAATCTATAACACATACAGATTTAGTCTCATTAAACACTCAGAATCATCTCGTTAATAGGAAAGGTACAACTTTCCTTCCACAAAAAAGGAGAGTGGAACTCGATGACTCAGTCACAGATGTGACTCACAACCTGATTCTAAAGCTGATGTTTTTCTGACTCTTCCACACTTAATATCTTTATTAACATCAGGCAAGCAGATTGTATTCCAGGAAACCTGGTAGCAGACAGGTTAGGTTAAGGGGGTTGGTGAAACGTGAGGGACAGCTTTGGGTATATTAAGGTTGTTTGTCTCCCTGTGTATTAATTTTCCAAAAATGTTGTGACAATACCACAAGTTGGTTGGCATAAAACAATGAAAATTTATTCTCTTGCAGTTCTGGAGGTGAGAAGCTGGGAGTCAAGGGGTCCAGCAGCCTCTGGCACTGCTGGTTTATAGCTGCATCGCGCGAGCCTGCATCTCCATCTTTATGTGGCTTCTTCGTGCCTCCTCTGTTCCAAATTTCCTCATCATTCCTTTTAGAAAGACACCAGATATTGGATTTAGGGTCCATCATAAATCTGGGGTGCTTTCATCTCAAGATCCATATCTCATTACATCTGCACAGATCCTACTTCCAAATAAGGGCACATTCTGTGATTCTAGGTGGATATGAGTTTTGGAGGAACTCTAATCAGCTCACTACACTTTACAGTTGACATTTGGAGACAATTGTCCTTCCTCAGTGACAAAACTAGTGCTTCTTTCTGCCTCTCATAGAAGATTTGCACAGAATGGAGGGAGTGGGCGAGGGCGAGTGGCTGAGAAGCAGCCTTTTGGGAGCCCTGCAAGAACACGGTGGGGCATCTTGAGGACAGGTCCTAGGAGACTTCTGTAGAATTCCAGGTGGGAAACAGAAGTTACCTTTTGCTGTAGAGGAATTAGTCCCTATGTACAGCAGTATAAGAAAACTTGTCTTCCTGTTTGTATAAGCTGGGTCAATAGGATTTATTGGATGTTTGGTTTTTGCAGGCATTAAACAAGCTTTGGGGACATAGAGAAAAAGCTGTGAGCTATGATCGGAGGAGCTGACCGGTGTGAAGGAAGCTTGTCTCTGGCCAGAGGAGCTAAAAAGGTGTGAGAGTGAACAGGGGTTCACTTGTCAGACTAGGGTTTAGAGGAAAAAGAACTAATACACAGAGGAAATGGGCAAAGACTCTGACCCGGCAAAGAGATTCACTTCCCTGAGGATCTGAGCTTTAGGGACCCAGGAGTTTCCTTCCACAAAAGATGGATCGGGGCGACATGGGAAGTGGTGTCCCTTGCTCCCTGGAATGTAAGAAAGATTCACAGGTGTCGGTGGGTGAGAAGAAATCAGTTACTAATCCCGGAGGAAGAGCTAGCTGCTCTACACAGGCAGGTGCTTCCTGGGAGGTGACGGAGCTGGGGAGGTGGAATTGCCTTGGCTAACCAGAAACGCCGAGTCGGCCACGGGCCTGGAAGTCCACAGAGACTTATAAACCCAAAGAGGTGCAATTTCAGCGATGGGCGCTAGGGTTAGGTGGCTGACTGAGGCAAAGATTCAGATGGGGTTCCGGCAGCTTGTCGGTGCTCTTGTGGAACTCAGGTGCGCGCCGGTTGTGTCTGGGTCTAATAGTGTGCAAGTCTGCTTCTAAGTGTTTTTAGAAAAAAAAAAAAAAAAGATACCCCAACTTACTTCAAAGTAGTCTTATTCTTTTATTTGGTTATGGAGAAATCAAGCAAATATAGATAGTTTCTGTATAGCTGTGGTATTCTCATCAATTTCAACTCACTCACAGTTCAGAAAATACTCGAATCTATCCACGTCTACCATGGTTCCCAAGGTGTTTCTCCCTCCCAGCCCCTCATATCTCTTCACTTGGGCCACACCCTACGGCTTTCTCTGCTCCTACTCTTCGGTCCGTGGGTCCCAATGGCCTATACATCATCCTGTTTTAAGATCCTTGTTAGAGACTGAGAAAAAAGCAAATGAAACAGCGTAAGATAACGGTGTTAGTTCAAACCATACAGCTTTTCCACTAATGTATGAACTACTATATCTGACTCAGAGTTGGTGGTGATTATATTTTATTCCTAATTAAAATGTATTCAGGGAAAGTGGCATTGAAAGGATTTTGCCCAATTTGCTCTGGAACTTTTCCGCTGAAGAACCCGGGAGGACTTGCTGGAGGTCGAACATGCGAAGCCGGGGTGCCTTGATCACCAGTGTTTTGTTCCTTTGCCATCTACTCCCTGGGAATGTCCACCGACGTTTCTCTGGGTTTCCTCTCAGCCTATGGAATACGAATGGGAGTCACATTAAGCAAAATAGTCTGTATCTTCCTGCCACCTGCCCTGCGGTCCCATTTTGATGAAAGCCTCACCCAGGTATTTCTGAGAGTCCTCCAACGCCTTCCTCATACCACCTCCCGTGCTGGCCCCTCTCTGAGAATCTGTTCTTCGGGAGCACTGTGTGATGCGGTTATTGCAACAAACAACAGCACTGTCACAGCAGCACACATAGCAGTGGCTGTGTGCACTTGGTATGATGGCCTTCTGAAACCAAACTCAGCCTGAGTGATAGAGGCTATTGTGTAAATTCAGATTAGTTCATCCAAAAGGATTTCAACTAACTTAACAAATAAGTGTTATATGTTGCCAGGTGCTAGGTGTGTATATGAATTTTCTAACCTCAGTAATTCATTGGATATTTGATATTTTCATTTTAAAATATTAAAACAAAAACTTACTTGCCTCCTTTAAATTTAAAATAACAAAAATAAATTCAATGTTTTAGGTGTTGGTAGTATCTGAAGCCAGGCTGAATTTTGTAAGAGGAGGAACATAAGACAGTTAAAGTCAAGCTGTTGATTTTCCTACCAGGATGTCTCAGCTCTCCTCTGGAAGTTCAGTTAATATCGTTTTCATTTATGCTACTCAAAGGATTGTAGCACTGTGATGTTACATTGTGTAATTTATTGTTACAAAGCCACTTTATTTATGTTTGATCTGTATTATATTCCTCTGGAATAGAGAGCCATAGGTGGTACCCTCCTTTTACATGGAAGGCCCCGCAGCCCAGCAGGGCGCTGTGTCCAAGACTCCAACGTAGCTTCCACAGGGCAGAGTTGAGCTTTGCAGACAGATCTGGCTCCAGGTCTGGCGCTTTCCCTTAAGTGGCCTGTGTATTCAACATCTGGGCCTTCTTCCTACCGGGGCAGAGAGGTCTGACTGCTCTCGACATGGGACGGGCAAAGGGGAGCACGCAGTGGCCTCGGGTGTCTGTTCATGGCTCTCTGACTCGGAGAGGAGAAACGAACTTTGAGAGCCTACTGTGTGCTCCCCTCACAGCTGCCCTGTGAAGTAGTGACACTCACCAGTTTTTACAGGTGAATTAGACTCAGAGGTCGAGTCATTTGGCCAAGGGCTCATCTGGGGAGTCAAGAAGTCAGGGTTGAGACCCAGGTGATTTTGTCCTTTCTGCTACATCTCCGTTGCCTCTTCCACGTGTTTAGATGGAAGTGGGCAGTAAAAGGAGGCAGGAAACAGGTCAAGGAATGAAAATACTGCCCTCAAGGCCAGAGGAGATGGGAGGACCGTTCTGTGTATGTGAACCCTAGCACAGGTTAGACCCTCGCCAGCCTGACGCCCAGAGAGGAGGTCATCACCTCCATTGTGTGGCTTGAGAATCCCTGGAAGACTCTTAACCTTAAATGTGTTTCTTCCACCAACGTGTTGGAAATTGTGGGTTAAAGTCCTTTTTGAAACTCTAATGCTTCTGGAAGGATAATCCACGTTAGGGTTAATTTGTTTAGCGATTAGTAGAGGGACCCTGTGCCTTTCTGCTGTGCATTTTCCATCCAGGTCCTCAAGGGCCAGTAAACACAACAAGTGTGAGGGTGGAGCAGGTGAAGAGGGGACCCCATGGAGGAAGAGGTGCTATTGGCCACCAGGGCCCCCAGGTCCCCGAGAGACTGGATGAGATGAAGGAGAGGAGAGGAGACAAGAAAATTTCAGAGGCTCATTTTTGCATATTTTTGCTTATTTTACCACTTATTCCACAGCCAGCACTATTAACACTTGTCCCCTGCTTTGATTCCCATGGAAATTCTAGAAGTTTTCCTTTATCATTAAAAGCAACGGATTGTGTTTCCACAGACCAGCATTTCAAACATTTGTGAATTCTGATTCGTTATTTCTCTACGCACTGTAAACAGTATCACTCTGCAGCAAAACATTATCACTTGATTAATAAAAGCTGATTCCTGACGGTCCATTTTTGAGAAACACCAACTCATAGTCACTTGTTTCTATTCTCAGCCCTGTCGCATGCTAACTTTGTGTATTGGTGTTTGGTGAAATCTTACTACCGCAGCAACTGTTCCCTGAAATTCTCCTGTCGTTAATCACAGAGCCAGCAGCCCACGCTCCTCCTGCTGCTTCTGCGCCACTTGGTTTAAGCGGAGCACCATAAATAGGCTTCTCAGCCCCTGCCTGCGGCCTCATTGTCTTCTTCCAGTTTCTTCCTGCGCTGGGGCTGTCTGGCTTCCTACCAGCAGCCAGGCATACCTGTGATCAGCCGAGTTTCTCTTTCTGAATAACTTAGGCAGTTTCTTTCTGAGAGGCCAGGGATATGGTTTTGCTTTTTAATTTTTTACTGTTAGGTAGCTCTTAAATCTGCCACCCAGCATCATCTCTCACAATGTGATGAGGCTTGGAAACCTCAGGCAGCGTGTGAAAGGCACAGAAGATAAATTACTGAAGTTAATCTGTGTGTAATTATGAGACCCAATTTCATTTCCCATGCCTTGGATTTTTTGTCTAGCAAAATGGTTGAAGAGACCACATTTATATTTTGCATACTGATTTTTTTTAACATAATACAAAGCTTTTTTTTTTTTTTTTTTTTTTAGGGAAACGAGTGTATGTTTCTATTTTTGTCACCCTGACTCTACAATAACTAGGTGGTAGACAAGACAGCATCTAGTCATTAACTCCTTCAAGGTCAGCCTCAGCCTCAGAGGTCACCGGTGTCACCCCCTTTCCCGGTCAGCCTGCATGTAGGGACTGAGCCGAGGTGGGGTACAAGTCTCCAGCCGCTCGGACCTGACTAGCACATCTCCAACAGGGATACTGCCACGGTCCCCGCCAGGATGACCGAGGCTTTGCTGGGCCCCCTCACAGTTTTGTTGATTATTCCTCTGCCCAATCCTGCATGTATCCCATTTCTGTCACAGCTGCTGATGGCTAAAGAACTTCCTGCATCCCATCTCTGTCTCAGCATCTGCTTCCAGAGACCCCAACCTGGGACAGATGCTATTAATTTTAAATAAGTCTATATTCCTTTGACTTCTGGGAGTCTCAAAAATTGAGATGCCCAGGCCTCTGTGAGGTCTTCTGAGAGACTCCGCCTGGGCTGGTGAGGCATCAGGGCCAGAGGGGGTGGACTGAAGCCAGGCAGGAGGCAGGCACTGTAGTCCCATTCGTGGCGGGGAGAGAGGCCCTGGCTCCGTTGATTACAGAGGAGTCCTGTGGAGAGGCCCCTTCCTCCTGTGTCCCCACATGACCTATCTCAGTGTGAAGATATCCCTGGTGTCTTCTCTTCTTATAAGGACCAGTCAGACTGAAGTAGGGCCAACCCTAATGATTGTGTTTTAACTTAACCACCTCTTTGAAGTTGCTATCACTAAATACAGTCTCATTCTGAGGTACTGGGGGTTAGGGCTTCAACGTGAATTTTAGAGAGACATGATTTAATTCATAACAAGCAGAGCACTGATCATTGTGATTCTGTATGATGGGTACATAGGAGTTTATTATGTATTTCTTCCGACTCTTGCATTATGTTTGAACATTTTCATAATGAAGAAGTTAAAAACTACTAAAGAAGAGACTTAGTTAACCTGGGGAAATATTCTGCCCAAACAAATATTTCTTCCTACAATTCCTCATGAAAACATTGCTTTTCCAATTATTGTCCTCTGTTACATGTTACACACACACACACACACACACACACACACACAATTGTAACTTTAGGTGCTTTCTGTTTCCTGAAGCACAATCCTCTGTCCTGTCTAGGACCATATCCCAACTACAAGACTGGCTTTGACAATAATGATAAAAATGTAATTAACATTTGAATAGAGTTTGAAAAGGGATTGCACATATTCTTCACATATTTCTCCTTTGACCCCTAGGAGACAGGCAGTGTAAGTGGCATTTTCTCCACAGCGAGGGTGGACTTGCCTCAGGTCGCCCAGGGTGGGCTTTGCGCTGCCGGCTGGAGCACCGGGTCTGCGCATCCCAGCCCCACTGACCTCCTCATGGACGCATTTCCTTCATGATGCAACAGGCAGTTACAACTCCCACATTATTTTGCTCTCTCTTTATTGCAAGAAACTGTGGATGAAAAATGACACCTCTGGAAATGACCCTTTTAAAATTGCTACCACTTTTTGTTAAGCATTCCTGCTTTCAAATTGGCACTTTAATCCACCAATATCAAAACCTGCTTTCATATTCAGCTCATTATGTTTAATTTGCAAAGTGCTGAGCCTTACGTTGTTTTTTAAAATCTTTTTAGAAAGATTGAGTTTATGAAATGGTACAATAGGACAATTTTATGCTGTGTAGTATAGTTTGCTTTTTAATGCAACAGGCATTTTTAAGTACCTTTTTGGGAGTACTGCTTTCTTAGATCTATTAATTATCCTGATATAAACTGAAATATTTTTCACTTTAAGGGATAGCTGGACTATAAATTTAAAAAAATTTGATCTGTGAACTTTTAACCTTCAAATCTTTCCTCTAATATATCCTTTCATCATGTTAGTACAGTTTCTATGTACTGTAAGAATTCAGAATGATTTTTTTTTCTCCGTGGACCAGAATACCAAGTTCTGCTTTCTGAAGTACCATGTACAATTGCTGATCTATTGGAAAAGGCAAAATAAAAACTGTTTTCTCCTTCATGTGGACTCACTAGCCAGCTGTCCATTCCCCATCCCGAAAGGAGAGACCAACTGGGTTCCTGAAGGCTGAGCCCCCCCCACCCCGTGCCCCCCGCTCACTGCCCCCATCCTCACTCTCAGCTCTCTTGCTAAAGGGAACAGTTGGACGGTTTTTAGATCGTTGAGATGGGTTAGCCTGGCTTTTCCCAGAGAGAGGTGGGCTTGTGGGTTAGAGAAAGCAGAAATGGACAGATCCGTGAGAATCTTCATCTTCAGAGAATGGGGGCGGGGTGGATAATGGTGCCTGGAAGTTTCCTCGAGCGGCAGCACCACGCCAGACTTGCATGCACCGGTCTCAGAAGGGATGGCTGGGCAATGACTGTGACCCTGACGCTGAGTGCTGAGGGCAGCCATGAAGGGCTCTGTGGCTAAGCCCGATGTTGAGGAGGGAGCTGTGGGAAGTGTCCTGTACGTGTGTTCAGACAGTGGAGCCTGAGGAGCAGCGGCGGGCCAGGCACCGCACAGCGGTGTCGGGTGTCAGAGGGCGTGACACCAATAAGGACAACCACCTTGGACTCTCAGGTCCCTGTTCCCTTCGAATCATATTCATTCACTCAATTATTGTCTGTCTCCATCCCCTAGTAAGTTTCTCACTAAATTTATGTTAAACGTATAAGCGATGACTCAATGACTTTTTCTGGGAGCTGTTATTTAAAGCTCTGGACTCTCATCTGATGCCAGGCAGGGCTCCGAAGCACGTCGGGTTCCAACTCCCGCCGCCCTGCGGCCCTTGTTTGCAGCTCCGGCTCTCCTGCGGCCACAGCGCGGGCCCCCTGAGCGGCCCTGGCACTCTCTCCACTGCGCCAGTCAGCCCTGGAATTGTTCAGGAGACACTGGTGTGCCAGCACATTCGTTCATGCCTTTTAGGTCTTTCTATCATTCGGGATGCTTTTGGCTGTGCTCTTGTTTTCTTTGCTGCTTAGCAAAAAACCGGAAGACAGTGTTCTGCAACATCTTACTGTGTCTCCCGGTTCTACCAGTCGGTGGCGCTCAGCTGGGTGTTCTTGCCTTAGACCTTTTGCGTGGTTATGGGAGATGACAGTGTAAGCGGGGACCTCTGCATGCCTGGTGACTGCAGCACAAGGAAACTGATGTGAGAAAGAAGACAAGTGAATAAATAATTATCAAAGCAAGTAGAAAAATTGGTGGGATATACTCAACAATTGTAAGGCACTTTACATGTAGTTCAAAGTTCTTTCCATGTCTGTTACCTCACAAAGCATACTTTTACTACATTAGAGGTTTTAATTAGACAACTAGGCAAATGGAGATGGTGGGGATGGAGGCAGAAAAACATTTACAGGATTGGCTATTAGGACACAACCTGGAAGGAGAAACATGGTTTCTGTGAATCTGAAAGATGGGAGGAAGGACTTCCACCCTGAAGACAAGGATTCCAGCACATGGAAGTGGCTGGTAAGGGGAAATGGTCTGGGAACCAGAGAGTAGGGTGTGCCTGGGAGATTGTGGGGGGGGGGATCGTTTATGACGTAGAAGTGAACTTTAGGAGACTTACTAACTGGAGGGAAGTACACTCGTTTCTTCACATTTGGGAAGCCCTGGCTAAATCTGACGCGTTAAGAGCAACACATCTGACTGCAAACCCTGTCTTCACACATATGCCTTTTCTCACATCACTAAGTTGGCAAATTTGCTTTTTATTCAAAATGGCTTCACCTGCTCTCTCTTTGAAAAAAGTTGTTTTGTTTTTTTTTTCATTCATCAGGAACAAGTCCCTGAACAATATAACACTGACCTGGAGGTAAATACTACGCCCACCACAGGCGGTGAAAATCATGAAGTGTCTAATAACCTTTGCAAGTTCCTTAGGAAGGTGTCACAGTGGACATCAACATATTGCCCCTCCCAGGTCCAACGGAGTGTTTCTGAAGTTGAGTACCAGATAAAGTACCTGTGTCGAGGTGCTTTTGCTACAAAAAATTAAACGTTTGACTATCACAGCTCAGCAAAATATTCATACTGGGCTAAGGGAACAGTGGATTCACACCTCCACTTGGAAAAGCTCAGTGTGTGGAAAACTTATGTGGCTCTTTCTCATCTATATTCTGTTTCTCCGTCCCCCTCCCTTTCCTCTCCCTCTGCCCCTTCTTTTCTCTCTCCCTCTCCTCTAAGCCCTGTCTGCACCCTGTCGTGGAGCAGAAATAGGTGAATATGTGGGAGTTAAGAGGTGTATGATTGTTTTTCTTACGACAGCAGGACCTGCCCCCGGCCCAGGTGTCTTCCCTCCCTGAGCAGGCTGGGCTGAATCTGCTCAAGGGAAATTTTGGAAGTCTCTTGATCTCTCCACCTCTTGAGTTTGACAAACAGCCAGCTTCCCTTCCCCGCTGCCCTGCTCCAGGTCCTCTTGGCTCTCCAGAACCAGAAATGACTGGCAGATTCAACAGACCGCTAGCAGCCACGTGGGACTCCAGCTGCCAAAATGGCCCCTAGAGACCTTAAAGCAGCTTCCCACTTGACAAGTACTTACAGAGCTCTTCAGGGGGACAGGCTCTGTGACTAGAAAGGCTTCGTCACAAATCACGTCCCGCCTAAAAAACAAGAGTTTAATCCTGTGCCGCTCGCCCTCGCACCTCATGGCGAACACAGGAAGATGATATTTGCATCACGGACCCGGGGTGGTGCTGTGTGGTATCTCTCTCAGACTGCTGTTCAGAAAACCTCACCAGCCAAATAAGAATTCATGCGTTTGGGCAACGTACGGAGGAAGCATGTCAAAAATACTTGTGTAGCATAATTTCAAATTTTATAAAATTGGAAATAATTGTTTTAAAATCATTTAAGCTTTTCATCACTCTAAAAAACATACATTCATCCATATCCTGTGGCACATTCGTTATGTTTATAGACGCTCTGGTTTGGTTCTTACACTTTCCCCAGAAATCCCACCCTCAGCCCTGTGAAGTTCAGGGAAGGACAAAGAAAGACAATTCATGCCACTCTCCGCCTCTAGGCTGAGCAGTGTGCTGAAGCCCCCTGTTGCCCATCTCTCTGGTGGTCTTTGGTGTTTGTCTTTGTTATGAATTGTTTACTTTCAGTTCTTTTTTTAATCCTCTAACGCAAATGCCAATGAGGCCAGCTCAGACACACCCATGTCCCTTTCTCCAGTCTGCATTCCACCTTGACCTCTGCCCTGCCCCCGCCAGGGCGTCGGCCCTCACCTGTCTCTGCTGCCTGGAAAGACCTAGCCTCACTGGCTGCGTAGCGAGTGCCAGTGACCACTGTGGTGGGCACATGTGCGGGGATCAAGTGAGAGAAAGTTCGTGTCGATGTGAGTGGGAAGGAATTAGGAGCTGGCTGGATTCTTTATCTTCTATTTTCTTCCATGATGATAAAGACACTGGATGATGCCGCTGTTCCAGGCTCAGGGTACTTCAAGGTCTTTTTGCTCTTTTCTTGTAGCACTTGCTTTTCAAAATGAAGATATGGTCCAGATTCTCATTCATGGCCATTGCTGTGCAATAAATAACTCTCAGTTATTTCTCCTGTCAGCTTTCCCAATATTCTTTGGCTTTCAGCACTTCTACAGTTGCTTCTGGTCCAAGTGACTAGAAAGAGATTTTTTCAGCGTCCTAGGTCCCCCTCAGAGCTTATTTTTATTTTAAAATCATATACCCACTGCTGCTGTAGTTGACTCTATCATACTTTCTCATGTGAGTTATCGCAGTAGTTGTATTTTCAGGTATCTGTAGTTTTGGGCAATTTTTCCCCTTTGCTTGGACTTTTCTTCCCTTCTTCAACATCCTCAATCCAACAATTATTAGAAAAATCACTTCTCATCATTCAAGATGAAATGCAAATTTTGTATCTTCTTCCAACGCCTTTCTCAATTTACTCTGCAGCCCTACCCAAACACCCTCGCTTCTTCCACCTGGGCAGCATATTAGTTCCTGTCTCCTCCTCTGGCATTTGGGACAGAGTTCACTTCTGACATGCAACACTGTCGTTGCTTGGTTTTTGAAAGATAGCAGGGAATCCAGGTTTTGGGTAGGATCTAGACTCATTGCTAAGGTTTAAAGGATAACTTCATCATTTACTGTGACTTTAGGCTTTAATCTGTTTTTCCGTGTGCTCATCTATTAAAATAGAAGAGTGGTGGTAGCTATATAGAGATGAGGGCCTGGCACACAGTCAGCACTCAGTTCACGTTATCAGTGATGGTGAGGCTGTTAGTCTCCTCCCTGACTGTGAGTGCATTATGGGCAAAAAGGTATTTTCTCTCTTGTGTCTGTCTGCAAGGAAACCAATCAATACTCTTTCTCTTCCTCTTCCATCCTCCTTCCTCCCTCTCCCTTCCTCTTTATTTCTAGCAGAAACTATTATTGAATAGCTATTCTGAGATCAGGTAGCATGTTAAATGCTACTCATATATGTCTAAAAAAGAATCCCATTAGAGTGCAAAAAGTACATAAATGGAGGTGGAAACCAAGTTTGGTGCTTTGGGAATTGTCTTTGTGGATGAGATACCACATGAGCTAAGCAAGTTTTGAAGGACAACTAGAATACAGGATGAAGTAACTTAGAAAGCTATAATAGTTTAGGGGGCATATTTAAGATGAGGAAATAAAAATATCATAGGCAAATAAAATTTTGTTTTTAAGATCTTCGGTCTGTAAAGAAAGCGAACATAATTGTAATTTAAGACCCACTGATTCCAAGTATGTGTTGGAATTCGTTTTTGATTCTAGTTAAGTCTAACTTCAGCAGCCAAAGGATAAAATGGACCTTCTGGTTCTCTTTCTTTTCCCCTTTTCTTACTTGTACCCATCCTTACTCCCCAGCCTAATCATCGATGTAATTTATTCAAGTAGTTCTGTGATCTTTAGAAAAGTCAATCTCCTTATTTATTAACAATCTTTATTTTATCTATATTTTTCACATCCTTTAATTTTCTTCCTTGTCCAAGGATATGTTTAGTGATTTTAGAGAGAGAGGAAGGGACAGAGAGAGAGAGAGAGAAACATCAGTGATATGAGAGAGACAGACAGACATTGGTCGATTGCTTCCCGTTCACGTCCGAAGAGTCAAACCCGCAACATTTGGGTATATGGGACAACACTCCAACCAACTGAGCCACTCAGCCAGGGTCATTTCTCATATCATTAATGAGTGGAAATAATTCTTTAAGGAAAGCCTACTGTAAACACTTCCTTATATCTTTCACGTGTGTCCTATAAATAAAAAACAGTACATACAGTAAAGTCTCTGCCCTGTATAAGCAATTTGATCTTGGGCAAATTAATCAAACTCTCTGCACCTTGATTTCCTCATTAAAAATTAAGGATAATCATACTTAACTTACAGAATTGGCTCTTTGCAGAAGTGCATCTACTCATAAAATTCTTAACGTAGTAC